>CM057139.1:9661446-10386446 GCA_029964075.1 Patiria pectinifera
CTATTTTTAGACCCTATAATATAGCATGTTTTTACAACTAACAAAACTGCATTTTTTACCCCATTTTTATCCCTCCAAAATGGCACTTGCCAGGGCACTCAGAATAATTTCCCTCCGGCTATAGTTAGATCAGACATTGGTCTTTTCATATCTGGTGAGAAAATTTTGGGTTATTGTATATCCTTTGTGCGGTAGCGCTCCAAAATGGTAAATTTCACAAAAACCTTAAAGTGTATTTTCAGTGTTTTCCTTTGTTTTGGGTAATAAACTTGTATAATTGGTATTGTTCATGAATCTAGCACATTTTACAAACAGAATTAGGCTGTATATCATTTTTAGACCATTGGATGAATAGTAGGTCGTGTACTTCCCCCACACCTGGCTAGGCCCCGCCCACTCCCTGTACCGAATTTTGAACTTGTATGTTGCATAACGAAGCAAATGTAAATGAATAATATGCAAGTGAACACTTTAGAAATAACATAGAGTTCCTTTTCACAGCCTCCTTTTCCCACCCCGGGAGCATTGCTGGTTGGGGGTGAGGGGTGTGACCACCCACCAATAACTTGGCATTGTCGGTACAAATATTGTCACATGGCTAAAGCTCATGTGTTTGCAAGCCGCAATGAATAATGGACATATCCATTGTCCTCTGATTGAAGTGCACCATCATTCCAATGATGTCCAGTCCTCCCCTCCCAGTTAGGCCCCGCCCCTTTCCTTGCCACCAAATTCAGATGTTGATTTCTGCATTGCATGTATTTGCCTAAATTAATATTGTAAATAGATATCAATTTGCAAGTGAAGCTTTCATAATCTACACCAACAGGCGTACCCGTCTCACATCCCACCCCTGTCATCCCTCTTCCTACTCCGGTACTCATTATGAGCAACTACCCCTCCCCCTCCCAAAGAATTGTACAGAATATGTATTATTGTTAAGGTTACATATTGCCTTGCGGAAAGTCCACATATTTACATACACGATGTAGGTTTGGCTATTTTTTTGTCAACGTGGGAGTGGTTTGGAATATCTGGAAAGCGCAGGGGGGGGGTGTAATATGGATACATGTACATGGTACATGTACATAATGCTGAATTTTTTAAAACAAAATTGCATTTATTTTATTATTTTCAATTCAGAGAAGTGATATGGCGATTACGAAAGCAAATAACTCATATTTTTATATTAAAATACATGTACTTTAAAACAACTATCACTCTAGTGAAAACTCAAAATGGCCTCTATTTTGATTGATTGAATTGAACGTGTAAATATGGTCAGATCGAGCACATATAAAGTCGAATATAGTACCGTTGTGGGTGCTGCTATGCCCTCCAAAATCGTAATTTCGTAATCAGCATGACATTTTGAGTCTCTTCCAAACTGTCATCAGCAGTCAACATGGCCACACTTCTGTGGTGCATCCATTGTTACATGGCAAGCAATCTAAATGTATTGGTGCTTATAAATTACAGGTGTTTTTTTTATACAAGCAGGGAATGTTTTGTTAATGTGTTAATTAATAAAAAAAAATCAATTTCCCCACCGAATCACAAGTGCTTACAGATTTTAACCCTTTCTGGTGAGTATTTGGGGGTTTTTTTTCTGAAAGGGAGGGGTACAGCACACTGTGATCCCATGTTGATTTGCATATGCTTTGCCCGACTTTCCTTGCAACCGATGTGGCAGAAAAATGGTTGACCAATTTAGCGTTAGTGAGTGTCAGTTCGTGAAAACCAAAATTGACGCATTTTGGGAGAGTGCGCGCACACACTGCGCATGCGTGCGCGCACTCTCCAAAAACACGTCAATTTTCGTTTTCACGAACTGACACTCCCTAACGCTATTGCATGCGCGCACTCTCCGAAAACACGCAAATTTTTGTTTTCACGAACTGACACCCTGTGCAGTGTCACTTCGTGGTAACAAAAACTACCAGAATTGACCAATTTCTTGAAAATTCATCAGTACAATTTGCTTATTTTAGATGATTTCAGCAATTTTAACTTTGTCATGTTAAACTTCATGATACAAACTGCTAATATGTGCAAAAAAAGAAAATTAGAATTTTTAAATTGTTTTGTACACATGTGATGCAGAGGGTGTCAGTTCGTGTGTCGGTGACGAAATTGTAGCACTAGCGTTTGCAACAACATATTAAGCTGAAATTCGAAATATACCTAGATGACATAAGTGTTCAACTACTCGTGAAATAACAATGTTGAGAAATTCCTAGAAATAAATATAAATACAGAGATTTGGGGAAATTTTCGAACGATTTCTTCCAGACTTGAAGGTCAGCTTTACCAGTAACCAGTATTGACGTTTCGGCATCGATGACGGCGATTTTTTTCACTGACACAAAGCTAAGAATTTCTTCTTCCGTTATAATTTAACTTTTCAAGCATACAGTGCATATTGTCTGAGAAACACAACATTCAAAAGGCCATGTTTTTTTGTGGCGCATGAATTCCACTGCTCTGCTATAGCGTGTCAGTACGTAATCGGATTAGCTTTGCTTAACAACGGCTAACGCTTTGCCTTAGCAACCACATGACTGCAGCGATTCCCGTGTATACACGGGAATCGCTGAACCGGCTATATTTATTGTACAGTTGCCAGATCGAGGCTCTACATGCTTATGGCGTAAGCGTGCCAAGAACGAATGGTCTACATGTACACCCTCACTTTGTTCAGTGATACTATGTGATTGGGATAGTCAGTGATGGTCTACATGTATACATGTACATGTGCATGTATTATGTAATATACCAAGTCACTGACATTTCCAACAATCCCCAATGCTATATTACAGACACTGTAAGAGTTATTGTGGTAGCCCAGATGGAGGTAAGCTCTACGGTGCATATGAAATTTAAACACAGAATAAATGTGAAATCCACAATGCCACTGGATCACAAAGTCTCAAAATGCAATTCTCGGTTAAAATCGGGTAAACTACAATAGAACCTGAAGTGTAATGGCATGATAAAAAAACAACCTTCAATGGCCCACCCTACAGCAATGTAGGAAGATCAACAGACTCACACTGTTTTACCGCTCTATTGATCAGGAAATTGCAGTTGATACCCCCACTACAGTAACCCGGTAGAAAGAACCCAAAGAAGCGACCAGCAGACTGGAGTGAACTTCCCAATGAACTACAACCAAGTAGTCAGCCAAGCATCTTCGGCCAAATTCAATACAGCCCAAGACAGGCAACTATCTTCAGATTGAGTGCTTTCAGTTTTTCATCCCTGCGCGGTACTGGCATGAATGTCAACTGGACACTGATGCCTAGTAGTGAAGATGTCTGTCTGGCCAACTTTCTGCGATTCTGAGACGGTACATCACCATACCAAACGTCACAATTTTCGACCACACAATCAGCAAAGAAAATAGGCTTTCAAGCAGACCCAGGTGACAAAGTAGAACGGTACGATCAAAATAAAAATAATAAAAAAAGATAATAGTAGGACATTGGACGACAAAATCAAGATACAAGTTTTGCAGGCTTTCAGGAGTAGTTTTTGTGGATACTCACTCAAGTCCACATGCAGCATCACAAGACTCATGTGGCATACTCACAACACTTGTGCTCCATCCTCAACTAAGCTCTTGGAAGTACAGTTGCAGTACATGTACTCTTGCGCCCAAGCCCTTCATTGTGGGATTTATATATGACAGTATGTAACAGTTATGAAAAATATTCAATGAGATTTCATTTTTCGAAGTTGTGGGACACACAACAAAACTAGGAAAAAAAAGAAAAAAGTAGGAATTTCAAGAAAAAAGTAGGAAATGTAGGAACAAGGTGAAACAAAAATAGGAGAAAAGTAGGAAAAGTAGGAATACTTGACAGCCTGAGAAAGTGACACATGGCGTGATCAGCCAAAGTTCCATTAAGGGCACTAAACAGGCTAGAATTCAAAATGCTTATAATCACTCATTTAATATAAAGAGCCGAGATCTTCTACTCTTTGGAAGCTAACTGTCTTGTCTAATCAACTGAATTGTTAATCTCTTTCGTTTCCAAGTATTTTCTACTCTATGGGAAGTCGGACATGGAGAATTTTATTATCATAAAATAATGGTCGGTTTTGTTTTCTACGCGTACATTTTTGGTAAGTGCACATAAATGTAAAAAAAGCATTTTAATTGTAGCAACATATCTTATTTAGAGGTCACAGACAAACAAAACATCACAAAACAATAAACTTAATATGAATATGATCTAAATACAAATAAAAGGCAAGTAACAGCCAAGCAACTCAGGGAAACAAATTTCAACAAATGAAAATTTAATGACAGTTTCTCAACAAAGTATAGTAGAACAAAAAAATAAAAATCATATAAACATGAATAAAATCATAAGATATCTTTAACAAAATAACAGGTAACATATAAATGTTGATCAAAATGAATACATGTGAAAAATAGCAACAAGAAACATGGAAAACAAAGTAGTTTGAAGAAATTCCTCTATTAAAAAAGGAAGATAACTATAATCAAACGTGATCTAAGTTACTTTGGGAAAAAAACAGTTGCAAAATGACTTTCGTAGATGATTACAAAAGTCAGTTTACATCTTGGTATGACGGAAACCTAAGAGATTTCATGTTCACATATTTTCAAATGTCTATGACTGTATGATTCAAAATAGAGAGAAATCATTGTTTCGGATAAAATTGAAAACTGCCTTGACAGTGAGCAGTGATACCATTGGGTAATCAGGAAAACCAATCTACATGTACACATGTAGATGCTCCTTAATCTCATGTAGACCTCGAAGCTAAGGTACATACGTATATTTCTGCCAAGAGTCAGTTGGCTCCAACTGGTTATTTCAGAATCAGGGTACATGTTATCATGTAATAAAACATAACTAAATTAACAACTAGGTTGCAGGTTCAAACCCTGCTCCAGTCAATTTCTTTGTTCATCTTTGAATTTTATTTTATTTTAATGCACCTAGTCGTTTCCCTTTGTGGTGTATTTGGAAAAAAAAACTACAAAGTCTGTTACAAAATAAACTATGCTTTGGTATTTCTTTTTATCAAATTTTTTTATCCCTTTATTGTGTTATTTCCCTGCCATTTGTAATCTTGTTCTTGCGTATTTGTTTGCCTTTTTTGTCCTGTTCATTTGTCATTATGTGCGGGTCCGCATGCTTCCGAGCAAGTGAGTAGATTCGCTTTTGCGGTCCCTGACCCACATAATCGTTTTCTTTGTGATTTTTTGTGTCTTACTGGTTATTGTTCAACTCCCAATTGGGAAGCCCACTCCAGCTGTCATTTAAAGTGCATGCCCTCTACTTCATGATTTTTTAATAATTTAAATTTTAATTTAAATCTAAATTACATGTTTATACGTTTCTTTTGTTGTGCGTTTCAACCACTTTTGTGTAATTTTTGTTTGGTTTTGTATCACTGTTTGTTATTCTTTGTTGACGTCGAATAAATAATAATAATAATAATAATAATATACCCTGAAATGAATGAAGAGGAATATATTTCGAATACGAGGAATGAAGAGTAAAGCACTTCTTTGGCAATTAAAAGAACAATTGCAATGTGAATAATTAAATCCAGCAACAACTTGAACAAGTACTTCATTCCTAGGGGCGGGACAAAAAGATGACTATTTAATGTTATTTTTTATGGTAAAAACAACAATAACCAAAGCTCTGTTATAATGTATTGTTGGGCGGAATGTTTTTAACCATCAATTGGCTGAATGGTGATCTGCAAAATTATTACTAAACTGTTTACCTCTAATTAAACTTTTAAAAAAATATTTAAGGCAAGCATAAAACTGAACAATGCATAATACGTAGAACTCGGTCATCCTTGGCTTTGTTAAATACTGTATAGATTTTACATCGGACAAATGCAGCAAATTCAGGACTCAATCACTTGTGCACATAGACCTAGATTCAACCATGGATCCTTTACACAAGGATAAACAAATTCCCGAAATTTCTGGTTAAAAGCATGATACGGCCCGTGCGCGTCATTCGTGCGCGTATGCGAGACTCGGCGCGCGACTGCAGTCAAATTTCTGACGGGTTTCAACGAGATTTCATGTAGGCCGGCGCCAGCTGTGGGGATTCATGTCGGGATTAATTGTTCTACATGTTTTATTCGTTGTTCTATGCGCGGATGCGGCATATCACGCATGTAGACAATCTGTTCCGTACATTTTGTACACAAGCTCAGATGAGTCGTTTATCCCTGTAGAGGATCCGTGTTTCAACCAGAGTAACTTGTAGGAGTAACACATCAATGGCAGATCCAGGATTTTCCAAAGAGGGATGGTTAAGGTGTGCGGCAGTGAACACATGTAAGACCGAAGGCCTGAAGCAGTGAATCAAGATTTGCTACAATGACGTTATACAAGGAACTTCAAGAAAACAGGGATTCTTCTGTTATGTATCTAATTCACTTTGGTCAGTTAATGGGAAGGGAGATAGATGGTTGGCCACCCCAACCAGCCCCTTTGGATCAGGGCCCCATTTCATAGCACTGCTTAACAGTAAACACAAAAGTTGTGCTTACTATTACAGAAAATCATGCCGCTGCCTAAGCACTATTTCATGCTAACGGTTGCGCGCGCCTGGAGATTTGTATTGTTACGTCACTGATTTAAGCAAAGTTTTCTTCTGGGGTTAAGCATGCTTTTGTTGTGCCTACTGCCACTTAACGGTCCCTGTGAAATAGATGGAGGCTCGGTAAGCACAAAGTCCGCTGTTAAGCAGTGCTATGAAATTGGGCCCTGTCCTCACATTCCTGTTCCAGGCTTCATTGGCAGCCTCTGTCCTCAACACAACAACTACTGCTCACCTTGTGTGTCCAATCCAGGTCTTTCACTCTCTTCATCCCACTGCATCCATCCCCTCTACTTGGCTGAAGTGCCTGGCACCATGCCAGACAGGTCCATCAGTGTCTTGATGTCATTGATGCGAGCTTGCTGTCTCTCCTCCGTGGTCAGCTTCTTGCTGAAGGCCCTGGCCATCAGCTTGCGTTTCTTATCCTGGAGCTCCAGCATGCGCTCCTCTACTGAGTCCTTCACAACAAACTAGGGTTGCAGATGAAGAAACAAGTAACTATTATACACAGACACAACGGCTTTTCAAAACTATAAAGTTTTCATGCTTATCAGTTCAGTTAGCCATTTGATAGCCACATAACTTTTACTTCTGTCTGTACCTGTTGTACTTTCTTCAGAGGGCCAGCCTAAATCTTCTTTGTACCTAACTGACCGACCGACCAACTGACTGACCCACTGTCATTTGTGAGTTGGGCAGTGCTATCCTGTAGGATTATAATGTAACGCCAATGAACGTGCTCAATTGTCACTGTGCAGACCAGATGCATGAAAAGACTTCCAGTGAATAGCCATTCTGAATCAAATGAATAGAAACTGTGTACTCTGGGACCAACATCACTAAATTAAATTAAATCAAATATCTGAAATTATCCAATTATTATAGAAGTCTTTTTTTTTTTCATTTGCCTCGGGTGCCATCGGCTTTCTCAGCTATGAAAAAATGCCACAGGCCAATTGTATAATGGTGCAGCATCCATTACTGTGCTGAATGCTCACCATTTTATGAAAGGGCTCTTAGCATGCATAATGATGTCCATATAAACTGGCCTTAATTCTTATCCAAGCAGTTCATCTACCACTTCAATACAAGAGTGTAGTCAGCCTGTGTAATCGTTCTGACCTTAGTGATGATAACATCTTTGGTCTGTCCCAGCCGGTGACAACGATCAAAGCACTGATCTTCAGATGCAGGATTCCAGGCCTGAAAGAGTCACATCAAACACAACAAGACTCAAATAGTCAAATTACCCTGAAAATGGGACAAGAGCAGCATCATTTATTCATTGAGTCTTTTTTGCAAACAGTTCTGTTTATTTGACCTTAAAAACGTGCATGCCAAATCTTAATCAATTGCATAGCTGCCAACATTTCAAAATCCCAATTAGTAATCAACCCGCGCGGTCATTTTCAACTGCTCGTTTTATCAAAAGCTTTACAAACATCGAGTACAGGTACATGGTTTACATGTACACGTACATGTGCATACCCTTCTTGTGAATAATAATGTACTGTAGGCCAAAAGATAATTTTAAAAAAAAAATTAAAAATTTTTTTTTTTTTTTATTTTATTTTTTTTTTAAATTAATTTTGTTTCAATGTCTGTATTTGTTTGTTGAAGTCAAATGAATAATAACAATAATAACATGTGCGCATACTTTGTTTGAGATGCATGCTATCGATGTGGAGTTTCGAGTTCGTATCAATGTTTTGACACAATGATTTATTTTGGGCCACCGTATGCAATAGAAATATCCCGCCAACATACCTTGCAAACGCATGCTGATTTATCTTTTCTGGACGTTGTGACAAACTCGAACTCTATTACCAATTATTCCAACCATACTGTTATCAAATTCCATGATTAAAATCTCGCACTGATGGGTCTCATCCCGGCAATAAGCGACCAAATGTGCTCACGATCGTCACTGAAAAGCACTCGCAGTCACACAGTACACACAACCACACATTCACGATATGCACATAAATGACACACCATTGAAAAATAGTTTTAGTCTGTTCCTCAAGTACTCCACTGCGCACACTGCATTGATGTGTATCAGGTGCTTGACTGCATTCTTTTTAGACTTGTCACCAGTCCATCCATTATCGCGACATTTCGCCGAAGTTTTCGGTCAAAAACGATACTTTTATAAGTATTTTTTTTTCGTTAGGTAGAAAATGGGAAATTCATAATGTTTTAGTGGCAAATCATATTTTCGTAATTTAACAAACAATTTGTAATAATTACGAAAAATTCGTAACAGTTGGCAGCTATGCAATTGTACCTTTCTGGCAAAGAGTGCTTTCTAGAATTTCCTGCTGTAAAATCGGAGGCCTTCAAATAAGAATTTTAAGTAAAAAATGCCACAAGAAATAGTTAACTAATAGAGTCTTTTATATTAACTTCCGGAGACCCAAAGTTTTACTCAATAATATCACAGTCATATTTCTTCTGTATTTGGCAGCTTTCTATTTCAAAATTTGTAACGACCTTCATGGTGATATGCGTCAACTAAATAAAAGTGGCAAATTTCATTGAAAAAAAAAACGGCATAACTGGCAGCTGAAATATTGTCTTAAAAATAAGACCACGATTTCTTGAAAGGTGCCGATGTTTTTGACCAAACAAAGCAATGCATTAAATGTTGCCCCTTTTAAGTTAAGCAATGTGGCACTGGAGAGTTAAACCTGTTATTGCCCAAGTGCCCAGTTTTTTTTGGGGGGAGGCTTAATGCATCAGCCTATTTGTGTACATGTGTTTATCACATAAGGGGCTTACGGGATCTAGCAGATACAATCTGGATGCTGCGGTCAGGTTGATGCCCACGCCACCTGCCTTGAGCGACAGCAGAATGACGGTGGGTGAGCCAGGCTTGGGATTGCAGAATCCCTCCATTGACTCCGTACGACGCTTGGCATTCATGGCACCGTCAAGACGCACAAAATTGAAACCGCTGTCTCTGTTTTGACAACCAGACATAGATAAGGCATTACTGAAACGGCATTATGTTTGTTGAAGTGTTTTTGAAATGACAGACTCTACTGCAACATATTGATATAATATTGGATGGCTTTAAGGTGGATACAAGAATATATTGCACGAGCTATGACAATATTGCACGAGTCGAAGACGAGTGCAATATTGTCATAGCGAGTGCAATATATTCTTGTATCCACCGAAAACAAGCCATCCAATATTATTATTATTATTTATATCAGGCTGACTTGATCCGCAAGAAGCACAATTCAAGACACTGTCTTCATTACATCTTTTTCGTTTACATCAAACGTTTTGAAGCTGCCACTGTAATTGTTGACAACAGTGCGCGTATACCTGGCCTTCTGCGCGCTGCATGCGCGCGGCGTGTTCCGTGTTCGACGGTACGCGCGCGCTACGCTCTGTTGAGTGGTTGACAACTGTGACTTTCTATGCTCTTGATCAAGCGGGAACCAGCTAAAATGCCCGGATGATAATATTGTTATTGTAGTCAACCGGGTACTTTATTATTGTAGTCATCCGGGAACTTTTTATGACAGCATACAATACGCTGATTTATTTTTACCGCTGGAAGCCTGATATAAATAATAACGCATGATATTGATACGATACAACTGTTTCAACTCGGGATGTTGAATTTTTTAATTTTTTTTTTTAAATTTCTTTGTTTTTATTTTATTTGTGTTTTTCTGTAAATTGGTCATGACTTTCAATGGAATGCTAACCAAGTTCTGAGTTTATATCCCAAAGTACAGGAGATAAGGTTGGTAATGTGGTACTTCCAACAAAGATCTGGAACCAATTTCATAAAGCTGCAAGCACATATTTTTGCCAACCAAAAAAACTAATTTACTCAGCAAAACCACTTTCCTTAGTTTCCTATGCCTACATCTCTTTGTAATTTTCTTGTGACAGACTACTAACTTTTTTCTGCTATATTTTCTGCTTAGTATGCCAATGCAACTGGGTACTTGTGTTCCTTGCAGATGCCTCACCTTAGAGGCTTCTCGACAAGGTCTAGCAAGCTGGTGAACTGTGAGACCACTATACTCTTAGTGGACGGGTCCTTCTCTCGTTCTTTGATCAGGCACTCCATCATGGCATCAACCTGCACAAATAACAGGTGGTAAACAAGACTGGATAAGGAGTCATCTCACTGAGTATCTGAGATCAGTTGCTGACAACTTTAACTGTAATAGTCTCATTGCTTCAGGTATCGGTTGCAGGATTTGGGAACATTTCCTTGGAATTTTTCTCCCAATGATGTGGTAGCATTGTTTACAAGCTGACTCATTGTGAGATGATTCCAGCAAAGTTGTTCAAAATCCTGCAACTAATACTCCATGTTATCGGCCTACTGCGGATTACTTGTCCTCAACTCGTCCCAGATACTTCTTCAGATGAAACCGATGCAATGGACCGATGCACCGGCCAGTGATTCAAGTCCGACATCAGTGGACAAATGGCAAGGAAAGAACCGCTGTGCCAACCTGACTCCCCTAATAGCTGACTGGATAGCAGCTGAAGACACAAACAAGCACGATACCTTAGCACTGGAGTGCCAGTCAGCATCTACAGCCTGTTTCTTGTCTTGCTGGACCTCTCTGGGTACCTCCACCAAGGTCTCTTTGCTGATGTTGCCACGGCATAGAGGACACTTGCCACCAACCTGAACATCAGTCAGAAACGGAAAAGCATAATCCAATTGGAGGTGTCCAGTGTTAAAATAATAGACTGATTCATTAACGCTGCACCATGGTGTTTGATCAATGGAAGCCATGATTCTTGTCCGACATGCATGTACAAAAGTCTGACATGCCTGCATGTACGTGCGGGACTAGAACATGCAGTGTGGCATTGATAGGGCCCATGTGTTGCTGCACATGTGCACAGTAGGCAGGGTTTAACCCATTAGCAACTGGACTACACAGTATTACACTTATTTACTGAAAAATCAATAAAACCATAGAGTGCTCAAGCAGTTTCGGACTATTAGGGTTAATGGATCAGTCTATTTCAAGCTTATCACCAAGTTTGTTTTATTTACTTTTAAACAGTTCATGTCGGAAGACGTGTATACATGCAAAGGTTTTGCGGTATTCGGAACGGATGATGGATAAACATGCAATGAGTGAGGCCGGAAATATCCGTCTGCGACCCACTTGCAGCGAGCGAGGCCAGAAATATCAGGGTGTGCTACCCGCAGATGACTACCTGCACACGTCTGGCATTGAGGTTCGTAAAAAAAAAAAATCCCGCGCCTTGGTCCGGTCAATCAAAATAATAGCGGCACGAAGTGGTTAAAACCAATTCACTTAATGAAAAACAAAACGACCTTCAAAATGCCATTTTGTAAGTTCAGGTCAAGGTTCAGGGACAAGATTGCAAAATTGCAACTGACAATTTTAGAGGAATTTGGTATGCCAAGGGAAGATAAAGCCCAGCCCCATTACTTTCAATGGGGCTCGATTGCCTGAAAACAGTTAGCACAAAGAATGTGAAATTGGTTTCCTACACGGCATTTCAGAGGATATTTGGCTGTTCCACAGAAAAACGCTTTCAGAGTTGGGGTCAACTGGCAAGAAAGGAGACGGCTACAAATGAAAAAAATCTCTTACCCCAGCAGTAATGACTTCATTGATGCAACGCATGCAGAAGACATGTGCACAGGGCGTGATGACTGGTACACGAAGAGAATCCAGGCAGATACAGCATTCCTAATCAGCCGTAAAACAAAAACCACCAATTCACAACTGTAAAACAGAAACCACTCATTCATTCAAGGTACATAACAGGATCACTTGCTCTCTATGCATTGTTTTCATTTGAAGCAACAAAAAGGCTCAAAATTAAATAGTAGGGTGCATAACAATTAACCGGTTGAAGGTTTAGCTCAGTAGCTACTATACATTTTAAGAAAACAGAGAAAACGTATGCACATTTTTTGAGGTCATGTAACTGGACTCTATTGCTAATTCATTCCATCAATAACTGTTTACTTTTGAGCAAAACCATTTGGTATTTGGCGACCTGCACCCGATTTCACGAAGCGCTGCGACGCGTCGCAACTTGAGTTACGACGTGTAACACGTCGCAACTCGCGACGCGTCGTATCTTCCATTTCACTAAAGTTGCAATGTGTTGAACGCGTCGTAAGTTCCTTGACAACGGCTTTAAACACGTCGCAAGTTAAGACGTGTCTAGTGGTCATCGCAAAATTAGAAGAGTCATTTCTAAGCCAGTTTTATGCCATAAACATTACATTAACGAGATTATAATACCGAGGCAATGTGTGAAAAGTTGTTAATAGAAAATTCATTGAATAATTATGAATTAGACCAGAATATTAGAATTGAAATTTCAAAGTAGCTATACAGTCCAATGAGAGTTTGTTTTCCTTCAAAATTGCATCGCACGGCCGCTATTTTGTTTTACGTTTTAACAAATTTCGAGCTGAGATCCGACGACTCTTTGTTGAATATCAAACGACTATTTACTGTACACTGACTAAATACATAAAACAGTCACCGAGTTGTGCTATAAATACACCTACGACGCGTCGCACTTACGACGTGTTTCGTGAAATGGATCGCAGGACACGTCACAGCTGCGACGCATCGTAGAGATACGACGCGTCGCATCGCTGCGATGCATCGTAAGTTACGAAGAGTTTGATGAAATCGGGTGCTGGTGGAATAAATCCACAGGGTATTTGGTACCAGACCCATCTTCACTATGAGCAGGATATTTCACATTACATTAGTACAGTAGGTAGTTTTCTGGGTAATTACTAATGGAGAAATGACGTAGTTGCTGGTTAAAGGAGAATAATGTTTGAGGGCTTTACTCATGAAATGAAGCATATATGTTGGCACTTTCATGTGAAGTAGCAGTGTCTTCTGTTCATGACTTTTGCAGGCCTCGACATTAAGAAAAAGAGGGGCAGGCCGCTTTGGCCTTGATAGTGTTATCAGAATTTCTTACTTATTTTTTTTTTCGTAAAATTTGCGTGTGTTGATTTTAGTGGATTGTGCAAACCATTTTCCGCCAAAATTAATTTCATTTGCGCCTTGAAAGCTATCAAAACGCCCCTGAAAAAGTGATGAAAACTTGCCTTAATTAATGTAAAAATATTTAAGGTGGATGATTCTTTAAACACACCACACTATGCAAAACGTTAGTCACGGGCAACGATTGTATAACGCCACGCCAACTGGCCAACACTGTATATCGCGCAGAATCAGCCAGCAATGAACCACATGCTGTGGGAGAACATTTTGAGGAAACCCGCAATGCTGTATCGCTTTAAGTATGAGCGGTACAACCTTAAAATAAATACATGAAAACGGAAAATACTTACATGTATACAGAAAAGAGAGATCAAGTTCTGTGAAGAAACTTGCAGATATCTTCTGTCTGTACCAATGTTTGCTTGCGATTTTTATGTCGAATTCAACCATGATTTACATTTTTATGTCGGTCGTGCACTGTTCCTGGTCTTTTTATCATCACTTTGTTCTAGTGCGCGGCGGAAACCAGTCTATACTGATTGCACTGTAGTACTGATCAGCATGCATGCTGCTGATGCAAAGATAAGTAATTTTTCCTTCCACATTTAGCAATTGTAAATGTTTTGTACCGTTAAGTTTTGGGGTCTGTTAATATTTATTAATCATTGGTACATAGTGTCGTGAATAAAAAAAGCATGCTGGCCAAATTGGTCATAAAATGTGCTTATTTTGAAGGGGCATTGCGGCCTACTCAGCAGGGCATGCGGTCAATGGCCGCGGTGGCTGTGGTTAATGTCGAGGCCTGCTTTTGCATTTGTGTCCTCGAGCAAGACACTTTACTGCAATAACTACGGCGCATATCTCCCTATCTCACCTCATCTGCTCCCTGACTGAGCACAGCCAGTAAGGTCTCAACAAGCTTCTTCTTCAACTCGTCCTGCCCTTCCCCTCCTTCAGAATTCTCAGCTAAAAACATGGAGAAAGAGATGTTGATTTTAAGTGCTCGTACCCACAACTATGTTTCAATATTGGCATAGAATGCTTAACACTGAGACCATATTTTAAGAAATTTAAGGAGTCGCACAGTTTGAGATTAGAAGACCTTTTTCACAATTTACAAAGAATCGACAAAGACAGGTGAGGAAGTCCATAAAAAGTTTAACAAGGATTTCTCTCACACACATTTCTCTTGTTCAGACTTAGGCCAAAAAAAAAAGTCTCCGGTTTCTGGTATGGAGCTTGCCCCAAAAGTGGTGCGGCGACGCGGCTTTTTTTTTTTTTTACCTGTTTTTTTTTTTTTTTTTGGCTTCAAATGTCGGCTGATGACTGCAAATGGTGCCCAACTAAACTTAGTGCAAATATATGGGAGTCCAGAGAGGCTACATAAATTTTATTCTCGATCATAACCCCATCTAAAAACACGTTAAAATTGTGCAGCAGCAGAATTCCAGTCAAACCAGTGAGTTTGGCGGTTTTGAAACACCATCTTGTATTGAAAAAAAAACGTTTTCATTTTGCCGACGCGCATGGCTACGGCGACGCGCGCGCATACCAGAAACCGGAGACTTTTTTTTTTTGGCCTTATAAAACTAAATAGTATACAAATAATGAATGTTTGTGAGTGCAATGGCAAGAATAATTTCATGAGGTGACAGATGGAATATTCCATACCACAAGACGAAGTTGAATGGAACATTCCAACCATCACCAAATGAAATTATTCTTTCCATTGTTCAAATGTGAAACATTCATTATTTGATTTATACACCACCTGAACAAATCCTCGTAATCTGATTGGTCAGAACCACCGAAACTGTGACTGTGCAATGGAACTTTCATTTACCTTGGAATGGGACTTCTATTTTTGCTGTGCGGCCGGGCTGTGCATTGGGGTGAATAATTTGATCAATGACCAATCAGATGACGGGGATTTGTTCAGATGTTGTATAGTGATCATTATACAACTGTCATTTTAGGCTGTTATCTGCACACACTTCAACAAGTCTGCATTGCAAGTCTAGAATTCTCAGGAGAAAAAAAAGACTGCTGTAACTCCTAATATCGCTGGAAGTTCATTGGGTGTAACTTGAAAAGGGCTGAAACACTTGACAACGAAACCAGAGTGCAAGTACCTTCCTTGAGAGCCACGGCTACTGCAATGAGAGCTGGATGACAACACAACTGACGCAGGCGCAACAGGATGGCCAGGACATTGCCATAGTTGGTCAACAACGTTCCTGTCTTAAAATATCTGCCAAGAAAATAAGAGTAGCATTTCAGAAGCATCCAAGTGATGTGTTTTTGCAAAATCAGACAAGACTGAAACTCCATTATTACTGCAAAAATCCCCCTCTTTTTAATAAATTGAAAAAAACTTGTCCTGAGTCCTATGGATGATTTTGATCCAGCAATGTGAAGATTCAACGACAATAGGCAATAAAGAGACATGAAAAGGACACTTGAGTGGCTGTTGCGCTCGTCAGCAACTGACAAAGCATGATGTCAGTGGTGACAAGGAGTATACCACAGTGATGTAGTGCCTTGATGCTGGGCCTTGGCCTTAAGGCTGCCTTAAGGCTGGATTTTAGGGCCTTGGCCTTGGCCTCGAGGCTTGAGGGCAAAAGCCTTGGCCTTGGCCTTGGCCTTGAGGGTTCAGGGCCTTGCAATTTTGAGTCAAGGCTCTTCAAGGCCCATAGATTTTTGCATTTTCCAGATAAATCTGTTCGAAATTTTGCTGTTACCATTTTAATCGTATTACCATGGATGAGGGAAGCACCCTATAGATTTGTGTGTCGGGCACACTTCCACTTTTGTAGCATCACATTTTGTTACCATTGTAGTAGATTTGCTGCAAAAATATTCCGTACACTTGTGAGGCTAATGAGATGATCACTTTAATTGCATATAACTATGGAATAGATCTGATTGGTTGTATATGTCTCCCTGATAAGTGCTAAAGATTTGCATGTATCTGTTTTAGATAATGCTGATATTTCTGACCATGTTGGGCCAGCAAATAAAAATTTCCCAAATCAGTTTCTTGGATCCCCATTTTGTTACACTTGGGAGAATTGTGTGTCAATATAGAAGTAAATCATTATTTTGTTTAGTTAAACCATATTGAAGACCTGAACTTATACTTTAATAGGTACAGTGCAGTCATAAAACGGTGTAGGCCTATGCGAGCATGTTGATTGCAATTAAAGAAATGTTGTTCTTCGTAATGAGCAATTCGTGATGATAAGGGCGGTCCAGGGGGGCCATGCCCCAAAAAACCCCAAAACCAACGAAACCATTTGTTTTATGTGACGTCGTAATAAAGGCAGGCAATGAGTACACCACCATCTTTTCCTCAAAAAACATCGGTTAAAATGGTCAGAAATTGCCTCAAATCGCATCACAGAGCATCTCGAATCCAAAAATTTTTCGGGGCCCTAAAGTGGGCCCCGAAGCCCAAGCCGTAATTTGTGGACCCACTTTTTTTGGGGGGGGGGGACCAAAATTTATTTGCCCCCCCCAAATGTGTTCTGGATCCGCCCTTGCGTGATGATGTGTCACTCATGTAACTATAATAAGTTCTATATCAGTGGTTATTTAATAAAACAGGGCCTTGGCCTTGGCCTTGGCCTTGAGGGTTAAGCCTTGGCCTTGGCCTCGAGGCTTGAGGGTCAAAGCCTTGGCCTTGGCCTTGGCCTTGAGGGTCAAAGCCTTGGCCTTGGCCTTGGCCTTGAAGGTCAAAGCCTTTGCTCCAACACTGGTATACCACAATTAAATAGGTCAAGCTTCAGGGGCCTTTTGCATTGTTTTTAATTATAACATAGGAATTATTAAAATATTACATGACTTAGGTTATGATATTGAGACTGGTATCTTAGGGAGACATTCCCAATGACTTGTGCACAAATAAAAACTCAAAAGCAAAAAAGAAAATGTCAAAACGAAAACCCCTCCCATGGCCCCCATTTCTAAATACTGTGTGCCGGTTATATTATATATGGGGCGCTGGTGTGTTTTGCGGTAAGTATATTTTTTTAAACTGTAAAAGGCTTTTAACCTGCTAAAAGGATGTGAACAATAAACCGTCATCAACAAAAAAGTTAAAGTCAACAAAAAAGTGGCACCTGACAATAAAGCGCCGCAACTTTACCATAAAATAACATCACAGTTGTGTATGTGCGAAATTTTTTTCTTCAAAATATTCAAACTGGCAAAAAGCTATTTGAAAATTTGGTTGATAATCGAATATTTGACTATTTGGTATATACAGGAAAGCAATGTTGTGCAGAGAAATGTTTAAATAATCAAATAAACCACAAAAGGAAATCGACTAGGTACATTTAAATAATGTCAAATTTGAATACAGAAATTGCCTAGAGTATGGTTTGAACCTGCAACCTCCAGATTACCATTCCACCAACCATCCGTTCAGCCCTATGTTGGCTGTTCCTGTTTTGTTAATGTATTTGTTCATGGGAACTAGTCGGAAGCAATTAATGCATATATACCATGTAGCTTGGGAGCGTGCCCAAAATCAAAATGCTAGCAATGTTAGCAATGCTGCAAACCTGGGAAATGGCAAACAGGGATCACTCAGAGTGGATACAGTTTTTTAAAGGCATATAGGATTATTTGCTTTTCATGCATGTTGTTCGTTTCCAATTATGATACCACTCACAAATCCAAAGAAGAGTGTTAAAAACCTAACGTGATGAAATTTCAGCTCAGTGGATATTATACCTTTCGAGAAAACGGTGAAAAACCATGCACAACCACTTGATCACGAAACACAATTTTGTCTGCATATCTATTTCAAATGATCGGTCAATTGAGTGATTGTTGGAAATCACCGACATTTCTTGATTTCTTCTAAATGACAGCAATCCAGAAGGAATAATTTCACAGGGTGTTTAGTACCAGTACGATCTTTCAGTAAGCTTTTTGATAATAACTTGGTTGGTTACTTTTGGGATGAATGCAAATGATCCTATATGCCTTTAAAGACATTTGAAAGGTAGAATGCTGAGAACTTACTTGCCAATGGCCAGTTTTCCTTCCTTTGCCATGCTGTCATACACGGCTCTCTCCTCAACAGATAGCTCCACTTTCTGGATGAAGACTGTCTTGGCTGGGAGGTCAACCAGTAGCTGACCTTTGACCTTCTGGGTCTTGGTACGTCGCAGGGCAAGCTGTTCCATCAACTGGGAGATTCGTCTGTCATTTACATATACAAGGAATTTTGATATATTAAGGCTCATTAAACCCTGCAATTTGTGCCTGATGAGACTTCTTTTAAAGTTAAATTCTTCAAAAGGTGAGCCCAAAAAAATGAGAATTTGATTTTTTGAGTTTTCTCCCTTGGAAATTTATCGAAAAGTGACAATTTTTTGAAGATGAACTTGAAAAATACAGAGTTGTAATCAAGTCAATCACAAGTCAGTCAGTCACAAGTCAGTCACAAGTCAGTCACAAGTCAATCACAAGTCAGTCACAAATCAGTCACAAGTCAATCACAAGTCAATCACAAGTCAGTCACAAGTCAATCACAAGTCAATCACAAGTCAGTCAGTCACAAGTCAATCACAAATTAATCACAGGTCAATCGTAAGTCAATCACAAGTCAGTCACAAGTCAATCACAAGTCAATCACAAGTCAATCACAAGTCAATCACAAGTCAGTCACAAGTCAATCACAAGTCAATCACAAGTCAGTCAGTCACAAGTCAATCACAAGTTAATCACAGGTCACTCGTAGGTCACTCGTAAGTCAATCACAAGTCAGTCACAAGTCAATCACAAGTCAATCACAAGTCAATCACAAGTCAATCACAGCTTAATCACAAGTCAATCACAACTTCACAAGTCAATCACAAGTCAAATCACAAGGCCAAAGTCAAGTCATACGTGACAGAAGAATGCCTTTGTAGTAGTTCATTTGAATAGGTTGTTGGTTGACTTGTGATTGACTAATGGTGAACCTGTTATGATTCGTAATTGACATGTAGTGACTTAATACAACTGTTTTTGTCAACTTTTCCAATACATGCTGTTGCCAACCAAACTGAACGGAAACAGCTATGAGAGTACAAGCACATGTCACAGGATGAGAACACAAGAGTAATGTAAAAAATAATGTCAACATTTGTCATTCTATTTAGTTAGATATCAATGGGTCTTGATGGATAGTAAAGATGAACACATGAAAGAACCCATCACATATTTATTTGTTGGTTAACCCTAACCCCCTAGGCCCTTGTTGCTTACAACCATCCTCAATCCTCCAAAATCCTCCAAAATTTTTCAACTCCGCCTAAATTTTTCAAAATTGTCAGACAGTCCTGCCTCAAAATGTATTCATCCTCAATCCTCCAAAATCCTCCTCATCCCAAAACTTTGCACTTGTGTTTAAATGAAGGATAACCAACGCCAAATCCTTCAAAATCACCAGACAGTCCTGCCTCAAAATGCATTCATCCTCATTCCTCCAAAATCCTCTTGTGCTTCATTCACCATTCATCCTCAATCCTCCAAAATCCTCATGTGCTTCAATCACCATTCATCCTCAATCCTTCAGAATCCTCATTTGATTCAATCACCATTCATCCTCAATCCTCTAGAATCCTCCAAAACCGCCAGGAGGATTTTGGAGGAGTGAGGTGGGTTAGGGTTAAAGGAGGTGAAAAACAGCTTACGCCACAGCGGCTTTGTCGCCTTGGTTGATGGGTCGGACGATGGTTCGCTGCCACCACATCTTGTTGGACTTGAATGGTTCCAGGCCGAGGAAGGATATCAAGGCCCACAGGTCCTTGATGCTGTTCTGAATGGGAGTGCCTGTCAAAACATGAATACGCAATAGACTGACATGATATTGCGTTTGTGTCTTTGAGCAAAATACTTTACTGTAGAGTTTCTTTTAAATTTTTCAAACAGTGAGATATTGATAAAAAAAAAGAACTTCTGGAAAAAACTATGAAAAAAAGGAGAAAACTGTCATCATATGAACTTGGTAAATACAGAGTTTAATCAAGTCAATGACGATTCAATCAGAAATTTAAAAAAAGCCAGTCAAATCATAAAGTCAGGTTACAAATTAAGGGGCTGAAGAATGACAGAGGAATGCCTTTGTCGCGGTTCATTTGAGTAGGCTACATGTAACTGGATATGGACTAGTGATGAAACTGTTATGACTTCGGTCTTGAGGCAAAGTAAAAATGAACACAAGTCAGAGAGAAACAAGACTCCTGAAGCACTATTACTTTTCAGGCAAATTGGGAAGGAGAGTTGTACTATTTTTTGGGAAGTTTTAAACGTACCTAGCATACGACCTTGCATGAATTTAGCTAAAATATTGCTAACATACCTTCGATTGTTTTTATGAACCTGTTCACACATGCCACAATAACTAGGCAAATATGCTTAGGAATGGTTTTTTATAAAAAAAAAGGCAAAGTTTGTAAATGTTCCCACCTGTCAGTATCCACTTGCGCTGTGCTTTCAGGTCCAGCACGGCCTTAGTCTGGAGAGCGTTGGGGTTGCGTATGATGTGACCCTCATCCAACACAATTCTCAACCATTCTACTTTGTGAAGGGGACTGTTGCCCTACCAAATAAAAAAAAAAGAAGGTAATATCAGCTTCAAATTTAATACTGGCTTTATGCAGCCATTCAGGTAAGGTCTTGGGTACAAACTCTGGAGTATTCTTCAGAGATTTTGAGAAAGAAAAACCTCGATCCGACTAACAAATGCAACAATCATCATGTACTTTACAACAGCAGCATGCACTTTGCTATGGAGAATGCCGTGTTTCTTGATGTTTGATACCCGCTATAGGTCACGTGACTTCGTGAGCGCAATCGGTCAATTACACTTGTTTAAGTCTCAGCTTGGCCCAAAACTTTGACTCAGATCTGAACGTAAATTGGTCTGGCACCAAATTGGTCTAGAACCAGCTATTTTCATCTAAGGTACATGGGATCAGTTGCTTTTTGTGCCTTTTCTTCACTTATGTCTGCATTTACATTCATTTGAAGGAACAAAAATTGCACAAAATGTTGAAGCAGGGTGCATAACAATTAACCCGTTAAAGTCTCAGGTGAGCAGATACTATATGTTTAAAGAACAAATGGAAAACCTATGCACAATTTTTTGTCCCAAAAGTAGAATCTGTTACAAGCACTTTTGATTAAGAAAAGTTGGCATTTTATGTTGAATTGCGTCATAATTCTCATTCAACTGACTAGAGCATGTGATGTCGAAGTCCCAGTGGATGGGTAATATTGCAGTATGTGTATCACAGAGATGAAACTGGCATATGGCAAACAAATCGGAAAATAGGCCGAACAAAAATACGTGTCCGAAATCTGGGCCGCACTGCAGTTACACACATGTACATGTACAATACACTTCATGCCCAATTTCCGGACACCAACTCCTGCTTTATTTTCGATTCAAACATAATTTTAAAAAAGAATGGTCAGAGTTTTCATTGCATAAAACGCCTGACTTACGGTTAGAGTAATGGAGTCATCAACAAAGAAGTTCACTTCTTACTTGAGAAAGTCGAGGAAAAAGTAAGAAAGACAAGGCACCGTTCATGGTGCTTCAATCATGTCCATGATTCAACCACACAACTCCACTACTCCACTTACATTCGTACGTGGGGAAAATCAGGCATTATCGTCTTTCTCTTCCAACAAATGCCAGTGAAATGTTTCGCTAATGCTCTCTTCGCTATCCTTGAGATAATCACCATGATTTTTAAAGCATTGCATTTTGTACAACTCAATCTGAAACCTCCGAAAATCGCACAACATAATGATTTTATCCACTGGATCGTTCACAAGGCTACCCGTTCCCGACCGGCCATGTGCTAGCGGACGGTACGGTGCGGTACGTGCGCTGGTACCATTGCGTACAGTACATGCACGCACGTGCGACACACTGATTTGTCCATGTCACCTGCCAATGTTTAACCTTTTGTCCAGCCGGAAAAGGCTCCGATCAGTGTTATGGCCTGTGTTTCTACCGTTGAAACACTCCAATAACGACTGATGAAAGAGATTAAAACTACGTTCGCGATGATTTAAACGTGCCATTTCCATCGACTTTTCATCGACTTCTCTTAGAAATTATGATTGAAATAAAATGACATTTTGTGAAAAAAAATCGTTACACAAAATCAAATTTTGTGGGACACATCGTAAGAAAATCGGAAATTTCATTGAAAAATTCAAAAAGTCGGATTTCCGATTAAAATCAGAAAAGTTTCATCTCTGGTATCACCCACTAGAGCTCTAGAAAGTGGTCAAGAAACACCATCTACATAGAGGCCATGGTCTAAACCAAACAGCGTCTTACCTTCTTGGTTTTATACTCATGTGCCAGGGTGTTATAGGTGGTGATGACTACATCTTCACTGACCAGCTTAGTATGGCTCTTGGCTCTGTCTGCGCCGTAGTGAGTGTACACATTCAGGTCAACGTCAGGTCTAACATGTTCCTCGAATTGGTTCTATTTGATAGTTGTCAATACGAAAACTCATTTGATTAGCCTTCAAGTCTGTCGAGCTAAACTGTAGTACAAGATTAACACTGCAGATACACAAGTGTACGAGGGACGTGGTTGTCTTCAATTTCCATGCAATCTAAGAGAAGATTCCCACAAAGTCGGCAAGTAAAAAAAAATACAGTTAGACATTTTGTTGGTACCCTCTTTGATTTTGCACACATACAAAAATTGATTATCCTCAAGGGAAATGGTCTTATGATCTTATTGCGCATACAGAGTTAGAATAGCAAACTGGCTTATGTACACAAGTTTTTCCTCAACGGTTTAAATGGGAGAGTTGGGGGGGGGGTTCCACTGGGAGGGACAAATGAACACCCTGCTGACGACACCTGACGCTCACAAACAATCTGTATAAAATTAGTTGTACATATATTTAGCACCATATGCGCATAAACCATTACCTGGGCGCACGCACTTTGTCCCCCGCAGTGGGTCTCAACAGTGGTCACAAAGCAAAGCACCATATACCGTTCAAGCATGGGGACCATAGACTTTATTCACAAGTCGGCCATATTAAATTGAAAGCGAGGTTACCTGTTCATTTTTGGAACTTTCGAGTAGGAATAAAAGTAATGAATTAAAGTTCATTACGAAGTAATACCAGTCTGTTCTGATGAATAATTTCAAAACAATTGAAAGTGAGGCTTGGAACGCACTCCAATCATAAAATAGTCTGGCGCCATCCCATTCAACAGTTTACAATTTATAGAACAGATTCAGGGAACACGATCTAAAATGCCTTCCTCCTGAATAAGGTCTACACTCAGGAACTCGGAAAAGGACTTGGCTACAACACTGCAAAGGATGTACTGAAGTCCAGACTCACCAACCAGTTACTGATCACAGACAGTGGACATAGGATAAGGGTAGGCCTGGGCCCCTTGGGAGCAAACCTACTGCCATGACTTGAGGTCCCAGTCAGGGGCTGAGGTTGGAGTGCTGCCAGGGGACCATCGCAGGTGGTGACGGTGCAGGTTGACGCCACAGCGGGCACACGTTGGCCCAGGCCTGGTAGAGTTGGCAACTTGGGAAGGCTTGGGAGTTGCATGTCTGTGAAAAACACATACAGTTATTACCAGTGTCAAAACATCAGTATAAGCCATCTGTACTGATGACGTCACACTTTGTTTACTTGTGCGCTTTTCTATGGGGCTACGAAACCGTCGCCCCTACCAGGCTGCCATAAGTAAGCACACATGTAGACAAAGTGTAACGTCATCAGTACAGAGGCTTATTGATCCCCGATAACCCTTTGTTTCTGTAAAGCAGTAAGCACAGCAAAAGCATGCTTAAACCCAGAGGAAAAAGTTGCTAAAATCAATGACATACAAACAGAAATCTCCATGCACACGCAACCATTGGCACAACCAGGCCATGAAATAGTGCTTAAGGTTAGTAAAATTTTCTGCTGTAGTAAGCACAACTTTTGTGTTAATTAACCAGTTCGCGCCGGATGACGTGTATACACGCAACGGTTTTGCGGTAGTCGGAACGGATCACAGCTTAACACGCAGGGAGAGAGGCCGAAAATATCTGTCAGCGTCCCGCTCGCAGCGAGCGAGGCCGGAAAAGCACTCCGCACTAATGTTAAAAATATAAGCAAGTACCCAGATCTCAGACAAGCATGTTGTACGAATTTCTCGTGTGACGATTACGCGCACGCTTGCAGCACCGTTTCTATGCGAATGTATGCGGCCAGATGTGCATGCATGTGTGCACATGATTGTTCGAAAGTTTGTCTGACATCTGGGACATGCGTGTGTACGGCACGGAGCAAAATTGACGTCACTAGTGTGGAGTGCTGTTATGAGTGCGCTGCCCGAGGGTGATGGCTTCAACCCGCCTGGCATGAGGTCAAGTGAAAAATAATCCCGCACCTCAATCCGTTGTCAAAATAATCCCGGTGCAAACTAATTAAGCAGCAGCATGAAATTGGGCCATCGTCTCAAATCACTTTAAGTCTATACCCCTGTTCATTAGGCCATGAGACCTCTGTTCTGCAGCAGCTCTCAGAAAAGCTTAATATTGACATGATAAAAACAATAATAATAATAATTATTAAATTTCTACAGCGCTGAATCCATTTAAAAAATGCTCTCTGGCACTATCAAACTATTTATATAAATAAAAGGAATATAAATTAAATTTAAAAATGTGATTATTTAAAACTCAAAAATGGATAACAAAACACAATAGTAATTAAAAAGTCTGAACCACAAGTAGACACCCCTGGACAGAGCAGAAAACAACCCCCTCCCCACAAGCTTGACCAAATCAAACAAATTATACAAGTAAAAAAGGAATTTTAATTATATCAAAAATGTGATTATTTAAAAACTCTAAAAACGGAAAACTAAGCACTAAAGTAATTCAAAAGCCTGAACTCTATGTACAACACCCCAGGACAGAACAGAAACCGACCCCCTCCGTAGCCTGACCAAAATACCACATACAATCCCTCTGATGGTGAACAAACAATACGTGGTGAATACAAAGCAGCCTATAAAACCAAGGGCAATATGAAAAATAATTTGAATCAATCAATCAAACAAAATCATGAAGTAAAAATAAAGTAATTTTAAAACTAGGGTAAACAGTTCACCGACTAACCAGAAAACAGTTCACCAACAAACCACAAACTTATCTGGGCTCAATGTTATGGCTCTGCTTACCACAGAATTCCAAGCTTACGATCACCAGTTTGTCAATGTGCAAACAGCACTAGCAGAAAAATTCTGTGCTAACCCTGTAAGTACAGAATCCCTAGTTACGGGATGTACGCATGCGCAGAAGCCAAAATTCCTCGCTATTAAACCCGTGAAATACACTTACCATCAGAACAGAATTGTCTGCTACAGTAAGCAGGGAGTTGTCACTCAAGTATAAGCAGAGCCTTGAAATTGGACCTGTCCTTTGCTTAGGATATGCTTACCTGGCAAGACTTTTCCTTTGGCTTTAGCACCACCTTTCTTCTTCTGTTGAGGTTTCTTTGGTTCTTTGGGTTTAGCAGCTGCTTTGGACTTGAGTACTACTTTCTGGCTTCCTTCTCCCTCATCACCTTTCTGACTGGCTCGCGGAGTCCCGACTTCATCCTGCTTTGACTTTGTCTTTGCTGTACACAATTGAAAAAACCCTGAAAATAACTCTCAAACCGTATCCCGTTTGTTTGAACCCCAAATGCCATTTTTCAGATTTGCAGCATTGCTTATGTCTCTAGCATCGTGATTCCGGGCGTGATTGCTGGCTTCTGTTTAAATATGTTGACAAATTGGGAAACTACCAACACCAGAATGGGATATCTAAGCTCAGTTGGTAGAGCACCAGCACAGTGTTCTGGTGGTTCCAGGTTCAAATCCTGCACCAGTCAATTTATATTTGTTCTACCTTGTCTTGAAAACAATAAGATAATATACACAGTGAAAATACATTTCATGCAATAGCTTAAAAAAAAATCAAAAAAACCAAAAACTTTATTAAGGAAGACCTTTTTTCATGGATAAAACCCTCTTTTCAAAGTAGAGGAATACTCAAAAAAAAAATTTCTAGTGATGAAATGGGGGCGGCGACGTTGATTATATATTTAAAACAAAAGTGCAGTGACAACAGGCAATAAAAGCAAAAACTGTCCAATGGTGGAGGGCTTGACTGAATACCCACATTTCTTCTTCGGTACCTCCACATCAGATTCCAGTTCAGCATCTGAGCTACTGAATACATAACACACAGGTTTCTTGCTGGCTCTGTTGAAACATGTTCAAAAGAAACACATACAAGTGTTGGGTGCACCACAGACGCAGCACGAAATACCTAAAAGGGGGCCCAATACTTCAGTCTAAGAGCTCATCAAATTGCCAAGTGAAAACAGTTATATTAATTAAATGGCTTGAAAGGATATCCCAGAGAAAAAAATATTCTGAAGGTTAATATGTCTCTCTCAAATGATGTCATTTCCTACAGACCAGACACGGGCATCAGCATTTTGAGCGTGAGCTTGTATAATGGCCCTCGGGCCGTTCACACCCACGAACGGCATGCGCTCCTCATGTATGATCCATAACTGAAAAAAATTAGGGTAACCTGATTCTGAAAACTCCATTTTCTCCCACCACTACTTAATGGATATAACTGGTCATGCACTTCACAGTGAGCTGACATGAGAGAGAGCTAACTTCACAGTCTCTGGCATACAAATCTAACATTTCAAGTTTGTTGGGTGTGTTTATCCCTTCCAATACATGATTCAAATGCATACCTTTTAGGCCGAGCACTTCCTGTCACAATCTGAACCTCTGGCTCAGGTGCTGGTTCTTTCACTTTCTCTTTTTCTTCTTCGTCATCCAGAACACTGACAAAAAAGAGCAAAACAAATTTTAAAATTTATTTTTATTCACTGCTCCAGAATAAAGTTTGAAATTTGTGGTGTTTTTTTTTATCCTTTTTGGGGGGGAAACGGGACTTCTTGGAATGAGATATCATCAAAATAGCAATAATTTCACATTACATAGATTTAATGAGGTTTCACCTCTACACTTTGTGGCGAGCCATTGCTTTGTCCGTAACTTAATATCAGATAAAGAGACCAATTCTAACTTACATGACCACCTCATTGTCCGGAACACTTTCCAATATTATGGTATCATCTTTTCGTAGTTGTGGGATTTGCCCTGTCTCCACAACAACCACGGGATCATCTATCACTACAGGTTCAACTGATTTCTCCAACTCTGTTTCTAGCTTGGACTGGGTATTCTGGGCTACCAGGGCACTTTCCAGAACTTCTTTCTCTGCGACGGTCGTGGCATTGCCATCACAGTCATCAGGATCTGAGTCAGAATCAAGGCACTCAACATCCTGAAAAGATGAGAATTGGACCATGAAAATCTGGTGATCAATCACAACAAACAAATATAGAAACAGTCACCTTTACTACATACAGAATTTATTGTCCATTAATTAATTAACTGGAGCGAGCACCTTTAATGTTTACTATGCAGTGATTGTATGGAATGTCAACTTCACCACATGTAATTTGAGCCACCCGACCCTCACAACCAGCCCATTCACCCCTGGCATGTCTGGAGTATCTCTCAGGCCCCAAACAGCCGTTAAAACCACAGACATAACCCCATTAGACATTCCATTTTGGTCACAGGGGTGATCAAACTAATCCCAATGTTCATAGTGCATTTGTACACAAGCCTATGTAAATGTGCACAAGCACACAGGGTTTTCCCGCCAATTCCAACCCCTCCAGTAGGATCACAAGACTGACACCCCCTCTGAAGGACGTACTATGGTCCATACTAGGATCTGGTGATAGATGGCCCCGGGTGTGTTTACCACGTGGCCAGGACAATATAAAACATAAAAATGTGAAGATTCCATATTCCCTTCTGAATCCCGGCATGGTTACAAATATGTGTCGCTAGGGGGCGCTGCACGCAGCAACCTTGAGCATGCGCCGCATTACTTATTTTTAGGTAAGATGTATATATGTAGTACATTTTGGCGCGCAGAGTGCACACCATTCTATAGTCAGACCAAGCCTGGGCACCGTTTGAGTAGGATCGCACGAACACAGTACTGTTGGACTTGTACAATGTAAGTGATTGTTTTATATGATTTTGCAGGAGTTATTTCAGAAAAAAAAACAAGCAGAGAGTACCAAGACAGTATTTCCAGTTTCCTCACCTGATCCTTTTATTTTGCCTGTAGTCCTACCAATAAGTTGGTCTGTTAACGTGGCTGTCATTTTCACTGTTTCTATCACCATGGTCAAATATAGAATTCCCTCTTGGTTTGGGCCAAAACTTGCCTAGAATTAGATAAACCACTTGCCCTGTCACTAAAACCCCTTGGACCACTCAGACACTGTTACATTATCAATGAGTCCAGAGAAAGGAACAGTTCATATTTCTTGCAAATTTCACGCTATAAATAACTGCATTACAGATCACCATAGCCTATGAACTCCGTGCACAATATACCCTTAACGTTTACAAAGTGAGAGTTGGGGAGACAACTAGAAGGGACTCAATGCATTTCAAGGCTGTGCTCAGACAAAGTACTAGTGGCCTCCAACCGCTGCAAAATCATCATCAACCATTCTTAATTGGGTACTTTCTGGATTGGGCACAGCAAAAAGTTTACCAAGAGAGTGTTGGGAAAGCCACTGGAAAGGGCAAACAAAGGATCAGGGCGATCAAGTAATTTGGCTCCAACCACCGCATAATGAATTCTTACTTGGGTACTTTCTGGACTGGGCACAGCCAAGGGTTGGCCTCCGTGGAAGTTGGTCAGGATCAGTGCGATCATCTCTAAAGTCTTTCCGAGTCCCATCTCGTCAGCAAGGATCCCTCCCCGCACCGTGGGCGGTCTGGTCGGGTTGATGAAGTTGGTGACCGTGTTGAGGAAGCTGCGACCCTGGCTCTTCCAGAATGGAGGCAGGTCGTCTGAGTTCTCACGGGCACACATCCAATTCAGAGCTTGCTTCTGGTGTGGGTATAGGGTGCTGGCTATTGCCTTTAGTAGTTTATGAGATTGAAAGTAAATGCATTAACAGTTTTAATATATAAGAATTTTTGGACTTGAATTTGAACTGTTGATCCTTCTTAAATATATGTGGCAATATTATGTTAAACCAATTCTCAGCACTGTGTAACAAGAACAAAGTGACAATCTTGATAATATACAAATCTCTGCATTAATTTCTGGTACGATTGGTAATACGTGAATGTGGGTATGATAATTTGTTATAACATAGAAATCAAAATTTCTCTTTTCAATTGAGCTTTAATTAAAAACCTTAAATTTCATCAACACGAATGTTGCTTTATTGTTTACTTAGAAGATAAAATATATATTCTTTATGTGTGTCCTTATATTGCTATTCTATTTGACATCATATTTATTTATTCTTATTTGACAGCTACTAATTGATGACGATTCATTTTTTGTTTGAAGTAATTTAAATGTTTTGTTATATCTGTACTTTATTGTAAATCATTCACAATTCAACCTTTGGGCTGCGACTAATCGATAATAAAACCCTTGAATTGAATTGAAAAAGGATTGGGCAAAAAAATCATAATGAACACGAAAACACGGAATACACGTCCAAAATGCACGTTGCAAATAAAATCATGAAATATAGATATAAACCTATGATTTACTATTGTGAGATCCCTCCCAGGGTCTACTATATCGTCTTGAGATTGAAAGCAGAACCTAGGGAGGTTGCAGTGGGTGCAGCTTTGCTTACCTCTGCTGGCTCCATCATGGTCGTTTTTTCCACTTGCTTGAGGTCGTCAAACAGTTGGTCCAGTTCATTGTGCATCTGAAAGTCAAAACCATAGATTGAAATTCCAAATTAAACTGATAGGCTTCAATAGTCTGCTTACTATTCTAACCAGTTTAAAGACTTGGTTTTGTTTTGCCAAACAAGAGAATTTGATTTTTTGACATATGGCATGATTCAAATGGAAAATGTTCCTTGTATGTTGTAAATTATAATGGCAGATTCTGAGACCTTAAAGGTAGAGTACATCATTTGCAGCTATCCAAAGAGTAACCGACAAAATTATTGTTGAAAAGCACACTTGGTTTAAAGATGGAAATGGTACTAAACTCCCTGTGAAATTATTCTTTCTGGCATGCCGTCATTTTGAAGAAAACAATAAAAGAAGGCCTTTTCCTACTAATGGAAATTTCCAAAACACATAATTCTATTCAATTTCTTCATGAAGTCTTTTCATGCATCTGGTCTTGAATATGAGCTAGATTTTGCAATCTTGTATGATAGCACTGCCCAGCTCACAAGTGACAGTGAGTTAGGCCGAAAAAAAAACAACTTCTGCTTCCGATTACATGTACATACCTTTCAAAAATAGGGTCGGTCGGTCGGAATTTTAATTTTTTGGGGGGCCAATTTTTTTTATGCAGATTGAATGGGGTATTCAATTATATGCTAAGTTTTAGCCTGAACTATTTCCATTGCACTACGAAAGCTATACATAAAATGGCCACAAAAAGTGAATAAAACCTACCTTAATTATTGCCAATATATTAACGTTCGATAATTCTTAAAAATAATAAAATTCAGGTCGTTCGCACCATATGCACAACACTAGTCAAGACGGGAAGCTGGCCAAAACTCCAAAGTGTGTGATGCATTGTGCATGTGTGGCCCGCGGCCGATAGACCTCGTTTTTACGGTCGAAAGTTTCGGGAAACACGCTGCATTGTATCACTCCAAATACGAGTAGTGCGATCACAAAATGAACTCTTGAACACGGAAAATACATACACAGACAAGCTAGATCAATTCTGTGAATTAACCCTGTGGGACCAGCAAAGACAAAAAACAAAACTGAGGGGAAAAACATCACCCCACCTCTGCCTTCGTGAGCTCCATAGGGGCTGCAGCCGAGGCTCTTGGCTTGTAGACCTTAGTGGGACCGGACTGTGACATGCCCCCTCTCCACGGCTCTGACCGAGTGCGTGGGGGATCAAACCTCACTCCCCGGTACTCCAACATATCAACAACCCGGGGTTTGTTGTCACCTTGCCCCCAGACTGAAATGTCCACAGGAATACGGAACTGGTTGTTCTTGCCAAAGGGCACAACACTGTCAAAAAAGAAACAAGGGCGAGTCAATTTGAATAATTCCATACTCGAAAATTCAATTACAGGGTGGTTAAAAAAAAACGAAACCAACATATTATTGCTAATTGGAACAGAAGTAGGGCATATGTGAATCAAAGGGAGATATCCTCTGTTAGGGTTGATAGCCTCTGTTAGGGCTCAATTGTGGTGTTTGTGGTGTCATTTGTCACAGAGTGAAAGGCTATTGTTGCCAACCAAGGCAGGTGGGGAAAAAAAGAGATTTCACCATGACAAGTGACGCCATTCTCTAAATAGACCCTTTCATAAAATTGGTCACCGCTCAGTCAACCGTGAATGTAAGGACGTGATCAGGGTGTCCTTTGATTCACAAGTGCCCTACCGTACTTCTGTTCCAATTAGCAATAGTATCTCGGTTTCGGTTTTTTTATCCACCCTGTTTATATTGCATCTAGTAGAAGAATTTCCGAAAGTGCTGACTTGAAACTATTAGTGTGGTCAGAAGATTCCATGCATTTTTTGAGGACTGCAAACAAGCTGGAGTTTTTTTTAGCGACACAAGCACCAGGAACTAATTTCTTTTCTTTTAAAGGTGATTAAAACAGAAAGAGAATAATAAGTTTGGAGTCACAGCAATTACAATGTAATAAAACAGGTCCACCAGTCATTGTGTTCTGTAACCATCCAGTATGCATAAGGAGTCAACGGACAGAATCCAGAGTTCCTTTCCAGTTTGTAACATCTACCAAACTATTGGACTGAGTCCAATAAGTGCCACTGAACCACATCACATCACATTGAATCACATTAACATTAATACTGGCCTGTCACATGAATACCGTAATTTTCGGAATATAAGCCGCGGCTTATACGTTGAATTTGCTCATGAAAATGTTTACTGCGGCTTATACACAGGGCGGCTTATACGCCGAGCCTTGAAGAATAAAAATAAGATTCACATGTGTATTTAATGTACTGGTACAAGAAGAGATGTGTTGCTGAAATGAATTACAAATTAAGAAAGTCATTAACAAACCGAAACCACGTCTCACGTAAAGCAAGGTACCGAGCGGTAAAAAGTACGGTGATGAAAGCTGTCTTTGACATGTTGACACTTGCGACCAGCCGTACGTGATACTGGTACAGTGCAGCAGCGATATGCAGCATGTTTTTCCCCCAGCGGACCACACCATTTGTGGTAACAAAGGGGTGTTCTTTCTTGGGAACAATAATTACCAATATTTCCGCTGTTTAAAAAATAAGAAAAAAGACGACTAACATTCGTATGGCGTTCGAAACATTTTTCTATTACATAATCAGTTGTTCAACGTTGCAATATAATTTGTTTTCTTGAAATGTATTCAAGAAACGATGTCAAACTCAAAAGAGGGACTAAATCACACCTTACAAAATTAATGGATTTGTCTGTTAAAATGTCCGCTTCGTTTTGACTATTTCCGAAGAAAGTTTCGATCGAAACTTGAATAAGTGGATAAGTTTTGAGGTAAAAACGGACCTGTTTATTCTTAGGACAAAACAAATCAGCATCTGTTGCCACAAAGCAAGATTTGTAGCGCTCCAGTCAGACAACACACGGTGGGTTTCATACTTTCTCACGTGCTGTGGGAAAATGTTGTCATTCACCGGCGTGCGTGGCGCAGGCTGCCGTGCTATGACGGGGCAGCCGGCAGCAGTTCCCGGTGTTTATTTCTCATCAATTCCCATATTTGTTTGTAAAAGTATCGATTGTAAATGATTTGATATAACTTTTGTGGCCCTTTTAATGGCTTCTGTAGTGTAAATGGAACTGGTTCAGAGCATTTTGACTAGAATTTGGAGGCCTTACAAGATTGAAACCTCAGCCGGTTGGTGCGGCTTATACGCCGGTGCGGCTTATACGCCGGTGCGGCTTATACGCCGACTTCAAATCTTAATTTGCAGATTTTTGCGTGCTGCGGCTTATACGCCGCGCGGCTTATATTCCGAAAATTACGGTAGTTATAAATATATGAATCAGTAGGCCATATTTTGTGCAACTGAGGCGCTGAAACAATGCCATTTCCCCTGCCCAAAATTAGAAATATCACATTTATTACAGCATGTTTGCATCCTTTTTTCAATCTCAAAATTGTAGATTGAAAACATAGAAGTTTTTATCAATCACTGCAAATAAAAATAAGTCAATAACTAAAACTGTAAGAAATTCAGAGATTTCAAAATCTGGTTCTATTTTTTTTTCAAACCGAATACATCCTAGCAAAACTGCCTAGGGAGTAAAGGTTAAGGGAGGATTCCAATATCTGGTTTCCAAAATTCAAAAAGAATAGTGGAAGTCGAACCAATTTTTGTTTTAAAAATTGGATTTTAATCCCACCACCATCGACAACCTTGAATTAACATCTGTTTGTATCTTTAAATGGCGTCATAATAGCGCCCTCACTCGCTCATGGATACACTCTATTGTTCTTTACCCTTCAATACGAGCCAGTTTGCCATCAACAATTGGAGCCAAGGCTGAAGCCATTTCTCGTTTGATGTGGCCGACTTGCTGACCCCAAATATTGACCACCTTGATGGCGTTTGGGTCGTAGTTATTCTCAGGCTCTCTCACCATGGCAACCATCTCGTTGTTGTTGACCTAGGGAGACAAACACTTTAGCATTCTGAAATTACCACTTGGCTTCTCATGACTTTCCTTTGGCCCTAGCTCAACGTGTATGTTTGAAAAGTACAAAGATTCCTGCTTTTCCCTACTGTTTTCTCATCATCTTAAGGGAGGGGAGAAATATAGTTGGAGATATTGTGTCCAATGTCCCCAAGTATACCTACATGTAAGCATGGCATTGCCGAGCCCATGGAAAACTTCAAGAATTCCTCCCACAATTTAAAGAAAAAAAGAAACGGTAGGCCACGTTGTAAAACCAAAAATAAATACTGAATTTTTGTGAGTGGCATTTTTAGCCTTTTGGCTCGAGAATTTTTTTGAGGGGCAGTTGCTCCTGCGCCATCTGAAAGTAATCCTTCTTTACACAATTCGGTTTTCATTAATTGAACCGAGAAATGAAACCAAGTAACTAACGCAAACATTGATTACATAAGTAACAGTTGCAGGCCGAACGTTCAGATGCAAATACGTATGCATCAACACGCGCAAACCAGCTAGTGCACAGTCCTAAATCACCAGCATCAGCAGAATCACCCTACACTAAGTCCACACGTGCACCTTGCGTCTTTACGCTCAGAAAAGGTTTTCTTTTAATTGTTACGGCTAAAGCTGAAAAGCCATAATATGCCATGAAATTTCCCTGCTAATGATGTGCAAACCCGACCCAAAACTGAAACCGACCCGACCCGAAACCGACTTTGGCTTGGGTCGGGTAGGTTTGTCCATCTTTTCAGTCGGGTTGGGTCGGTTTCAGTTTTGCATTTGTATTTTCGGGTCGGGTTGGGTCGGTTTAGCCATCTTTTGAAAAAAAAACCGAAATAAACTGAAATAAACTGAAATAAACCGAAACAGTTGAGAAATTCAGGTGATGCAATATTATTGACAGTCACTGTGACCGCAGCCCATTGTGTGGTGTGGCCACCGAGCGCACTATCACGTTCCAACTTCCCACGGTATTAATTTCTCCAGTGGGATCGTGACTGACAGTGAAATAGATAGATTGTAACAGTTTTCAACTACCGCGTGGTGACCATGCGTTTGTTCAATAAGCGGAGTTACTCTCGATCAACCCACTGGGTATGACAGAGAGAGACGATGGTTTAGCAAAAGAATTCATGCCACGTGGGTAAGGGCAGGCACAAAAAAGTGATCACTTTGTCCAAGCCAGGTAATCGTTTTTTTCTGGGGGGTTTTCGGGTCGGGTCGGTTCGGGTCGGTTTTACCTTATTTTTTGTCGGGTCGGGTTGGGTCGGTTTGAGGGAGTTAAGATCGGTTTCGGTTCGGATTCTGTTTATATCTCTAATGTTTCAGGTTGGTTTGGCCAGGTCAACCCGACCCGATGCACATCATCAGTCCCTGCACCGACTCTGTAATGATAATGCTATGCCCAAACTATAGCATCAGCCCACATGTAGTTAGGATCGTCCCAACTGTAGTTGGGACTGCCTCAACGATAGTCAGTACTGTCCCAACTGTAGTTTTGTCCATTGCTATAGTTGGGGCATATTAGCATGATACCACACCTCTCCTCTGTAGTACTGAATGCCTACGATGGCACCACGTATTGTTCCAAACAGCATGCCATCCTCATGATCATCGCTGCCGTCCCCGCTGGTGTTCAGGCGGCCTGACGCAGCCATCGTCCGGTCCAACACATCCACTAAATCACTGTCGTCATAGTCATCTGTGGCCCAAGTGTTACGGGTCAGTGACTCAAGGTCAAAGGTTGGATAGTAGGCCTTTCCTTTCCCTAATAATATGAAGAGCACAATATTTTTAAAAAGACATGCTTGGCTACTGGAAATGCATGAAAGATTGTTTAAAGGTATTATTATGTGAGAATGAAAATTTTTTTATTATGGTTAAATTATAATTTGAAGTTGTCACCAATGGTTTAAGTATCTCCTAATGAAGATCAAGATTATAATGTCTTGTCTTTGCTTTTTCGGTGTGGCACACTAGAAAATATAATTTTCAGTTTGAATAAGGCGGATCAATATTTGCATTAGCACGCAATTAACCTGTTACATATTTTTTTGTAAGATCAAAAAGAATGCAATGTCAAGGTTAGGGGTAGTTCGCTCGACAAATGCGATTAAAAACAGCAGCAGACTAGTCAAAACCGTTCCCTTAGTAGTCCGCCTGGCGAATCGAAATTATTGTAAATACCACCGTTGTTTATGACATTCTGGTGCAAAACTTTTAAAATGCTATTGCAGGCGAAAATGCCTTTGGAAAATGCCTTTAGTGAAAATGCCTTTGGACTAGGTTACTAGGTAAGAGTCTGGTTCACTAGTCTGCAGCTGACTAGTGAAAAAAAAGTTACGGACAAACCCTGAATGTGTAAATAAACCTTAATGTTTTATGGTTCAAACTTCACAGCTACATGTAAAATCAATAATAAAACAACAACATGGCTCAAAAACCTAAGCAAAAGAAACCAACACAATGACCAAAACAAAACATGCCCCTCCCCCCCCCAAAAAAAAAAAATGATCTTTAGGCCAAATACCAAAAAACATGTTTAGAGGAGGCTGCCTCATTTTGTTTAAAAAAATTTTTAACCGGAAAAATGATATATTTTAAACAGTGTCATCATTTTGGCCTCTTTGTCTGTTGCATCTAGCCCATATAAAGCTGGTATGTCATTTCCTGAGTCCATTGGCGGCAATTTAGAGAAAAAAACTGGCGGCCATCTTAAAAAAAAGCTCAGTGGTGCGGCCATTTTGGAGGGGGAAAAAAAGGGCCTTCCCGCTATTTTTTTTTTCAAAAAGGCAGGACACTAAACATGTTTTTGTTTTTTTTATTTGGCCTTACACAGAAGAAAATAATACAAAATAACTGCAATTAGACCAATTCAAAACACACATTTTCTTTTCAGGGCTTTTTGGGGAAAAGGGAGGATTTTGTAAGATTTTAAAATTGGTATAACACTAGATATTAGATAGGACTACAATTTCAATGAAAACATATTAAAAAAAGGACAAAATATATTGCAAAGGACAAGGTAAGAATAAAGGATGCAGCTGGCAAGGCTGGTAGGAAGCGGGCGGAGACGAGAACCGGGTTTAACTTTTCCTAGGCACATATATATTTATAAGTATGTCATACTAGCCAGATATTTACAAGTGATACACGTAGTTTTACATGTTTCAGCAGATGCTCACTGATGTTTTGTGTCCGTAATTTCTTTACCATTTTTACTTTAAAAATTCTTACATTTACCATTATGTTTACTTTTGCCCTTCCATGAGCTACGTCCTCCACTTTGACTTCGTTTGTAATTGTAGCTGTAGGAATTGTTCCATCTCCTGTACCGGGGCATTCTGGAGTTACTTTATCCTTTCTTCACAATCGTTAATCTGAAAAATAAAGAGAAAAAAAACGTTCGGACTTTCCACATTGATTGACTGTTGACCATGCGCATGCCGACTGACCAAAAAGCCGTGCCGGCTACACCGCTCATCAGTGTAAATCATGCATGTCACTGGGGTTTATTCGTCCCGTGCCCCAAATTCGCGCTGCCCAATATTCGCGCAACAAACTTTCTCGGCTCGTATCTTTTTTCACACAACACGAACCGACTTCAAATCACCGTTGATGATCAGTCGTCACATCACCTTTCTTCTCGATGCAGTTTTGGGGAAATCAAAAGCTTTTCCGACAAGTAATTTGAAAGAAATCAAAGAGAGTGTAAATAATTGCCACACTGACTATATACAAAACGTAACAACACTGACTATATACAAAACGTCGTCCAACCCTGAAATGTGAAAGACAACTTTGGTCGACTTTCACTAAACAACAGAGGGCGTAATCAGAATTACGGAGCACGAAATACGACGTGCGCCTTATATCGCGTTTTTATTTTACGAACTGTTTCGCCAAGATGCAGATTTCGGTACCGAGTTGTTTGTTGGAATGAATATGCCTTAAAATATATTTATGTCGGAATGAGACCTGATCGTAATGTTTAAAGTACCCAAAAAGTAGGCCAATACCTGTTTTTTGTTTTTATTGAAATGATGTGTATCATGCAACTATGTGCCGAGGTGGCACAAGCGGCCACGGTATGGTCGACCGCGTGCAGGTGCGCGCGTCTGTATAATTGATTGATTGATCGCAGGTGTATTAGAAGGAGCAATAAATGCCGGAGAACATTGTTACAGAAGGGTGGTTTTGTTATGTTTTTGATGAAAGGGTACTTAAAAATATAGCCACGGCCGCCCACGGCATACTTAAGTTATATTGCAAATGTTTCCATTTTGGGAGAATCTGTATACATTTGTAAAATGTTATGTAATTGGCACATGGTTGATTTTCAGCAAAACAAAAATTCTCGGAACTCTTTCCATGCATAGGATTTAATTAAGCTTCTTAGACTTTCGTCAAAAGTATATTATATAGTTGTGGATTTATTTTATTTACCTCAATTTTTCAACTATGATATGATTTTTAATATTTGGCATGCAGTTTTTTTTTACCAAAATTGAAAGAAATACGTTTTTATTTCATATTTAAACAAACGTGTATGTCGGATGGCAAACAAAAGTTAGTTTATCAAACTAGAGTAGAGACCAAAGTTGTGCACATAAACTTATCCTTTTATTCAACAAACATCGATCCACATTGTTTTCAGAAGTAGGTCTCAATGGAGACTCCGTAGAATGACGTTTTCCGTTCGTGTGCGAATTATTGGCACAAAACTTTCATGGCAGCCAATTTGACTCATCTGCAGACGACGACGTTCTTGGTGCTTCCTTGACGTTCAATATTGTTCAAATTATTTTTCCATGTAGGCCTAGTTTTATTAGTCATTCTTACAATATTAAAGTCCACCATAATTGTGTAGAATTTAGTTTATGCAAGAAAATATCGGTCAAAATACTAAGTGCGCAAAAAATGGTCACGCGAAGATAATATAGGCAAAATAAAAGTTCCTTAATTAGGCGATCGTGAAGTGTAGGGCCTGGTTCCTATAAGGGAACAAAATCAACTTTAAAATTATTGGACCTACCAAACTAGTTGGCGACATTCTTTATAAACAGGAATGTCAAAGATAAAGGGCAGGGTTTTGATTTTTTGAGGGAAATTTGGGAGTAAAATGACGATGACAGTGCGGCGACAACACGCGACCCGAAAATAAAGATGGCGATCACCGCGCGATGTACCGTGAGCACGCACAGCACGCTGAATCGCAAGGCACAAACTGCCCAGGAAAATCGTGATTTCTACACTAAGAATCTGTTTGAAATTGCAAAAAGGGTGTCATTAGAATTGAGAAAAGTCTGCTTTTGATTGTAAAGGTGATTTTTGAGCAATAAAAAACATTTTTGACTCTAATTTGATCAAAACAAAACAGGGGCCCTACACTTCATGATCGCCTTAATTTAGCCCCACTAGCATGACTAGTGTGGCCGCAGTATGCTGCGCTGAACCTCTGAGCTCAGCATACCGCGGCCACACTGGCTACTCCTAGAACTATGAGGCTCCGCGTGAGGGGAGCCTCATAGAGTCAGAAGCCCGCAAAATTGCTGTCAACACAAAACACTAATTAAGTACAAAAACATCCATTCCAAATAAGCCATTTCCCACAGAACCGCTGCACAGTTTGCCCCTAAACTCCGTACAATACCTCATGACATACTCACGTTATGTGCACCCAACAAACATCGGTGGATTCTGTCTTTTTTTAGGCCAAAATGATGAAAAATATGCCCTTTCCGCACTGAGCCAACCTAACACTTGAAACGAGCACGCGCGCTGATATCGCAGTCATTTTCGGGTTCGATCGCTCGGAGCGCGCCGCGGGGGGTACGTACTTGCACTTGTATGCATGCGCATACTATCAATCCGCTCCTACACCATACCCCCCGCGGCGCGCTCCGAGCGATCGAACCGAAAATGAATGCGATCATTCTGCGCGCGTGCTCGTTTCAAGCGTTAGGTTGGCTCAGTGCGGAAAGGGCATATTTTTCATCATTTTTGACGAAAACAGACAGAATCCACCGATGTTTGTTGGGTGCACATAACGTGAGTATGTCATGAGGTATTGTACGGAGTTTAGGGGCAAACTGTGCAGCGGTTCTGTGGGAAATGGCTTATTTGGAATGGACGTTTTTGTACTTAATTAGTGTTTTGTGTTGACAGCAATTTTGCGGGCTTCTGACTCTATGAGGCTCCGCTCACGCGGAGCCTCATAGTTCTAGGAGTACACACTGGCATGACTGGCTAGCCTAATTAGGAATAGGCCTAATCTTTTTTGGGGAAAAAACGTTGCAACCGACACCACTTTTTTTTCATCATCGGGCCTATCATCTCAATAAAGGTCGTTCTTGCAAAAATGATGATAAGACATGAATCTGGGACATTTCCAAATTTGTAAGGAAATACTTTACTTAAAAAAAAATTCTTGACTCTCCATAGACTTTGTAGTTTGTACACAATCGCGGATGTGGCGCACGTCAGGTTGCAACATTTTTTCCCTTTTTTTCCTTTAAATATACGGCGACATTACAAGCTATTTGGAAAAATACATTTTGTGGTAAAATTTGCTCAAGAAAATACTACATCAGATTAAATAATCACCTGCAGTTTCTTTGTAGGTTGAGATTTAAAAGCGTTTGACACTTTTTGGCAGATCCCCAGACGAAAAAAGACAGCATGATTCGCGCTTAAAAAACAATGTCTGATCCCCTGAATCGGCCAGTAAATCTTTGCCTCGAACGTTCGGAGTTAAATTTGTAAACAAGAGAAGCGCCAGACTAAAGACGTCGACGAGTGCGGTAGCATTTGTGCTACACTCTCTACAGTCCTACATAAAAAGAAATGACGTCACATAATTTATGAACTAGACGGGTGCCTTGCACTCGCAGGCTCCTTTGCACGTAAAGGACGTGAAGGAGTCAAGGTACAGAGCGTGATTCTGTCCGCGGATGTTGTGCACAGTCGACAGACACAGCAAATTTGCTGCTTATTTCTTGGGAAAGACTCATTTTTTGCCAATTACATTCTGAGGATAGCTTCACACGTAAGTAATCAACAAGTATGTCAAATTTCTTCTACCTAGCCTAGCGTAAGGGATTAGTAAACAGCCAGATCTCCACTTTCCACGCGCGTTCGTCCAACTTCCAAGTTCACGGAGTGGATTGAGTCGGGGGAGGAGCAAAAGAGGGCGCTATAACTTTGTTACAGTAATAGTGTCACGCCCCAACTATCGCATCGGTCCCAACTATAGTTGGGACGGTCCCAACTATAGTTGGGACGGTCCCAACTATAGTTGGGACGGTCCCAACTATAGTGCGGCAGTTGGGTCGGCCCAACTATAGTTAGGACTGGAGTTGCGCCGGATGCTTCATGCTTGATAGATCTTGTTGGATTAAATGTTCCGCGGCGCTGGCACCGTGTATTCGTCGTGCATGCATGCTGCAAGGCTGGCCGGTCACGTGGTACTGCCTAGTTGGATGAGTTGTCCAGCTGCTGGGTTTTATTATCCAGCAACATTTTGCAAAATTCAAAGATTGCCATGGCCGGCCAACTATAGATGGGCCCCACCCATAGCTAATGTCAAAGGTCCCAAGTCGGACATGTAAGCAGAGCTGTAGAGAATGTTTTATAGTTGTACATCAATGTAAACTATAGTTGGGACTGCCAAATAAAAATATTGCGGTGGCCCAACTACAGATGGTCCCCACCCATAGATCATTTCATTGTTCCCCAGTAAAGTCAGATGTGTATTAGCCCTTACCAAAATTTCCAATTCAATTTTCCAATTGGAACCAATTGGAACCAATTGGATTTTATCTCTAATTGGCAATTGGCACAAACCAATTGGATCCAATTGGGCCCAATTGGGGCCAATTGGATCCAATTGGGACCAATTGGATAAGTGGCACCAATTGGAATGAATTGGAATAAATGGCACCAATTGGAACCAATTGGAACCAATTGGAAAAATGAAATAATTTTCCAATAAACTGGAAATAATCCCAATTGGAACCAATTGGGAAAATGAAAAATTTTCCAATGAATTGGACATAATCCCAATTGGACCAATTTGAGGGGGGGGGGGGGGGCTATGGGGGATAATTACACAAAATGCTTGCTAACAGTGTAAACATTGCAAAGACAAAGCTTTATTTCAATTTGTTTGCAACATGAGAATGCACAATTTATTTACAATACATGTATATATTTAAACCATAATATGATGCAACTTTAAAAAGTGCATGGTTGTTTCGTCTACATCATTCTGCTTGTCTGGGCGATATATATATATTTTTAAAAGGGCATTTAGGGCAAGAAGACCACCCATTGCAATGGTGTCAGTTTACATTTCTTTTTGAATTGTGTTACACCGTCAGAAAGGGGGAGAGCAAACATATAATAGAATGTTGTCATGAGAATACTACAACCTGTAAATGAAGGTGCCGGATACACTACAGTTTGACAAATGTTCGGGTAGATAAGAGCCTGCCTTATTAACAAATATGCCCACAAAAGGATATTGAAAAATTAAATATATCATAAGTTAAACAGATTCTCGTTTGAATAAAACATGAATATACAACACAAACTTTCATGTAAAATGTACAATTACATTATCTATAAAAGATATAAACAATCTATGTTTAGGGTGTTATAATCTTTTAAAAAATCTAAAACAATTTGAAACTTAACTCTAATTTATTGCCCCTCCCAAGAGAATTTACTAATCCTTTCCTGCATCTGCTCTATTACTCTTAAAGAAACATTCATAAATACCTAAGACAGTTTAAGCATTCCTTTTGGTCGAGATTGAGCCTGTCACGTGGCTGGTCTTAAACGGATGATAAAGACATGGCTAGCTCGTCTTACACACTTTTTCAGTGTCACAAGAAATTTAGACTCCCATGAAATCCGCGTGCCTTTTAACATTTCATTGGTTGAACGTTCACATTCCTCACGTATGTATGCACAATACTACCAGTTAATCAGTATTTCATGGTCCGAAATTCACACAACACCAGCCCAGCTGCGTTTTGCGCGACATCGCGCAGTACGCAAGACGCGCACGTCAATGTCCTTATAAGGTAACGAGTTGTGGAGGGGCATTCCATATTATAGTCAGAGGGGTGTTTCGTAAAACATGAAGTAAAATTGTTGAACAAAATGGTTGGCAACGCCTAGTTTTTGACTTTTTAAAATTTTGGACCGAAAAGATTTTTTTTTCTTCCGACCGACAAGGTATTTATGAATGGGAATACATATGTGTTCGGTTGGTATTAAACACTCTGTTTTAAGACCGGTGGGAGTCTGGATGGGTGATAATTACCCTCGGGCTTCGCCTCGGGTAATTATCACCCATCCAGACTCTCACCGGTCTTAAACAAAGTGTTATAATACCTCCCGAACACACATTCATTCCCTTAGTAAAATGACATGGACAGTCAAAAGTGCTTGCATTCGGTCACTTTCTTGCAAAAAAATACGTTAATCCAAAAATAATGGGTTAATGTGCAAAAGTTATTAACCAACATGGTCAAATTAAATTGGCTCCATTTTAAGTTTACCCGACTCAGCTGCAAATTGAGCTGCCCCCAAAAAGTGTGCTGTCACAGTGAATTATGTGACTGAATTGAATAGGCGCAAACGTGATTGAAAGCTAAGTACTTTTACACACAAGCCCACTGTTTTTTGAATGAACTTTTTTTACACACCCCGTATAATCCGATCACAGACCATTATCTTCAAGCAAACTTGTATCCTCGATTCTGATTGGTCAGTCAATCCATGGCAACAACAGTGTGATGTTAGACTGTATCGTATGGTCCATATCGCACCCTGCATAATGTGCTATTCCACGATGCTAGCGATATTTCAACTGCATGCGCTAAACCACTGTGCGTCAAGTTTGCTGTAAGATAAATTCATTATAGTATTCACATTCGTGGAACACGGAAAATGTTGTGTGTCTGTGTCGGCCTCGTGGTATGTGGGACACAGACGCACTACATTATTCCGTGTTCCACTTGCGCTCAGGGGATAACCAATATTATGCTTTTGCGGCCATCTTGATTTTTTTCCCATTGAAATCAGTATAACCAAAGCGGGGCTTGAAGGAAAAATAGTCTAGTTTCTTTCTTCACAAAAAAAAACACATCATCATTCAGCACTGTATTGGATACAGGGAATATGACTAAAATGGTGGCAGCACGATAAAGGTGTACATCTCAGATCATAATGTTGAACATCCCTACACTTGTATCTCAGATCATGTTGAAAACTCCTATGTCTCCTTCAATTGTCCTGTTGGTTTCAACTTACGCAGGTCGGCTATTTTTTCTATTATGTACCGGTTGACTTTCACTTTCTCTGCCTCACCATATCGCTGGCATACCATTCCTGTGAAAATGAAAGTAAACTAAAACAAAATAATATATTTTACTTGTATCTATAACCTCAAGAAGTTACTGTACCACAGAGTTAATTAACTCAATGTTTGTATAAAAAAATGTTCAAAACTGGAAAATGCATTTTTACGAAGTATTCTATAGCATTCTTTTACGTGCAAACATTTGCAAGCTATGCATCAAAAACGGGCTTTGAGGCTTCACAAAAGTAACACGAATGTCACGTGATATACACAACCCACTTTTGGTGTTTTTTTCGAAGTAACGCAAAGTACATATTACAAACAAAAAACGTTACTTCATGAAAACTCGAACAGTGTCTAATTGTTTAGTTTTCACGAAGTGTACATGAATTAGTTTGTTAACTTGTTAATACATGTAGTTATTTTGCTCAACTAAAATCATACATTAATATGCCATTCAAGACCCCAGCTTTCATCACCATTTCAAAACATCGTGAACTTAAATCACTTTTATCTCGAAACACACATTTTCCACAACATGGAGATTAAGATCACTTTGTGGTGATGGTGATGATGTGAAATATCCTTCGTAAGATATACAAAAATCAAAAACATGAAGTGCTGTTGAATGTACATGTATAGCTCTTGCTTTCCAAACTCAAGATTATTTGAAGTGACAAATAACTAACCTTTAAAAAAGACTTACCCTTAATTGAATCCACAATATTTTGGTCAAGGGCATCTCTGGGAGTGTGACCACCCCTGCTGGGAATGCGGCCATCCAGGGACGAGTTCCTCAGTTTCTCTGTTCCAATGAGGCGCACACACAGATTTTTTGTGAACAGGGATGGTTTCCTCTTTCTATCAAGGACTTTCAATTCATCAGGGTCCAACGACTGAGAATTAAATAGAAATATAAATACATGTAATTATTTTGTTGCTGTATGTCAATGGTTCTTAAAAAATTGCCTGTGATGGGCCACACCTGGTTTTAATTTCCATCTTAAATTCATTAAAAGCCTTCCAAAATAAGAATATTGATTTGCCCTCCAGCCCCTCTTCCAATAAAAAAAATATCACAACTTGATTGGTAAGCAATGATTAGTTGCAGTTTAAGTTTGTTGGCATTATATGCATTTGTACATGTTTTGAAACCTTTTTCACTAAACCTCACTTTTTACCCAAATGAAAACAGCCTCCCACATAAATTTGCATCCCTGGGTCAAAAGCTCCGTAAAAAGAAACACATACGTATGTGTTGTCACTGGCATTCTTGTCCTCCACTGGTGAACTTTGCAATAATACTGGTGCATTGCTGTGGGCTTTGGTGATTGTCCTCTTTTCCTGCACACCTTGGACACCTGTTCAAACAATTTGCAGGCATAGTTAATGTTCCATTACACAACTTTCATTAAGTTGTTAACAAAAATTTAAAGCCGTTGTTCTTGTTGGCAAAATTGGGTAAATCCAACCCCTCAATTAAATGTTGTCTGCCGACACCTGTGCAGTCATTCATTATCAAATGTTGGAAAATTGGGTACCTCTATCCCACTAAAGACAATCATACTTGAAAAGCAATATTTTTTGGCATCAAAATGTATTTTGGACTTACGCCAACCCCAATTTACAAATGTTTCAGAAAGCCTTTTTAAATTATGTACATTTGGTTTTAAGGCTGTGTATTTTGTTCTTATGAACGCGCTCAAACATAGCTTTAGAGGGGTGTTTAAATATCACTGGGGACAAAACATTTGTCGTTACCTTCCAATTTTGCCAGGAGATTCTTTTGAAGCTTGATGTTCAGTTCTCGCAGCTGCTGGTTTTCTTTTTTGATCTGCTTCATTTCTGTGGAGAGCCTTCTGCACTGTGTGCATTCTTCTTCAGATGTGTCGGACACATACATCTTCTTTCGTTTCTAATATTCCAAAGTGGTAACAATAATGCTAATAAAAGTTGGAACAAACAATAAAAGTTAAACTTAATTGAAGTGGGAAGGAAGGTAAGTTTTCTGTGATACTAATAAGAAATTTCTTGTTCAAGATGGGATGGTCATAAAACAAAACAAAAATGGCAATGCAAAAGTTATCTCAAAGAAAATTAATTTTGCAACAGTTTCTGAAAAATTCCATAAACTCCAGTTCAATTCAATTCAATTTAATTTCGGTTTTATTCAAAATACCAAATAAAAATTCCGAAGACTAAAACTATTCAGTTTACAAGAAGTAATATCAAAAAATTAAGTAATACAAATTAAAATAAGACAACTGGAAATTACAATTAAAAATTACAATCAGTAGAGGCTGAAAAATGTACTATGTTCTTCATTTTTGCCAGAAGGTCATTGTCAATTAACATTTAGATAATTCAGAATGTATAAGCCACTCACCAAACCAGATTTTCTTGCAAAGTTGGTCTCAATCTCAACGTTTGTGCAGACTGGATTGTTCGCATTTGTTGCAAGGATTTCATGTAGACGCTTGGTGCATGACCCAGCTTTGTCCTTTTTCTTCTTCTAAATTTGTCATACAAAGTTAAAACAAATTTAACACAAAGTACTTTTCATTCCATCAAAATTGCAACAAATTAATTTGTTTGTGTACCTACAACTACCATGCATCCTCTGAGAAAGTGCTAGCACAATAATTCTGCGCTAACATCTGAAGGCCAATCAACACTGATTTTTAGGTTTTCATCACTCAAGATTGAAAAAATTGGTCGGGTGGGGAATTTATATTTTATAAATTCAACTTCTTCACGATTAAAGTGAATTAAGGGGGCAATGTCAGATAAAGTTAAAAGAAGACACAAAAAAACATTAAAAACTGCTTAATAATTAAGTAGGCCTACCACCATGCATTCAGCTGTCTAATGACCTAGGGTTTCTGTCTAGAATTTAGAAAGGGTAGGGCCTAATGAACCTCACAAGTGTGACCGTGCCTGTGGATTTGGTGAGAAACTTGTCTGGGGAAAAAAACCCACTTTTTGATGGGAAAAACACATTTTCAGAAAAAAAACCAATACAAAACATAAAAAATAAGGGTGGGAGTGAAAATCGAGGAGGCGAGGGAGGTGATGAAAACCTAAAAATCAATGTTGATAATAATGTAACGAAAGGCCTACTGAGGATTCTCTACTTCAAGGCCAAACCCATGCCCATGAAATGTGCCAACCACTTGCGCACAAATTAAAGTTTCTACTATACCTGGCAGCCCAGTGGATATTTAAAACCACGTTTTATTAGTCAAGCTAGGCCTAAGTAAAAAATATAAATTACCTTGGCTTCTGCCCAAAGGCGTTTCTGCCTCTCAACAACCTCGTCATCACTTGGTACATCAGCAGGCTCTGTGTTTGTGATCGTGACATTTGGAATCCTAATTCGCTTACCACTGGCACTGTCCAAGACATTCTGAAGTTCTTTCTCCGATTCTGCGAAATGATAAAAAACATTTAATTTTAAGGCAAAAATGTTGCAACCTGACGCCACTTCAGCGGTTGTGTACAAAGTCTACGGAAAGTCAAGAAAATTTTGTAAGTATTTCCTAACAAAATTGGAAAGGTTTCTCAGTCCCAGATTCGGGTCTTAGGCCTATCGTCATGAGATGATATAAGAAAAAAGGAATGTCAGGTTGTAACATTTTTTCCAAATTTAGGCCTAAATTAAACAAAATGAAACAACTAGGGAAAAAAAACAGTCATAGAACTAGGTTTACCTTAGCTGGAGAAACTAGGCCTACCTGACAACTGGATGATAACTGCAGGATATTTGTTTGTTTTACTGCACAACCTGCTGCTGTCACTAGCGTCCGCAGAACTCCATTCGATCATGTACGCTTGATCCTTGACGAAATCATTCTCATTGTGTGGATGGAACTTGGTGATATGAGTAATATGAACTATGTCAAAAAGGCGATCTTTTATAAAGTAAACAAGAGCATATTTAATGGGAGGCATTGTGGTACACGGCCGATCAGCAGAATTAATTAATTGCACGTAAACACGTACGTACGTACACGTACATCACCCCATCAGCAAAAATTTACATCTCGCGCTCGCATGAATGACCAGCGTGTGCGTGCAAAAATTGCGCAATGTGTTTATAAATAATACTCGTTCCCATAAATACAATTACATTTTTTTTTTTGCAAAAAAATCTGTAACAATAAAGCTGAATTCTTCACCATATAAAAATAATTTGTGGGAAAATATATATTTAGTTAATTTATATGGTATTACTCTCGGTTACTAAATAAATAAATAGAGGATAGAAAAAAAACACTTTGAAGTTGTAACAATGAATAGTCGTGCTCCCTTCTTTTGTACTACGCACTCTTGTTGTATGACGTCTGGTTACATGACGTGGACGAACGATCAACTGCAGATTCTTCAGATTTCTTGATGTAACTAGGCTAGGCGCGAAAGCGCGTACGCTGTCGATGTGCGTGCCGGCGCGGCTGGGTATGTACCGGCCGGCTGCTGACGAAATTCGCTGCCGAGCGTGTGCGCTGCTGGCCGGCCTGGCCAGCTTGGCGAAACTGTGAAGGCACAGCTTTAGAACGACGGAAGACCCTGCCTTTCTTCTGCTTCTGCTGGATACATAATGGTGGATATGTCAGTGCATGGTGGTGGTGATTGAGCTTTTTCACCAGCTCATCCAGTTTGTTTTATCCATTTTCTTATTCCTCCATGGTCAGAGACAGAGCATAGGCCTACGGCCATGACGGCTACGTACGTCTGGTGCCACTGCTGGTAAATATTATTATTAGTTCTTGTTGAACTTGAATGACATTTTTTTCAGCCAGAACTTAACGAATCAAGCATATTTTCTGATGAAGTATTATTTAATTTTCCCAAAACTAGGCCTAGTTCATTCAAGAAAATTCCACCAAATTTAACAAAGAGAAAAACGTAAATGATTTTGAAACGTTTGTACCTAGAAGAAAATTTTTCGTCGATTCGCAGCTCCCGCGATTTTCTACAAACCGTCCAAACAAGTCAAAGTGTGAGTCGGAAATCTGGCCGAAATTCCTCTTCTTAAGATTTTATCGAAAAGATCTTCGTGTATCACTATCAAGAAGTAAGCATGTTCCTTTTCAAATGCATTTCATCAGAAAAAGAAATACTGGAGACTAATCCAAAAGAGGTAGGCCTATGTTTTTATTTGAAGCTATCCGGAACTAGGACAAATCTGGAACTAGGAAAATGATTGTACTAGTCGGATCATTTTGGACTAGGCCTAGGACCTAAGTGAGCTGCTGGGTGATGTATTTTCTCAACAAATGTCATGTGCATGTTGTGCCTGTTGTGGTGGTGTGATTTTAAAGGACCCCGTATTGATGAACATGCCAGCTAGTACTAGCTTTGGCCTACTTCTGAAATCAGAAGGCTGATCATGCTGATGAGGGTTTTGTACTTGTGTGTTGTAGGCTGTTTCCCGGTAAATTATCCAGACCCCTGGATCATGTGGATGCAAACACCAAGACTAGGCTACTAGGACTACCATGAGTACTAGAAGTAGAACTGGGGGCCTAAATGTATAAAAAATACCTAGAACCAGGAGCTGATTTGCATCCTCCGAAGCGGACCCGGTACCGATGGGCCAGCCAGCACCAGGTAAGCAGAACAGAATTATTCTGTTCAGGGCCTAGGCCGATATCACCAACTTCTCTATTCGCTAAAATCTTCTAGGCATACGGCCTAGTATTATAATGTTTTACTCTGCAACCACATTCCCTCTTTAATTGAAAATCAGATTAGTTTGAATAGGACTTCATGGGTCAAAATGGGCCTAGGCAGTGCTAAGCCCTAGGCTGCCTTCAATTCGACACTTAATTTCAAGCAAGATTCAATCAAGTAAGATTTTAGTCAAAAGTTAAAAAAAAAGTTTATTCAGAGTAACTAGGACTCTACGGATCGCTTTTTTAACATTTGGACATGGTTGGGCGATAGTAATCGCCCGACCATGTCTAAATGTTAAAAAATCGATCTGTAGAGTCCTAGTTACTCGGACTAAAAAAAGTTAGTGTCCAGCTGAGTGTTCCTTGACACGCAGTGCACTTCAATAAATCTCACAACAAAAACCAAGGTAACTTTTCCCTTTTTTGAAGTTGACAAATTCTGATAACCATTCTCTATTCTCCACTCATATACCCAACTGCAAATTTGTCAGAACTTTTTTCTTTTCATTTTGTTTTGATAGTCAGCCCTTGTTGATGAAGCCGATCTTAGATGTGATGACAACTCACAAGGATCGGATGATACCGATGTAAGTTAACAATTGAAATTCTGTTTAAGCTTCAACATTAAAATGCAAGGTTGAATTCATCAGGACCATGACAAGTGCCACTGCAACTTATTAATTTCAAAGGAATAAAAGTTAATTAGTGACTTTTTTCTTTTCATTTTGTTTTGATAGTCAGCCCTTGTTGATGAAGCCGATCTTAGACGTGATGACAACTCACAAGGATCGGATGATACCGATGTAAGTTAACAATTGAAATTCTGTTTAAGCTTCAACATTAAAATGCAAGGTTGAATTCATCAGGACCATGACAAGTGCCACTGCAACTTATTAATTTCAAAGGAATAAAAGTTAATTAGTGACTTTTTTCTTTTCATTTTGTTTTGATAGTCAGCCCTTGTTGATGAAGCCGATCTTAGATGTGATGACAACTCACAAGGAGCGTATGATACCGATGTAAGTTAACAATTGAAATTCTGTTTAAGCTTCAACACAAAAATGCAAGGTTGAATTCGTCAGGACCATGACAAGTGCCACTGCAACTTATTATTAATTTCATAGGAATGAAGGTTAATTACTCACTTTTTAAAGGTTAGAATGTAAATAAGGTATGATAATGATAAGTGCCCCTTGTTTTGTAGGCTAACTTTTCTGAGGAGATAATTGCAGCAGACACTCAGTCACAGTGCTCATCAGATTGTGCTAATGTAAGTTAATTTCTGTCATTATTGTTGTTAAAAAGAAAGCTATGTTTGTAAAATTCTTCAAAAAAGGGACTTACCCTGTACTTCCGATTTGAACCAGAAGTTGAAAACCAATTCAGTGATATGCAATTGTTTTTTACGACAATTTGTAGACAGGTTTTTTAAAGTAGTTTTGCTTCAAAAAGATTACATGTTTTAACTCATTAAGTTCTAAAAAGGGAATTTATTTGTCATCAAGTCAAGATGACACTACCGAAACAGCTGGGTATTCGTTCAGGGAAACAATTGAGCTCTAGTTTTTACTTCCCTTTGTTCTGCAGCAGGCTACACATGATACTTGTCCAGGGTCACCCTTTGCCTTCAAAGAGCCTCCAGACTTCAACTGCCAATTAACTGATGGAACAAATACAACAGGTGGGGAAGCTGTATCCCTAATTATGGCATATGCCCTGCGCCACCATCTCTCTGCTACTGCTAAAGCAGACCTCTTGAAATTGGTAAATGTCTTGTTTGGAAAAGAGGTTGTTCCTGACACACCTTATCTTTTCAATAAGATAATTGACATAGGTGACAAAATCCGTATTAACGTGTACTGTATGAATTGTAATAGTCCATTTGGATTGTTAAATAATATTCATGAAGCTAACATCATCTGTCATGATTGTGGACATCTTTGTGATACCAGGATACTTGCTAAAAGCTATTACTATATTTCTATTCCTCTTGGTTCCCAACTGCAAGCATTATTGGAGAATGATGATATTTCAGCAAAGATTATAGATCGAAACGACAGAAGCCCTCAGAGAAATTGTGTAAAGGATATCTATGATGGTGCCTTATATAGGAAGTTGATGACAGAAGGTTCCGTCTTGAGTAATTCCTACAATTATTCTTATACATTTAGCACAGATGGAGCTTCAGTATTCAAGTCATCTGGTTTTGCTATATGGCCAATACATGTTTGTTTGAATGAATTGCCCCCCAGAGAGAGAATTGAACATACACTTCTTGCAGGGCTTTGGTTTGGGCAAAAAGCTCCAGATATGTCTGTGTTTTTGCAGTCATTTGTAGAAGATGCCACACTTTTGGCAACTGAGGGTATCAAGTGGAGATCAAGAGATGGGGATGTGTATAATAGCAAGTTTATCCCACTGGTTTCAGCAGTAGATTCTGTCGCTAGACCATTGTTACAAAACATGGTTCAATACAATGGCAAATTTGGATGTTGTTTTTGTTTGCATCCTGGCAAACAAGTGAAGCGGGGTAATGGTACATCCCATGTGTATCCAATTCAAATTGTCCAAGAAAGGTCTGAGCAAGAAACCTTGCGTCATATGCATAGAGCTGTATGTGACGGAAGAATCAAGGGTGTAAAGGGTCCATCAGTGCTCATCAATCTTCCGTATTTCAATATTATATCAGGATTCACTCCAGAGTACATGCACTGTGTACTTTTGGGGGTAATACGACAGGTAACTAACATTTTTCTTGACTCTGTTGGGAATGGTTACTACATAGGTGCTCCGAGAACGATTACGACCGTTAATTCCAGGTTAACTCAAATAACTCCTGTGAGTGAGATAACTAGATGCCCAAGGTCTCTCTCAGATGTCAAGTACTGGAAAGCAAGCGAGTGGAAATCCTGGTTATTATTTTACTGTATCCCGTGCTTGAAAAATGTCGTTCCAAATCGACATTTAAAGCACCTGTCTCTGCTGTCCAAGGCCGTGTTTTTGTTACTCAAGGAAATTATAACATTTGACGAGATTAACTTGGCCCATGCTCTGTTACTTGAATTTGTTGGGAAAATGGAAATACTCTACGGAGAAGAAGAGTGCACTTTTAATGTGCATCTGCTAACACATTTAGCCAAAGCTGTGAAAAACTGGGGTCCTCTATGGGCTCAGTCTGCGTTTGGGTTTGAAAGTGCGAATGGGAGACTCACCAAACTAATTGAAGGAACACAGTTTATCCCAAAACAGATTGTTAACAAATTCATACTGAATCGTGCCCTTCCCATGATTGTGAAGCATGTTCAGATGAGCTCAACTTCAGAAGAGATGTACAATCACTTAACTCAACACAACAGTAATTCCTCTGTGAAAAGGACACATGATGGCGCAGTGATGCTTGGAAGGCCACTTATTACTTGTCCATCTGCAGCTGAGGCTACTGCTTTCTGTGTTAAGGGTATTGACCCTCCGCCTAATGAGATTCATGTGTACAAGCGTATGATATATAAACACCAAGTTCTCCACAGTGTTGAATACACAAGGGCTACCAAACGAAATGATTCAGTAATCTTTGTCGATAAGAAGTACTGTAGAATTGTGAAACTTGTGACCTACATTGAGCAGGAAAGGGTGAATACAGTATTGTTTCTTCGACAATTAATAAGGTCTCCGCAACCAATGCTAGTCCCTCATATTCATGCAGTTACTGGTGAAGTAGAAGATATTGTGGTTGTAAGCTTGAATGCTTTAGAAGAGAAATGCATTTACTTCTCTACTGGGGGAGACCATTTTGTTTGCCATCTCCCCAACACATACGAACGTGATTGAACAGGAACGTGTGAACACTGTTAATTTCTTAGACAATTAACTCAGTCTCCTCCATCAATGGCAGTCATTTGTGAAGCTATTGATGAAGATATTAATTGTATTGTAGTATACGTAGATAAGATAATAAGTTTGGCATTTTTAATCTCCTTTTGCCTTTATTATTTATCTTCTTACCTCAGATCATAACCATTAGTCGTAGGAATTTTTAGATATCAATTTTCCTGGGTCAAGCATCATGAAACACCATTATCTTGAAGTTGTGCAAAAATGCAGTTGGTTCACTTTCCTCGGGTGAACAAAATCAACACAGATCCATGTTTTTTCTTTGGATGAATTTTATTGATGGATTTTATTAACATGAGTAAAACACTTAAAAGCAGAAGTTTCTGATTTGTTCACACTGGCCTAGACCCTCCCTCCGCTGTTGTACGACAGTGATGTTTTCCTGAGATCTCCGTCCTTGGCCTTCCTGATTGTCCTTTGTTGTGGTTGAGGCTGGTTCCATGTGCTTCATACCTTCTCACATTGGCCCAGATTGTTTTCTTTGCTGGTGGTTCTCAGTCTGGGAATGCTTCTCCAAAGGCATCCTGTGTAGCATGCAAACTTCAGGTCTCATGCAATTTCTTGACCACAAAGAGTCTCCGTTCTGCTGTTAGCTGAACCATTGTGACAACCTGAGGTTTTACACACTGTCCAGAATGACATGGGTTCAAAAGTGAACCAACTGCATTTTTGCACCACAACTTCAAGACAATGGTGCTCCATGAGCTTGACCCTGGAATGTAGCCCAAGGCATCATTGAAAAGTATCAGGGCAATTCCACACCAAAGTGGACATGACACCAAACAATTCAAATGCATGTGACTTTAACAAGTTTGGCTTCAAATGAAAGCTAAAAGTCTATATTTCCAAAATTTGAAGTCAGAATTCTATTTTTGATACATTTCGGTAAAAAAAAAAAAGGATTACGTAATAATCCTGTTTTAATGTGATTAATAGTGATATGAAAGTATTCTACCAATACACACTCAAAAACATGTACTCATGCCATCAGTTTCTGTCATGAGAAAGTATTGGTCTTGAAGAACTGACTGAAACTTGTTTTTAACGTTTTGCGTAATTTGTTTCGCTTCAGTGACTTCTAATATTTCAGCCTTCGAAAATGTCCTTCCGATTCTGAAGCCATCAGTTCGACCGGTAGATGTTTTTAACTTAAATGTACATGTAGGCTGGTCGTGCCCCCCACACACACACACACACCCTTTAGGTAAACCACTGAACCGCCTACCAGTATTATTATGAAAAGTTGTTGGTGAACATGTAATCAATATACTCAAGTGTTCAAATACTGTGTATTTAAACTTTTAAGGATTGAGGTGATGGGTTTGAAGTCTATTTCTGTAGTAGTCTTGTGTTCGTGAATTATGTGTTTTGGGTTGTTTTCGTTTTTCATTTATTATCATTAATTAGCAGGCACCTTTCTTTATCTCAATAGTTTCTTGGGTATAATTATTTATGCCAGGTCTGCATATTGTTGATTTCACATTCAGTTACACATTTCAGCAATTTGTTTCACTTGTATAATTAGTGTGAATTAACATTTTGTTCATGCTATAATTGAGTAAACCTTTTGTCCTTCCGTTACCGTCCTTCCGCTACCAAATTATAATCCACTTAAGACGTTGTAATTACATTACCAAAACACTTAAATTCAAATGAAAGGTGGTATAGTATAGATAAAGCTTCAGGGATTCCATTTCCTACCTTTGAAATAAAATTGCCCCATAAAATTCACAGAGTTTACACAAAACACATGTAAGTTGGAAAACCCTAGTCTGTTTTACCGTCCTTCCGTTACCGACCTCAATAATATTCATAATTCATGAACGAGAGGTATTCATGCCCCCCAAAAGTGTGGAAATTGAAGGTAGCATTATAACAATACAATTGTGACATTTGTTTGCTGTAACTAATAACAGTGTCTGTGATACACACATTTGAAATTTTGTTTAATTAGTGAAAACGTCCTTCCGTAAAAGCTTCAGCTTTAAGATGATACCATGCTTTTTGCTGGTAAACATGTAGTCTGGCCATAATTACCCTTTAAAGTAAGATTACCTTCTTTTTTTAGAAACCCTCAGGCACGGTTCTAGGGGGGGGGGGGGCCTAGCGGGGGCTTTAGCCCCCCCCCCCCAAAAATTGTCTAGCCCCCCAAAAATAATTTCTTTAAAAAAACAATTGCATTAGCAAAAAGAAGGATTGTGGTGTACATATGCAAACGAAATAGTCGTGACAAGGGTGCATTTGTAGTTAATATAGTGTGAATGATTTTAGGATTTCATTGGCGCTCCCCATTGAAAATATGGCATGAGCGTACAGGCACCATTTAAACTCCTATGGTCAGAAGCAATTGTAGGAAAGTATCTTACAAACATACATGTATTTGAATCCTTACACTTGAGTCAGACCTCATTACCCTTAAAGATTGATATTATTGAAAACTGTATGACAAACATATTTTTTTTAATATTGTTATTTATTTTGCAAGTGAAATTTATAACAGTGTAATATATATAGACAGTTGGGAATTGTACCCACTTTTGTGAAAGCTGTAAATGTATAGTTCGTGGAAATAAATAAGTATTTATTGGTGGAAATGTATTGAACTTGCATTTTGTTTATATTTTCTCATTTTAGTTAAGTGCAAACCTCTACTTTTTTTCACATATTTCACATAGGAACTTTACATCAAAATGAGCTATTTCCTTATTTATCTGAAATGAATCTATACCAGTATAGCAATTATTTTAATGATTTTTAGATATTGTGGAAGTAAAGATTTATCCGATTAGACTTTATGACTCAATTCCCAATTGAATGCAATATTCCAATGGGATCCAACTCAACTCCCAATTGGATCCAATTCAACCAATTAGATCCAACTCACCTCCCAACAGAATTCAATTCAACCAATTGGATCCAACTTAACTCCCAATTCAACCAATTGGATCCAACTCAACTTCCAATTGGATCCAATTCAACCAATTAGATCCAACTCACCTCCCAACTGAATCCAATTCAACCAATTGGATCCAACTCAACTCCCAATTCAACCAATTGGATCCAACTCAACTTCCAATTGGATCCAATTCAACCAATTGGATCCAACTCGACTCCCAATTCAACCAATTGGATCCAACTCAACTTCCAATTGGATCCAACTCAAACCAATTGGATCCAACTCAACACCCAATTGGTTCCAATTCAAACCAATTGGATCCAACTCAAACCAATTGGATCCAATTGGAAATTTAATTGGATTCAATTGGTTATTTTGGTAAGGGCTAGATTTGTAGGGAATGTTTTATAATCGTACAACGATGTACACTATAGTTGGGACCGCAAAATAAAAAGATTGGGGTGGCCCAACTATAGATTCGCCCCATCAATAGCTAATTTCAGTGGTCCCCAGTAAAGTCAGACGTGTATCAGAGCTGTAGGGAACGTTTTATGGTTGTACATCAATGTAAACTATAGTTGGGACACCGCAAAATAAAAAGATCGGAGTGGCCCAACTATAGATGGGCCAGCCCAACAATGGAACTTACAGTTGGGACAGGCCCAACTATAGTTGGGCCAGCCCAACTGTGGAACTACAGTTGGGACAGGCCCAACTATAGTTGGGACCGATGCGATAGTTGGGGCGTGACAATAGTACTTCCCTTCTTTTAACAAAATTTACCAAGCTTGCTGTGGCAAGGGGGTCTTAATCAATCAGTACATAAAACTTAAATTAAATTGGGAAGAAGGAGAAAAGTCAGAGTAAATTACAGAATGGCCCATTCATTAAACATAAATTGAATGAGAAAGCTTTGGAAAAAGTCCCAAGTCCAAAGTAGGCCGGCTGGCAAGATTACCGTATAAGATTACCATATGCGAAGTTCACTAATTTTCCTCTGTATTGACTAACAAGCCCCCAGATAGCAATTTCATGTCATCAAAGTCAATTTGAGCAGTGAGAAAATACAAGCATTTTCTTAGAAAACACTTAGAATTTTTCAGTCCACTCTCATAGGGTTTGTACACAGAGTGTTGAGTGAACTTCGTATATGGAAATCTTTCCGGCCGGCCGGTCCCAAGCCAAGGCAAGGGAGTGGTTATGCAGGTACGGGGATACTACTACTACTAGCTTGAGTAACTCCAGCTCTAATGCCTATCGCATTAGAGCTGGAGTCACAACACGTTAAAATCACCGGGTCGTAAGAATCCCGAAAATCCCGGACTGTGTATCCATGAATAAACAGACAAGGGGACACACAGCTAAACTAATCACAGTAAAACTTTCCAGGGGGGAGCATTCCTATACAAATTAGTTCACAAATAAAGAAGGCCAAGACAATCAAGCAATTTATGGATCTCATATCTGCATATGCATGGCACCACTACTAGTCCTTGAAAAAAATGTAGACCTGTTAGGAGGGGGGGGGAGTAAAGGAGAAGAAAACCTCATCCCCCACACAAATTATTAGTAGTGCAAGATCATGATGCAATGTAAAATGTGTTTATACACAAGTAACTTGTATCTGTGCCACCCATACGTATAACCATGTGAGGGAGTGACAGTGTACATGCCCCCCCCCAAAAAAAAGTCTTTGGAAGTCAATGGTTTGCTAGGAACTGTTTTGCTCCAACATGTCCAAGCTATATACATGTACGTTCAATCTCAAGCCCATAGTCGGTGGTCCTCGTGCATCATGTGTGCATATGTACAAATTGGTGTGTTTTTTTTGTAGATAAGGCCCTAGTAATTATGTAAACTTTATAAAAGTGTTTAACAATTGTACATTTGTTGTCTTTTTTTCCCAGCAATCTGATTGGATCCTTCTGAGTACATTCCACCATGAGCTCTTCGGGTATGTGTACACTGTTGTAAATATTTTCCCCGTACAACCACTTGCAAAGTTTCTTGTATCTGTTTAATACATGTATTTTGACATATTCCTGTACTTGTACAGATGTGAATTTGGCCATTATAAAAAAAAATGTAAAAAATTGTAGAGATGACAGACCTGCACAATTGATAACTTTAATTCGTTTTTTTTACATTTTGCTAAAATTATTTTCTCTTGTTTCTGTTTGTGACTTCACATGTACAGTCTTCATGAGTTGATTTTGGAAAATAATGGAATGTCTCGATGCCACGCTGGTGGTTGTGTACAAAGGCTACAAGGAGTTTTGACAAATTTTCCAAGTATTTTCTAACAAATTTAGAAATGTTTCTCAGTCCTAAGTCATTTTTTTTTATAATTGCAATGTTTGACCATTATTTAGTCATATAGCCATGGTGACAATTAAAAGTGGTGCCAGTCATGATTTTGCATTCTTTCAGAATTTTATCAGAAAAGCCTACTTCCAGATATTCACTTGCAGTAAGTTCTTCCTTAGACTAGATTTCACAGTGCTTGGCAGATCCCTTATGAGAAAAACAGGACAGCAGGCTTCACACATAAAAACTAATATGATTGCTTGAATCGGTCTTTCTAAAGTTTTGGAATTAAAAATTTGTAAAGAAAATAACTGATTGACTGGCATTCACCCGGTCATTGCATGCCTACATGTATGTGTGCACAAACAAAGCTGACTTCTTTTGTTACCTTTGCTGACAGCTGTAAAGTGGGAGCTGGAATGGTCGCCATCAGATCCAGGAGTCTTTGTTGCATTTAGCTCAGATCGTTACGATTTGAACCTGTACACAGTAGAACCTCAAGTACCATCATCGGGAGCGCAATGGCAACAGATCAGCCAGGACAGCAGTTTATATGCCAGGCTACAAGCCTCCAAGGCAGACCTACATGTCAACTCCAAGGGAGACCTTCAGCTAATAAGGGTAAGGTTTACATCTAGCCAGCCAGCTGACCCTGGCAAGCTTGGTGGTCGAGGGGGTAATTCCGGCCTGCACTAGTAAGCGGGAGGTCGTGGGTTCGAGTTCGACCCGTGTACAACCGCATATCGACTCATCGGACGCGGACCAGCCGGAGTACGAGAGTGCATGCATGCAGCATCACGCTGTAGTTGTTACTTTTTAGCATGCAACGAACATACGAATAACCTTTGACCCAACCTCGTCCCCAGTGCTTACTTTATTTCCAACCGCGTTTCCAATAGTAAACCCTGGATAGGAAACTTTCTTCCTGTATCCTGATTGGATACCGCACTTGGCTAGTAATGGATTTTAATCGTGTACTTGGTGCTATTATTCACAACGTGCAGTACGTGTTTTCGCGATCATTCGTCCACGCCTTCTCGAAAATACTAATTTCCTTTCCAATTGGCTCATATTACTATGAAATATGATACTGCATGTTGTCTCGAAAAGATCGTAACAGTTTGATTAAAAAAATCGTGTTTTCGTAACTCACGCTGTGCTCGCGCTGCTACGAATTGACTCTGTTTTTACCCCAGACACCGCATACAAAAACAAACGCTAATGTGTAACGCATATCCAGGCACCAGACTGTTCCTCATTTGCATACGTGTTCAAAAATCTTGCACTAGCAAATGATCCAATACCAGGGTGAGAGAGCAGGTAGTGGTGGGCGCGTACTGCTCGACACCCTGGGGACGAGGTTGCCTTTGACCTGCTGCCCTGTCGCGCCACCACGGATGTGAAAATCTGACTCCTTTTCCCTTATATTGGTTAAACCCTTTCACGTGACCAGTCCCTCTCCTAATTATCTATGCATGAGCATGGGCAATACCTTAATGAGTCCATATTTCATAACATCTGATATTCACGCTACACCTGCCGACCGCGCTTGCTTTTTCATAAGCACTAGAAAGTAGAAGCAGCCGACCACGCTTGTTTTTTTTTTGCTTTCTTCGCATATACTTTCGATGGTGCTAGAAGTTCAAGTCACAGAATATTTTATCCTCCGACGTAAAATGGGCCCGAAATCAGAAAAAAAGACTGACATGAAGTGCCGGTAGTGTAGGGCGGACAGCCGTGTGTGTAGTGTGAAGCGATCGCGCAATACACGGGTCGAAACATTACACGTGTGGCAAAAATGCTGGGTTTGCGATGAGTAGTGTGAAAACGTAGCGAAATTGAACCGTGTTGAATTTTTTATAAGTCGACACGGGTTGGAACCGTGTAGATTTCGACACGGATCGGACGTTCATAGTGTGAAAAGGCCTATTGAGTATACAGTATTTATAAATATATTCGGCGAAGGGCATACAACCCAATTGACTTTACTAGTAGAAGACTTATTTTCTGGTTAGTAATTTAGTATTCCAAATTTGACTTGGTCAACGATTTGTAACATAGTCCGATTGTTTTCTCTCTAAGAGTCAATACTTTTGTCAAATATTTCAGATTGATAAGTTTTCATCTGAAAGTACCCTATGTGAGGGAATGAGCACTCTAGTTATGGACATATCACCTGCATGTATTTTGTCATTACAATGGATATTTTTTTTATATTTTTTATAGTGTTTCGCCTGGTACCCCAAGCATTCCTCAGACGATGTCATCGCTATTGGCCTATCCAGTGGTAAAGTCATCCTTTCTGGCTTTGGTGTGGATTCCAGCGTGACGCAGGCTGGATTAGTGGGAAAGGAGTTTCCTCTCAAACACACAAAGATGTGCACCAGTCTGGCTTGGAATACAGTGGAGTCCAAATGGGTAGGTGCATGTACATGTGTGCAAGCAGCTAAGGGTATTATTAGTTATTCCACGAGTGGGAGTGGAACACAGAGTAGTGTAGTGCATCTGATCGGCCTCATGGCATATGGAACACAGATGCACTACATTTTCCGTATTCCACAAGCGCAATTGGGATAACAAATCTATCTTCAAGCAAATTTGACACACAGTTAAGATGGAACTTAAACTTTTCAGCGGTTATCGTAGTACATGTTCGTGCAGCAGGAATGGCGCACGCAGCTTAAAATAGCGCGATACACAGAGTGGGATGTGGACCGTGGTATATGGGATAATACCACATTACTGTTGCCATGGATCAACCAGCCAGGACCGAGGGTTCAAGCTTGGTTGAACTTGAAGATAAATGTAGTTACATAACAGCTGGTGCTCTATGATCTACGATCAGGGGGTCTGTGCACATCCTCGCATGATCTTCCACTAAGTCCAAAGTGTGTTAAACTGGACAATAAATAATGAAAGTACTCCTGAATAGAGACAAAAGGCAAAAAGGGTGTGGTGAAGAAATCAGCAAGTCATTACTTCATAACTGAAATCACTACTTGAAAAGCCTGAGTACTCACAATACTCCCCCAGCGGCAGTGTATGTGTATGTTAGGGGGCAGGGCTCTCAAGTGTACTGTTGGAACCATCGTGAACATTTGTAAAAAAAAATTTGTAGAAACCTACTTGAAAATTGTCCATGTCTAAGTATTTAGGCTGTACACTTATGGCGATCACATGTTGAAGAATCAAGCTACTCTTTCATAACTTAATTTAGAAACTGAATAAATTTCTGCCATTTTCATTTAAAAAAAGACTCAGTAGCACTCTGCATTGTTTGCATAGGTGTTTGTGTGAACTACATGTAGTGTCACTAGTCTGATGAAACACACCGCATATTGTAATCCACTGGTGCGTGTCAATCGCATTCTCAAGGCCAATTTCTGTTCAGTAATCCTCCAAGATTTTGATTTGGAAACGACTTTTCTCTTAACTTTCAGATAGCTGCTGGTTTTGACAGATACCGAACGGATTACTGCATTGCAGTCTATGATGTCAATAGCCAAACAAGTGAGTACATTGTTAACAAAAAAAAGAGAAGATGTTTCTTCGTTTTCAATTTTTAGGTGCCTAGGTGCCCTCCATCTGAAGCACAGGTAGAGTGTTGATTATCATCCTTCCATTTGTTCATTATGGCTTAACACTATCTTTCAGAAAATACAGAGCTAATTGTTGCACTGTGTGTATAGTTAACACTGTTGCTTATCTGGAATTCTGCAATTCCCTCTTTTCACACTTCCGCCATGGGCATGCAGAGACTCTAAGTGGTCTTAAACAGAGTGATAAATACTGACTGAGCACATATTTATTCCCATTCATAAATACCTTTTTTGGTAAAAAATATCAAATAATTCGTTCAAAAAATACCGATTTGTTCAATAAGTTCACTTCATGCTTTTTGAAACATCCCTCTAGCAAAATAATGGAGTGTTCAGCTGGCGAGTAAGATGTAAACAGCCCTTTTATGGAGATTGACGCGCGCGTGGCATGTTCTGAGCGATGTCGCGCAGAACGCACCTGGCGCGTTGCGTTTTGAATTTAGAACTATACAATTCTGACTCGCTGGTAGTGTTGCGCATGCCTACGTGAGGATTGTGAACGTTCAACCAATGAAACGGTAAGAGGCACTGGATTTTTAGGGGTCTACATTTTATTGCGACACTGGAAAAGTGTTTAAGACCAGCTAGCCATGTCTTTATCATCCGTTTAATACCGGCCACGTGACGGGCTCTCGACCAATAGGAATGGCTAAACTGTCTGAGGTATTTATGAACAATAAATATAGCCGGTTCAATGATTCTTGTGTCGGGGTTCAGATCACTGAACCGGCTATTTTTATTGTGTAAAGTTGCCAGATCGAGGCTGTGCATGCCCAATGGCGGAGTGTGAAAAGAGGGAGTGGTACCTGTAATACATTTGTACTACACGAAACATTGTTTCTTGTAACAATGAGAGGTCAATGTAATAATGTAAGGCAAGCTTAGTAAAACTGGTCCCAGAGTGACAACATTATATTCAATTAATTGAAAGTCTTTTCGTGCATGTGGTTTACGTATGGATTCGTTCATTGGCATACGGGGTAATCCTATACGATGGCACTGCCAAGCTCATTAGTAACAGTCAGTCAGTTAGGAAGTTAGGAAGTGATAGGAAAAGAGGATACTACCTGTAGGCATACTTTGGTTATGAATAGTTTGGCTTCTTACATCCTTACATTACAGATACATCAGAATTGAATGCGACTCCGGAGAAGTCACGTCATGTAAGTTCCCATAATGCACCACAATCAGGATTTCGTCCTGTTGCTGAAATGGGTAAGTAAACCTGTATTTGCTTCATTGGAGTGAGCACTGTCCTTGTTACCGATTCAGGTTTTTTCATTTTTTCATTTTTTTGTAAATTGTTTTGAGCGAGAAAGTGGTGTTACAGCATTGCGAACCTCAAAATTACTCCATGCATATTTACAGCATGGTGTGAACAAACTTTAAATGAATTCAAGGAATGAGGGTCAATGTCATGCCAGTATAAAGTGTCACAAATTTCTCCGCAATTTTTTTTTCTATGGTCTTGGGACATGGTTAATGGAAGAAAAATGTTAAGGATGAATGGTAGATGCCACTTTGTGTCCAGTTTCAAGAGTCCTAGTGGGAAGGAAACACAGCGTGCATGCACACCATCGTGTTTTACTCTACTCTCGAGGACAAGGCATTGTCTTCCCTTTGTGGGCTGGTATAGAGGCAGCGTTGGTTGGTCCTAGGAGACGTCTTTTTGACTAACTTTTTTACTAAAGTGGTGTCTCTCTCGTCGGATTGAAGTTGTTTTGGCTAGTTTATTTTGAAAGTGTTCCTTTGGGATGCAGTTTATCAGTTTTAACTATTCCGGTGTATTAAGTGATCTTGACACTTGTGCGGACTGTCGTGCTCCGTCCCGGCTTAATTGTCCATGGAATTGATTCCATTCATGGGATGATTGGGTCGGGATGGAGTGCAGTGAGTTTGCGCGGGTGTGGAGACTGCGCTGGTTCGTGTGCGCTTTGGTGCATTTTAGTTTTTTACTTTTCTTAAGTGTTTTAAATATATATTGAATGTTATTTCTTCATGTTTTTTTTAATATTGTAATAATTGTTGCAATTCAGTTTTTTTGCTGTGATGACAATTTTTAATAAACCTTTTATGAATGAATGAATGAATGGATAATATAACACTCTCCCATAGACCAAGCACACAAACTCACAATCAAGGACTGTTTCAACAAAAGATGAACTCTCGAGGACAACAAAGAATCTGTTGTTCTCCCTTTGTCTGTCTGTCCTTGGGGTGTATGTAATACATGTTCACTGGTTTGAACCAGTTTTTAATCCCGTGGCATCTTCACATGAGCACCAGGTGTACAGCGGCTATATGCGTTCACATGTCCCACCCAGGGTTCTCCCTCAACTCTCTCTATGAAACTTTTAGAAGGGTACTTGTGCAAAGAGTTGATCGGACAGAATTAAGCCATGTTGTTATGTTGTTGATTCCGTAGTTCAAGCAGAGGTACTGAACTCCATGGCATGGCTTCCTCATCAACAACATGGCATTGTTGCTGGGGTCGCTAACAAGAACCTTCGCATCTTTGATATCAGAGGTAATGTGATCCGCTTGTTTTAAATTAATTGGAGGCAAGTTTACAAATATAACATGGTTTGATTATAAGTAGTTGAAAGTTCCCAAGGTATTAGAAGTTGACAGCTCCAAAGGTTCACTGGTACCAGAAAAACAAGAACAAAATGCTGGTTGCTTGCAACCACCGAAGTGCAACTGGGTGAATCTGTCTTGCATACACTGTAGAACCGGTAGGTCATAGGGAATGCCTTAGGCCAAAAAAAAAAGTCTCCGGTTTCTGGTATGCGCGCGCGTCGCCGTAGCCATGCGCGTCGGCAAAATGAAAAAGGTTTTTTTTCCATGAAAGATGATGTCTCAAAACCGCCAAACTCACTGGTTTGACTGGAATCCTGCTGCTGCACAATTTTAACATTTTTTTAGATTGGGTTATGGTCGAGAATAAGCTTTATGTGGCCTCTCTGGACTCCCATATATTTGCACTAAGTTTAGTCGGGCACCATTTGCAGTCATCAGCACACATTTGAAGCATAAAAAAATCAGGTAAAAAAAAAAAAAAGCCGCGTCGCCGCACCACTTTTTGGGCAAGCTCTACCAGAAACCGGAGACTTTTTTTTTTTTGGCCTTAGTACCGGCTGTATCATGGGAAAACAATTACTTATATGTCCCTACATTTCCGAGTGTACGCACAAGGTCAATAGCTAACTTGTTCCCGGTAGCAGATGAAGCAGTTGAAAAAAAAGCTGTATTTCATATAACTCGGTGGCATGTGTATCAGGAAAATCATTGCGAATTGCTTGCTATTGGTTAAGTACATGTAGCTCGACTAGTTAAAGTCTGGACAATTCCAAAACAATATAACATAGTCATTTCAGCTTCTAAGTCATTTTAAAAATGCCCCGGCAAGGGCAGATCCCCCCCCCCCCCTCCCGAATGACCAATTTTAACAATACACATAATAGAACAAATCAAATTTTCCAAAAGATATCTTCATGTCATCACTTAGTATTTTAAACCTTGATTCAGAGCTTCAGCCCTCTGGGCTTAGCGGTGACTGCAACGCCTCATCCAGCTCCACCCTCCTCAGGAAAAAACTTGCACTTCAACGACCCAGCCCCTCCTCCCACCCATCCCCCCCCCACCCCCCTTGGAAAATCCTGGATCTGCCACTGCTGACCAGTGAAAGCCGAGTCATTAATATGTTGTCCTGTTTTGCTTGGTGACTTTTTAGATACGGCAGGATATAAGATTGCAACAGCTACCAAGTCAGTGTTTGGTGTGACTGCAGATCCTCAGGTGGATTACCGACTTGCGTCTTATCATGAAGGACAGGTCAATATATGGGACCAAAGACACTTCGATAAACCAATATCCTTTGAGAATTAGTGGGATCGGCCATTGTTTGAAAATTACTTGAAAAGGCCAATATTTTTTAGCAAATGAGGTCGCTGAAGAGACGCCATTCTCTGGGTGCACAAAAAAATCTGTGAAGCAGTTGAGTAAGAGTACTTAAAATGAAAGATCGAACATTTGCATTTTGTCAGTTTGGTAACCGAAACCTTCTGTGCAAATTCACATTCCAACCTTTCTAAAAGGCCCTCACAAATTTTTATTGATCAGTTGCTCTGAGTGTTTTTTAAAAATGACTAGCGCTGGGGTCAAGATTCATCCAGTCAAACAACCTTTGGCATCCATCCTAAGTCACCCCTAGAGGGGGCTATACCTACTTCTGGGAACAAAATCACCATTTTTTTCTTTTAAAATTTTGTCTAAAAAATTTGATATATTTTTTCCAATCAAAATTGGCCCATCAAAGTCTTTATGGTAATGTTATAATTTTTGCTTTGCATTTTTTTTCCCATGCAATTAAAGAACTGTCAAAAAGGCATCTCAAAAGAAATTGTCCTGAAAACTTTTCGTGCCAACAGCTGCCATAATTGAATTTCCAGCATGTGTTGTAGTTGTGGCCATGCATTTAGTTTAATGCGAATATACGCCATACATGTACATAGGTTTGGGTAAAGAAAAGATGGTTTTGACTAAAAAAAAGTGCTTATTTCCATGTTTTAAGTATAAATGACTGAAATAAATTTATGGTTATGAAAGTTTTAAATACGTTACCATGGTAACCATGGACATCCCACAGAATTTGTTTGGTACCATATTGGCAACTGAGAAAAGTTCATGCTGATCTGTCAAATCCCCTAGAGCTATTGCAAATAGTTTCATTGGGGCACATTGCTCCCCCCCCCAAGTCCTGATAGGGTTAAGATTATGTATTAAACCGATGATGAGCCTGTTGTTTTCTTAACTGAGCTGAATCAAGTATTAACCATCAATGAATCCCGTCCCATTGTCAAGCTAGCCTGGAGTCCATCCCGCTATGGTCTCCTAGCCTCATTGTCAAGGGATAATTCCATCGTCAAGCTTTACAATGTGCAGCATGTCTGTAAGTTGGTTTGATTGCTTCTTACACCGCAATAGACTGATCCATTAGGTCCCACCCATTGCACACATGGGCAACAACACCCATGCCTCTTCATTGTAACACTACATGTGTGGCATCTGCGTCATGCACGAATGTGCACGTCAGACATTTGTCAGTGCTTAGATATCAGACATTAATCACGGCTGTGATTGGTCAAAACGTGATTGGGCAGGGCTTGTTGGATTGGTCTATTGATTTAAACATTTAATAAGGGAATAAATGTGTGCTTGGGTGGTTTAAACATTCTGTTTGCAACTTGTTGGAGTCTGGATGCTGATAATTACCCGAGCCGAAGGCGAGGGTAATTATCAGCATCCAGACACCAACCAGTCTTAAACAAAATGTTTAATACTGGCAAAGCACATAGTTATTCCCATTCATAATTACCTTTTCGGTCAAAAAATCAAAAGTTTTTGGTCCAAAAGTCAAAACAAGTAAAAAATTATCAATTGCCAACGATTTTGTTTTTTGAAACACCCCTCTAGCTTTATTATGGATTGTTCCGCTTGCGAGCAGACGTAAACAATGCGTACTGCCAGAGTGGCGCAGAACACAGCGGTGCATTGTGCATTTCGGTCTCTGTAATATTGACTCACTGGTTGTATTGCGCATGCCTATGTGAGGATTGTAACTGTCCAACCAATAAAACGGTAAAAGGCACCGTATTTCATGGGACACTGGAAAAGTGTAGACCAACCAGCAGGTTATCAACCATTTAAAACCGGCCACATGACAGGCTCTCAACCAATAGGAATGGGTAAACTGTCTTGGGTATTTATGAATAAGGGAATAAATAAGTGCTTGGCCAGTTTTAAACAGTACATTTTAAAACCGGCTAGAGGCCTGGATGCCAATGATAGCCCGAGCTGAAGGCCAGGCACATGTTTATTCCCATTCATAAATACCTTTCGGTCAAAAAGTAAAAACAAGTAAAAAATAATACAGTCCCAACGATTTGTTCAACAAGTTACCTCATGTTTTTGTGAAAAACCCCTCCAGCTATGGTATGTGCCTCTCGCGAGTAGTACAAAAAATAATCCTTATTTGGAGATCGGCACGCACCTGGTGCATACTGCGCAATGTGGCGTAGAACATGGCGGTGCCGGTGTAGTGTGCATTTAGGACTCTATGAAATATGGACTCATCGGTGGCATTGCGCATGCCTAATTGAAGATTGTGAACATTCAACCAATAATATGTAAAAGAGACCAGATTTCAGTCCAAATTCATGTGACTACTTTAAAAAGTGTTTAAAAGCAGTTGGTGTTTTATCAACCATTTAAACTACCCACGTGATGGGCTCTCGACCGATAGAAATGGGTAAACTGTCTCAGGTATTTGTTAATGCAGCCTATTATGCAGGTTAAACATACCCGAGACTCATACTTTGTTTATATGTACACTTGCTTATTGCAGCTCGGTGGCTCTCGTCCCCAACTGGCTCCCATAAGAAAGCCAGATATGTAAACAAAGCTTGACGTCGGTACATAATTGGTAGGAATACATCCTTTTTTTCAGCAAAACTATACTTTTATGTTCATGAAGTTTATCTTCTATTCTGAGGTCATCTTTTAGAAAAGAGCCAAATGCACTCAGAATGTAACATCATTCACATCATTTCTCATCTGTTTACTTGTTCTTCACAGGCAGTGAAGTTGAGTACACTGAACGTCTCCTTCAACGTAAGTACTTCTCCCTGATATCTGAATTTAGAGTCAAACAATTACCAGTTATGCCCAGCTTATGTTAAAGCATTGTGGGATCATTTGCAATTTACCCAGAAAAGTACCTACTGATTTAATGTCATGGAACCATGCTCAAAGTGAACATAGGACTGGTATCAAATACCTGTGAACTTATCCCACTTGAAGTGGTATTGTTTGGAATAAAATGAAAATTGAAGGTTGTTTCAAAATAGGACACCTGCCAGCACACTTTTTATGTATGTTAGCAACAGAATCCAGTTTATACTATACCCAAACAAATTGTGCATATTTTTTCTCCGTTTCCATGTGAAAAACCTTGCTCAAAGTGAGAGTAGTAAAAAAAAAAGTAAAGTCTGTCATGAGCCAATGTGGCCCATCAGGCGGAAGTTTATCTCAAGTTTCAGTAGCATGAAACGACCGAGAAAATTTCTGTTCCCCCTGGATGGGATGCCAGTCCTTCGCAGGTTACTCCCAACTTGTCTCTCTCCTGGGTGGAGAGAGGCAAGTGGGGGTGGAGTGGCTTGCCTAGTAAGGCTGCAACATTTGGCCAGCAGCTGGATTTGAACCCCTGACCCTCTGATCACTAGTCACGAATCCTATCCACTAGCTAGGCCACAGTCCCCTAGTGAGGATAGGGATGGTACCAAATACCTTGCACAATTATTCCAACTAAAATTGTATCCCAAGAAAAAAATCATTCAAGGTGGTTTCACATTAGCAACAGAATCCAGTTATGAGAACCAACAAATTGTGCATATGTTTTTTTTGTTTTGTCAAAATGTAAAATATCCACAGTTAGCGACTGAGGATGTCAAGCAGTTTTGTTGCTTCAAATAAAAAAAAATACACAAAAGCAAATGATCCTACGTACCTTTTTTTTGCAATGCAGATCAAAAATCCTCACAATAATGTTCGACAATTTACAGTTTTCACTCTTTGTATGCTAACACATGTTTGATGAGAAGCATGCTGGAATTATTCCTTCAGAGAAGAGTAAGCACATGTTGATCGGCCTATAGACTAATTCAGTGAAAGAAACTGGAAGCTTGAAGTGGAACCATGTTTGTGCACATGACTGGCGCATTCTTAAAGTCAATGCGTGTGCTTTTTGGAACCCTTTAAGCTAATAGGAGCATTGGATGAGTGCATGAGCATGTCCATATTACAGAGATCAGTTGTTTTACCTCAATAAAGGGATGTAACAGCTAATTAGTCTATTTAGATGTAGTGAAATTAGAATGTCATGTTGAAGCAAGTTTAGGTGAAGACTATTGCCTGCCTGCCGATAATAGCAACTTGCGAATGCCTCTTGCCAAACAGTGGTGACAAAATCACCACAAAACATCTTGACTCTGGCTCCCTGTTGTGCGTTTTGATAGCAGTCAACTTGAGTAGTCCAGCCCTCCTGCATTCAAGTGAAGTTAGTCAAACTATGGTGTACCATAGTCCTTGCTCGAACTTACTCCTAGCTGTCGAAAACCACTACTGTGGACCACGTTATGTTCATTACAGCGTAGTTGTATTGTACATGTATCATGTTTATCTGTAATGTTGTGTGATGTTTATGTTATCCTGCCTGTAGCCGGTGGTGCCAGGGAAGTGTCTACTTTTGCTTGGCATCCAACGTGTGAGAATCGCATTCTAACCATCACACATTCTGGAGAACTACGAGATGTTACTATCCATGATCCCATATCCCTGGTGAGTTCACATTCATTCACAGTGGTTTCATTCAGAGGAAAATCATTGTAGGTGTTTCAGGGCACATTTTTGCAAATTTGACAGTTTTTGTTAACCCTTTCATGCCCAAATTGTTTATTGACTTGGCTCTCCCCAGGACCAAATTGTTTGCTCAGTCATGCGGAAATCACTAGAGCATGAAAAAAATGAGCACGAGACAAAAAATCATGTTTTTCAACCCAGATTTTAACTGCCAAGGTGTGATCAAAATCATAGGTGTTGTGTGTAAAGTTTGTTCCTTGAACCTTACTCTTTTATGTGATGTAAAAATGAAGTCCATACGTGCAAATATAAGAAAGTTATGCCTTTTTGTTCATCTGGTCCCAATTATCAAACTGCAAGCCATTTCACCACATGACCAAATGGCACTCCATACCTCAAATTGTGCATGGATACTTCTGAAGCACTTTTCTCATTTTTTTGTAATGGTAACACTATAAATAAACCACACCAATAGAAAGATCCGAAAACACTCTTTCAGCTGGTATATAGTTGATGTGTGGGTGGCAAAACATATCAACATGCCGCCTTTCTGAAAAGTAGTGAATATATCTGTGTTGAGGGTGTTCTGTGTGTGGTTTCCTGGTCGACTAAAGTCGCCCATGGGAACCAGCAGGGGGGTAATTCTTGTCGACAAAAGTCGCCCATGGTAAGGAAAGGGTTAAATACTGTGAACATTTGCTTATCCAGTGGGACGCGACATACAATGTACACTAACCAACTGAATGAGAATTATGTCCCATGTGTATTTGTCATACACCCTACTTGATTTTGAACAGTTTGTTTGCTTCAAACAAATAAATGCACGAAATATAAATGATCCCATGTACAATGTACCTTTGAACATTTGTCATGGAGTAATTGTAAACCGTCATTGTGATTGAATGGTTGGTTATTGTACAGACATTGTCACCTCAGTCTACCTGCATGTTAGCATCTGGCAGGAACTTGCTACTAGTCACCCCAGCTGACAATCATCAAGTACAGGATATATCAGCTCAGATGAAACAACGAGCCATTGATGGCTATGGCTTACAGGTATGTCTCTCTAAACGTATGGCTATGACTTACAGGTATGTCTCTCTAAATGTATGGACCCCGTGCATAAGTACCACATCAACGGTTGAAAACAGAGAGTTGGGGGAGACCACTGGGAGGGAAAATCAACTGTATATGATTGCTGATGGCACCTGACGCTACAGCACCCGATTTCACGAAACTCAACGTAACTTCCAATGCATCGCAGCGCTGTGACGCATCATATCCCTACGATGCATCATATCCCTACGATGCGTGGCAGCTGCGACCTGTCCTACGATCCATTTCACAAAACTCACCGCAAGTGTATTTATAGCACAATACGGTGACTGTTGCGTGTATTTATTCAGCATACAGTAAATAGTCGTATGAAAGTCAACAAAGAGTCGTCGGATCTCCACTCCAAAACTTGTTAAAACGTAAAACAAAATAGCGAACGTGTGATGCAGTTTTAACGGAAAGCAAGCTTGCGGTGGACTGATAGCTACTTTGGAATTTCAACTACAGTATTCCAGGCTATTTAATAATTACTTAAATGCATGTTCCTTTTGCAACTTTACACACATTGTCTCAGTATTATAGTCTCATTTATGTAATTTTTATGGCATAAAACTTTGTCAGAAAAGGACGCTTCTCATTTCGCAATGACTATCAGTCACGTCGTAACTTGCGACGTGTTTTAAGCCGTTGTCAAGGAACTTACGACGCGTTCAACACATCGAAAGTTTGGTGAAATGGATCATACAATGCGTCGCGAGTTGCTACGAGTTACTCGATGCGTTGTAGTGTTTCATGAAATCGGGCCCTGCTTTGTGCACATCCAGAATAAAAAAGTGGTTCCTACTTTGGTTAAAAACAAAAACTTGGCACTAACACTTGCATTGTGCATGTAAAAACAATGTGCCAAAATGACTATGTAAAATCCAAAAAATACACTTACCATCTCACTGGCACATCACTCATGTGAAAGGTCTTGACGTCTCCTTTAATTTGATACCACATTTTAGGTCATGGTGCTTTTCATTTTGAGAATGTCCACATTCTCATGGAATTGTCCATGAAACATCAATATGACGTTGTTGCCGATAATGGCCCCCGCCTTCAGCTCAGGCCATTTTCGGTGACCAGGCCCCCAACTGGTTTTAAGCCCAAAATTTATAACTGCTCCAGCACACTATTATCCCTTTATTATAATGTATTGCACAGCCGGCTTTGTTCAATTAGTATCTTGACTGGCTTGAGGTTTGTGGATCTCCTGAAGCTCACTCCATCAGCAACATGCAGTGGGTTTGGAGAGGCGTAGGTGGTGTTGCCCACTTCTTGTTGCTTGGGTTTTTTCTTCACAGAGGGTTATCATCAGTGCAGTTTTACATTCATAGTTCTTTACTCATTTCTCTTGACAGAGTTCGATAGGTCGAAACGGTGATCTGCTTGGAGACTCGGTTGAAGAAGTTCAACTCAAGAAATTGTGGTTGTGGCTTGATCATATCCTTTGTAGACATTGGTGTATAATGCTTGGATTACTTTCCTTGAGTCCAAGCAAGAAAAACAAAAGACTGAGTTGTTTCATGAAATCTTTATTCTACGATATGAGACATATGAGTTTGAGCAAAGAAATTACAGCGGAGTGGGATCTGAACCTGTAACCTCCTGATTTCTGGCAAACTAAAGTAGAAGCCGTTACTGATGCATCAGTAATGGCTTCTATTTCGTGGAACCGCCCGCGCATATGTCACATGCATTTTAGTGGTGTGCATTAGTGAGGGAACCGGGTACCCAGTTGAAGTAAAACACAACACGGGTACCCAGGTACCATAAAAGAAACCCAACCCCAAAATTCAAATCTCAGAAGTTGCTGTTCAGATTGTTCATAAAGGAACACATGATAACACTACCACATCAGTGCATCAGTGCAGCAAGATATCTGTGTACAGTGCGGGCTAAAGGATTTGTAACTTAAAAATGCACATAAACGTGAAATCTGTTTAGATTTTCCATGTAGACTGGTTTTCATTTTGAAAATTCCCACAAATGGCATTCAAAACCTTTCTTTTTCATTGTCTGAGAAGTTACAAAGTAATTTGTAAAGTTGGTTTACGGGTATTGATCTTACAATCTGGAACCGGTTCCTGACATCAACAGTGGGGTACTCGGGTACCCGGTTCCGATGCACATCCCTAATGCGTTCTTCCATTCAAGGCCTGTACGCATTTTGTTAATACTATTGGTCAAAAGAGCACCGAGTGCATGCGTACAGCCAGCGCACGTGCGTGGCTCAACCTAAGGAATGGCTCTCTAATTGAAGTCATTGAATTACGCTATAGTCTTGAGCAAAGGTCATTTGTAGTTTGAGAGGGCCAACTAACACAAAAGACAGTGACTGAAAGTGTGCTAGACACAATGGTTGACTGCTGTGATGTGGAACATGGTTTTTTTTACACCTGAAGGATGCATCCATGAGGGAGTACAAAATATGTCCCACATTTCAATAGTCAACAATTGTTTTGTTATCTTGTGCCCATAAAGTCAATAAGATTTGTGAATATATCAAACCACTGCAGCGTAAGCTTTTGATTACTGTGAGTTTTCCTGCCAGACATGAGATTGAGGGGTTGCAGTTCTCTATCTTGAAGCATGCAGGTGGGCCCTACACAGCTACCCTACACACGCACGTGCAATGCAGTGTATACGAGGTACTAGCGCAGTGTATATAAGATCATTCATGCACGATGCAGTGAATGTAAAGTCAACAGTCATTTTATAGACTGGACAAGTGGCCGTTGTAGACCAGCGAATTTTCAGTATCCAAGACACAATATAACATTGCTCTTTACGGCTGAGTATTCTAATGTATATTCCAATTATTCCTTAATTCTATGATAACGACTAACGTATCTGCAAAAAGAAGGCCGTTTGAAGACACAGAAGGGAGTGGCCAGATACTACGGAGTCAAGTTGCTCCTTAAGAGTGAGTCTGGATTGAAGAGCACTGTAGATGCTGTGGATTGGAAAGGAGTAGACTGGTACTCGGAGTCTAATGTCTTCAAAAGTCCAGAGAGGTAATATGTCATTTAATATTCAGCAAGGCTAGTGGACTGATACTAAGGCAAATAATATTTTGAGCAATCACTGCCGTGATGTCTGACATGTGCACCAAAGTCTGACGTGTATTTACATGCGCGTGACGGGCACGGCTGGATCATGCAGTGTGGCATTGGAGAGGCATGTGCACAGTGGGCGGGGCCTAATGGATCGGTCAATTCATGTTAAACTTCAGATACGTTTGACTGACTGAAAGAAAACATAACATATTACTATACCTTATGCATATTCATGATCGAGAGCCGAACTCTCACTGGTCCATTCACCATCATGTGCCAGATGCTATTTTTGCTGTTTACCAAACTCGTTTGCGAGGATTTACGCACAGGGTAAATGCGCATGCATAGTAGACTGTCGCACGGGTTACCCGTGCGACTACGCGTGTGCTTTACAAAGCAATCGTGGAACTGTTGCACCGGTGTAGTACGCACGCGCAAACATCACCCAAGCGAGCTAGCTACACACGAAGAGCTAGAGATGGTTGCATGGTACGCCTAATTCAATTTTCCCGAACTCAATGATGCCGAACTGGAGAAAATTTATGGACAATAAAGATGCCTCCTGTACAAAAGAAAGTCGTACACAAACTACTGTATTTACAACTGTACTGTATTGCAAACGATTAGTAAAGTTGAGCAACAATATTCTTTTGGTGAGCTGGACAAGTTTCTTCGAAGATTTTGTTTTAGGTGCATACTGCAACAACAACAAAAATCGGCAATTGAATATGTATGAGGTGTAGTAAAACAAATACAACATGGTTTATTTCGGGTGGACAGTCGATATTAGCTCCCCTCGGTATTGGAAGTTGATAAACTAGTTCCCTCGGCTGTAAAATTCCAATACCTCGGGGAGCGAATATCGACTGTCCACCCTCAAACCATGTTATATTTGTATATTACCCTATGGGTATGTGAATAACTACAATGTAATAAGCATTGTACATTTGAAAGATATTTCAAAGAGTATTGTCTTCAATGTAGCATACTGACCATTTTTAAAGGTACATACATGTAGGAATATTTGCTTTTTGTTTTGTTTGAAGCAAAAAAATTGCTCAAATCTTAAGAAGGGTGCATGACAACTTATCTTTTGAAATTTCAGCTCAGTCATATCAGTAGATGCTATACATTTTGAGAAAACAGAGAAAAAACAGAGAAAATATATGCGCTATTTTATTGGTCTCGTAAAACTAGAGACCCTTGAGTAGTTGCATGCAGGTTTTGAAAGTAACCAACCTATTGTTTTGACCAAGGAGATGAATTATTATTGAATTCCTATTGGCTGTCCTAGGTCTGCTGCCCTTCAGTTGTGTGGCTGGGAGTTTGATCAAGATGACGCTTCATTCAACACCTTCATTAACAGGTAATGTAGATTTAGTGCATGTTATAATTTTTCAGTCAGAAATTAATGACCCCTGAAATCTGTCACACCTTAGTAATGTTTTAAAATGAGAAAACATGATCAATATGATCAAAAAGTCCAGATAGTACCATTGTTTGGATTTGACGATCGCGTAGGCAAGGCACAAAAAAGGGCATCTGCATCACTGAGTTGTCAACAAACAGGGTTCTCAACATTTTTCTCCAAAAAGTTAGAGAATATGTGCAGATGAAACATTTCCGATTTTAAAAATTCCAACGTTTTCGGATTTATTTCCAAAGGTCCGATTTTTCTGGCCATCTTTTCCCAACAACTTTTGATTTTTTTAAATTGAATTTCAACAAATTTGATGAAAACGGCACCGCAACATCTGTATTACAAGCGCAATTTTAATGTGTTCTACCAGTTGTCAGCACACAGATTGTATGGTGGGAGTAGTTAACGGCTGGAAATAAGTTAAAGCATCAACCTATGACATGTCTGAAACTACGTTCAGATCTTCAAGGCTGTTGGACATGGAGTTCGGCTGCAGTAAAATACAAAATGCTGCATTATTTTCTGAGTTTCGAGATTTAGTTTTACAAAATGCAATGCTTTAAAAAACACGATGATGATATTGGGAATGGTGAAGAGAGCATAATAGATAAATTTGTTGACAGTTGTCAGAAGAAAATGCAAACTTTTTTCTGCGTATTTTAGTGGAGTTGTTTGATTGATTCGTGCACTTCTTTTGGACTTTTTCTGGACTTTCTCAAGTTGGAAACGTAGTGAACTTCTTTGTTGACGTGTCTGTTACTCTAACCTCCGTTCAGACTTTTAAATTTTATGAAAACACGGACATTTATCACATCGTAAAATTTTGTTTGGATCTAAAATAAAACGTGAGGCAGTGTCCAGAAATTGGGCACAATGTTTATTGTACATACATGTACGTACATGTGTAACTGCGCGGCCCAGATTTTGGACACAGGTTTTTGTTCGGCCTACTTTCTGATTTCCATAGGCCAGTTTCATCTCCGTACGTGGGTTTTCTTTTTTCAGACCTTTGAAATGTAGTAAGTAAACAATCTAAAACACTTCATTTTTGAAAGAGCTGTTTACCATTACTGCATATTCTACAAACTTTCGTAGCCATTCAGAATCAATTGAGTATAAATTGTGTGCACTGTGGGAGCAGTTTACTGGACTTTCCTTGTCTTGTGTAGGTTAATGGAGGATAGTGAGTATGAGAGAGCAGCAGCAATCTGTGTGTTTCAGCTGAGAATAAGACAGGCTATTGATGTGCTCAACAAAGCAACTACAGATGCGTCACAAAATAGTAAGAACCATTGTTACCACTGATCTCTATATAAAGACTGGATAGCGTATGCCGTACATATTTCCCTTTTTGACCAATTTGATTGCTCAGCGATGAGGTTGGACACTTGAAAGGTAAACCAGGTGAACCACGGTATAACAAAGGTGAATCACAAGTGCCTAACAGGGCAACTTGTCCTTTATAGAACACCAACCGGTCTCCCCAATATGGCTTCAAATGGCTTTCTCCTGCGGTCTCTGTATGCTACTCAGTCTTTATGTAGAGATCAGTGCTTAGGACTCTTCTCAATAAATATCAGGTCAATTGGGGTCAAGGGTCATTCACAGTGTGTCAGGTATCCATGCACACAATGCAGCGCTTTCCATGTACTCCTGAGTTTCAGGACCCCAGCTAAAAAGTAACAGTATCTCAAACTGTTTTCGTTTTCTTTTTCACGCATAATGAGGCAATTTCTTAAATGTTCCACTCTGGTCAAAACATTGCCTTGCACTGTATGTGCTTTGTTCATTAGCTACTAGATAGATGCAAGGAAGGAAAATGTAAAATACGTATGTAAAAGCAGGCCCTAAGTGCTAAATCAAATATCACAAAAAGAAGAAAAAAGACCAAAGAGTAGCCGGAATATTAGCAGGTTGTGAAGCATGACAGTGTAATGGCAAATTGCCAATACACCAATCTGTTAAGCACTGCCTCTTGTAGGGCTGTGCATCGGAACCGGGTACCCAAGTAACCAACCGCTGATGTCGGGATAATGGGATCGGGTACCTGTAACCAACTTTACAATTTACTTAGTAACTTCTCAGACAGTGAAAAAGAAAGGTTTACGTTTATGATGCTAGCAAAAATGCAATTTACACCGAAAAGCTCACCATATGTATTGAGCTTACTGACACACTTGCATCTTGCTGTACTGACACACCGATGTGGTAGTATTATCTTGCAGATCTTTATGAACAATCTGTACAGCAACTTCCGAGTTTTAAATTTTGAGGTTCGGTTTCTTGAATGGGTACCAGGATACTCGTGTTTTGGGGGGTTTTCAATCGGGTCCCCGATTCCTGTACTATCCGTTAACCCTAACCCCTTAAACTTACTTTGGGGTAGGGTACCACTATACTACAGTGAAATCTCGATAAGTCAAACTCTGATAACTCAAAACAACTGTTTTTAGTCAAACAAAGAATCCATTGCCTTCAGTAGTATAACAATGATATACAACCCTGCTTAACTCAAAACTCTGCTTAAGTCAAATTTTGAACCTGTTCCCTTGAGGTGTGACTTATTGAGATTTCACTGTACAAAGTACTACAGAAAGTATGTACGCAGTACCCAAATACTAAAAAATACCATGAGTGCTGTGCCCACTTATATGCTGAAGTACTGCATACTACAGTTTACTACAGTAGTAGTATTTTGTAGCTTAAGGTGAGGTTAGGGTTGATGTATACACCTAGCCTCATGATGTTCTGACCAATCACAGCTGTTATTATGTCCACGAAGCTTGCATTGGGGTATACTGGAGAGACGTGCATATCTTGTTTCCATGTGGGCAGTGAGGGGAGTTTGAATGGATTGGTGTATTGAGCATAGGAAGCATATGATCTATATTGCTTGGTGTCTTCTAGGTTATTCCAGTCTGAGTGGCATAGCAATGGCGTTAGCTGGTTTCACCCAGCAACGCAACACTCTATGGTGTGAGATGTGTAGTACCCTCAGGAAAAAGCTAACGCATCCATACCTACGGGCAATGTTTGGCTTCCTGACTGCTTTTGATGACACATTTGACGTGGTTTTGGTGAGTGTTACGATGCTTAATATCACACATTATAACACCTCACCCTCAGATTCTGTATCGTGATTGGCCGAGAGCGAGTCACAGTACATTCGCTATTTTTGGTATCTTGCTTTACACGTCCAAAAGAACTATATCCGTAGCAACCAAAGTACTAATACATAGGCAGTGCTGTGGCCTCGTGGTTAAGGGCATAGGATTTGTGGTCTGCGGGTAATTCTGCAGGTTGTGGGTTTGAGTCCCGCCTGGGATCATGGTGCATGTGCCCTTGGGCAAGGCACTTGCTTCTCTCCACCCTGGAGTAAATGGGTACTTGTGAGGGCAGAGATGGTTATTGTGGTTGATTTAGCTCCCTTGCGCCTAACAGGCAGCATCGAGCTGTATACTCCCCTGGGGAGCTGAGAAGGTTTCAGGAGCGTTTGCCCATTGAAACAGGGAAAATAATAATTGTAAAGCGAGTTTGTTGCAGTGTAAAAGCGCTATATAAATGCCTGTTATTGTTATTATTGTTATAGGGGCGTGTGCGTTGCACGTTGCACGTATTGTTCCCAAGCGTTTGCGCTGGGTGCAAACATTTCGTGAAGGGGTAGTTTGGAAAAGTGCTAGTACATTTTCACTTAATTTCGTATTCAAATAGAAGAACATTTTAATTGTATTTAGATTAAAGTTATCAGTTATCACTTGAAATCAAGCAGAATCTGTGGGAGAGGTGTTATAAAACAAGTATTGACTGCTATATCTTGTGGTGCAGTAAAACTAGCCTCCCTCAGGGATCCATGAAACATTCTATTTTACCTCGGTTTCTCCTGGGGAAAATAGAATGCTCATTGGATCACCCGGGAGGCTAGTTTGACTGCACCAATCAAAGCAGTCAATATTATTCTTGTGTCAAGGCACTTTGTCACTCATTGCTTCTCTCCACCCATTTGTTGACGTGTTTTGCTTACATGTATATTAGACTGTGACTGTGTCACCAGGGCTTTTTGTAACATTTTTTTGTAAAACAATATTTATAAGCCCAAAACGATACATCTTTGTAATGTACTTTTGCTTAAAATTTTACTGGCAATAGTTCTTGCTTGAATGTCACCATGAAATTAACTTGCAGTTGGAATTGCCACTTTGCAGTGCAGTGGGGCAAAACCAAAATTTAAAGGGGTAAAGGATTCTGTTGTTTTCAGGTGAACCTCAATCAGTAAGTCCTGTTTTATCTTTGCAATTTATATTGTTCTTTCAAATATCTTTACAACCTATTTTCATACTGTTTTTAGTTGTTGACTGTTCACTGTAAAGGCCCATCTCAAATTTATATCCGGGACAAGTCCCGAACAAGTTCGGGACATTGTATCTGGTATAAGTTGCAGAATTCTGAACAACTTCCCTGCAATCTTTCCGCAAGTTATCAGTCTTGATGAGTCAAGCAGTTGCTAATGGAAGTCTCCCCAGAATATGCCCAGGACAGATGCAGAGCTTCTTCCAGACAAAGTGAATAATTCTACCGCAACTTGTCCAGAACTCGTCCCAGCTATGAATTGAGACGTGCCCTAATACAACAGCAGGATTTTAAGGTTTTTTTGGTTTTTGTTTGTTAAATTAGTTTTACAACTTCAGTTAAGTTGGTGATTCATATTTCTGTTACTCAGTATCGCAAATGTTATACATGTATACAAAAGCTCTTGTTCTACAAAGTCAGATTTTAAGCTCAGTTTGTGGTGGCAGGCCACATATGATCATGAAAATAAGCAAGAGTACATAAAAAAGGTGATAGGTTAGCATAGTTCTCATGAAACAATTAGGAGCAACGTAATACCGTTTTCATCCAAATGTCTTTTATTCTTCAGAAAGAGACAGGTTTGAACATAGAGGACCGTGTTGCGTTTGCCTGCTTGTTTCTGAATGATCAGCAGCTACCAATCTTCATAGAGGAACTGACAAATGACGCGATACAGAATGGCAAGCTGGAAGGCATGCTGCTAGTCGGCTTGACCAAGGATTGTGTTGAGCTCTTACAGTCCTATGTGGACAGGGTAAGCAGTGCTGCATTAAACCTAACCTTCCCAAATCCTCCTAAATCCTCTTTGCAAAATGTGGGGGTTTGTAGGATTGAGGCTATATGAAAAGGTGTGGCTGATTTTGGAGGATGCACTGTGTCAAGGTCTTGGGCCAGACCTTGTGTTGTTTATGCTCAGCCATGCACAAATTTAGGCCTAGATTATACTTTTAATCCTCCGCACTGCTCCAGGATGTCACTGGCTCTGCCTCAACATATTGACAGTGATTGCTGGAGGATTTTGCAGGATTGAGGCAGTGGTCACCCCCCAAAGACCACATTCAAGAAATAACAGAGGATTTTGCAGGATTGAGGCTGTATGCATGCAATTTTTACGTGGAGGAAGTAGGAGGATTTTGCAGGATGGAGGTTGTATCCTAGCAAAAATGCCTAGGGAGTTAGGGTTAATACTTTAAAAAGTACATAGGATCATTTGCTTTTGGGGCTTTTTGTTTCATTTGAAGCAACACAATTGTTCAATATATTCAGTAGTGTGCATAACAAATAACCTGTTGAAGTTTGTCAGACCTTCCGATTCAAAAGCTGCCATTGCATATTTTGAATTGGACATGATTCTCATTCAGCCGTTAAGTATATATGGTCACATTAGATGAGTAATCTTTGTATTATATTACAAATATCTTCAAACTTCTAAACACTGTACCCTCAGGCCATTCAGTCTCCTATCATGGATCTTGTGTCATTCTGGTGTTTACAGACTGCAGACATCCAGACAGCTAGTTGGGTTGCTGTCCATGCTCTGCCTTCCGAGCTGCGTAAAGATCAACGAGTCACTCACTGGATAGAGAGCTATCGAAGCTTGCTGGATACATGGAGGCTGTGGCATCAAAGGTAAATCCTCAGGGTCTGTTACTTCAAAGTACATAGGATCATGTGCAATTGGAGTGCTGTGGCCTCGTGGTTAAGGGCACTGGATTCGTGGTCTGCGGGTAAGGCTGCAGGTTGTGGGTTCGAATCCAGCCTGGGCTATGGTGCGTGTGTCCTTGGGCAAGGCACTTTGTCACTCATTGCTTCTCTCCACCCAGGAGTAAGTGGGTACCTGTGAGGGCAGAGATGGTTAGTGTGATTAAATTAGCTTGCTTGCGCCTAACAGGCTACATACGAGCTGTATGCTCCCTAAGGAGCTGAGATGGTATTTGGAATGTTCAATTGGCCCAATGACCAGGGGTAATAATAATATAAAGCGTTTTGATCTTTGTTAAAAGCGCTATATAAGAACTTGCTATTATTATTTATTAATATTACCTGGAAACGTACCTATTGATTTACTGACAAAACCCTGTGAAATTATTCATCCTGAAATGGTAGTCAATACTTGCCGAGTTGGTGACAAGTATCACCGGAATCATTACCGGCTGAATGAGAATCATGTCCTAATTGCTGATTTAGGGATTGTATCATGAGAGAGGGCACACGTTAGAATATAAAAAGGAAACTTTACTTGTGCAAAAATTTGGTCGTGTTCTCAAAATGTATAGTATCCCAGTAAATTTAGTATGCTAGATGTATTTGAGTGCAGTACTTCTTATTGTTTCTATACAGGGCACGTTTTGATGTGTACTACCACCAAGGCAATGTGAAGGTTCCTTCCCCACAGCAAGTCTTTGTCAATTGTCACTTCTGTCAGAGTGCTATATCTCCTACGGTCCTAGCTCAGAGGTCCTTGCAAACAATACTGCCTCATTTACGGGGCCCTATGCACCAGAGAGTCAAGGTAATCCTAGTTTTGATCCATTCAGAACAGCTTCAAAAATAACATTCGGGATGGTTTTTTTTTAATTTCGTGCTTGCTTTTAAACACTTAACATTCATGCCATAGGAATGTATTCATCTAAATATCTGGTTTTTGGCTGGTTTTCAAGGGCCAGCCTAGTGTCCACTGACTGACTGACTCACATACTGACTGACTGACTCCCCGACCCCCCCTACTCCCCGTCTGACCGACTGTCACGTGTTAACTGAGGTCATCGGGGAGTCAGTCAGTCAATCAGTCAGTGAAATGGGCGAGATGTGTCAGAATTTTTGCCTGATTTCTGCATTTGCTGGTCAGGAACTTTCCTGATTTCCTGAAATATGAAATTCCTGAGGTTTTACCGCAAAGCTGTTTTAACCTAAAAACAATGTTATAAAGAACAAAAGAAATGGGTCTATTAAGGGGTGCAACATTAATGCTTTGGGGCCCTTGGTGTCCCTTAAAACCCCTGCTGATTATTTCGTGGAGTTTTCATCCCCCCCTCCCCAACCAATCTTACCCCTAGAGTCTGCAGTGTTGGTAAGTCAGCCAGATGTCGGTTAGTATCGGTCAGATAAGTAAAAAGACGCCCTCGGAGACCAGCGCAAATTTAGTTTGAGAGGTTTCACCTCACCCTTATGCTGTCACAAGCAGGGCAGATTTACTGTTATTTACATGTTATCTAAACTAATTTTACATATTTGGATTTTTATGCAGGCAACAACATGTTACAAGTGTAGAAAGCCGCTGCCCCGTTGCGCTCTGTGCTTAATGAATATGGGTACATTGGCTGGCTTGAAGTCCATTCAGCCGCAAGACAAGCATTCCACAAAGACAGATCAGAAAGCAGGTAAGACTGTGTCTGCTGCCTAGCACATGCACAGTTATATAGGATAATTACCAGATAAGGCCAAAAAAAAGAATAGTTCTGCTTCCGGTTACCCGACCGACCCTATTTTTAGGCTGCGACCCTAAAAATTTTATCGGCAATTCCAAAAAAAAAAAAAAAAAAAAGATTGAATAAATAAAAATAAAAACCTTATGTCTTGTCTGTCTTCACAAAATACCTCTCAACAACCCTTTTGCATAAAAAAAAATGCTTGTATTTATTGTTTTCTTACTTACATTCGCTATTTTTTCAAAAGAAACCTCCGTTATTTTTACAAATTCGCTGCGCGATTCAACTACTTCGCTGTCTATAATCACGTGCGTAAAGCGCAATGCGGCGACGACTGGTTCCCGCCGCGCCGCGCAGGGGCCAATTATGAAAATGCGGTAACTAGTCTGTGCACGGCTATGCGATCGATAGCGCTAGCAGTAGCATGGCTATGCAGCAGGCGCAGGCACGTGCTCTGTCAACTGGTCGGACTCGACATCGTAAAAGTGCTGAGAAAGACATCGTAAAAATGCCAAGAAAACACCGATGGAGAAAGAACATTTTTGCAAGTTAATTCACAGATTTGATCTAGCTTGTCTGTGTATGTATTTTCCGTTTTCACGAGTTCATTTTGAGATCGTACTACTCGTATTTGGAGTGATACAATGCAGCGTGTTTCCTGAAATTTTCGACCCGTTGGCCGCGGGCCGGGTACATGTACAGTGCATCACACACTTCGGAGTTTTGGCCAGCTCCCATTCTTGACTAGCGTTGTGCCTATGGTGCGAACGACCTGAATTTTCCACAATTTTTTTGGCGAATTATCGAACGTAAATATATTGACAATAATTAAGGTAGGTTTTACTCACTTTTTGTGGCCATTTTGTGTATAGCTTTTGTAGTGCAATGGAAATAGTTCAGGCTAAAACTTCGCATATAATTGAATACCCCATTCAATCTGCATAAAAAAAATTGGCAAAAAAAAAAAAAAATTCCGACCGACCGACCCTATTTTTGAAAGGCATGTAATCGGAAGCAGAACTATTTTTTTTTTTTGGCCTAATCTATCCAAGTTCAAGCGCAACGTCAATACTTATCTTTCGACTTGAAAGTAATTTTCCATTTTTCTAGATTTTCTTTTCTATCCCTTCTTTGTGTAGCCCTCACATTGAGTAGCCTTTAAATAGGGCCTTGTGATGGGCGACTCTAATAAAAAATTCTTATAATAATAATTTACAGAATGCAAGAAATAGTACCTTAGGGGGACATTCCCATAGGGTTGTGCACACATTTTTCCAACTTTGATGACCCTCAACCCCAAGTTTCCCTTATCCTACCCTCACAAATGTTTGTGTTTTGACCACAAGCAATGGATCTAGCCTATTTGCGACAGTACAACTTTGCCATCAAGTAGGAGCTGTGACAATAGGGAGACATTGAAATGTCTCCTTAATGTCCAGTGTCTCCCTAAGGTATAACTTATGACCAAAAAAAGTCCCCCCTTAACCCTAACCCCCTAGGCCCTTGTTGCTTACAACCATCCTCAATCCTCCAAAATGCTCCAAAATTTTCCAAAATTTTGCAACTCCGCCTAAATTTTTCAAAATTGTCAGACAGTCCTGCCTCAAAATGCATTCATCCTCAATCCTCCTCATCCCAAAACTTTGCACTCGTGTTTAAATGAAGGATAACCAACGCCAAACCCTTCAAAATCATCAGACAGTCCTGCCTCAAAATGCATTCATCCTCAATCCTCCAAAATCCTCTTGTGCTTCAATCACCATTCATCCTCAATCCTCCAAAATCCTCATGTGCTTCAATCACCATTCATCCTCAATCCTCCAGAATCCTCATTTGATTTAATCACCATTCATCCTCAATCCTCTAGAATCCTCCAAAACCGCCAGGAGGATTTTGGAGGAGTGAGGTGGGTTAGGGTTAAGCCTGTCAGCACAGACTTGAGAAATACCTTGTTTGGTCAAAAACATGAAAAGGTGACAAGGCTTATTTTCCCATGCATTTATTATATTTTGAAATACTTCTTTCAGTGTTTTCATCTAGCCTGTGAACTCAATATATTATTGAATAGTTGTCTGTGTACTTTTGTGTTTGACTAAGATGCTGTTACTCAGAGTAAACAGACGGAGTTCAGCCAGTGGTTTACATGGTGTCAATCCTGTCGACATGGAGGACATGCTTGTCATCTGATGGAATGGTTCAAGTAAGTAGCAGCGATTCAACAATGGACTGATCAATTAGGCCCCGCCCTCTGAGCATGTGGGCAACAGCATGTGTGCGTGTCCAATGCCACACTGCATGGTTCAGCCGCAGGTGTCATGTTCATGTGTACAAACAATGTCAGACTTTGGTGCACGTATGTTGGACATTAATCACACTTGTGATTGGTCCAAGCACCATGGGACATGGTTTAATGGATCAATCTAATTCAATTACCATGTTTCCAGTGAGTTTCATCTCAGATGCCTACGCACATTTGTCAATTCACAAAAAGAAATTCAGAGATTTAATTTATTGGCACTTATTCATATTTTTTTTCTCTTATTAATTTTTTTAAGATGTTCAGTCCGAGCTCTTGAACAAATTCAGTTTGCTTTCTTCTTGCAAATTTTCAGTTTGTGCACATACGGTATGTTATATTTTAACAATGAGTTACTTTTTTTTCTATTTTTTGGGTATCCACAGCCCTCTGAAAAAAAAGGCTGTTATTTTGGGTTGCTTCAAAGAATACATAAATAAAGTGTTTAAAACATGTCCTTAAATGCTGGTTCATACTTCGCACATATTTAATTGCGAAGCAAATTTGTTTTGGTAACTGTGAACATCACAATGAAATTCCAATTGTTTACGTCTTGAAATTGGCTTGGCTTCATACTTGGCTTCTAAAGTCTGGTTCATACTTCATGCTTTCACGTGAAGTGTAAACCAGACTTTAGACTCATTTAGTGGTATCCACTCACATTTTCTTTTATCTGCATTTAGAGTTGACACTCACCATTGCTAGCATTTACCTTTAATCACAATTCATAAATACCTCAGACAGTTTAGCCATTCCTATTGGTCGAGAGCCCGTCACGTGGCCGGTATTAAACGGATGATAAAGACATGGCTAGCTGGTCTTAAACCAGTTCTTTTGTAAAATACAATAAAATGTGGACTCCTAAAAATCACGCTTCATGTTTTTTTTATTGGTTGTTCTCACTTAGGTCACAGTAACAGGCAATGCGAGCCGTAATTTGGTAGTTCAATTGAAACTAAGTTCCGTGCCAGGTGCGGTGACGTGTGCTTTGCAACACAACGCGCATAGCGTGCTTTAATGCGTCAATCTCCATCTTACATCTTAATTGCTCACAGACACTGCATTATTTAGCTAGAGGTCAAAAGCAAAAAGTGAGAGTGAACTTGTTGAACAAAATCGGGAATTTGACATTTTGATTATATTTTTGATTTTTTAAGGCATGCTGAAAGGGTGCTGATGCTCAGTCGGTTTCTCGGCCTCATTTCGGGTAATTATCGGCACCGATAATTACCTTCCTGCAATTAATTAAACCCTCTCTCTAAGTGGTCTTCCCTATGAAATGCTAGCTTTGACTTTCAATAAAATTAAATTATGTAACACGTCTTTGTTGTTTGATGTCTAGGGAGCACACAGAGTGTCCAGTGACAGGCTGTGTATGCCGATGCATGTTGATGGATTCAGTGGGCACAGTCTTCTCAGCTGCTGACAGTAATACATGAAGCAAGACTAGCACTACATTCCAGCTGATGGGCTCAGTGCATGGATAGTAGGTGGCGCTGTGCAACACCTTTCAAGATCTCCAGTGGGACACACCGCATGCCTGTACTTGTTCTTTTGTGTATGGCATGAAAAATGCACAACTTATTTTACCCTGAATTTGCACAAACCTACCTTCGCTTGCGAGCGTGAGTCCCAGTGGTATCCCCCAACTTTCTCTATGGGAGCCGTTGAGGGGGTACTAGTACACGGAGTTCTTTCTTCCTATCATTCATACTGTATTTAGGAAACATTGATTGTACTACAAGACCCGACAATTCTCTCAATAAATCTTGTGTAAAAGACAATATGTATAAAAGAAATCTGCACGGAATTGTCATGATAGTGTATTTGTCAAAATTGTGTTGCTACACCTCGTGCATATTCGTGAGCCAAATGCGCTGCTTTTATTGGTTAATGTGCCAATGCATCTGGGGGAAAAAAGTAGCTACCCATGAATGCGTGATGTGTATACTATTACTACACCTCATAAATATTCATGATCAAATTGGAGCGCGCCATTGGCCGATTCCGCCGCGCGTCTGGGAAGTAACAATGATATGCGCTTAGGTGACGTCATCCCGGTGTGTATCCAGCTCGCTGCCGTGCAGTAGTGTTTTCTGGTAGCACCAAAAATTCCCTCTGGAACCCGCCTCGTAGACATAGTAAGTCTATGGCATGTAATCTTTACGGAACCAGTCTGTTGTTGTAGTCCTTGTTACTACTGCAGTAAAGACACATTGAAGAGTGTTGGCAACAGACTATTTCATGAACTGCGATGATATGAACTTGAATTGTGCTGAATAAATATGCAAAATCTACCAAGGCTGTTATCGACAAGGCAGTGAGGCTACTAAAAAGACAGTGAGGCTACTAAATATTTATGAGATGTAGTAAAACAAATACGGCATGGTTTATTTCTGGAAAATAGTTGGAATTACTGGTCCCTCGGTGTAGGTCAGCTTGACTACCTCCCTCCGCTTCGCGTCGGGAGGTAGTCAAGCTGACCTTCACCTCGGGACCAGTAATTCCCACTACTTTCCCTCAAATCATGCTGTATTTGTATATTACCCAACTGGTCAGTAGTACCAGAGAAGTACGTAGTACCCAAATATTAGCTCCCAGACTCCAACCATGCGACGGGTGCAGTCGCAAGTGAGGTTTCTGGTGGTGCCATACTAAAACGTCACGACAGGCAAATGGTCATGCAGATTCTGTGTGTTACCCACAGAAATGTCTCACTTTTGAAACCAAATATGTATGAAGTGTAAAACAAATATATTATGCTTTATGTTGGGAACAAAGTGTGAAATGACTGGTCCGTGAGTGCTGGCTGGTTTTGAGTACCTCCCTCTGCTTCACATCAGAAGGTAGTCAAACCAGCCAACACACCAGCACCAGTAGTTTGACACTTCTTCAAACTCAAACCATATATTTGTATACTGACAGCCTCGTGCAAAAGACATGCTTCCAGCATTTACATGCTTGCATTTAAACCATAAGCGCCACTATAGCATTGTACTTCTTCCCTGCAGATTCTATGAGACCATAGGGTACTTGGGTGGTTTCAGGCAATACAGATCAGAATCAGCAGGTGCTTTAATTAACTAATATTAAACTTACTTTCCATGTGCTCAACAAATTCATTTTTTTTTCTTTTTATAAATTTTCAACTTGTATGCTTTATTCCAACCAAAACCAACAAACATTTTTGTTCCCTTTTTTGGCAAATCTTCAACCCTTTGAAATGTAGAGATATATTTTGGTTACAAACAGACCCACCTTGTGTGCAGGCTGGGGAAAGAATGTTGCAACCTGACGCCACTTCAGCGGTTGTGTACAAAGTCTATGGAGAGTCAAGAAAAAGTAGTTCCTAACAAAATTGGAAATGTTTCTCAGACCCAGATTCATGTCTTATCATCATTTTTGCAATGACTGACCTTCATTGAGATGATATATGACAAAAAAGTGGCGTCAGGTTGCAACATTTTTTCCCAGACTGGTTCCGGTCTGTACATTATCGATACTGATTTTGGGGCGGGAACCAAAAGTTCTTCCACTTCCCTTGCCATGCATTTGTATACAGACTAGTAATAAACAGTCATGTCGCATCCTTGTAAACATTGTGACTAGTCAAATTCCATCAACAGACACAAGAGGTAACTGTTAGGTACAGCTGCCGTATCAATCACCTCCAGTCAAAGCATGGCTAGGTCAAATTAACACGGGAACTCTTAATTGTTAAAACAGTCACTTGATTGATTTTGACTGCTGTGATGGCGGAGCTGAATTTGCCCGCCGCATAATGTGTGTTCAATTATTATTATTTAATCAGTGTATGCACAACAAACTGGGCACACACTGAGCTATTGTTGGCCATTTAACTGTCTGAAATTTTCTTACAAATTGTCGGGTCAAAATTTAGTTTAATATGCTTTATTACAGTAAAAGTGTTTTAAAAGAAATTGTTACATTACATTGTAATGCATTGTAAGCTTATACATTGATATATCCTATTTACTGCAGTTTTGTAACAAAATGCAGAAATAAATCCCGAACCATGAAATGGCAATTTAAACACATTAGAATTGTTACATTATTGCTCCAATGTTTTCCAGTTGTAAAATTTACTTTCTAGACCCAGTCTGGTGAATAATATTCTTGGAAGCACTTAAAATTAGCACTCAATTCCCAACAAGCCAATCATCCAGGCTGAATACTTCTTTAGAAAATCATACAGTAGACAGACGAAGTATCAATCATCCACCCAGTAAATTAAACCAGCAAGCTGACTAGCCCAGACCAATTAGTCCCAAATTGCTACCTACGGCCTCTACCCTTCAGCCTCCCAACTCTCAGAACAACCCGTTTTATAATTATCAAAATGCTCCTTTCTGGCAAGAAAAACCCAGTAGGGTAGTATGGATAAGTCATAGTGCCATCAAGCCAACTGTCTCAGGTTCAGTACCCAACATGCACATTTTTATCAAAAAACTTATATATTTATGAAAAGGGTAAAATTCTCCCAAGAACCACCCAGTATTGGAACCAGGGACTTCTTGGGCCAGAATCCTGAGCTCATCCTGCAGAGCGACCACCTTTCTGAAATTTGAGTTCAGGTCTAAACCTAAAGGTTTAAATGTAGGTTGGCGCGGCCATCGGGAACTTCTGAAATCTCCTAATATCAGTACCAGACCATAATTATGGTAACACATAGCAACCAATGACAACGCACACGCTACTGAAAAGATCTTTTCACTGGCTGGGCTGACCATGACGTAATGCTATGTCACCCTATATGTCCAAAATATTACCCATAAGCACTCAGTGTACACCATTCATGGATATTCATCGTAGCAAATGAGAAAAGACAGGATGCCAGTATTTCTGGGATTTTGTTCAGCACTGACATTTTCAGTTTAAAAACATGTCAATTGTTTTCATGCAGGTTGTAGTTCTACAAGTATCTATCAAATAACTTGAAAGAAACAATACAAATACACAAACAATGATTTCAAAGGGAGTCACAACTGAGTGAGGTACAAAAGTTATTTCTGGCATTTAATGTACTTTTCGTGAAATCCTTCAGTTAAACACAGCTTGGATATTTACATGTACAGTCGAGTCTCGTTAATACAAACTCGTTCGGACCTAGCCAAATTGTTTGTTATATCAGAATTTTGTATTAAGAGGAACATCAGTCCCATTCATAGTGCACATCATAAATGCACAGTCGGGACTAAAGCATTATGTTTGTTATAACCAGAATTTTGTATTAACAGAGTTTGTACTAACGAGATTCGACTGTACAGGCAATGTCAAGTTTCTTTTTGACACTTTGAACCCGAAATGTCTGAAACACTTTTGTTCGGACAAAACGTCTGGAACAAAAGTGTTTCAGACGATTCTGGTCCTAGTGTCAGTCACTTACTACACACCAGGTCACTTTAATTTAACCCTAACCTCACCTAAAGCTACAAAATACTACCGAGTAGTAACCTGTAGTATGCATTTCTTTCCATACAAGTGTGGACAACACATATAGGATTTTGTGGTATTTGGTAGTGGTACTCGACCTTCCAGGGTCGCACCAAATTAAGGCCGGGAAAAAAATATTGTGTTTACGGTAATACTCTAAAAATTATCCAGGTAGGAAGGTGGGGAAATGATTTCATTTTGCAATTTTTTTATTTTTTTTTGGTCTGTTGGTCCCTATACATGTACTTTGTAGGGTACCGTAGACAGTATTGTTTAATTAACCCGTGTTATAGTGTAATAAAATTATTGTGCAATTCATAGGGAAACCTTTTTTATTTTCAAAATAAACGTCATTTTAAAATTTCGCCAGTATGTGACAATGAAAAGTTTTGAGGTCGGCAATTTGGAGTAACAAAAATCCTGGTAGGTTTGGTTACTGTAAACACAAGTTTTCTTGACGCCTTCACTCTTCAGAAGATTGAGTTAAGTTTGACAAGTCACTTAGAAAAGCTTGGCGCATCTAGAATGAAATGAAATAAAAGTCTGCGGCAACTTGTGCCTCAAAATAAATATATAGCGAAGTGCCAAGCGGCGATGCTTTGTGCTCTGCCTTCGCTGGAATCCGAGGTCTCCCCAATGTAAAACCTTGAAAGAAACCGCCCTTTCCTGACAACCTCTCAGTGCTGAGATTTGTTTTAAAAAGTTTGAGCAATATGCTCCAGAGAAAACCATGGAAAAATGGGCCTTGTTTTTATTATCAAAGTGTCATCTTAATGGTCTTTAGCTTTTACATGGGATAATCGATATATCGATTATTGAAAATTCTGATAGACGGTGCCTACCCCCACCCCCACATTCCTCAATCCGCCGGGCAGCAATGTACGTGAGCCAATATATCTCATCATTTGAACCGCTAATGATGTACTATATGTGCTCTTCAACAAATTGGCTATTTTTTTCCCAAACAATTTTATTACAACAAAAAAGAAATATGGCATCTGTAACCTAAAAAAAAGCAAAAAAAAAAGCTTTACATGTTTTGGCTCATTTTAGCCCACAAACACATCCGCCCTGTGAGTAGACTGGATCTCCATCCCTATATTATTGCCACGGATAGAGGGGCAGGAACCAGTCTACCCTGCAAGGACTGATTATTGTTGGGCCGCAAGTACATTTGTAAATTATTCAATAACTAAACTATGGACAATTTTTTGGGGTCAAAATCTCATTTATTGCTAGAAAAATAGCAATTGGAAAAGAAAACAATTCTATTGTTCAGAGTGATACCCTAAAATAGCACGGACAGAGCAATCTTAACAACTTTAACATGTAAACTTTTAAAGTGAACATGAAAACGTGAGATCACGGCCTGGGGCAAGTGGTCAATGTGGAATTCCGAAGTCTGATCGCTCAAAATTGATAAGTACAGTCCTCTGTGGAAAGGCCCATGTGATATTGGCTGATTGGGATTGCAGCTAACTCTTCTGTGATGAGCTCTGGAATGTTCACTGAGCAGTACTGCCTTGCAAGTAGTAATTAGGGAATTCGTGTGTGATCTTCACAGCTTCATCGTACAGTGTCATATCTGTAAAAGATTAACAGTAGCCTCATGTAAACTGTAAGCCAAATCATGGATGTTCAGCTTGGGATGTGACTTTCTTAAAAGCATGCATTTAACAGTTTCCCTAGATGACGTGTTGTAGTCAAACCTTTCCAAGACCTTTCGAGACCGCACTCATTTTAACTTTCTTGGGCAAAATAAGTCAAATAACTATGCTACAGAGTATCATTACTTGAGGAAAGACTACTGAGAGATATTTTTGTGAGATCAACAATCAAGTTCAGGTAAAAATGCCTTATAGAGAGTCAAAATCTGTCCAAGGCCGCTTCAAGACCTTTCCAAGTTCAATTTTTCCATAGGTGATTATTTTAAAATCTACGGTAGCATTAACCCTCCTACGCAAACGTATTTTGTGCCAATGTAGATTGAAAAGTGACTGAATTACAACAAATTAGCCACCGTACATGAATTTAAAAAAAACAGAGTAACAGGACAGAAATAAAAGTAGGACACCTCATCCTACATTCCGACGAGAACAAAGACTTTAAATGATGGAATTAGTAGTCTGTTTTGACATCAATGATGCTATAAGTCATCCATGACTGCAGAGGTCAGTGTTGTAGTCAAGTCCATCAGAAGTCCTTTCAGAAGTCTGCTCGTAAGACCAGTCACAAGTCCTTTCGTAAGTCCAGCACAAGTCCTTTCGTAAGTCCAGTCACAAGTCCTTTTGTAAGTCCAGTCACAAGTCCTTTCGTAAGTCCAGTCGCAAGTCCTTTCGTAAGTCCAGTCGCAAGTCCTTTCGTAAGTCCAGTCGCAAGTCCTTTCGTAAGTCCAGTCACAAGTCCTTTCGTAAGTCCAGTCACAAGTCCTTTCGTAAGTCCAGTCACAAGTCCTTTCGTAAGTCCAGTCACAAGTCCTTTCGTAAGTCCAGTCACAAGTCCTTTCGTAAGTCCAGTCACAAGTCCTTTCGTAAGTCCAGTCACAAGTCCTTTCGTAAGTCCAGTCACAAGTCCTTTCGTAAGTCCAGTCACAAGTCCTTTCGTAAGTCCAGTCACAAGTCCTTTTGTAAGTCCAGTCACAAGTCCTTTTCGTAAGTCAGTAAGTCCAGTCACAAGTCCTTTCGTAAGTCCAGTCACAAGTCCTTTTGTAAGTCCAGTCACCAGTAACGGGATGAACAATGACAAAAACTTGACCTGAGCCTGGAGGACTTGTGATGGACTTGCAGGGACTTGTGATGGACTCGACTACAACACTGACAGAGGTACAAGCCAATAAACATGACAATATACACATAACGAATGTTTGTGAGTGCAATGGTAAGAATAATTTCATGAGGTGACAGATGAAATGTTCCATTCCACGAGGTCAAGCCGAGTGAAATGGAACATTTCATCTGTCACTGAATGAAATTATTCTTTCCATTGCACGAACGTGAAACATTCATTATTTGTTTTATATAACACCTGAGTAAATCCTTGTCATCTGATTGGTTGACTTTTAAGGCCAAAAAAAATATATATTCGGTCTCTGGTCAGACCAAAGTTCCGGAATTGACGCGGCCACGCGGCTTTTTTTTGGGGGGGGGGGCTTTTTTTTTTTCCCTTCAAGCTTGGATTGTACAGACAAGGTGGGTACTATTTTGCTTTTTTGGTGTCCTCATGTACATTGGTGTCCTCCAAAATTTGCCTTAATTGGTGCTTTTGATCATTTGCCTTGGTGCAATTTCCCATTCCTTGGTGCTCTTTGGTAAAAAAAATTGAGGAGGTGCAGAAATAGAGGGTGCTGTTGGAGCTACCGCGGAACATTGGAAAAAAAAAAGATCGACGCGCATGATTAAAATCGACGCGCGCGCTGACCAGAGACCGACTAATTTTTTTTTTGGGCCTAATAGCCAATTTATTCAGGTTAAAAACTGTTTGAAAGTTTGACAAGGAAGTTCATCATATTTAATTTATGCAAACTGTTCAACAGGTTGGGAACCATCATATTCAAGTAATCTCGATTTAAAACAGCGTCACCGCCAGGAGCGATGACACCGTGCAATTGCACTGTGCGCTGCGCGCCGAGCGCTGTGCATTGGGACGAATAATTCAATAACATGTGATCAATGATCCACCAATCAGATGACGGGGATTTATTCAGGTGTTGAATAAATCACCAATAACGATGCAGCCATGCTGGCAATACTCAAGTTCACTTGAGCCAAGTCTGAACATGCATGGCCTCAAAAACCTCTGGTGTCTGGGGTCAACTAAATTTAAATATCTACAGGGCGCATGAATAGGGTGCTGTGCTCAACATGACGCTAAGGAATTAGGCCATTCAGATTAAGAGGGTGATACAGCAAAGGTACCATCTCAAAACAAAATCTATTTTGGGTGGTAAAACTCAATTCATATGCAGCACAGTAGAGTACATCTTTAATTTAAGAAGGCCTCTACATGGATGTCATACACTGTAGGCATGTCGTTCTTATACTATTATTTCACCCATGACAGAATTTCAGGACGTGTTTAAACTATGTTATCACTGTATCCTCACGACGGCCACTTCAATGGCGAAGGAATAGCGCCAGCTATTGTTTGGATAATCCGTGATGGGCCAGTTGCTTTGTACAATAGCTGGAACAATGCTTACAATACATACACACAAATAAAATTTAAATGTAAAAATGAATTAGATTTACCAAAGTCCATTTCTCCAAGGTTTACGAATTGTGAAGAATTAATGACTCTTGGGTTTTGAGAGACGTGACCTATGACCTCCGTCATGCCTTCAATCATATCCTGCAGCTGGAAAAAAAACAAAGGTTCAAGCGAAAAGTATCAAATAAAAGTATCAATCAGAAGAAAAATATGAAAATAACTTGATACGCTATAACTTTTCTGTCTATTACTCCACAATGTGCAAAAACAACTTATTAACCATACATTTGCAATTTTAAGTTTTCCAAGTTGTCCAAGACAAGGTACAATGCGGCCTCCAACATGCACACTGCCTCACTTCTCCAAATTCCTTCAAAAGCTCCCGGTTGATTTCGAGGACGGAAGGTTAAAACACCTTCTTTTTTTTGCAAATTTTGACTAAATTGGCTTCTTCTAACAACATAGGGGTGTGCATTTACAGATAGCACAGGAACCAGGTATTCAATCAAAAAAAAAAAACATGGGTACCCGGGTACCGGTTAAAGAAACCCAACCCCAAAATTCAAATCTCGGAAGGATTTGGTCAAATTGTCTACAAAGGTAGCATGATGCTACTTATGCATTGGTGTGTCAATACAGCAAGGTACAAGTGTGTACAGTGAGCTTATAGTGGAATCTGGCGACAAGAATTAGAACTTAATAGAAGCCACTTGCTGTAGTGGTGTCATGCTCACGCACATGCTGCACACGTTCTTAAAGACGAGGCGCGCATACATTTTGGTATTTTTGTTGGTCAAAGGAGCCCAGAGTACGTGTGCGCTCCCTGAGCGTGACTCGCGCAAGCCTGGTGCCACCACAGAAAATGTCTGCTGCTGGATCTGTCTATTGCTTTACTTTTTTATCGTCATTAACGTGAAATATATGTTTTGTTTTCCCATGTACCCTGGTTTTCTTTCTTTTTAAATTCCCCACAAAATTCAAAACCTTCTGTTTTCACTGTCTGAGAATTTACATAGTAATTTGTAAAGTTGGTTACAGGTACCCATTCCATAATCTGGAACCAAGTTCCTGACATCAACGGTCGGGTACTCAGGTACTCAGTTCCGATGCACAGCCCTACCACAACGGTACATGTAGGCTAGCTCTCGGAAATAAATAGCTTACAGGATCTTGCAGCTGCACTTGAACATCTACACCATCACTGAGTCCCAGCACAAATGAGGTTCCATTGGGATCAATCTGTTGAACGATAATAAAAGGGAAAGGAACTTGGCTGAACGTGTTAACTGTGCACGGATATCAAGTATCATTTACGACAACAAACAAACCAGGCAATGTGTGCACAATTAAACCAATGGGACCATGAAACAGTTAAAACTTTCATTTACATGTCTTGAGGGCTATGTCAAATATAGAACTCCCTCCTCCCCAATCTTACCACTTGGCAGACTATTCCGTTGAGAGCTTACCTGTACAACATTATTACTTACGAAAAACAGTCTCGATTTTGATTTCCACTGATTTGATTGACACCCGACCAATAACCTTTTTCGATATTCACAATGCATCTTGGGTATGGACGACAAACAAACCACGAAATGTGTGCATAATTAAACTAATGGGACCATGAACCAGTTAAAACTTTCATTTAATGCCTCTCATATCGAGGATTTTGTGATCATGATCTGTTAACACATTGTTGAATTGGCAATTGGAAATCTAAATATAAAAATAAATCATGTTTCAAATTCAAAGCTTCATCAGAAAGAAGAAAGTTTCGGGAATCCCTTTTTGAGATAGGCCCTACCACTACCAGTTTCATTACTCATGAATTATATGAATATTATATAATTACACCTGCCAATATTGGTCAATCAGAATCAAGATTTCAAGCCAACGGAATGCCTCCAAACACTGACATGACTGATGATGTGATGCGGGTAGCCGTTTTGTCGGAGAACAATTGTTTTGAGTTATCAGAGTTTAACTTATCGAAATTTCACTGTGCACATGTATAATGATCCAGATACAGAACACTGACTGACCAATCACAATCGTTTCTCTGGACCTGCTGACTGGTAAAAGACTTGTTATGCTGGCAGTGGCAGGTATAACTTTACAGAAATTTCAAGATTATTTCTCTTTCGTTGTCATGTTTGTCTCTACAGTTTAAAAACCTAATATAATTTACAAATATTAATTCTAATCTTATAATTTATATGCATTCATTGAAAAGAATGTTGCAGCCTGACGCTGCTTTTTTCTTCATATATCATCTCAATGAAGGTCAGTCACTGCAAAAGTGATAAGCATGATAAGACATGAATCTGGGACTGAGAAACATTTCCAAATCCAATTGTTAGGAAATACAACATTTTCTTGACTCTCCATAGACTTTGTACACAACCGCTGAAGTAGCATCTGGTTGCAACATTCTTTCCCATTCATTTCATATGTAAATTAATGATCAGATAATGAACTGGGATAAATACCGACAATTGGCATGACTGATGAAAAAATAATTGAATAATTAACAGGTTGGACAAGGTTCACCGACCCAATACTGATTTGTTAATAAACCGCCTGGAATCTGGATTGTTTGTAACCCCCCCCCCCCAAAAAAAAAAACGGTGGACGGGTGGCGCCGAACAGTGCCAGTTGACCACTGTCCGACTGACTGTGGCCAAGCTTAATATAATAAGACACAGTGACATAGTCTTCATGGTCTTAGGCCGAGTCAAATCAACGCTGTTTGGATTGAACGATTAAAATTACACGGCTTACTTCTTTTACCCGACCAAGCAAACAAACTTCACTTCCTTGAAACTTAGGCAACATCGATCCATTTATCCTTGGTTTAGGTTGTCCCTCCTCCATGTCTAGGGCCGGCTGTTGAGTATTGAGTCCCGATCAGCTGAGCAGACACTGTACTTATCAACACTGCAGCACCGTTCATTTACTGCTCAACCTTTGGCGCCGGCGCGCTTTAAAATAGACAGGCTACAAGACAACGATTAGGTTTGCTATTGCAATCGAATAGCTGTCGTCTAGGATGTAGTCTAGGTCCGTGCCCGAAATCACTTGGCTACGGAAGCCGCTAAAGCCCCACGTGTCACATGTACTCAGCGCATTCATTATAACAGCGTGTTCTTTCTGCTCTTAATGGAGAGGTCAAAGATGCAACTTAAAGATTAAGTATGACGGGACTCTAAAAATCATTTTTACACCAATGCCAATGCCATCCCGAATTATTCTTTTCTCAACAATGATCGGATATAATTCTCGAGAGTGATCGTCTTTTTCAAGCCTTCGCGTGGAGAGTTAAAAAAAAAACTGGTCTCGGTTCAGATATAACATCCTATACCAAATACACCACACCCTCAAATTGACTGGACTCTACCAGAACTTGAAAGGCCCACCATTTCCTTCGCTCGCACCCCGCCCTGCAAACAGGACGCTGGCAGGGCTGATGAACCAGTACTAAATCGCCACGGACGTCATTTCATTCCCAAAAACAGGAATCAAAATAAATGGTTTGATGCAGAATTCGAATGCAGTGTTTTGTAATACAACAACAGCCGGGCGCATTATGCACATAACATGATACAGAGCGCGTATCACAGGTTTTTTTTCTACCGTTGTCTATGCATGACGCGCAACGGGTGAATGACTGAGACCCTATATAGAAAGCGCCCGCTAATTGGTCATAATCTCGGAGGTCAAGAGGCGGTTGTCTTGCCTAATTAACGGGCGTAGCAAATCGGTTTCCCTAGCCCTGCCAGGTCTAATGACGTCAGCACCTGCGGTTGAATAGCTCAACTCCGGTGATTCTTCCAGTTGAGCCCTTCTGTACCTCTGTCTGTGTAGTACGGTGAATTACTTTTGGGTTGATTTGTATCGGGGCCGGGATGACCTAGTGAATTGGGTTGATCACTGTGGAATGGGGTGGATTCCGAGTCGGGTGGATTTGGGTGGTTTGGGTGGATTTGGGTGGATCATAGTGGATTGGGTGGATCACGGACCCGTGGATTTAATGTGGATTACGGGTGGATTTAATGTGGATCACTGTCGGGACCACACCCTTTAACTAAGTTTAATTAATTAGACAAAACAACAATAAATTAGGCACAGGAGATTTGTTGGACATCTTAGGCCCCATCTGATCAAGAAGTAAGTTTTATTCTCATCAGCTTTACCTTTTATAGGCCAACTTCCTTATAGTCTTGTCACACAATGTGCTTAACCCTATACAAGAGGATTTGACCAATCAGATATCAGTATAGTGACTTAGCTCAACTGTATTAGCCAATAGCATTTAACAGTGCTATTGGGTAATACAGTTGAGACCAGGGAGACTAATATAAAACTTGCAGTTCGTGATTTGTCACAATATAGCTATAGTCTATGTGACAGACCACGGCATTCAGATTCACTATCTTGCTATCACCTCGTATTAAAAATGTTTAGTATGTAAACATGTTTACAAACTGCATTGCAAGACAGTGTTAAGAATTGTGGTTATTCGCCAAACACATTTTTTTGTAGCCCAGGCAACACACGTCATGCCACCTTTGTCCAAACGGTCATGTGGTTGCGAAGGGCGATTTCTAAAGGTTACATAACACTTTATTTTCAATGCAACTATACATGTTCACACACATGTTCACGTTTTGGCGGGTGAAATCTTTGAAAATGAATTTCTCCAGTTTGGAAGACCATATCTTCATGCAACAGTCAGGATTTATTTCCCTTATAATGATCCAAGTGTGTGCTAAAAATCGTTGTGATATGTTTATTACTTTTCGTTGAAATTGGGAAAAAAAGGCCTGGCTACGTGCATTTTTGAAAGTTGGAACACTGGCGTTTGCAATATCTGTCAATCTTTTCAAGCCTGACGAGTATTAATAAGGTTCCTATCCATTATGGTGTGCAGTAAAAAAATTGGAGATAAGCCTCCTTCATCACGAGTAAATTAATTGATAAATATCACCCTTTTTGCCGGCTTCCATTGGTCGAGACCCACGCCAAAACACGCCTAGTGACGGGAATGATGCTAATCTACCATACTTTATTGTGTCGCTTGGCCGAAATCGGTCAACCTTAGCGCCTATGGCGCTGTGCTGAATAATGCACGTTGGTTGTGTCTGCGGAAAATCCTCGTCGAAATTTCCATGGAGATAATTCTAGTAGCGTTGCAACAACAGATTAAGCTGAAATTCAAAATATTCTTAGATGATACAAGAGTTGAACTACTCGTGAAATAACATCTTGGAGAGATTCCTAGAAATTGAGGTTAATACATACATTTGGGGAAGTTTTCGAACGATTTCTTCCAGACTTGAAGGTCAGCTTTACCAGTAACCAGTATCATCGTTTCGGCATCGGTGACCATGCTTATTTTTTATTGACATGAAGTTTAACATGTCGTCTTCCGTTATAATTTAACATTTATATCATACTGAGCATATTTTCTGAGAAACACAACGCTCAAAAGGCCATGGTTTTTTTTGGGGGGGGGCGTGGATTTCACTGCTCTATTATAGCGTCTAAGTACGTAATCGGATTGGCTTTGCCTAACAACACCAGACACTTTGCCTAAGCAACCACATGGCTGCAAACGCCTAAAAATATGGAAAGCTTGGTCCCGTGGTCAATTGGACTTCTCTTGAAAAATTACTCATAACTCTGTCAAACATTATCAGATTTAGACGTTTGATGTCTCATTTTAAAGAGGAAAGGCGTATCTTCCAATCATACTTATATTATCCATTTTGGTTACATATTCTACGTCTAGCATTCCGTTATACTTTGTTTGCATTTTTTTATACACGCTGTATTGTCCTCTTTTGTTTGTACTCTTCGTAGGAAGACCTCCAATATGTTTTGTACACGATCGTAAATGTGGGACTTCCGGGGAATTGGGGACCCTCAGCTATTGCCCTCTATTGAATGCAGAAATAAACTTACCCCATTCGAATTTCAACGGCCAGCGCGGGAAATGTTTGGATTCTGATCATCCTCTATCCCCAGTCCCCGGCACATTTCAGCTCGTTGGCGATCAACTTTGATGTTACTACCCGTAATTGAACTTCAATCCTGAGTCATATTACCGTATAGATATTACCGTGACGTTATTGTGACGTCATCAGGTGTTACCGTACGACTGATTTTCTTCATCAACGTGACTTTCGTTCACTTATAATACAAGTTGTGAATTGAATGAAAAATAATAATGCTTTGTTCGCTCGCACCCCGCCCTAGCAAACAGGGCGCTGGGATACTCTGATGAGCTTCAAGTTCACAGAATCTTGTGAAGAAGTTGCCTATGACCTATGTATAAAGCATCTAGCTGCAGCTGTTCAAGACCGCAGCTAGACAATGTGCGCAAATGCTTTCCGAAAACTTCCAATAGTAATTCGTACATTACATACCGGTTGTTTTTCTGTTTCATTGCGGACCATGTGGACAAAATTTTGAGCGTCGCATAATGCAATCCGACCATGATCCGACCGTTCGTGATTCGAAACGGAGCCTGAGCAAGTGATGTGAATTGTAAATTTACAACACAGATAAGTTTTACAGAATTGGGGAGTCAGGTTGGCGTAGCGGTACTTTCCTCGCCTTCCACCGCTGTGACCCGGGTTCGAATCCCACCTAGGCCAATATGTGGATTGGGTTTTCAGCCCCTGCCTGATTTCGTGAGTTTTCCCCAGAATATTCTTCTAGGGTTTTCCTCCCACCTCTAAAACTGTAACTTCTTCTCATTGTCTTCTCTCCACAGGTTTCTTCAGGCTTGCGAGCTACAGTGCCTAGGGCGCTTTTGAGGAATCCTTGGTTCATTACCAGAAATGATTAATAATAATTAAAAAAAAAAAGAATTTCCAATTTGTCTATCAATAACTGGTCGATGAAGTTCTAGATAAGATCTAGAGAGCATTAAAGTTGGTACTTCTGGAGAAATGGCACTTTGTAAAATAGATAGTGCGCACAATTTCTGAACTGGAGCGCGCCACTTCAAAACCACTTTTGAGAATGGTATTGGCATAAAGCTTGAAGAAAAAAAAAAGCCAATTTATTTGTTAAGCACATTATATTACTTTATATTTCTTTCGGAAAAGAAAATCAAACTTTGGAAAAGCACATATATAACAACTTTAACACACACAAAAAATCCGTTTGTACAGTTCATGATTTATAAACGACCGAAAATCACGTAAAAAACTGTTGACGTCACAATGACGTCAAGTTAATTTGTAGTACTCTGTGTCAGGATGTTCAGTCCAAATTTCAAGTTCATGATATGAACCGTTTTGAAGAAAAGTAGCGGAATATATGATTATATTGTCCAAATCATCCCAACTTGAAAAGGTGAGATTAACAGCCCGATTACCCAATAAAAGTTGGTGTTTTTTTTTTAATATTAAGCACCCCAACCTGTTCCTAAGTGTACCAGCAAATTCATAAAATTGGGTTAATTTGAGTTATTTTTGAGCTAAAAACAGCTCAAAATGCAATCCGCCCGGGAGAAATAGTAACCCACCCGGGCAAAATAGTAATTCGCCCGGGCAAAATAGTAATTCGCCCGGGCGAAATAATACTCTGCCCAGGCGAAATAGTGCGCCAGAATTTTTTTTCGGTTATGTCCTAAATACGCTTCCGTAGCATTCTGCGCCTTCTTTGGCGGCGCGCCGCTGCTACACCTTTTAAATGATGAGTTTTAGTACGGGTTCATTCTTTGTTCGTTTTGAGCACAAAATGGCGGCCGCTGCTGGGGATTCCGCTTCTGCAAACGCGGAATTCGTCAGCCAGCGCCGCGCCTCAGCCACGCAGATCAACCCGGGCGAAATCAGCCGGCCGATGAATCTTCAGAGGATCGCTCAGAGAAAAACGCAGGTCAGAAACTACCCGAAGACGAAGAAGCTGGAGAAGTTGGGCGTGTACTCAAGTTGCAAGGTTTGCTTTGTTTTGTTTTTGTCCGTGTTATTTCTACATTGGTAATGGTAAGATGCCTATTTCCGACATTTCTTCTGTGGAGCCGGCCAACATGGCCAATGATTAGTGATAGGGCGATCGCGTATCTACGGGCCCAGTGTCGTGCCCCAAACCGTCCGGTGGCGAATAGTGTCCGCTGTGGCTACTCCTAGAACTATGAGGCTCCGCGTGAGCGGAGCCTCATAGATCAAGAAGCCCGCAAAATTGCCTGCAGCACAAAACACTAATAAAGTACAAAAACGTCCATCAAAATGCAGCCATTTCACACAGAACCGTTGCACAGTTTGCCCCTATACTCCGTACTTTTTCTCTTGACATACTCACGTATCTTGTGCGGAACTAACATAGGTGGATTCTGTCGGTTTTTAGGCCAAAATGATAAAAAATATGCCCTTTCCGCACTGAGCCAACCTGACACTTGAAACGTGCACGCATATGATCGAGCGATGATTTTCGGTTCGCTCGAGACGCTGGGGTACGGTACCTGCACTTGTAAGCATGCACATACTATCATTTCGCTAGTACCGCACTCGCTGGCGCGCGCTCCGAGCGAACCGAAAATCATCGCTCGATCATATGCGTGCACGTTTCAAGTGTCAGGTTGGCTCAGTGCGGAAAGGGCATATTTTTCATCATTTTGGCCTAAAAACCGACAGAATCCACCTATGTTAGTTCCGCACAAGATACGTGGGTATGTCAAGAGATAAAGTACGGAGTATAGGGGCAAACTGTGCAGCGGTTCTGTGTGAAATGGCTGCATTTTGATGGACGTTTTTGTACTTTATTAGTGTTTTGTGCTGCAGGCAATTTTGCGGGCTTCTTGATCTATGAGGCTCCGCTCACAAAGAGCCTCATAGTTCTAGGAGTACGCTGTGGCCAATTTAATTTAGGTAGTGGATATTTTGCCGGAGGTAACGCCGGCAAACTAACGTTTGTAAAGGTTTGCCGGCGGCAATCCATATCAACAGAGGGCGCTGTACTCTTTAAGATAGGGCTGAATTATAACATGTATTAAATTCCCACCAAAGTTGTGTAGCACAATTGGTGCAGTGGTTAAGCAATTGCTCTAGAGAGTGGGATGTCCCGAGTTCGAAGCCTGATTCCCGCCACATTTTTAAGGGTTTTTTTCCCATCCCCAAATAAATATGAATATTCTTCTTTTATTATTTTAATATGTCTCAATCATTTTATTGCAGAGTATTACTTTTTCTTTCTCAGATTTGTGGCTCTGGAGGATTTTTTTTTAAAGGGAAATAAAGTCCGAAATTATTAAATGGTCTGATTCCCATCTTGTAAATACAAAGTTACAACGATAATATTGGCATGGAGCCAGACTAAAATTTGTCAACGGAAAATGTTTAAGTACCAAAAAAGGTAACTGCGCATGTTCAGTGCATATCCGGCAAACTAACGTTTACTGAAGGTTTGCCGTCTCCGGCAAAATATCCACTGCCTTTAATTTACCGGACTACCTCCGTAAATAAAGGCCACACTTGGAACATGATGTTCAAAAACTTGTAGGCCTAGGCCTAGTACTAGCGCCTAGGCTAGAACTTTGTCAAATTTTGATTTTCACATTTAGGCTTAGTTTTTAGTTTATTTTTGCTTTAGAAGCATACTCACCCATAGGCTAATCAGAAAGTGCTGCCTTTTTCAGATGTCCATTTTTCGTGAAATCTTCAGATTCGTTTGCACATGTTTGCGTATCAAAATTTCAAGATGGTAGATATATTGCCGGAGGTAATGCCGGCAAGGTAATGTTTACTAAAGGTTTGTCGGCAGCAATCCATATCAGCAGAGGGCGCTGTACTCTCTAAGATAGGGCTGAATTATAAAATATATATTAAATGACCACCAATGGTTGTGTAGTGTACTTGGTCTAGTGGATAAGCAACGGATCTCATGAGAGGGAAGAGGTTTTTTTTCCCCATCCCAAAAAATAAGAATATTCTTCTTTTATTATTTTAACATGTTCTCAAACATTTTATTGCAGGGTATTACATTTTCTTTTTCAGATTTGTGGCTCTGGAGGATTTTTTTTAAAGGGAAATAAAGTCCGAAATTGTAAAATGGTCTGATTCCCATCTTGTGAATATGAAGTTACAACGATAATGTTGGCATGGAGCCAGACTAAAATTTGTCACCGGAAAATGTCTAAGTACAAAAAAATAGTAACTGCGCATGTTCAGTGCATATCCGGCAAGCTAACGTTTACTAAAGGTTTGCCGTCTCCGGCAAAATATCCACTGCCAAATTTCAAAATGAAATTTCACGAAAAATATAAGAACCCAAGTGTCTTCACAGCCATCACACGACATCTGGTATACGAGGCTACATTTCTTGAGGTCTGGAGTCTTGTCTTTCAGGCTGATCAACTGGGAGCGAAGAGAGGATTATGATGCCAGGAGATTTTTTTTAAATATCAACCAAAGCTTTCAAGTTTCTTCCCCTTTTTCAGGTTTTACTTTTGTACAGGAAGTACATTTCATCAGAGGATTCTTTCTGCAGGGAAGTTAAGTCTGAGGCGAGTGACACATGCGCAATTGTCAGCTTCCATATAGCCACTGCATTATTTGCTGCTCACTATCATTGTCCCACTCTTTACCTACCTGCAGGCTGATGACTCTTGTAAGTGTAATGGATGGAAGAACCCCAATCCACCCCCGACGCCCACACAGCCCAGCCGTCTGGACATTGCCACGCCCCTCGCCAGTTTGTCGGATCCTTGCAGGAGCTGCAGCCATCAGCTGGGTAAGTTAAGCCACTTCCAAATTATCTGGCTATGGCTGGCATTAACATACATATATGAGAAGTGGATTCAGCCGCTACCAATAGGTGCATACTGGCCATAGCCAAGTAATTGAGATGCAGCCTGACAGTGTTAACCAGAGAACCTCAAACAGCATAAACTCTCAGTACTTGAGAACAAGACAGATGCAATTTTGGCTCGTAACCTTTTTGTAAATAAAACCTATTTTGTTAAACAGCACCATGAAATTGTCCCAGCCGATTATACTCTTGAAAAAAATTGCAGTCATTTTTGTTTTGTTGCAAAATCTGATATCCTGTATTTTATTGTCAAAGAGAGTTTTCAATAAGCCATTTGCGAGTTAAATTTGAATAAAATCTGAAACGCTGATTTAATCCAATGCTTTGCACGTTTTAACTTTGCATTCTCCAGACCAAAGAGGCTGTTACTATATCACATGATTCGGGGCAAGCCTTATGCTAGCAACCCCAGCTCTGGCAATGTCTGGTGTCTTTGTGCCATTCTCACCCATTGTGAACAATGTATTGGTGCTGAGCGTCTCCTACGTAACTATGCAAGAGCTTGCCCCACATCATGTGATTAGCAACAGTGTCTTTGGTCTGGAGAATTCAAAGTTAAAATGTGCCAAGCATTCTGAGCAAGTCAGTGTACCAGATATTTTTCAAATATAGGTCACTCACAAATGGCTCATTAAAAAAAACCTGTTTTTTAAAATTAATTTAAAGCATTCTATGAAAAACCCAAGCAGGTGTGGATACTGTGATGTTAATTGTAATCACACTTAGGAAAGGTGTTTTAATATCCATTTGAGAGTACCACATTTTCACACTAGGGTCACATACGTCAACAGCTTTTTTGATATTCTCTTCTATTCTCTTGTTTTTATCACTGTTGGCTGAGCAGCTGCCCATGTTTCCCATCTGGAGAACGTTCCAGATGAAGAAATCAACCGTCTGCTTGGAATTGTCGTTGACGTTGAGAACCTCTTCCTCTGTGTTCACAAAGAGGAGGATGCAGACACCAAGCAAGTCTACTTCTACCTCTTCAAAGTGAGTGATGCACCTTGCCTGGGCCCAGTTTCATGCTGCTGCCAAGTGGGAAATGTTGCTTAAATAGCAAATTAACGTGTTAAAGGGAATATACAACATTTGCAAACATCAACAAATAAAACTACCAAGTTTTTACGAAAAACCTTACTAGGATGTTGGTTAATGACAGTCTAAAGCATCCTGTAAAATTATGGCACCTGGTGTGAAGTCATTTTCAAGGAAATGGTATTTTTGTATAAATTTCCAACCGTGGTCGGCCGACCACCGTTGGAAAAACCCAACTATTTTTCAACTACTGCTCCAAATTTACCATTTTTTTTCAGTTAAAATTTTGTTTGCTATTGGTTACATGTTCATGAACGGGTGCAGGCCAGCTAGACTGGTTCCATACCTTACAATTTTCCGGCATCTATAAATTGATCCATTTTATCTTTAGTGGAGTCAGGGAACCAGACTACTTGAACATTTTTGTTTTTCTTGGCTTTTCCAGCATTTCCGAACACAAAACTTCAAACATGTCAGTGTAACAATATTTGATCTATTATACTAACCCCTCAAATAGTTCATTTGTGAAAATTACAGCAAAAGCCAATGATGTACATTCCCTTTAAGCATGAATTGGCTGAGAACCAGTCAGAACCCATAGAAGTTGAGTGGGATTTTGACTGGTAACCCGTTTCTGTTAAGTAACTCGTTTTCAAGACTAGCAAATTTCTGTTCTTCATTACTCTGTGAAAAATTGGCCCCTGGTCATATGCGTATGAGATGGCAAGTCTGTTTTCAGGGAGCCACAATCAGTCTCCTCAATCCTAACCCTGCCGGACATTATGGGCTCTGTGCGCGAACAAGAGACAGTGCTTATTTACCACCTTCAAGAGCCCCGCAGTCGGGACACACCATGTGCGCGTACTTTTCGCGCGCGAATAGCTCAAAGTAGGCACGTCTTATTTTATTCCGAATGTGCACAAAGTCATTGTGTCTTGGCGTGAGCATCAGGCGTCGTCATCAATGCATTCGAATGCTACTCCAAATGGTCTCCCCCAACTCTCCCTTCCTTACCATTGAGGGGGTACTTGTGCACGGAGCCCATACAGTGCAACAGGTGTAAAAATCTGTGGGACCTTGCAGCACTGAGCCATCAACACCAGTGCATATTAACTGCCAATACTGAGACAATGGGAGCTAGTCCCCTTGAACAATGTTGTGTTTATATCCCGCTTCAGTTGGCGACCGCAGACACTAGGCAATTTGGCCTTGAAACTTTTAACCTAATGAACCCAGTTGCAATGGGTAATCTTGACTAATGTAGAACGTTGTTGGGTGTCTTGCCAAAATACCATGAAGACTTGGTTAATGAGGGTTCCCCAATAATAAGCCATTGAAGGAAATCTTATGAACTGAAAGCCTGTTCATTCTTCAGGTGAATCTGATGTCAAAAGGATATCTGCAAAAGTTGAAGTGTTTCAGATTTTGCACATTTGCGGCATGAATACTTGCTGTGTCATCAGAAAATCATGTTCATTTCATGCTTCCCCATAGCACAAAATAACTTTTATCTCTGGTGGGATTCGATCTTGCATTCGTTCAACCACTTTCGATCAAGACCGGATTTTGCAATGGATCCGAGATGTTCAGCCCCATACAGAATGGAGAAGGTCATTATGTGAAGTAAGAAACCACCTGACAATTGACTGTTTTTGTTTTGTTGTGACGTTATTCAACCAGCTCTTGAGGAAATGCATCCTTCAAATGAGCAAACCGTCCGTGGAAGGCCCGCTGGGCAGCCCGCCATTTGAGAAACCAAGTATCAACAAGGTAGGGATTTATAGATTAGCCTCTTAGATATAACAACAGGGTTAAAGTTTGGATAAATTGTCATTTTAATTTTCATTTTGACATCAACTTCCGTTCGTTTTAGCATGCCCAAAGCCATTGGCAGGAGGAATTCCATACATGGACATCACTAATATTTTCCTGCAGTGACCTGTCAGCCATCAGAAAGCAATAACTATGTCCTAACAAGTCAAATTTAGCAGGGAAAATATTGAAGCATTTACTGAGAAAACACTTGAAATTTTTCCAACCAGTCTCATTGGGTTTGTGCACAGGGTGTCAAGTGATGTCCAGGTATGGAACTCTTTCCCAATTGGGCATTAAACCAGTCGGTGCTTGTACCGAGATGTGCACTCAAAAAGTGGACGTAAGTTAGCAAAGAGTTGCATGTTGTTTTACATGGTCATGCAAAATCAACGATTCAATATATTTTTTTTCCACAAGGGTGTCACCAATTTCGTCGTCTACAAGTTTGGCCACCTCCCCCAGAAGGACTGGCAGACAATGTACGACCTGGCCAAGATGTTCCTGCATTGCCTGAACCACTGGAAGCTGGAGACGCCCACCGTCAGAAAGCAGAGGGCCCAGACGGACGATGTGGCCGCTTACAAAGTCAACTATACAAGGTGGGAACCAGCTGGGGCCAGTCTTTTTCTTTCATATGGCGTGCACAGCCTACAGTTGTAGGCCAAGGGTAGACATCCAGGCCAGGGCATCATCGGTTATGGTGTGGATGGCTTTGATACTGCCGGGGAAAAGCCTCAGTGGGCAGGCATCCTCGATGTGGTGGATGGTCTGGTCTGGATGTCCACAGTCACAAGCAAGGCTCTCTGTCATCCCCCACTTATGCAGACGATGGGCTGCTCTTGCATGGAGGGTGCGGATTCTGTTCAGGGTTAGCCATTGCTTGTGATGGAGGAGCTGGGGCCATAGCTGGGGCCAGTGTCATAGAGCTACTAAGCTGAGACATCTGCCGAGGAAAGAACACTTTTTGCTAAAAGTTAATTCCCCTTGCCATTTTCGAGTTTCATTCTGAAAAATAGATTCCCTATCTAGATTACTATTTTTTCCAGCAATACGAAAGTTTTAAATGCGACAACTGAACAAAATTGGCTCATGTTTATTTGTTGAATTATTACTTTACAATTGTTGAATTATTGGCTGCCAAAAGATAATTCCCATTCTCTAAGGGTAGGCTGGTTCCCGCCCCACAATCAGCATCGATGATGTACAGACCGGGAACCAGTCTGCTCGCAAAACAGATCTGTTTGTGCCCAAAACAAAACCGTTTTTTTTTTCTTCAGAGGTTTGCAAACTTTCAAAAAGGGGAAAAGGAGGTTTTTGGTTGGAATAAAGCATACATGTTTGTTAATAGAAATAAAAAATTGAATTTGTTGAAGAGCATGGGAAATGCAACTTTAACAAAATCTAGTTACACTTTGTGTATTCCTTTTGACCAAGGCCCGATTTCTGCTTACTACAGAATTCTGCGCTTACAATCACCATTCTGTGCTTTCAGCGCTAGCAAATAATTCTGTGCTAACCCTGTGAGCACAGACTCCTTGCATGCGCGGAAGCTAAAATTCCTCGCTGACCCGTGAAATATGCTCAAAATGTAAGTACATCATTTTCTGCCACACTAAGCAGGGAGTTTTCGCTAACGATAAGCAGAAGTTGGACCCACTTCTCAGTTGATTTGTGCTTCGTACTATAAAACTGTAGTTCTGCTTAGAAGCTTAACCGAGATTCTTTTACATAGAGCTGCTTAGGGCCCGTCTCAATTCATATCCGGGACGAGTTCCGTACAAGTTGTGGGTAGAATCATTCACCTTGTCCAGAAGAAGCTCTGCGTTTGTCCTGGACATGTTCCGGGGAATTTTCATTAGCAACTGCTTGACTCATCAATACGTAAATTTACAGGAAGATTGCGTGGAAGTTGTTCAGAATCCTGCAACTTCTACCAGATACAATGTCTGCATCTAAAATTCCTGAACAACTTCCAGAACAAACAATCTACATTTCCATTTGCTTGCATCCTTCCTTTAGATGGCTGTGTTACTGCCACGTGCCTGCGTTCTGCGACAGCCTCCCCCGCTACGAGACCACCCACATCTTTGGCCGGTCCCTCCTCCGGTCCGTCTTCACAGTCATGAGGCGGCAGCTCCTGGACAAGTTCCGCGCCGAGAAGGAAAAGATGCCTCCGGAGAAACGCACCCTGGTACTCACTCACTTCCCAAGGTTGGCGTCAAGTCCCTGAATGGGTCCAAAAATGTGTTAATCCATTAGCACCTGTACTACATTGTATTACATTGTGATTATTCATTGAGGAATCCTGAAAACCATTGAGTGCTTGGGGAGTTTCAGACACTTCAGGGAGTAAAAGGCAGGGCAGTTTGGGGCCGTACAGTGACTTATAGGTTTAAAGGACCACTGAAGATGTACTGTTCGTGCTTTTTTCAAATTTCATCCATACAGATATATTTTGTTTCAAATTGCTTTTTCTCTATCAAAACAAAAGATGGAATGAGAATCAGATGAAAAAAAATCGGCCCACATTTAGTTATGGAATAATTATTTGACAAATTTTGAATTGTTTTTGGCCCAGAATATTTGAAAAGCCTTTTATGCTTTCGTTTATAACAAAATTCACATTTGATTTGCTTTGGCAAAGTTTGGCAGGCAGTTGAGCCATTTATCGCAAGCCTTCAACTTATATATGACTTGAAGCTTTGCATGGCGGATGACATAAAATAGACCAAAACAAAAACAAAAATAGACCAAAACAAAATAAAATTGCGGGTAACACCATGTAAAGAAATCTCTTCTTGGAAGAAGTGTGGTTCTGAAAAGAACCGGTTGGTTGAGTGTAGAACTTGACGTTCAGACACTGTGCTCTTCCAAGGAGAGATTTCTTTCCACATGGTGTTACCCGCAATATTTTTGTCTATTTCGTTGAGTAACAAACCCTATTCCCTTGCCTCCTTTTGGTTCAGGTTCTTATCTATGTTGGAAGAGGAAGTCTATGGGCCAAGCTCACCAATCTGGGACCCTGACTTCTCCCCTATGCCTGGCAGTATGCCTTTGCCAGCGACTTCTCCAACACCTGACAGCTGTAGGTCTTCCATTTTCAAGTGGCATCACCATCCTTTAAGAAACTGTTTGTGTTAAAAACAATTTTTTTTAATATAAGCTCTCAACAAATGCTTTGGGTCATTTTAGTTTTATTCCATCACAACGTTCAAGTTCAAAGCTCTTCTTGGTACACACATTTTAGAGATCATCTAAAAACTGGATGTTTGAAATGATCCGAAGGGAACATCAGTTCTAATATGGAACACACACATTCCACACTGAACGGTCTTGAAATGCCAGATGTTGAGGGAAAACTGGTCTGGTCTGGAAACGAACCTGCCGATTTAATGAGAAAAACTTTACTCAAAGTGACAAAAGCACTGTGAAATTATTCCACCTGAAATGGTATTATTTGGAAGAAAGCAATCATTGGAGGTCATCTAAAGAAGACTGTGCCCACAACACATATTTTTTTTTACACATGTTACTTTGTTAGCAATGGAGTCCAGCTGCCAGACCCCAAACATTGTGTATTTTTTCTTTGTTTCCTCAAACTGTGTAGTACTAGCCACTGAGCTAAAACTTGCAAAGGTTCGTTGTTATGCAGCCTACTTAAAATTTTGAGCAATTTCGTTGCTTCTAACGAAAATAATGCACAGAGAGGACATTATGTTTTCCTTTAAAACTGGTTTATAAAAAATGGAAGACAGACTGTTCCAGCTGGTATAGCAGTCAAGAAGCCATTGCTAGCACACTGCCAGACTACAAAATTTGCCTCATACATGTTAAATGAGGAGGAAAAACACCCCAAAGCCTCTGAAAATGTATTGGATGATATGGTTATGACAACTCGTATTTCCTCAGTCTGGCAAAATTCTAGTGACTTTTTTTGTGCACACGTGAATGTTTAAATTATGTTGATACCATGTCAGAGGTCACAAGGACAATGATGTGCTGGCCGTTCTCTGACTCTTTATATTGAGCCAGTGTTCAGATTAACAGTAACACACTCTCTCCACAAAACATTTCAAATTGAGCTGCTTTGTTCTTTGATGCTCACTCCAGGCAGGGAAAATAAATTTCAATCCACAGAACATTGTTTTCCAAAAAGTTATGAAAAGACTCCTTTTTTCAAATGTGTCTCGGTTTACACAGCAAGTCCGACAGCAGTCTTGGCCCCACCGTCCACCAGCGTGCTCACCCCGGGCCGTATCACCGTCTCATCCACCACAGCCACGGCGCCCTCGTTGACTGACAATGGTACCACATTTAACCTCAGTCCTGGCCTAGCCGGTATCAAGAAATCAGGGAAGGCTGGCGACGCCGATGAAGCAACTACCGATAAAGGTACCAAGCAGGCAGTTATTACTCTGCCACTGTGAGCAACATTTACCGAGAATTCCTGGTTAACCTTTGGTTGATATGAGTGATTTACAGTACGCCTTTTGCTACTTAAGTATTCACTTTCTTAGAGTTTAGGCACTCTCCTGAAGACGGTCAGAGCATACTGACCGGAACGTCGAGTTTATACCTCTGGTTCTTTTCAGAACCATTCTCTTAGTTGAGAAATTATTTGCACATGGTGTTTCCGCAAACCTTTCATTATTTAGTATCTCCACCATGCAAAGCCTCAAATCTTACTTAGTACACCAGTTAGTCTTGGGATTCAGAGTTTGTTTCCCTAATTCGGGCGATTCATAATGCAGTGCGCCACCAAGAGTTTGTCACGGAGAGTTCATTTTTTCCCAGTGCATTGTGGGAGATGGTCGCCAAATTCGCAGCGCAGGACATTTGAATTTGTAAGTTTTTTCGGTCAGTAGTTTCGTAAGCGTATGATTCGAGTATATGTTTGCGCTTTACTTTTCTTTTTATCAACACGATGCTTTTTGTAAGGTAGCAGAACGCTATGCCGCAATCTATAACAAATTAGCTCAAGTTGTCTAATGACACTTGTTCAAATGGGCCATGTTTTGTCGACCGTAAACTTGAAAAATGCACTCTCCATGGCAAACTCTTGGTGGCACACTGCATTGTGAATCGCCCGAATTCATTCAGTCCTTAGTTGGCAAATGAAGTCAAGCCACCGCGGCGGTAGGGATCACTATTAACAAGATGAATCAAATCCAGTCTTGTGAACATCGGCAGCAGTACCGGCGAAATTCACAGCATACCTCACCTGTGTGCGTTAGCTTGAATACAGTGCCCATGAGATATGCTCGGAATGTTCTGGGTAGCGCTGCCAAAGTTCCCAATACATCGGATTGATCTTGTTGATAACATCTTCTACACTGTGGCAGCTTTTCAGTGCTTGTCAAGACGACTACAATACTCTCAGCTATAGGTCTCTCTCAAATGATGTCATTTCCTACAGACCAGCCACGTGCATCGGCATTTTAAGCGTCAACTTGCATAATGCACATTTCGAACATGCTTCGAGCAACAAGTGCGCGTGTTTGGAACATTTTCAACACTGCACAATGCGTGCCTGATTGCGTAAAATATGCAATTGCAGTTCTCCTACAGAGATGGCCGTCTTTGAGAGAGACCTATTGGTAACTAGCCATACAAAAAAAAATGGCCAGGCTGTTCCAGGTCATTACTACTTTTTTTTGCGTATGTAAAACCCTCTATTCTCCAGTAACATTTCGGTATATTTAAAACCCTTTTTCAATTAGTATCGGAGAAGAGAAAGTCAGATGACTCAGAGACAATTGAAGATGCGAAAAGACAGAGACTTCTAGAAGGTAAGAGAAAGTTGATTGGACACAAGTTTGAAATCTCGGTGCTACTCAGCTGATAAGGAAAGCTTTGCCCGACTGCAAAAAAACCTATTTAGTCTCCTTTGTGTTTTCTAGCATGAGTGGTCATTTGGAATCATAGATTTCTGGGTTAAGACAAAAAACACGTAATATTTTTATTCTATAATTATAAAAATGTTGAAGTCACTATAAAATACGTCTGTTATAAGCCATGGCTCACCAGGCCGGCATTTATCTCCAGTTTTCTTGGCATGAAACGACCGAGAATATTTCTATTCCCCCTGGATGGGATGCCAGTCCATTGCAAGTTACTCCCCAGCTAATGCCTGTACCCATTTATACTCCTGGGTGGAGAGAGGCAAGTGGAGGTGAAGTGGCTTGCCCAAGGACACGGCACATGGCAAGTGGCAGAATTCAAACCCCGGACCCTCTGATCGCGATTCAAAATCTTTAACCACTACGATCACTACGAAACTAGTTGGTAAAATTTTAATGGTTTGGATGATCTTTTGTTTGCAGAGGATATTCCAATGAAGGTTGTGAGTGAAGTGCTATCAACAATCACTGATCCTGCAGCAATGGTGGGCCCAGAGGTATGATACCAATTCTCAATTTATTTTCCAAAGAGGAACAAAAATCTGTCTTTTTTTCTGGTGACTAATTTTTTTTCCAGAAAATTCTTTTCAACTTGTTGCATCTGTTACAGATGATATGACCAATGAGGTTGCAAGACCGGCTATGAATATGTATGAGATATTGTGAAACAATAGACCGATCGTTAGGCCCTGCCCACTGCGCAGTGGGCAGCAATATGTGTGCCTCTCCAATGACTTACTGTATGTTCCAGATGCTTGCTCATTATGCAAATCTGCACATTGAACATTTTGTGCATGCATGTCGGACTTTAATCATAGCTGTGGTGGGTCAAAACATGGGGCGGGCAGGGTTAATGAAACAGTCTATTAGAACATAGCAATAGACTGATCCACAAAGCTCCGGCCTATGGTATTCTGGCCAATCACAGCCATGATATATGCGAGGCTTTCTGGCAAAATAAAACAGGTTTTGAACCATGGGTGCTTTGAATCCCCACACAATTCTTTTGTGTGGTTAAGCTCAGGGTATTAAGTAGGTGATGTCTATCATTCTTTGCTGCTTTCCACAATGCTATGTTTTGTGCAGTGACTCTCTGTGTGACACAGTTACCTCAACACTTCATATCCCTTCACCAGCACTCGATTTCATGAAACTCATCGTAACTTACGATGCATCGCAGCGCTGCGACGCGTCATATCCTTAAGATGCGTCGCAGCTGCGAGGCATCCTACGGTCCATTTCACAAAACTCGTAAGTGTGACGCTTTGTAGGTGTATTTATAGCACAACACCGTGACTGTTTTATGTATTTATTCAGCATTCAGCAAATAGTCGTCTGATATTCAACAAAGAGTCAAAAAGTTTTAAAACGTTAAACAAAATGGCGGACAAATGCAATTTTAATGGAAAACAAGCTCTCAGTGGACTGTAAAGCTACTTTGAAATTTCAACTGCAGTATTCCACGCTAATTCACAATTATTCAATGCATTTTCTATTTACAACTTTACACACATTGTCTCGGTATTATAATCTCATTTATGTGCTTTTTTGGGGCATAAAAATTGCTAAGAAGAGGACACTTCTTATTTTGCGATGACCACACATCGTAACTTGTTTTAAGCCGTTGTCAAAGAACTTACGACAGGTTCAACACATCGCAAGTTTCATGAAATGGATCATACGATGTGCGACATGTTACACGTCGTAAGTCGGGTTGCGACGCGTCGCAGCGCTTCATGAAATCGGGTGCTGAAGGGTTTAAAAGGCTTTTACATGCTGCACTAATTATTGACTTCCCATTAGGAGGGGTAACAGATGACAGAAATGATGCTCATGTTGTCATTGGCAACACAAAATGTGTTAAAAATGTGTCAAGTTAGGGTCTAGTAAAAGATTTTTAATTTGTTAACCTACACAGAGTAGCCTGTTTTCAGCGCATGCAGCCCGTGACGAGGCGGCACGTAATGAAGAGCGTCGCGGGGTCATAGAGTTCCACGTCATCGGTAACTCCATCACACGCAAGCCGTCGCGCCAGACGCTCATTTGGCTGATCGGTCTGCAAAATGTCTTCTCCCACCAGCTGCCCAGAATGCCGAAGGAGTATATCACCAGGTATGTGTAGAATATCAAATCAAATAATGGGCCTTATGCACGAGTCGTCCATATTGTATTGAAAGTGAGGTAAAATCTTCATTTTTGGATCCTGCAAAGAGAAATGAAAGCAAGTAAATTACTAATTAATTCAAATCTGCTTCAATGAATAATTTAAACTTTGTTATTAAACATTCCCTAATGTTTTAAGCCAGATTAAAAAAATACAATAGTAAAATAAGGCTGCATAAATAGTCTCTATGAATTGGAACTCTACAGAAATGGCCAACTCATGCATAAGGCCCATTGGGAAGATCTCAAAACATTGAAGGCTTGGAACGTTACACTTTCAACTCCGCCTGTTCTAACTTAAATTTATTTATGATGTTTATATATGGGATTACCAGGTTTCCCATATGTTCTCAAATTAAGCTTTCCATGTTTATGCATGCTTACTTGAAAACAGCCTGTTCCAGGTGAACACATACTGAGAATACTTTTTTTGCCAGCAGTGGTCTAAAAGAAACAGAACATTCTCAAGAATTTAAGAAAACTTTATCACTGAAGTTTCTGTACTCTTCGCTGTGTCTCCTACATACATAAACACTCGCCATGAAAAGGAAAAAACTCTGTTAGCAGAGTAACTATGTGCTTAGCATTGCCATGTAATCAGCAGTGCCATCAAATTTGGAAAATTTTGGATCAACTGAGCCCAGAAATATATAAATACAACATTTTCTGCCAGGCAGCTCAATAAAATTGGGTTTTGTGTCCAAAACACTGATGTGGAATACAAAATTTGCACATTTGAAGCTAGATTTAATTTTCGTCATCCAATTCAAGGGCGAGATTTATCAATTGGGGAAAAAATTGAAACAAAACAATTGAACTCAAACTTATTAGATAGAGAACAGTTTCAGGACCTATCTGGGTCGATTCCTCAGCTCAAAATGGGCGGTGGGAACGGACCGGTGCTTGAAGAGGCATTTCAATTGTCCCTTCTATCGTTCTGTTGATAACTCGAGCGTACTGTAGGGGAGTTTTGATTACCCCTATTGCTGTTGCAACGTTGAGAGATTTATCAAGCTTTTCACATGTTGTTGATGACTGAATATTGATTACAGACCTGTGTGTCTGGTCCGTTTTTCCATGATTATTTCTTTGATGACATTGTTATCGACAGATTGGTATTTGACACCAAGCACAAGACCTTAGCCCTGGTCAAGGATGGCCGGGTCATAGGTGGCATCTGCTTCCGCATGTTCCCCACCCAGGGCTTCACGGAGATCGTCTTCTGTGCCGTGACCTCCAACGAGCAGGTCAAAGGTTACGGGACCCACCTCATGAACCACCTGAAGGACTACCACATCAAGCACGGCTTGCTACACTTCCTGACATTTGCTGATGAGTACGCCATCGGATACTTTAAGAAACAGGTATTTAAAAGCTGAATTGTTTCTTAAAATCCCTCTGTTACCGTATGCCACATTGTTTTTGCATAGTCTAGAATGGTACTGCACTTTGAAGTGCTTCGTTATGCCTCACTACCCACACAACAACGGTCTTGGGGCTGTTCATGGGTTTAGTATATCTCAAATAATTTGAAACACCAGTCATTCATTGTTGCCAGTTGTAATGACAGGATGATCATGGAGCGCTGTGGTCCAATGGTTACGGTGTTTGGCTCACTTGCCGCGGTACGTGGGTTCGAACCCGGACGGGGAACATGGTGCTTGTGTTCTTGGGCAAGACACTTGACTACAATTGCCTCTCTCCACGCAGGAGTACAAATGGGTACCTGTGGAGGTAGAGACCAGATTGCGCTGATCTTGAGCTGCTGCAGAAACTGGTCTCATGGCCTGATGAACAGGGGTAATAATTGTGAAGCGCTTTGAGACCTTTGGTATAAAGCGCTATATAAGCACTATATTATTATTGATTATGCCTGCCCTGCCAGCTCAAGACTGTCTACTCCACGGGGAATTAATGACATAAAAAGATGGTTCTTGTTACTGGGGCTGGTGGTTGGATATGAAATTCTGCGTCAGTGACTCAACAGATTTTAAAAGGGCTTGCGCATGTTATTTACCTATGTTTGAAAGAGGAAGTGGTGAAATGTAAAAAAAATTTAGCCATAAATTTCAGAGTAATTAAAAGCAGACTGCATAAAAAGGACCCTTGTAGAATAGAGGAGTTAAAAGTGGACTCTCACTACTCGCCCCTCTGTCATATACCTTCACCCAGTCTACTTGATTGGCTAACACCTCTCATCCATATACCGTTTGTGTCCCTAGGGCTGGTACCATGAAGTACTCTTCAAGCTTCCCCTCACTGTGAAACTCCTTGCCAAGATCTTGCTTATTCCCTTCTTCTAACTGATCACCATCAAGCAAAATATCCACAGATTCCTTCTTTCTCTTTAATTTGCTTCTTTATGTCTAGTTTGTAACTTGCTTCTTTATTTCCACTTCCTTGAGTGGCTCCTGGCCTCGTGGTTGAAAATTCCCCGAAAAAAAAGGCTCCCTCTCTTTCACTGTAATCTGAGACCACGACACAATGCAGCGATCGCCACATTACCACATGACCTTGCTATATGTACACCTTGATACGCCAAATATACATGTATCGTGAGAGTGACAAACCAACAATAGTGTGGTTTCAGATAGTGCAAGGGTAAACAAAGTATTCCTTTGGTGATTTTGATGACAGGGTTTTTCTAAGGAGATCAAGCTGCCCAAGTCTGCGTATGTTGGTTACATCAAAGACTATGAGGGCGCTACATTGATGGGCTGTCAGCTCAACCCGCGCATCCCGCACACGGAGTTCTCCCAGATCATCAGGCGACAAAAAGAGGTAAGGCCATTAAACAGAAGAAAACTTGATATTAACCTGGGGAAAAGTTGGAATAAGAGTTTTATAAGTTGAAGATGGTGGACTGGAGGACTCGACTATTCGGGAGTATTTTACTGAGTCAATATTATAGGTTTTGCCCTTACCTCCCGAGGGAAAGTTGGGAAAAACTCACTCGGGTGGGACTCGAACCCACGACCTCCTGCTCTCTAGTGCAGACGTCTTTCTAGTGCAGACGTCTTTACATCACCCCGACACAGTACATGCTACTACATGTACATCATATTCAAACCAGCCAACCGATCCTGCAAGCTCGGTGGTCGAGTGGTAAGACATCTGCACTAGAAAGCAGGAGGTCGTGGGTTTGAGTCCCACCCGAGTCAGTTGTTTCCAACTTTCACTCAGGAGGTAACACACTGAGTATACAGTATTTAGACATTGGTGAAGGGCAAAACGTATAATAGTGATTTACATCACCCCGATACAAAAGTCCATTTTATGAGTATTTTGCCGAGGTTAGGCCCATTGCCGGTTATCAGTTTAACCATCGTTATCTGTTAGGTCATACTATTTTATTCTTTCTTTTTTTTTCCTTTACAGTTTTGTTTTTACTTCTGTACATCGAGTTATTGTTTCGTTTTGTTTTATATATGTTTTGAATTATGGATTGTATTTTGTGTATTGTCCAATTTTACATGTTTTTATGCAACACGGCCCCTTGAAAAACAACCTTGGTTGAATGGGTTACGGTGTATAAAAAAATCAATCAATCAGTGGATCTAGCATCACAGTGTACACATGTGTTCAGTAGGGAGTGTGGTCTGCTGGGTTTCATGATGATGGATTACCAGAGTCTGGATGAGGTGATTCACTTCCCAATATTAGCATGCAGGCAGATAGTACATCAGGAATCAGTACTTTGGTATTCAAATGGTTCTATGATTAACCCTAACCCCCTTCAGTCCATGAAAAATCATTCAAACTGGAGGGTATTGTTGATGTACCCTAACGCGGCGCGGCCCCAAACGTGGCGCACTTTGATTTTTCGCCTGAAGCGCCTAGATAGAGCAAAAGTTTTAACTGAAATTTCACAGAAAGTGACATTTCATCAAGTTCTAAACACTCCCGTTCATAAATCGCGAGTTTATTTACTCGTTACAAAGTTAGAAGAACAATTTATTTTGGCATGATTTTCAGATTTTATTTTCAAGTGCAAAGTGAACCCTTTGAAAATGCCCCGAAAAATAAGAAAATAATTTTCTGACAAACATCTGGCTGGGTACGTAAGTAGAGATAATAATGATTTATCAAGTTAACAGAAATTCTGCAAATTTGTGCCCAATTTCCGGACGCCACCGTTTTTGAATGTCGGATTAATTTTATGAAACCGAAATTGTTCACAGAGGTTTAAATAGCATGCATTAATAAGGTAAAAGTACTAGTATTTTACTGCATGAATTTGAGGTTTGTCAACAAAGAGGTTTGGCAACACTACACGAGAAAAGTTGGGTAAGCTTCGAAGTGCGCCACGTTAGGGAACACGACTATACAGGACTGTCCGGATTGCTCTCCATAGGAAGTAAAGTCTGTGGTCCAAAATATTCACAAGATATTTTTGACATTGATGTAGATTGTCAAGAAGCTGATAGAACGGAAACAAGAGGAGGTGCGCAAGGTGTACCCGGGGCTGACTTGCTTCAAGGAAGGAGTGCGACAGATACCCCTGGAGAGCATCCCGGGCCTGGGTAAGCTTCATGTGGTCTCATGCTTCCCCAACAAGGGACCAGTTTTGTGGAGCTGCGAAATAAGAAATATTGCTTAAGCAAATTTCTGTGATGAATGTCTTGGCCCAATTTCATAGAGCTGCTTAAGCAGGAAATTTGCTTAAGCACGAAAAAACATTGCTTAGTAAAATTAGGTTACCGGCCAAAACTCCATGTGATGTACATTGCTTGTGACTGGTATTTAGCTGTTGTTTACTTAGCATAACAGTCGCATGGAGTTTTGGCCGGTAACCTGATTTTATTAAGCAAGACGTTTTTGTGCTTAAGCAAATTTTCTGCTTAAGCAGCTCTATGAAATTGGGCCCTGGTAAATTCAGTGATGCATATTGTTTTACACCCAAAAATTGTCTTACCTGTTACTCCCAGGCTGTATCCAGTCGGAACTATCTGTGGCCCTGATTCAAAGAGACCCTCACATTTCAAAATTTCAAGCATTTGAGAGTTTTGCAGTGCTGTCTGGCTTGTGCTTAAAGGGAATTTGCAACATTTGAAAACTTCAAGGAACAAAACTACCAAATTATTACGAAATACCTTACTGGTCTGTCAGTGATTGACAATCTAAAGCATCCTGTAAAATCGTGGCACCTGGTGTGCTGTCATTTTGAAGAAAAGTGGTAATTTTGTATCAATTTTCAACACTGATCGGCCGACCAGTGTGGGGAAAAAAAGGCTTTTTTTTTCAATTACTGTCCCAGCTTACCATATACAGTTAGTCCGCATTTTGTTTGCAATTCATTGCACACCTCTGAACGGGTACAAGCCAGCTAGACTGGTTCCGTGACCTTACAATTCCCTAATGTCTGTAAATTGCTCCGTTTCATTTTAAGTGGGGTCAAGGAACCAGACTACAGAAACGTGATTGTTTTTCTTGGTTTTTCCAGTATCTACAAACACAAAACTTCAAACAAGTCAGTGTAACAATATTTGCTATAAAATACATCTATAAACCCCCAGATCCATCCATTACCGAAAATTACAGCAAAAGCAAATGTTGTACATTACCCTTAACCCACTGATGTCACATCCGTCTCCGGTTACGCCCTTCGACGTCAACTGTATGGCCACTCATGCGCTTACCATCTCGCTATTTTTTCTTACGCAGTTGAGGCTGGTTGGAGGCCACCCAAGGAGAAACCACCGCCCACAAAGCTTTGCAATATGACTGAAGATCAGGTGTTCCAACTGTTCAAGACGGTCCTGACTGCTACAAAGGTAGGAAAAAAGTCTTGAAAATGGGTTTTGGCTTGAAAGGGCTATGAAATGAATCTCAAAACAAGGTACACGTTTTGCAAACATCTGTGACTCCTAATTGTATTAGCCTTTTTTTCGAGATATGGCTAGACACAATAGAAAAATGCTATTGGTTTGGGTACATTTTAGTAGATACAACCGGGCTTATCCAAACTGATTAGCCCCCTTATATTGCATACACTATATCCACACAAGTCAAATGGAAATTATGACAATGTGGGTGCCAAGTAGCAATAGACTTGATGTAGGGTTCACCCTTAATTTTTCACTAGCCAGACGGACTAGTGAACCAGACTTGTATCTAGTCTGTGGGCCCTATTCGCTAGTCCGTGATAGATTTTTAAGTTTTTGCCCCAGAATGTCATGAACAACAATGTTATTTACAATAAATTTGATTGCCAAGCGGACTTCTTAGGGAATGGTTTTAATAATAATTATTATAATGAATACTTATAATGCGCCACACATCCACCTAAAAAAGGCGCTCATGGCGCTACAACAGAAAAAACAACATGATAAAACAAACAAAACCAAAAACAGTGTTTTGTTTACTAGTCCGCTGCTGCTTTTACTCGCATTTGGCGAGCGGACTACCGTTATGGTCAAAATCTACTTATGCACAGCAACCGTCTTGTTATTTTGATTCAGTGACAGTGACAAAATGCCTCCTCCTGCATGTACCCTCGTAAAGAAAACAACACTGCCCTCAAAATAATGGCCATTATGCACTAGGGTTATGGCTTTAAAGTGTCCATCACTAATATTTATGTTGTGGGGTTGGTGGTTTTTTGGGGGTCAGTGTAGTCCCTGTGCTGCCCCAAACTTAAAGCTGCCTGTTATACTCCCTGTACTCCCAAACAGTCCGAGCAGTCTACAGTTTTGGTATTATTGATTTATTGAGGAATAAATACAATGCAATGCACTATTGTACAGGTGCTTATGGGTTAAAGTGCATAGTTACGAATAGTGACCACACCAGAAGAGAATCTAGCAGAATAATTCTGTGTATGCTCCCAATGCGTTTGAGGCAAATATAGACATATACCGACCTAACTATTAGGGTAATAATAATTATAAGTCTGCCGTAAAGGCATTACATAAAATAGTAATATCAACGTACATGTATTTGTCTTTCTCGGTAGAATCACACCAGTGCATGGCCATTCCTGAAACCTGTTGAGGCTATCGAAGCACCCGACTACTATGACCACATTAAGTACCCTATGGGTGAGTTGAAATTAACAAAACAATTGCTATATAAAGCACACAGCATAAGTGAGGTGTTTTGATAAAATGAGACGGATCTGGACATGGGCCATAGTGGAGAAAAATACACACAAATTTATGGGGGGATTTTTATTTTGCCATTGTCAGATTTCTTAATATTTGTAATCTTTGATATGTCTACTACACAGATTTTAAATAAATAGTATAATAGTCGTGTAATAAAAGTGTTTTCAAGGGGGGGGGAACTGGCATCTTTCATTTTTACGACTTCAAAACGGTCGAAATTTAAAATCTCAGTATTTTACCTTTTGACGTGTCGATAGATGGGAACTTTACACAACCATAATATCAAAGGAATGTCTGAAGTGCAAACTAACAGTACTGTAAGGAGAGTTGTATTCTTTTTTTCTAATACAGCAAACCTTCACTTTGACCTCGGCCTACTTCTCATTTTGCCAGAATTCCTCACATAATTGGGATCACAATATACAGAACTTAAACTGAAATAAACATTATTTCTCAGATGTATCACATTAAATCACTTGTATAGGACTTGATATTCTGCTGACTGGAAGCAGCTAAAGAATTTTGAAAAATGAAGATCTCCATTTGGATATTCCTTTTGCTTCTGATGTAAACAATATGTTTCCAAACTCAATTGGACAACCTCATTCTATTTGAAATCTCAATTGGTAGAGCACTGTTACATTGTTCTGGAGGTTTCCTGTTCGAATCTTGCTCAAGTCAACTGGTTTGTTCTGCTTCATATTGATTACAAGTAATAATCCAATCAGTTTCCTCCAGAGTTTTTACTTGATTGCGTTTTGCATTGCTCGTAGATTTGAAGACAATGACTGAAAGATTGAAAAACAAGTACTACTGCTCCAAGAAGCTGTTCATCGCCGACATGCAGCGGATCTTTAGCAACTGCCGGGCCTACAACGCGGCCGACACGGAGTACGTCAAGTGCGCCAACACGCTGGAACGCTTCTTCTTCAACAAGATACGAGAATTTGGCATCATAGAAAAATGAAATTAAAAAGTACCAGGCTTTTGCCTCTGTGGACATTTGGAGTAATCTGCACACGGTGCTTTAGGCTTTTTTTGGTGAAGAAATGATCTTCAGGATTTGTACCTTAAATCAACTGTTGAACAGGTGTGAACTTGTTTATTTATTCTTGGTGAAAATAAGACTGTTAGGTAAATTTTATCACTAGCCTGCAGCTTAAGCTTTACTCGGATTCATTGAGGGAAAATAAAGGCAAAAGAGGATGGGAGGAATATCATGCAATCAAGTAGGAACTGATGACAACTCAATCTACGAAATGGTGAAGGTTCGATTTCCAACTGGAGTCGACAGATAATTATAGTACGGGATGTGCTTTATTTGGCAGAATTACTGGGTTTCTGCAGAGCAAACTCAGAAATGTTTTGTGTCCATGAGCAACATGCTTTACAACAATTGACTCTCCATTTAACAAAAAAGCTTGCCCTGCATGAAGAGCTCAAAATGCAGGAAGATTCCAGAATTGTTTGATAGACTTTTTTTTCAGTTTGACCAAGACAAATAAAATGTAATTTATACTTGCTGAGAGCTTGATGTTTCTTTCATTTGTGAAATGCTGTAGTGAAAGAGCAATAGAAAATATGATAAAGGGGATGTGTTTTTATCAAAAGATATCATAAAACACTTAAAAAAGTTAGGAAATTATATCCCTGTGATTCTGGTCTTTGAATCTTGCTTTATTGGGAGTCTGGTATTCAAAATCACTCGTTAACGCTTGGTTGATGTTGGGGCCAAGTTTTCCACTTTCACAGCGACTACTTGCTGCTCAATATGCTCAAGGATAAAGGCAGGCAAGGAGTACACCACCATCTTTTCCTCAAAAAAACATTGGTTAAAGTGGTCAGAAATTGCCTCAGACTGCACCACAGAGCATCTAGAATTTTGACCCACTTTTAAAATTGTGTTCTGGATCCGCCCTTGAATATGCTCAAACAATTCTTTTCAACTACGTTAACTTATTGATCAATTAAATACAAAGGCTTAAGCGTCGCCCAACCAAGCAAAAACAAACCAATGATAGCTTGTTTGAACCCCTTCTTTACGTTCAGAAAAGTCGCACCATCCTATTGGGGTTTTTTCTAGCTCAGTCCCCGAGACGCTTGCAAAACAGAAGTCACAGTATAGCGCCCTCAATAGTTTGAACTTATGACAGGCGATGGCGCGCTTCCTGTAATCCTGTTCCTTATTTTGATTTTTCAACCACGATGGACACATGATGGAGCCCGCCAAGGATTCTGAAACAAAGGTAGGTAGCCCAAACAATAAAGGAGTTAGTCATTGTAAACCCAGTTTTGAAAGAATTTACTTAAATTGGTAGTTCCTACGTAGCCCATGACTACTCCTAGAACTATGAGGCTCCGCGTGCGAAAATGATTGCGATATCAGCGCGCGTGCTCGCTTCAAGTGTTAGGTTGGCTCAGTGCGGAAAGGGCATATTTTTCATCATTTTTGCCGAAAACAGACAGAATCCACCGATGTTTGTTGGGTGCACATAACGTGAGTATGTCATGAGGTATTGTACGGAGTTTAGGGGCAAACTGTGCAGCGGTTCTGTGGGAAATGGCTTATTTGGAATGGACGTTTTTGTACTTAATTAGTGTTTTGTGTTGACAGCAATTTTGCGGGCTTCTGACTCTATGAGGCTCCGCTCACGCGGAGCCTCATAGTTCTAGGAGTAGCCCATGACAAGCTAGGAGCTATTGTTTAAAGTGTGCCACGTACCCTTGGGGAACACTCCGCCAATTTGTGCCCAATTTCCGGACGCCACCGTTTTTGAATTTCGGATTAAATTTTATGAGACCGAAATTGTTCACAGAGGTTAAATAGCAAGCATTAATAAGTTAAAAGTACCAGTATTTTACTGCCTTAATTTGAGGTTTGTCAACAAAGAGGTTTGGCAACACTAGTCCGAGTAACTTGGACCAAACTTATCGCCTTTTTAACATGGCAGTGGATATTTTGCCGGAGACGGCAAACCTTCAGTAAACGTTAGTTTGCCGGATATGCACTGAACATGCGCAGTTACTGTTTTTTTGTACTTAAACATTTTCCGGTGACAAATTTTAGTCTGGCTCCATGCCAATATTATCGTTGTAACCTTGTATTCACAAGATGGGATTAAGACCATTTTTTTATAATTTCGGACTTTATTTCCCTTTTAAAAAAAATCCTCCAGAGCCACAAATCTGAAAAAGAAAATGTAATACTCTGCAATAAAATGTTTGAGAGATGTTGAAATAATAAAAGAAGAATGTTCTTATTTTTTGGGGGATGGAAAAAAAAACTTAAAATTAAATGTGGCGAGGATCAGGATTCAAACTCGGGACATCCATGGAGGAATAAGAACACACTCACTAGAGCAATTGCTTATCCACTGCACTGCACCGATTGTGCTACACAACTTTGGTGGGAATTTAATACATATTATAATTTAGCCCCACTGGCACTAGTGTGGCCGCGGTATGCTGCGCTGAACCTCTGGCCACACACCGTGGTCCGCGCACTACTGAGGACGTTTTCATAAAAATTGCAGGGAATTTCTTACATATGGTTGTATTCTACGATGTCCCATCTATCACTTCTGGGATGCTTAGGTGTAATGATGTTCAATTTTCCGAGATATTCTTGAATCTCTCTGGAGCCCATGTGCACTTGGAAACGTCCGGTGATGGCAGCCATTTTGAATGTGACAAGAGATGACCTCAAGCTGTGACGTCGCGTTTATGCAAATTGCTTGTCGAGGGAGGGCGCGAGTTGCAAATGGGACGGCTGTTTCCTGTGCCGTAGATTCTGAATAGAGATCAGTGCACGTGGCCCCCAGACGATAAACCACTAATACATTTGTACCTGCCGGTACCTCTCAAATTACAGTGTGGCATTTTAATGTTTATGGGGTGGTGGCCATTATTCCTTATATTTTACTAGTACTGACTAGTAGAAATGTGCTAGTGTTGAACATAATAGTGTGGCCCACTTTAAAGAATGGTTCAAATTACTTACCCCATTTTAATCTTTCCTTCCACTTTCTTTCATGTTTTTGGCTCACTTTAGATGAATGAGCTGGCAGTTTTGCAGAATGAACTTTCAACACTCAAGAAAGGGCGGGTGAGTAGACAACAAAGCACAATACAACTTTAAAGGACAGTTCACTTTGTTACAATTTCTGTCGTCATACCCAGTGATGTACATGTAAGCTGTGTCAGGTAGTTTTTACGTTTGGGACCCCTCTATTATTTTTTTCGCAGTTGTTATTTCTTTTTTACAAAAGCTGATCGTCGTGTATGCGTCAGTTGTCAACCGAATGTTTCCGAGACTTTGCTTCTCTTCAAAACATCCTTCTGAGCGATGAATCCACAATAAAACTTTAGTCTGGCTGTTACCAGCTGTTTAGGTGAGTTCAAAACAGAGGGGTCCTAAAAGTTCCGTAAATACCTCCCCCTTTTGGATACTATTTATCTGTTTTTTTGTTTTTGGGGTAGTATTTTTATGTTTACTATATTCTGATTTTGTTTTTGTTGATTCTGATTTTGTTTTTGTTGTTCATGTTGTTTCAGAATGTTTACCAACAGCAACCAAACAGCAATGTTTACTTCCTAGCCGACAGAAACCAGTGCCAACAGGACTGCCAAAGTAGGTCTTTAATATACAGGATACTGTCTGGTATTCAAATTGCCAAGTCCTACTTTCCTCACGAATAGCAGACAGATTCATGAAGGGCCCCTTCCCCTCCATGCGCCCCTTGGCAACAACACATGCATCTCACCAACACCATGCTGTTGTAGCAGTTGTGCATGCGAGTACACGCATGTCCGATCTTTGTCAATCAACAGTGGCTGTGATTGGTCAAGAATTTATTGTGGCTTTTAGGTTACGCAAACAACAACATATGCGCTTTTGTTGAACTCACAGCTCCAGCATTTTACTGCCAATGCAATTACATCCCATTATGTTGTGGGCCCAATACGGGCCATTCCCGATACAGTGTGCCATCAGGAGGTTGCCACGGAGAGTCCATTTTTCAAGTTTACGGTCGACAACTTGAGGAAATTGTTGATAGATCAGGGCATAGCATTCTGTCGCCTCGCCAAAAAGAGTTATCTTGATAAAAAGAAAAGGAAAAATATACTGAAATCATACGTTTACGAACCTACTGACCGGTTAACACAATGCACTGCATAAAATGGACTCTCCGTTGCAACCTCTTGGTCACTTGGTGGCGCACTGTATTGGGAATTTCCCATATTGAACCCATAGCACCCCACACACCCAGATATCCACAAAACAGGGTCTGCTCATAGCTCCGACGCCTCATAGCTCCGACGCCTCACAAGTCCAAAATTTCGACTTATGAGGCATAACATTTATTTTTTCTGCCTCATAGGTCCGAGGCCACATAAGTCTGACCTCTCATAGCTCCGACGCCTCATAAGTCCAAAACAGCATTTGTCCATTGTCGGACTAATGAGGCGTTGGACTTATGAGGCGGCCCCTACAAAATTGTCATCAACTGCTACGGGCCAATATGGCATTCACACCTGTGTTTATCTCCGGTTTCTTTTAAATTGGCATGGATTGACAGAATAGTTCTATTCCCCCTGGAAGGGACGCCAGTCCATCGCAGGCTTCTCCCAGTACCCATTCATACTTGTGGGTGGAGCGTAACACTCCAAGAGATCTTTGTGCGTGGTAAAAGGACAGGCCTGCAGTATTTCAACATGCTTAAAAATGATGGTTTTTTTGGGCCCGTTATATTTAATCAACAAAGCAAAAGCATGAATTTATTAAATGTAATATAACAGTAAAATGAAATAAAATCCTGTTGCATCTTTTCCCAACAGAACACTTAATCTGTTTTGATTTAAGATTTGATTTCAATTTGTTGTTTTTTCACAGAGAGTCTTCAAAAGCTGAACAAACAGAAAATACCACCCAAATCTTGAATATCCGGATAGTTCCTCAAAACGGAAAGTACTCAGCGAATTCTACGTGAAAGGTATAATAGTATAAACCAAAATAATCGATGAGTCTTTTAAATATTTTCCCGCAAAATTAGACATGTTATGCATTATACACTCAGTAAAGTCAGCATGAATGTTGTGGATCTGGAATACTTAGATTCTACATTTACACATAATTTAGTATTTAAGGAAAAGAGGTATTTAAAATGTGAATCATTGTAACATAAATATAGCAAGCCACTCGTGGAGTTATTTACACATGTGAGATTAATAAATGTAATCAGAAATACTAGTACATGTAGTAAAAGCATGATTCAAAAAATTATTAACAAACTTCTTAATAAATAAGTGATCAATTAATCAAGCCACCAGTGCAGTGCATATCTTACGATTTTTCTGCCCTAAGCATAATACCCGTATTCACCAACCCCAAACCACCTGTACCACTTACCACCAAGAAATATTTATACTGAACAAAATAAATGCTAATCCACATAACGTGCAAACACAAATAACTCTTAATTTATGCACAGGAATACCGTCTCCATTACAGTCAGGATTTTTATGCCCTGGACGCCAAATACATACTTGCTTTACAAAAATAGAAAAATGTTGGATTATATATGGTACCGCCCTTGCATTTCTGCATTGTTTTAGTTGCAAAATGCCCTTGTGTTGCTGCCTCATTACTCTAAGATTTGCTAAACGTTTTACTATTAAAATAAGACAGCTGGGCCCAACTTAATGGAGCCACTTGGCAGAAAATTATGCATAGCAAATTTATGTGCTCATCTAATCTCACCCAAGAACCAGTTACAGGCAAAATGCATTGCATGACTCTTTGGCTGGTAACTTGTATATGTGCTAAGCAAAATGTTCTGTGCTTAGTGGCGCCACAAAGTTGGCCCAGAGCATCCAACATTGCAGCATCGTTACAGTTCGTCAAACTGTTGTTGTGCAGCTGCATCTTCAGCTTGAGATTTCTCGCAGCTCTTACCAAGGAGGGACACCATATGCTGAAAGGCGGCAACGTCAAACTGCAGGTCACCATCGGTCACCGACAAAAAGCTGTTGTCGTGCTCAATGTCTGCATCCAACGGGGCTTTTGCTATCTCCTGCAAGGCTGGTTTCAAGGCAGCGGCTGCTCTGATAACTGAGAGTGGATCGCGCTCTTCTTTTAACTGGTCAGCATAGTCCATACTGCTGCCAATCTTAGCTAGCAGGTCTTGAGCTCGCTCCTTGGAGTACTTGAGGCACTTAGACATCTGCTTGGAGCGATGATCTATGGACCCTATCAGCTCCATCTCTCGTCTGCTTAAGACGTTGTGGCATTCTCTGATGAAAGCCTTGAGCTTTTCCTTTGCCTCGCGGCTCTCGGTGGCGACGCGTTCTTCCTCACGGCGGACTTTGCGAAACACCTCAAATGCAAGTGATTGACGGTTGATGACGACATCCAGGAGACTATCCGTCTCATCCCAGGTCTCCTGAGCCTCCTTGCAGACGTCCCTGACTGAGTGGAGTGGACCAGTGTCATGGAACTCCTTGCAGAGCTTGCAGAGGGCCACCCGGCAGGTCCGGCAGTAGAATTCCAGTCGGCAGAGGTCATGAGTGCCACAGAAACTGGATGTCGCTTTTCTTGTCTGGGAACTCCTAGCCAGGGTGAAGATGGTGTGATGTCGTAGATCCTTGCTGTCTCGGTGCTGCCAAGTGCAGGTGCTGCAGAGATACCCGCAGGAGACACACTGATGTAGGACCTTCCTGATCTCGTCCTTACACCGTCCGCATTTCACCCTCTCCTTCAATGCGCCGTCGCCCACATCATCCTTAGGTTTGCAGCTGTTGGCATAGTCCTGGATCTGCTGGGCGTAAAAGTTGTTCTGGATGCCATCTGCACCTTGGGCTGGAACTGTCATTGGGCGACGGCACAGTGGACAGTTGAAGTGAGTCTTGCCGTCAATGAGTTGATCCAGACAACCCTTGCACACAGTGTGATGGCACTCTAAGAGCTTAAGCTCCAAATCCTGCCCGGCGCTGGTAGTGTCCATACATACGGGGCACTCCAGTAATGCACGTTTCAGTTCAATCATATCAAAGACTCTCTTATCACTAGCTGATGCCATAGTGTCAAAGAAAGTTGACAAATCTTTTTGCATGTGCCTTTTAACAGTCAGCACTAAATTACATGCCGCATTAAAGACTGCAACCTTACTGCATTTACATAAACTTCAGTGATTGCTGTTTGTGTATCATCCCCATACACGTACCGGTAAATGTGCATGAATCAAATTTGCTGGCTACATGAGTTCTTATCCAGTTTTGAATTAGGTCTACATGTACATATGTGTACACAGATTGAAGTGTAGTGTTCAGCAGTCAATCAAAACTGAAACTTCTAGCCTGCAGTTTGCGCACTGCTTATATAACAGATGTAGCCATTGTATGAGGTCATCACGTACATGTATTGCTTTACTTGGCTATACTTCCTTTTGTGCTGAGCCTTACTGGGAAATAACCCTATAAGTTTTGTAATCTGTATTTACGTCAGAACCAGAACGGAGAACAAAAAAAGAACAATAGTGAAAGAGGATTTGTCTGAGCCCCATGGTGCAACAAAAGAAGCGACCCTGACTAACTCGAGCAGTCTGCATTAGGGGCATTAAAAATATAAACTTGGTACCCTTCCGGGTTTTTGCAGCCCTGAGTACCATCGTGGGGCATGATCACATGATAGGCATATGCTTGGCATGTGTTGGGGACAAGATGGGCATGTGGCACCCAATACGAAAAGGGAACCTTTAAATTATCGCCGATGAATGTGATATCAAGTAGTGTTCTGTATACAGAATCAAGTACATGTATGATTCTAGTTTTGCTAAACTGATTTTGAGCTTTTCTCTGCGGGTGCAGATGAATTGGCAACAACGTTTACATAACATGGGAGTCTTTGATTCCTATGACTTTAAATTCATATGGATTTCTCCCTTTCTAAATTTGTAGTGTAATTTTTTTGCTGCTAGAGATTGTGATGCTTTATCTTTACAGTTGTGCTTGAAACTTTGTCAACCTCTTACTCTGATATTAAAAAAATACATGTAATAATCAATGAAAAAATAAATGCAAGTGAATTAAGGTATCTTATATTTGGACAAAAAGTAAGTGTCTCTTCAGTTGCAAATTAATACATGTACACATCAAATATCAATATGTATTTTTTTTCATATTTGGCTGTACATATTTTCCAAGGTGGAGTGGGTTGCATAATATGGTACGCGATATGTTGGTTTTATGAACACTTAGTGAGTACATGAATTAGAATCCCTGGAATCGATGTGGTAGTCTAGGGACGTGTGATTGATCACAAGTCAGTCACAAGTCTTCAAAAATGAGTCCCAAGTCAACTCACAAACAAATGTGTTATTGTTCGTCCCTGTGCTTGTGACTGGAATCGTGATTAATTGCGACTGGACTTGTGATTTACTTGCGACTGGCCTTGTGATTTACTTGTTACTGGTCTTGTGATTTACTTGTGACTGGCCTTGTAATTTACTTGTGACCGGACTTGTGGATTGTCTTGTGAATTGAGTTGTGACTGGGCATGTAATGCAAATGTGATGCACTTGTGATCCATCACAAGCACATGTGTACCTTGCCAGAATGAAAGTATTTATCGTTGAATATTCTAGCCCAGGAGCAGATTGCATACCTGGTGAGTCATCATGAACTTAACTTGACCAGAAGTTGTTTTCAAATCCATGTATTAAAAATAGTCCTTTATTATTGGTTTCGTTGTGTTTGAGGAAGTAAAATACAAAATGTACCCGGCAAAACATTGCCTTATGGCAGTGCTGGAGGTGTGTTGGGGGTATGTGAGGAATGCATTCATTAGATTGGACCACAGGTGCCCAGTATGCAAATTGTGTATGAATGGAGGCACTGAATCGTGCAGTCAGGCAGCGTTATTGCACTGTACACGTGTGTGATCTACAGTCTGTGATTGTGTAGTTGGATTTCTGTAGATGATGAAAGTACCCACATAAATTACACAAGATCTAGGTTTGATTTGAAACTGGAACTGAAAGTCTAAGTTTAGGACATTATTCATACAAACAGGTTTATTGACAAAGAATTTGCTTGAGATAAAAACAGAGGAATGGCCAATATTAAAGCGTGGTGCTTGGAAAAAAGATTGTTTTTTTTTTTCTTTGCCAACGTATTTATAAACACTGTTGTCAAGGGGTTGCACGACGCAAATTCACAAGTGGGACTCAAACCCACATCCTCCTGCCCATGAGTGAGTGCACCACTAGTTTGAATCTGACACAGCAGTGGTCACAACCACAAAACTTTTTATAAGATGGAACTTCTGATCTCAAAACGCCATCACTTGAATAAAATCAGTATTATGGCAGATGGCTTTATGCCAAAAGATAACAGAATTGGTCTTATTTAAAAAAAAAAAATAAGGTCTCGGTCACGAAAAGGTAACAATTTCACATTTATAATATAATTGTAATTTCCTTTTCCAAATGTTTTACAGTTTCTGACTGCTGAAGCGACAGAGTTGAACATCAAGGCTGCTAGCATCAGAAATGAAATACCAGCACTTTAACACTGTTTCAAGCAGGGAACGGAAGCCTTGGATGCTTGGCACCTAGCGCTATAGCTGTGCAAAATGACACATTTTTTTTTTAATTTGGAATAAAAACATGTATGTATGACAATACAAATACCAGTTATCTATAAAGAACCAGAGACATTTCAGAAAAACATCAAAGTTAACTTAAGGTCTATGTCACAAAGTTTGTCAAGTCCATTGGCAGTACCACTGACTCTAATGAAAAGGGGTTAATTTTATTGTTGAATATTCTAGCCATTGGAGCAAATTGCATACCAGTGAGTCACCACGACCTTAACTTGACCAGAAGTTGTTTTTAAATTTGTGTAAAAAAAAATAGTCATAGTGTTTGGTTTGTTGTGAGTCATTGGAGGAAGTAAAATACTTGAGCAAAACATTGCTTTATATGGCAGTGCTGGAGGTGTGTTGGGGGTGTGTGCGGAATCCATTCATTAGATTGGACCACGGGCGCCCAGTATGCAAATTATGTATGAATGGAGGCGCTGAATCATGCAGTGGGCCAGTGTACAATGTACATGTACGATGTACTCTGTACATGTACTACAGCGTCTGCTTGTGTTATTTTTGTAGATGATGAAATTATCCACAAAAATTACACAGGACTGCGCGCTTGTTGTCGAGTTATTTGTACAACTTATTCATACAAAATGAAATAGTTTTGAATTTATGATTGTATAAAGAGTTTGTTTATTTCTGTTCAGCATGCATGAATTTTAGCCTGAGAGCGTTTTGAAAAATGAAATCATGTGGGCTCCGTCAAGCACAAGTTTTAATATTCTAACATATTAACTGCTCAATTTCAGTCAAAACTAAAAAATACGTGGAGAGGACATATCAATCCATTTCACTGTGGCACTGTACGTTATTGAAATCATTGATTAATGTAATGCCAGCAGACTTCTGTGTGTGAGGTTGCACCACCATGAGAAATAGACTCGGTTGTAGGCTATTGGTCAGTTTGTCACTGAGCTTTATTACTGATCAATGGATATGGTTTGAATTATTTATGGCACTGCCTCGGGAAAAGTTTGTGCAGTGGGATTGGGGGGGGGGGGATTATCTATACAAATGGTAGTTTTAGGGATTATTATGATTTGTATTAATCCAAACTATGCATTAATACATTAAAAAGAGGATATTTGGAACTCCATCATACAAGTAATTACAAGTCATGTGTTGGAGCACTGTATTGTCCATGTGTATTCCGACCATTTTGTAACCACGGTATAATCAGTGTTGTCCAAGGGCTTGCAAGAAAGAAATTCAAAAGCATTAGCATACTCTTGTAGGACTCGAACCCATGACCTCCTAGTGCAGACATCTTACCACTCGACCTCCGAGCTTGCCGGGGTCAGCTCACCAGTCGAGTCTGATGTAGCAGTGGGTACCGCAACCAAACTTTTGATAAGATAGAATTTGTGATCTCAAAATTCCATCTTATGTTAACAAAAATATTCAAACCTCCCATCCTGAATCAAATTTACTGTACGACAGATGGCATTGTGCCCAAAAGATAACAGCATTTGTCTTATCTACAAAAAAAGCCTTGGTAAAAACTTAAAATAATATACTGTAATTGTATTTCCATTTCCAAATGTTTGACAGTTTCTGACTGTGCTGATGAGACGGAGTTGGACAGCAAGACTGCCACAGCATCAGAAATGGAATATGTTAACACTGCTTAGAGAAGCCTTGTCGACACCCTGATGTACGTGTGAATGACATTACATGTACTATTTTACTTGGAATAAAAACATACATGTAAAATAATATAACACCAGCTATGTTAAAGGGAATATACAACATTTGCAAACATCGAAAAATAAAACTACCACGTTTTTACGAAATACCTTACCAGGATGTTGGTAAATGCCAGCCTAAAGCATTCTGTAAAATTATGGCACATGGTGTCAAGTCATTTTCAAGAAAATTGTATTTTTGTATACATTTCCAACGGTGGTCTGACATCTATAAATTGATCCATTTTTATCTTTGGTGGAGTCAGGGAACCAGACTACTTAAACATTTTTGTTTTTCTTGGTTTTTCAAGCATTTTCGAACACAAAACTTCAAACATGGTAGTTAAACAATATTTGATCTATTATATTAACCCCTCAAATAGTCCATTTATGAAAATTGCAGCAAAAGCCAATGATGTACATTCCCTTTAACAACCAGTGGCATATCACAGGAATAAATCAAAGTTTAGAACTATTAGTTTCCGCACCGCCCCAAAGCGCCCTGCCTGTTACTCCTTATACCGCCCCAATGCCACTGCCTCTCTAATAAAATCTCATCATACATTTCTATCTTGTTTTGGGGGCAAGAATTATAACTTCTCCGAGTAATGATTCTTAATGCATAATTGTATTTTTTTTTTATTTAGGGCAGCCTCACTTTGCCCCCCTGACCACAAACATTTGTCCTGGAAATGATGAAATACAGGTACATGTACCTAGGCTTTCATTGTCTGGTCCAGGTGGGCAGGTGGGAGTCAGTCTGCTGGCAACTCGCCAAGTGACCATTAAGCGCCATATGAGACTGAGGGAACAATAACAAAGGAATGCCTTTGTCACAACGCCATGGGAATTAAAAGTTTGTTGCCCTTCTGAAAGTCCACAGACTCTATCTGTCTGACCAGGATATGATGAAATACAGGTGGCTTGTTACAAAGGCTTTTATTGTCTGGTCCAGGTGGGCAGGTGGGAGTCAGTCTGCTGGCAACTCGCCAAGCAACAGGTGGTGCTGAAAGTCTTTGGCTGAATGCCAATCTTCCGCTATCTTTCAAAACTTGGTCTTGTACCTAGTGCTGCCTGGTTGCCACTTTCCAGAGATTGTTCTATATCAATACACAATACGCGGTATATGAACTCTATTTGCTCTGTGTAGAGGGGAAACTTAAAATATTAAAGGAAGGGTAGCCAGTTAGCTTACATGTACATGAACTTGTTTGTTTCCCCAAAAGTGGTTTGTTAAATTGAAAAAAAAAATTGGAAAAGAAGGTTTCAGAATGGCCAAATTTTGCGAGACCATGGAAAATTCCTTCCCCCATGGCGAGACTATGATCTCTCCTCTGAAGATAGTCGTACATGTGCGAGAACTACACTTTTGTTTGTTTGGTTATGTTAGTGCCTGTGACACAACAAATCTACAAAAAAAAATGATACATCACAGTTCGGCTTTTCAAAATTGCACAATATAAAATCATGTAACCAGAACACTCGGGTTTTTTTCTTGGTGTTCCTTTATTGGGAGGGTGGGAGTGTCATTTTAGTCCCACATTGTGTCCTTGGTCCCACATTATGTCCTTGGATTACAGGCCAGGAAATAATGACTCTTGCTCAATAATACACACAAATTCCAGGCTGCTTACCGAAGCTTGGCTTTTTTGAGTGGGAACTTCCTGCTGAAAAATACCGAAGTCTGTTGAACCTGTTCATGTCCCAGATGATCTGAGCTGGTCAATAGGTTTGATTATTGGCCAGGTGACAATGTCAGGTGCAACAGGAAGGTATAATTGACTGAATGCTAGTCACATTTGAGAAATTCTTCCACAGCATTCCTAAAGGTGTTAATCACAGCTTTTTACCATGATTATTGCACTATTTATAACAGGAAAAAACACCAGAAACTGCTATGCAGCGAGAAAAACAAACTTCAGACACCAAGGACAGTACACAGATCGAGTTTAATTGGCAGAGTACCAACATTTTCAACTTGTACCCACAACCTCATCCCTATAATTAGATTAGGGCGCAACAGGAACAAAAACTGTGTGTGGGGGGGGGGGGCATTGGGATGATCATCACAAACATTCTACTATAAATAAACCCATTCTAATATAAATAAACCCACAAGGATAACTGCTAATACTTCGACTGTCATTGACAATATCTTAACGAATGATTTTCTTAATCATCAGTCTGGTATTTTAGTTACAGACATAAGGGATCATTTGCCAGTATTTTTAGTTCTTGATAATTTAAGAGAGAACTCCAGATGAACTCCGCGTGCTATTTGTTTTTGCTTCAATTCCTATTGTCATCGCCTACGGCGTCTTTCCGTCCGTCATGTCCGTCTGGCTGGAAGGGCCGGACGTCCGTCCGTCCGTCCGGGCAGCTTAGTTTCCGGATGATAACTTGAGTTAGAAATGTTGTTTGGGATATTGTAACTTCGGTAGGGGGTTGCACTTAGGAGTAGTCAAGTTGAGATTGGTTTTGAGGTCAAAAGGTAAAGGTCACTGTGGTGAGTTAAAGGTAAATGGTTTCCGGATGATAACTTGAGTTAGAAATGAGATTTTTGGTGTCTAACTTTGGTAGGGGGTTGCCCTTAGGAGTAGGCAAGTTGGGATTGGTTTGGGGGTCAAAAGTTCAAAGGTCAAGGTCACCGTGGTGAGTTTAAGGGAAATGGTTTCTGGAAGATAACTTAAGGGAAATGAGATTTTGGTGTCTAACTTAGGTAGGGGGTTGCCCTTGGGTACAGGCAAGTTGGGATTGGTTTTGGGGTCCAAAGGTCAAAGGTCAAGGTCACTGTGGTGAGTTAATGGTTTCTGCATGATAATTTCAGTTATACGTGATATATGAGTTTGGATGATGTCAGTTTGCCCTTTTCGACAAACTTCGGCTGAGGGGTTTCAACAACAACGCTGTTATTTTTTCACTTTTGAATAAGACATTGAATGAAAAAAAAATCCACCAAGGTTCAATTATAATTATAATAAGTATATCTTTACAAAATTTGAATTATATGAGGCTCGACAATAATTGGGCTCGGGCAAGGCGGGTGTGTAAAATGAAAGCCCCTTTTCAGAGGGTTGCAGACACCCAAAACGGGGGATACTTCTTTTAACAAAATATACCAATTAAAAATTTGTAAGGAGAAAAAAATCTGAACAGCACAGGGCATACATCTTTGAGACAAAGTTATCTCAGTTCTCAGTTGCCTGATGGGGATGGCTACCGGTATTACTATGGAATAGTTCCAGAATGGCTTTTACTCCGCGGAATTAAATGCCTTATGCATAAAGCAATTTGTTCTCATAGGGCAAACTAAACTAATTAGAGCAAAACCAGGAATGTACGTGCACAAAAAATAATGGACATAGGGACACGGGCGTCTCTACAGTCTTATACCATTGGTCCAACGTCCCATTGGTCTGAAGTCCCATTGGTCCGACGGCCCATTGCTCTATACGTTCCATTGGTACAAACGTCCCATTGGTCGAACATCCCATTGGTCCGAAGTCCCATTGGACTGAAGTCCCATTGGTCTAAAGTACCATTGGTCCTAAGTGCCATTCGAAGTACCATTGGTCCAATGCCCCATAGGATTAGGGTTAGGGTCAGTCAACCTGAACCAGTGGAACTACACAGTATTGTTTCGTCGGACCAATGTGACGTCGGACCAATGTGACTTCGGACCAATGGGACGTCAGACCAATGTGACTTCGGACCAATGGGACGTCGGACCAATGTGACTTCGGACCAATGAGACTTCGGACCAATGGGACATTGGACTATCGAGACATAACCAGGGTGACCATCGGATACAAACTCACAGAACAAATGTCAACAAACAGCAAGACAGGTGTCTTTAGTCCTTTTTGTATCTGCATGCTCATTATTTATTACAATTGTTGTATACATGTATAAATTAAGGCCACTGACAACCATATGGAAGTGCAAAGAGAAAACTTCCATTCGCAGAAACATCACCTGTGTACAACTTAGAAAATACTTCCCATATACCTGACACCTGTTAAAGACTGGCACTGTGGACCTAAATTAGTCACAAAGAATAAGTTCAACTTTTGAAATAATTTCGGAGTGACTTCACAATTATAATGACTCAAGCATCCAGCAATTACTGTTCATAAAAAGTTTGCCAGTCTGAAACCCAATAAGCCTCTGTACTAATGACGTCACACTTTGTTTACATGTGCACTTTCCTATGGAGCCAGTGGGAGCCACGGTCCATTGAGTACCAAATATAGGAAAGCACACACGTAAACAAAAAAAGTGGGACGTCATTTTTATTCCACTCGGGTCAACTCAAGGTGCTCAAACTTTTTTCGTTTGGCGCGACTCTTGAAAGTTTAACTGAAATGGGTGTTTACCTCAGTGTTCCAATTGATAGATCTCCAAGTGCACAAATTCACAGTTTCCTAAGACAGAGACAATCGCTCAGTGTTTGTAGTAGTCATACTCGTACTCGGTACAGTACTCAGTACTCGCACTCATACTCAGATATCAAAATACTTGTACTCAAATTCATGGTACTCGGCCTGAAGCAAAGTACTTGGACTTGCCTTTTCGATATTGTACTCCATCATTAAAGTACTCATGCTTGATTAATTTATAAGGACTCGGGGGCGGGGGGAAAAGATTGAGTAATTTAGTTTTAAATGGAACAAACTCTTAGTTGGAAAATTTGCTTCAGGAAGTCTTGCTGAAAAGTAATCTGAATTGGTGGTTTCAGTTTCCATCATAGAGATTTTAATTGTTTTCACTTGGTAAGTACTCGTACTCAGAGGTCCAAGTAATCATACTTGTACTCGAGGTCCAGGTACTCGGAGGTTTAAGTACATGTACTCAGACTGGACTTCACAAAACCTGTACTCAAAGCTCCAAGTACTTGGACTCAAGTACCTGTTCTCATTCTCAAGGGTCAAAGTACTGGGATGTGAGTGGTACTCGATTGCTTGGCACTCAGCAGTACTTTGTACTCGGATGAAAGTACTCGACTACAACACTGACTTTCAACACTTTTAGAACAGACCTTTGGAGCTAATACAACTTATATGCAATGAAATTGTGAGAAATATGTGCTTCATGATTTGTGGCAGAAACACATCTTTCAAAACACAGCAGCTATGAACATGAGGGGAGATTTTCATAGAGCTATATACTAAGCAGAAAATATTTGCTATCAGCAAACATCCACTGACAACCAGCCACAAAGAACATACAAAATAACACGATACTTTGCCTGGTAACCCGTTTGAACTAAGCAAATAGTTTCTGTACTTAGCAAATATTCATGCTTTAAGTAGCTCTCTGAAAATTGAATTCTTTACAATAACCCCAATAAAATTATTCTAGGTAAAGTTATGAGCTGTAGTAAATTCAGGTCGGCACAATTTGGTGATGGTGGGTTTGGCATAACTCAATTGCGAATTCCTTTTGTATTCTTCAAAAAACAGCACCAAGTTGTTCTCCTTTCCTGATGTTGCAATCAAAGTTAGTTTGCGAGTCACGGCTTTGGAGGGGAATTGTTTTTAAAAGGGGAATAAAATCTAAGGGTATTTCCCTTACAAGTAGTGTATTCAATAACAAAAGATTTTTTAAAAAGACAAAAGACAAAAAAAAAAAAACCCAACGTGGCGTGGCCTACCATGTATGTTGTTAAATCACAGAAGAACTGCAATCGAAGCAGAAATGCATTGTTTCTTCAATCAAAAACCAGAATTATAGCATAAAAAGGTCGGCGGAATACTTTTAAAAAGGCACTTTGGTGTAACATATTTCCTTTCTTTATAGGGGCTGAACTTTATTATAAGTTAACCACATATAAAACTGTATATAACGTCATTCGTATCTGAAAACCTAAGTTTCATTTATGTAGTACAGCAAATGTCATGACAGAAAAACATCCAGTTTACGTTCATTTTACCTTCTCCCTTAAATTAAAAATGTGAACAAGTTTTGTGCATGAAGAAAATATAATGAAATAAAATATACAAAATTACAAACTTTATGTGTTGCATTTTGTGCAGGACTTTTCGTTGGATAATTTATGTGTAGAAGCACATCCTCTTTGGTCGTGTTTTTTTTTCGCAAAAGATATAGGAACAAGAATTTCAATAGTTTTGAGCACCAGAAAAAAAAAGATGTAAACGATTTATGTTAAACATCGCAACCAATGAGCACACTTCCACACCTACTCTTTCATAGTACATTTGTAACTTTTAAATGCCTTTATACAGGATCTAAAAAGTTTTTTTTTTTAATAAAAAATAATTTGACTTTTCTCACGGCAATCTAAACGAGCACATTATTTTTCAAAACCTTTGAAAAACATGTGCAAACTGACATTGTGAAATGCTTATTGTTTTGAAGAATTGATTTTTTAATTTTTCCAACAGCACCATGTCATTTCATAGCTCAAAAGTGTCAATTGTCATCCCCCTTATTAAGCCAGTTCGTTATCTCGATGAAGTAGTCCAGGTCAAAGGTCTTTCGGGATATTAGCGTAAAGCGTCTTGTAACTGCAATGTTACGCAAATGCCCATTCTGCTCGTAATAAACGCGTGAGCGCCGTGTTACCGTCCTCTTGCACATTCATGCCCCTTCGATGAGCGTTCGATTGTACCATGTGCGCAGTTGAAATACCGAACTGGCTTATTAATCATAATCACCATTACCAAGTAATTGACAAGAAGAATCTAAAACAAACGTTTAGGTGAGTTGATCTAATAAATAAACACGACTGGCTATCTTACTGGCAATGTGGGAAATTACTCTCAACTTTCTCTGGCTAAAGAGCAATTAGGCCAGCTCTTATTGTTGTTGAAAAATAACCATCGCCCACAAATTGAATATGATAAAAATAAATGCTTTGCTTATTAGTACATACAGAAATTAATCTCAAATGTTTTAAGGCCCCATTACTTTGCAATTATAATAACATCACTTACTGGAAAGACGAGCAACAAACTGCCAACATAGGGCTGGATAGCTCAGTTGGTGGAGCGCGGGTACGATATTCTGGTGACCGCAGGATCAAACCCCGCGCGCTCCAGGCAATTTCTTTGTCCAGTTTTATAATCATCATGCATTAGTTCTGTTAATACACCGCGTACGTCAAGACTTTGTCAAGATACGTAGAGTTTTCACGCTACTGAGAAGCACTGTTTTTAAAGACCGTTTCCAATCCAGAAAGTTCTGCTTTTTACAATTTCTAAGATGATTAAAAGTTCACAGCTGCCAAGAGATTAGGAGTCATGTTTGTTATTTAACATTTGATGTTGTTGTTTTAAACAATCTATGCATAGAGCAAGCCTGTTCCTTGCTCTATGATCTATGCAATCCTCTACTGGACACTGCCGCACCCTAAAACAACCGATAGTTTCGGAATGTCCCTCGGATTGACTTTCTAAAGAAAACTTTCTTGAAACACAAAGATGAATACATTTGGGGAAAAAGATAGCAAATGGTCTATATTCGTTCCATTCGCAAGCAGTTGCACCCCACTGGGACAGGGTGCCCTTTTGTTACTGTGCTAGAACTTGCGAAACTGTGTCGCTCCAAAGATCATGCAGGGTAAGTTTCTTCAAATTGCAAGATTTAAAACAAGAAACCATTAATGCTAGCACCATGTGAGCACCTACTTCTTAACCTTAACCCTAACTCCCTAGGGGGTGTGCAAAATCGTATTGAATTTGGAGGATTCAGGACTGTTGGGGGCTATTACATACCTGAATCCGTCAAAATCCCCACCCCCGTTTTGGAGGATTTCGGCGGATTCAGGATACCTCCATATTGAAAACTGGGGAATGTTGATGGATTGAGGATTGTAAGCCTAGCGCTACTGCAGGATTTTGATTGATTCAGGATACCGCCATATTGAGTAGTTGGGGGACTTTGATGGATTCAGGATCTCAACAGTTTAACTCCTTGGCTATATGTTTGGTGTGTACGAGGTATATGTACTACACTGGTGGATTCTGATGGACTCACTGGTGGATTCTGATGGACTCACTGGTGGATTCTGATGGACTCAAGACACCAACATTTTATTTTTTTACATGAAACAGTCGGTGGATTTTTCGCGGATTCAGGATACTTTCCAGTAAAAATGCCCAAGGGGTTAGGGTTAATATCCAAATCTTGACTGAAGACCACACATGCTGAGTAAAAGCAGCATTTGAGCATAGAGGTACAAAATGGAAGACTTGATGCTACATTATATATTACAGAGACCAGTTGCCGCTAAAGAGAAAATTTCGCTTAGCAAAAATGCATTAGGAAAATAACAGCTGGTAATCAGTCACACGCAATACACAAGGCATAACACTTTGGATGAAAACCAGTTTTTGTTAACAAAATAACACTAAGGTATAATTAGGATCATTTGCTTTTCATGCATTTTGTTCGTTTCCAATAGTAACACCATGCAAAATCGAAAGAAAATATTAAAAACCTATCCTGGTTAAGGGTCAGCTCAGTGAATATTACACTTATCAAAAACCAGTGAAAAACCAAGCACAACCCTTTGATCACAGAACTTGATTTGGTCCATAGAGCGTGCAAGTTGACCCCAAAAACCTGCCAGATTTTTCGAGAATGCAGCACATTGGAGCCCCAAGTATCTATGACGAGTGTGAGGCCCTATTCTTTTGCATTTATTTTATGTTCTGACTGGGCCCATCCAATCAAGGGCAATAAATGGGTACTTCCAAAGAAAAGAAAGCATTACCATTTTTTTTTACAACGTATTGAAAATGCTGCCAATTGATGACTACGTGTATTATCAAATTAAAACGGTTGATCTCAACTTCCGTTCAAATCAAACAATTGGGTAAATTCAGTGTTTTGTACCAAGACATTCACTGGCGTGACTTGCATGCTCTATCACACTCTTATATTTCCAAAAATCAGTCAACTGACTGATCGTTGGAATACATTTCTTGATTTCTTCAAAATGACAGCAAGCCAGATGGAATAATTTCACAGGGTGTTTAGCACCAGTGTTATCTTTAATCCAAGTAAGCTTTCCGATAGGAATTTGGTAGGTTACTTTTGGGATGCATGCAAATGTTCCTATATGCCTTTAATAGTGGCCCCTAGTAGACCGGCACATCACACTGGTTCACCAAGCTGACGTCATGTGTTTATTGTTTACAATGGGCAAAAAGAACCTCAGTGATAGAGAACATGAAAGAGTAGTCTGCTTCTACCAACATATTTTATATACATAGAGCTGCATTTCTGTGAGCTGCTGTTTCATAACTGGACATTTTATACACATACCATGTACATGGATTTAGGAGAGGACCTTGTATATCTCACATGAAGAGAAGATGTTGTTTTGTCAACATGCGCGCATTGATTCGCATCGATTTGCATACAGTGTGAAGCAGCCGTGCTTGCACACTGGGCAAGTGACTATCCAACCATTGAGGGGGTAAAAAGCTTGTGCATGACATCCACAGGAACGTGTCAAGGTTGGTCGTGAACATTTATCTAGATCATGCCATTGCTGAATAACATGTATTTTTCGTTAAGTTGAACAATGTGGTTATTGTTGATCAAACTCCCTCCGTACTGATCAATACCGCCCTCTGTTGTCCAGTTCCAGGGATGATTACTGATGGCCGTCGTCTATGGAGGTGTCGCCTTCCGCTGTGTTGGGTTTGTCCTGTGTGTCTCCGTCTTTACCTTCTGCTGTGTCTCTGTCTGTATCGTCCGCTAAGCCCTCCAGATTGTACGACTGTGCATTAAGACTACAGCACTGTAATGATACAAAAGTGCATTGCTTCTTACATGTAAAGTTGATCCCTGTCATTTTTGTCTTGATGTTCAGCACTTTTAGTCATCTTACTTAGGGGTGTACATTGGCAGAAGTACGGGAACCGGGTACCCGATTGCAAAAAAACACGGGTATTCAGGTACCCGTGAAAGAAACCCAACCCCAAAATTCAAATCTCGGAAGTCGCTGTTCAGATTGTTCATAAAGGTCCACAAGATACTACTTCTACATGTACATCTGTCCTCAATACAGCAAGATACAAGTGTAGCTTTACGGTGTAAACTGCAACTTTTGCAGGCGTCATAAAAGTGAAAGGTATTTTGTTCTCCCATGTGGCCAGGTTTTCACTTTGAAAATTCCCCACGAATGAATTTAAAAATCTTTCTTTTTAATTGAGAACAGGGGTGTGAGTGACCACTGATAAAAAGAGCTGAAAACAGCTGGAAAAGGTGTTAAAAAAGCTGAACTTTTGCTATTGCTATTGTTTGTACACACAACAAGAAAAAAAAAAAAAAAAAAAAAAAAAAAAAAAAAAAAAATAAAAAATCAATAGCTGAGCTGAGATTTCACACCCCTGTGAGAAGTTACTAGGTAATACGTAAAGTTCATTACGCAATACGCGATTCCATAATCTGGAACTGGTTCATGTCATCATGTTGGGTAGTCGGGTACCCGGTTCCACAGCCCTAGTCTTGGTCCCAGACTGCTTTGGAATTTATACCCCTAATGCAGCTGGTCCGGTCTCTGACAATTGTGGTCAAACTGCCGAGACGGTCAAGGTCGCAGTCAACAAGATGAAATCAAACCCAGTCTTGGAAACTTCCAAGGAATGCTTGGCATATCCCGGGTAGCCCTGTCGAAGTTCCCAAGACTGGATTTGATTCATCTTATTGATTGCAATCTCTGCCGCTGCGGTGGTATTACCGTGCTTGTCAGGGACTGGCTGAATTAGGGGAATGAAGTCTAAATCCAGTCTTGGACAAGACCACATTTTTGTCTGATTCTTCACTCTGAAAGGGGATATTTTCTGTCAAAAGAAGACTCTCTCTGGTCAAAACATAGGCTTATTGATATTGTTAAAACATAAATCTTTCATAGATTCTTAACAGTTTTTGAAAAAGGGCTTTCCTTGGCAAAATAGTGCTCTGTGAAGTTCGCTATGTCACAATGGTGAAAACACAGGAATTGGCAGCTTAAAGCAGTTGGTTATGGATATCTTCTCCATAAATCATTCAAAATAACAACAGCAGGCAGGTCTGGTAAAGCTGGTGGCAGACCAATTTGGTCAAAGGGGTCTAGTAGTCTTGCATCAAGGCATTGTTGTATATTGGATACGCAGTCACCCTGCCGCAAGAGGGCATTATTACAATGAATCACTATTACCCACAAACCGCCATCACAATGACATCTAGGGAATCTTGTCAAAATTTCCCCCTGAAAAATGAGGGAAACTTCTGCGCATGCGCTACTTCTGCAGGCCATGACGGTCCATTTTCGGTCACACGCGTACTGTTCTACATACGACAAAAGAGCTGCAATGAAGTTGCACAAAAGTCTCTTATATGCTACTGGATGCAACTCTGAGTTCGGTTCGAAGCTAATATGCATAGTGTTGAATACGTGCTTTATACATTACGCGCGCATGACATGATCGCTACGTCTATTCCCAAGATGTTGTTGTGACAGCGGTTCGTTTGTAGGTGACAGTGGTTCGTTTTGATAACGCCCTCTTTCGGCCGGTGATCGTGTGTCGAATATACAACAACAATGTCTTGACCACTTTTTATGAGTTCAGGCAAGTCTGTGTCAGTCAGACAGTGAGTCAGTCAGTCAGTCGATAGGTGCAAAGAGGATTGTAGACTAGCCCTCTGAGGCCCTAAAAATCACCTTTGGTGACAAAATTACAGCCAGTAACTTTTAACAGTGTATTTTAAACAAATTGACGACCACGTTTTGGCCACAAAAAAAAGGAAAACTAAAAACAATCAACCCCGCATTGCTTTTTGGTGGGATCTCGTTCCAAGCTCTGCCTAGAAGCATCTATTTTTTTAACAGAACACATCAGGAAAATTCCTTCACAGATGCAAAATACATGAACTTTACTTACCGGCATGGGTATATTTCGAAGAAACGTAAACCCAAGTGTGATGAGACAAAACCAGAACTGTAACGAAAAGAACACAAAATGAAAGAGCTTCAACTGAAGCATCAAACTCTGCATCTTTACATTTCCAGCAAACATATTTCATTTCAATAAATATGTGCTTGGCCAGTTTTAAACAAGAACATTTAAAACCGGCTATTGGGCCTGGACGTGAATAATAACACGAGCCGAAGGTGAGGGTCACTATCCGCAAAGGCCCCTAGCCAGTTTTAAATGTACTTGTTTAATACCGGCCAAGCACATATCTATTCCAATCATAAAAATCAGTCAAAACAAGTCAAAAATGTTAAATTTCCAACGATTATGTTCCACATGGTTTACTACATGTTTTGTGAAACACCCCTCCAGCTGTGTTTATGGTATGTGCCTTGCACGAGTAGTACTAAAAATCCCCTTGAATGGAGATTGCTGCGTGCGTAGCGCGTACTGCCCGATGTGGAGCAGCACTCGATTTCATGAAATTCATCGTAACTTACGATGCATCGCAGCGATGCGACGCGTCATATCCCTACAATGTGTCGCAGCTGCAACACACATTGTCTCGGTATTACAGTCTCGTTTATGCACTTTTATGGCATAAAAATTGCCGAGAAAAACGCTTCTTATTTTGCGATGACCACTAGACACGTCGTAACTTGCGACATGTTTTAAGCCGTTGTCAAGGAACTTACGACACGTTCAACACATCGCAAGTTTCGTGAAATTCATCATACGACGCGTTGTGAGTTGCGACGTGTAACACGTCGCAACTCGGGTTGGGACGCGTCACAGCGCTTCGTGAAATCGGGTGCTGAACATAGCGATGCCGATGTATATTGTGAATTTAGGACTATGAAATATGGACTCATAGGTAGTTTTGCACATGCCTAAAGGAAGATAAATAACCAATAAAAGGGTAAAGGGACCAGATTTCATAGGAGCAGATTTCATAGGAGTCCAAATTTCATGTGACACCGGGAAAAAGTGTTTAAATCCAGTCGGTGTTTTATCAACCGTTTAAAACCACCCATGTGCCGGACTCTCGACCAATAGGAATGGTAAATGTCTCAGGTATTTATGCATAATTTTTCACTGCCATTTTGTAGCTCTGCAGCATTGCTAATGTTGCTAATATCATATACGCTTTTCCTTATTCTGATTGGCTGCTGAAAAAAAAAAGAATTTGTATCATGTACTTGATGGCTTTAACCTTCAAGTTGTATTACATGTTGAACATTTATTGTGAAATATTATGCCATTTAATCCTAATCAGAAGATATAACAACTTTTGTTGAAGGGTAATCATGGAAGTTAAATGGTTTGTCAGCTTGTATGTTTGAAACAGCCATTTATTTTGTGACGTTATCACAATATGTACAAGTACCAGCTATTTTCCATGATTTCCGAAAGTTATCGTCCTTTGTTTAGTTCCCTAAACACCATTTTAAAAACACAATCACAGACTTAGCCTTGCCAATTCATCAGACCATACCCAAGAATAACGTATTTAAGAATTAAAGCAGCTAAGATTTCTAAAATTTAACCCTAACTCCCTAGGCATTTTTGCACGGATGCAGCCTCAATCCTGCAAAATCCTCCAATTGGCCTCATGAAAAAACAGCATATAGCCTCAATCCTGCAACTTCCCCCATTATTTCTTGCATATGGTCCGTGGAGGGGTGACCACTGCCTGAATCCTGCAAAATTCTGCAGCAGAGACTGTCAATATGTTGAGGCTTGGCCAGTGACATCAAGGAGTCCATTCAAAATCACTCTCGACTTTTCACTGACTCTACTTACCAAGTACAATATGAAGATGATGTATGCACAGAGAAGAATGGCCACAAAGACGTACATGGCCCAGTGCTGAGGTAAACTTGGAATGTACGTCACCACAAAGAACATGTTGATTCCGATTACGGCAAGGGCTAACAGGAAACAAAATATCTTGGCAATTCTGAAAAGAAAAAGAGAAAAACAAAAAAAATAAAGTACAAAATACAAAGATAAGGTAAAAAGTGTAACCAACTCCTCTTTGACCGTAGTTTGCATTACTCCCTGGCCAAGATGTGGATTGGATTTGCAGTTTTTAGCAAATTTTGAGGAATATCTCCCAGAATATTTACGTGGCTTTAGTTCCCACTTTGTTACCCATTAGCTAACCCTCTCTCTAGGCACCCTGCCAAATGCAACAAAATGCAACTTGGCTGAAACGAGAACCCTGCTAAATGCAACAAATTGCAACAGTGGATTCTGTTGCATTGTGCAGTGAACCCATGAAAGCATACCAGCCTTGGCACCAAGCAGTTACCCTGCTAAATGCAACAAATTGCAACAGTGGATTCTGTTGCATTGTGCAGTGAACCCATGAAAGCATACCAGCCTTGGCACCAAGCAGCTACCGTGCTAAATGCAACAAATTGCAACAGTGGATTCTGTTGCATTGTGCAGTGAACCCAGTGCACACCAGCCTTGGCACCAAGCAGTTACCCTGCTAAATGTAACCAAATGCAACAGTGGATTTTGTTATGTTGCCTCAGCACTATGATGCAACAAAGTTGGGGGATCTGAGTTGCCTACTAAACGCAACAGTATGCAACAACTTTTTACAAGTATTGCTTTCTGTTTACATTTAGCGGGGTTAGGGTTTAGTCCGTGAACGACCCCCCAAAACGCCCTGCCTGTTACTCCCAATACTCGTACTCCCCCAACCACCCAAAGCGCTGCATGGTTTTTGTAGGTTCATCAGGGTTAAATACAATGTAATATAGGAAGTACAGGTACTAATTAATAATTGCTGACTGCTGTGATGTGGGACAAGGCATTTTAGACCCCCCCTCCCTATTGATTTTATGGAGCCAAGTGTCCGGACAAAAACACCTGTCTACATTTCAGCATTAATTTGCTGATGAAACCCCCCCCCCCCACAAAAATTCCTGGATCCGCCCCTGCATATATACCACGTTCCATTAAATTCATTTGAAACACACCGCGTTGCATATTACGCGCACGTGAAGGGTACCTTTGTAGGGCCCATGCGCCTCGCAACAGGGAACTGCAACCCCTCAATCTCATGTCTGGCAGGAAAGCTCACAATAATCAAAAGGCTACACTGCAGTGATTTCATTTATTCCTTGAACAGTATCTTAAAAACCTTTATCTTTTAGACTTATTGGAACACTGTAACAAAACAATTGTCAATAGCTGTGATGTGGAAAAAGCCTTTTTAACCTTTGGTGCATAGTCCCCTCGGCTTTGCCTCGGTGCTATGCGCCATACATGTATATCTCACATCAAAGTAAACATCTCTGCATTGTCTTCTCTCCACGCATTTGTTAGGCTAACCAACTACAGTGACTAATTGCTTATAATATACTCACATTCCATTCTTGAAGTCACTCATTAACGCGTCAGCGCTGGTGAAGGTCAGGATTGGAATCAAGGCAAACGGCAGCTGAGGGGATAATATAACAGCAGGGGTGAGATTGGGGAAAACAAAACAAATCTACTAAATAATCAGCGGAGGGTTTGGGGCCGCTGTGGGCCCTGGAGTAATGCAGGTTATTGTGATACTTAAAACATCCAATTCGTTTTTTTATGCTTACTTTTATAGGTAAAATATCCTAAAACATCAAGAAGTCCAAGTTTTGTAGGGAGATCTTTAAAAATTCTAAAATCTGGAAAATTCCTGACAAAAAAATCCTGAAATCAAGTAATTTCCTGACAAAATACCCTGAAATCAGGAAAATTTCTAACAAAAAATCCTGAAATCAAGAAATTTCCTGAAAAAATACCTTGAAATCAGGCAAATTCCTGACCAAAAAAATCCACAAATCGGGCCAAATCTTCACAAATCTGACCCTTAGTCAATGAGCAGCACTCTCCTAATAGTATTCATTTTACTCCCAGTCGCAAAACAGGAAGAAAGCAGACATGCAGCCACAGAAACAGGCTGTTGCAAATTTGAAAGGGGAGGGGGGATAGGTTGGACCACATTTGGCACGAGGGATTACTCTTTTTCCTCATATTTTCTTTTCATACTTCAAAAGTTCATGGCGGGAAAGGGCGTCAGTAGACTACCGCATCATTTTTAAAAACAGTTACCCTCATTACCCTCAGTCCAAATTTTTTTTTGGGGGGGGGGGGAACATGGCCCCTATCTCTCCCCTCCCGACACCCCAGATTTCCTGGTACCATCTGTCAATATGGTTCAAAGAGGAGAACACATCAGCACACAATGAAAAATGGTGCAAATGTGATGTGCACTCACCTTGGGGATATTAAGGGGATAATAGTGTAATGGAGGGGGATAATAGTGTAATGGAGGGGGATAATAGTCTGATAGTCTAATGGAGGAGACTATTTTCTAAAATGAAGAAAATAAACGTGTAGGCCCTGCCACCAATACTGGCCCGAAGCCAAAAGCCATAAAATGTCAAAAAATCGACACATTTCCAAAGATTTTGTAATTTCAGTTCTATGGTGCGCATCGCGAATGCAGTTTGCTCAACATCTCCTTACAATGAGATTATCAGGACCGGTCTTAAAAACTGCTAGCACGTGTTTTATATTTAAGACTAGCCACGTGACAGGCTCTCGACCAACAGGAATAGAATGGGTAAACTGTCTCAGTCATTTACGAATTAATATTTTGACACCAAAGAGCACAACTAAATTGTTTACCAGTAATTTGCAAGTCACCTTACCTGCAGACTCATGACAACATTCAGCAGGTCGTTCATTCCCGTCAGGTCATGGACTCCCTTGAAGGCGGCTATAAATATGGTGGGCAGGATGGCGATGGATCGAGTCAGCATGATACGCTTCCAGCGCGGCCACTTAAGGTTCAGAAATCCCTGATGGCAAAAAGCATACACATTTAATCCAGGGATGTAGTCACGTTGGGAAGTCAGGTTGGCGTAGCGGTTGGCATGACCTGGGTTCGATTCCTGCCCTGGTCATATGTGGATTGGGTTTTCAGTCCTTAACTGATTCCGTGGGTTTGCCCAGAATATTCTTTGGGGGTTTTCCTCCCACCTCTAAAACTGTAATTTTTTTGTCACTGACTTCTCTCTACAGGTTTGTTCAGGTTTGCGAGCTACAGTGCCTAGGGCGCTTTTGAGGAAATAATAATAATAATTTTTACAAAAATTCCATCACAAGTTTAGTCACAAGTAATTCACGAGTCCAGTCACAAAAACAATGGATGAACAATAACAAAAGGAATGTCTTTGTCAAAACTCATTTGAATAGAATGTGATTTGAAAATTGGGACTGGCAGACTTGTGATGCAGGGGTTTTAGGGGAGTCAGGTTGGCGTGGTGGTACTTTCCTCGCCTTCCACCGCTGTGACCCGGGTTCGAATCCCGCCTGGGCCAATATGTGGATTGGGTTTTCAGTCCCTGGCTGATTCCGTGGGTTTTTCTCAATGTCTTCTCTCTCCAGGTTTCTTCAGGCTTGCGAGCTACAGTGCCTCGGGTGATTTTGAGGAATCCTTGGTTTCATCACCAGAAATGATTTATAATAATAATAACAACTCGACTGAGTCCCTGATTCAATCCTCACCACCAACACAGCTGTATTAAACCGCCTTCTCTGGCTGGCAAATTCAACAAAGCTCCCCCTCCCCCAGCAGCCAAAATCAATCAGGTGACTGTTTTAACAGTTGAGAGCTCCCTGTCCACATAAAGCAGGCTTGACTGGCTGTGACTGCTCAAAATGTGATTATGTGAATACGTGAACGCCCACATGCTGGAACATACACACACCCATTCATTCAAAATGTTGTGACCAGGACATATCCGAAAGTATTCTACGCAAAGGAGTGATAACATAACGCTAGACTTATTTAATCCTTTAGTCACTGTCCTGCCCAAACCAGCCAAACATTCTTATGGTTTTGTTGATTCACCAGTGACTAAGCACAATGTAACACAATATAGTACAGGCACTAATGGGTTAATATAGCTGTATTGCAAATTCACATTTTTACCTCCATGACAAACTGCCCAGCGTAGGTTCCCGTCATTGTTGAGCTTTGGCCCGATGCCAGGATCCCTATGGCCCAAATATACAAGGCTACGGCACCAAACTCGCATCCGAGGTATACGCCCTGTTCATGAACAAGATTTCCATGTAACTGCTTGGTTGGCAAATCCACAATCAATAAATCAAACAACCCAGAAATAAGTGGATTCTTATGTAGAGGTTGGCCTAAAAAAAATGAATATGTAAATTATACTACACACACAAGCTATGCACTTGTCAAGAAATAAAGACAGGACAAATTTCTCACATCCATCTGGTGAATACTAAGACATGACACTACAGTTCTAGCAAATTCCTTTAACAAGAATTCAATTTACAAGGGAAAAAAGCGGACACGTTCCCCTTCTGTGGAGAAAAAAAAAGGATAATGACAAATGCAACAGACTGATCCATTACGTGTCACAGCTGAGATAGAGCAACCAAATTTATGACAAAATTCTGATACGCGAGCACTTTTGTATGACGTGCGCAGTTGGCACATGCAGAGAGACATGGGGGAAGCGCACATGTTGTTGCCTAAGCACAAGTATATTGGAGGAGATTTAATTGCAAATAGCTCTGCATGATAGTGATCATTGTGATAAAAAAAAGAATAATTTAAAATACCTACCCCATATACGTACATAAGGTTTAGATAATGCATATTTTGATGTCAAGAACCCACATTTTCATTCTCGCTCCTAAATTCATTGAGATAACATACAGACACGTTGAAGACAGGTTGATATTCTTACCCCTTTGAATATATCCATCCGTTCGATCAGGTCAGTGTTGTTGGGGAAATACTCGGTGTATATGCTGCCCTGCTCAACACACATGTCATGCTGCGAGCAAAGTTAGAGAATATGATCATTTTAATACTAGTACCTTCACTTAACCCTAACTCCCTAGGGTCTTTTACTAGGAACTGGACCAAGTCCAGCAAAATCCATCAATCACTGTGCGTCCAATTCAAAACTGTACATGACATAAGGGAATCCACCACTGACGCACTGGTTGACATTCATGGACTTGCTACACATGACGTTTATCACAATAGCAGTACAGGAAGCTAGGTAAAATCAATCAGATACCCCTAGCACTGCTTCAGCCCATTAGGCCTAAGTCAATCATACTCCATCAATATTTAGTCACGCCAGGCCTTCTGGACCAAGTCCCTCAAAATCCACCAAAATGGGGGGATGGATTTTGATGGAGTTGGGGTGGTTAGGGTTTTGATGGCAAATTGACTAATCTGGATCATTTAATAAAAAAATTAATTGGATTCATGTCATGGGCAATTCCATCGTTACGGACATTACATGCAGAACCTAAAAATTTGGAATAGTTGCAGTGAACTCTAGCTTAGGTCTTAATGTACAACATGACATGGTTATGTAGTGTTAGCTGAATTAATTACTGAGATATAAGTACTGTAAACGATATGGACGTTACGCTTCAAGACATAGATTTTGATTTTCAGTACGCATTGATCAAAGTCTGTGAAGTTTCTTGCAAGAATTTAATGAAATAACTATGTTGTGGTAGATATAGGTTCACTCTATAAAAACACCACTGACATTTTACAAAAAGGTGCTTTGATGTTATGGAAACATTATGCTTTTGTTGTTATGGACGTTACATTATAACGTTACGGACGTTTACGTGTCTGAAATCAACTTCATACACATGATAAAAACCATACTGAATCATAATCTCAGTTCTGTGTGATATTTTTATAAAATAGTAACCTTTCTCTCTGCCTCAAAAACAAAAATCACAATAACACTTGTATCTTGCATGTGAAAACAAGATGCCAAAACGACTTCCTAAAATCTATAATTTCAGCCCCAAAACAGTTTTTGACACAAAAATACATTTAACCATATTCCATCTCAGTGGCACACTACTCTAATAAAAAGGTCTTGTTGTTCCTTTTATTTGATACCACATTGGATGGTTGTGATGCTTGTAGTTCTGAAGATTTCAAAAATGTTCATTCTCATTACATTTTGTCATTTTGGCTGGACCATTGCTTTTGCCTATTTGTCTTTTTCATATTTGGACTATATTGTTGTGTATTTTTTTTATGTTTTATATTGTAACATTCTTGCAATTTGGCCTGAGGGCCACAAGTTGAATGAAAATAAACCAATTCAAATGTTCCAATTAGGGGTATTGCACTAATACAAAAATGTATACACCCAAACCAAGGGGCAATTTTATAGCACCGTTAAGCACAGAAAGTTGTTCAGGTATAAAAAACAGTAGCACAGCACTAACAGGTTACCAGTCCCAACATGATGAAATCTTCACTCTTTTGAGTGGGGCCACACAGCCCCTTGACTGTTTTACACACAAGAAACAAACCCAGTTTTCAACACAACTAATTTTATAAAACGTGTACTTACGATTTCAGCGTTTGTGTGATTGTACAGCCCCTGAGCAAAGACAGACACCACAAACAGGTTGATGATGAAGGCTATCAGGAGGGCTATGCAGGCCTCTATGAAGAAATACATGTTGGCTTCCTTGACCGCTTCTTTCTTCTCTCGATGAATCTCGCGCGACTATGCGAAAGGAACAATGGAGAATCCATAAATAATGGAATGGCCAATTTCAATTCTTTCAAATATTTTCAAGTTGAACATAGACATTGACTGGAGCAGGGTTTGAACCTGCGACCTCCGGATTGCCGTTGCGGTGCTCTACCAACTGAGCTATCCAGCCCTCTGTTGGCAGTTCCCTGTTTTGTCAATGTCAATAATCAAGGGGCGTTGGTCAGAAACCATGAACCTGTTTATGCTATATAGCCAGGGATCACACCCAAGTCACGTTGTGAGTAACATTGGCAATGCTGCAAATGTAAGAAAAACATGTAGCATTTTTTTAAAATTAGGATCACCAACCACAGGGCCAAGGGCAAAGGTCCACTTAGTTGGCGGCAAGTTCCATTCAGGTGGTGGCAATTGGAAAATAAGAAAATTGAAGGAAGCAGGCAATTAAACAGAGAGACCTCTTCTGATCTTGGGACTTATTACGACGGGTCCCCGGTCTAAGATCCATCCTAGCTAAGATAAGAACGATCCTACAATGTAGTTAAGATGCTGTCCTAAGACCGATTTCACTATAACGCAAGCAAGATGCATCAAAATCACCAATTTGATGGCTGTTTCATAAAACATTTAACAAAACAGTCACTAAAACATGAACTTTAGCATTAAAGATTTTCTGCTCATTAAATTTCGCACGCAAAGTAGGTCTACACAAGATAGATTCATCAATACCCTCATGACTAAACATCTGGCTCCCCAGTTCATTACTCTATTTCATGAACCCAAAGTATTTGTATTTTAAAAAGTTGACCAGGTGTTGATGTACAATTAAATTTGGTAAATAATTTTATTTTTACTAAACGAACCCATGTGTCAGAAATCTTTTCAAATCGGTTTCTAAATCAGTTTTCTTCCATAAAACTATGGCTCTAGTCTAGGTTGACACTCGTCTTCAAAAGAAGATATTGCAATGATTTCCAGGTGATATTTAAATTAACGCACGTTTTCATGAGATAAGACAACCCTGAGCACACTTAATTTAAGACGCATTGCTAAGGAAGTTAACTTAAGACGCGTTGAACGCATCTTACGTGTGGTGAAATCGACCCTAGGGCGAGTAGCGAGTTAAAGACGAGTTCATCTTCTCAAGATGCGTCTCAGCATTTTGTAATGACGGCCCCTGGTAATATTGCATTTTCACTTGGATAAATTATAAGGGAAGAAAGCAAGATTTTAGCAGGGAGTTGCAAAGTGAGCACTGCTGACAAAAGTTTTCTTACATTTCTTAACATAAGCAACCTGTTTTCTTTTAAAAACATATTTTCATTTGACTAAATGAAAAAATAGTCTACAAAGTGAGACAAGAAAATTGTTCTTGAAATAAGACTTATTTTTAATTGAAAGAAAATCGGTTTTAGTACAGACGCAGAACGATGGAGAAAACTTGAGGAATACTTCGCTGTACCAGCCATTTAAGAGAAGCTTGGGTATTTCTAAATATCTTGCAAAGTAATCTGTCTAGGTTATTGCAAATAATCCTTGGGACCCAGAATCTCAATCGCATGCCCGTGTTTACCTTGACGAGTGCCGAGTGCAAGTAGATATTATGCGGCATGATGATGGCACCTATGATGCCCACAGCTTGCAGGCCGGCTTGGCTGTCACACCCCTGGCATCTAGGGATGAAGAGGCCGGCTAGTACTGCCTTCTGGTCTGGTGCTACAGTGATGTACTGGACAGATTGGAAAGAATAGAGGCCTCTTACAAATCTAATAAACTTTCTCAATTCACCTTAAAGGTAATATGCAACATTTGCTTTTGCTGTTATTTTCAGAAATGGATGGATTTGGGGGTTGGTATTTTATAGCAAATGTTGTAACACTGACCTGTTTCAAGTTTTGTTTTCATAGATGCTGGAAAAACCAAGAAAAAATGTTGTTCTTGCAGTCTGGTTCCCTGACCCAGCTTCAGACAAAACAGAGCAATTTATTGTCGTCGGGAAATTGTCAGGTCAGGGAACCAGACTAGCTGGCTCGCACCAGTTCACGGATGTGTAACCAATTGCAACAACATGTGGACTAACTTAATTTGGTAAATAAGGGGCAGCTAGGTATTTGAAAGAAAAAAAAATTTCCCAACTACGGTCGCCAGCTGACCATCGTTGCAAATTGATACAAAAATGCCACTTTTCTTGAAAATGACAGCACACCAGGTGCCATGATTTCACAGGATAAACTATTATTCACTTAAAGTCAAGTAAAGCTGTTTCATAATTTGGTAATTTGGTTTTTCGATGTTTGCAAACGTTGTATACATGTATTACCTTTAAGTAAGGGGAGAATGTGAAATTAAACAGGCATTTTTACAGCTGTCCATGGAATGTAAATGCTTTCGAAGCTTTTCAGCCGAGTGAGAACCACATATTACACAAATACATTTAAATTAAAATGAAATTTAATTTGATTCAAGACTGAAACATTATTTTTACTGTCAGATTTTGTGTTTTGCATTTTGGGAATAAATCAAGTCTTTTTTTCTGAAATGAGAATGGTGATTTTTGCCTTTTCTCCTTTGCGAGTACAAGTGTCTACAAGTGTCTACTCATGTAACAGATGTGACATCAGACATATGGGTTTTTTTGTGGGAGGCCGCAGTGTGACAAATATGCACAATAAACAAGGTTTGATAACACTACAAGAACATCGCAAGTACAAACCTCATATCCGAACGTGATGGCCATTATTGTGATGAGCAAGGCAAAGAATGCTTCAAGTTTACGCAAACCTGCAACGAAATTGATCAAAATCACCATGAAAGGAATATTCACAAACAATACTTGAGAAATATGAACGTGCATTGTAACCGTGGTCAGTGGGATACAATAGACCATTATCATGTTGCGGCTATCTTGATTTTTTTTCCCCATACAAATCAACGTAACCAAAGAGCAAGAGTCTGGTTCCTTTTTGCACAAAAAAATATTATAATTCAGTGCTGTTATTGGATACAGGGAATGTGACTGAAATGGTGGCAGCATGATAAGGTATATTTAAGGAATTGGGCATTTCCAGCGCTACGTAATGTCCATGACAGAGACTTTAAGAGCTCAGTGAATAAAACTGAAAATGTATGGGTTTTTTTTCAAATCGTATACATCCATCATCTAGTATGGTCAAGGAGATTACAGACTAGGAGTTTGGGATCATTTCTCTGAATCATTAATTAGATATCATCCTTATTTGGCTATCACACACATTACACTTCCTTTCATAACGTTGGAATGGACCATATACACACATGTGTGTTTGTACAACCAAATGTTTCTCAATAATGAAGCTTTACTTATATCAATATCACTTACTTCAACAAAACAAGTTTGAAAGTATGTTTAGAAAAAAAGGAGCCAGCCATTATAATAAGATAACTTTATATTCTGAGAACTTTATAAATACTCTATTGAGACCATAAAGTTTATATATGTACCGTACACGGTTGTATAAAGAATGCTTTATATATGTAGATGGTTGTTTAAAGAATACCTGGTGTGAAAAGACTCTGTGCCAGAACTGAGGACATACATATATATTGCATGTGTGAGATAGTCAAAAGGTTTGAAAATACCATCCATAAATACCTGAGACAGTTTACCCATTCATTTTGGCCAAGAGCCCATCACGTCGGTGATTTTAAACCGTTGTAAAACACCAACTGGTTTTAAACAAAGGTATTTATAAATGGGAGTAAATATGTGCTTGGCCGGTATTAAACAAGTTGGTTTAATCACCCTCACCTTCAGCTCGGGCCATTAACAGCCGTACAGGCCGCTAGCCGGTTTTCCAAGCACGCATTTATTCCCTAATTTAAATCTTGGCTTAAATCGGTCTTGGCTTGTGAATTTAATTAGCACAGCATGCTGTGCATGTAACAGGAGATCGACTGCATGAATTACAGCATAAATTGAATGTGACCTGGCACAGTTGATGTCATACGAAGCCAACAGTTTTCTGTTATAATCAAATGCACAATAGTAAAGAATGCAATGACCCATGGTGTAATAAAAAACCTCTGTCTCTCAGTTACAATGCAACTCCTTGGATAGATTACAAAACAACATCATTGTTAAATTGTATATGGGTGTACGAACAAGTAGGCATTTTTCCCAAATGATTACCCAACAGGCAACAAAACTACTCTACAGAAAAGCAATGCAATACCTAGAAGCAAGAAACTAATATGCATTTCTTTTGAAAAGTGGTTGATGATATGCATGTATGTGTGTGTCAGAGGAATAAAATACAATGTAAGTTTCAACTTTTGATAAGGAAAACGCATGCTCAAGTTACATTACCGGTTCTATTTGGGAGTTTCATCCCCCAAAATAGATTCCTTTTCTAAACTGCTATTTTCTAGCAAAACAAAACTTATTCACTTTTGAATTAGACATCGACAGAATAAAACAGTCCCATGTTTACTTATTGAATTCTACAACTTTACAATTTCAAGGTATTGGCTGCCAGACAGTACTTCCGTTCTCGCAGGGTTTTCGGGTACCTGCCCCACATTCAGTATCAATGATGTGGGGTCCAGGAGCCAGTCTGCTTAAAAAGCGGATCTGTTTGTGCCCAAAACAAAAAGCTATTTTTTTTAACAGTTGCAGGAGGCGTGTTTTTTTTGGTTGAAATAAAACATACAACTTGAAAATTTATTAACCCTAATCCTCCAAAATCCTCTTCGCAACATGGATGATTTTGCAGGATTGAGGCTATGGTAAAAAATGTGTGGCTGATTTTGGAGGATGCACTGTGTCAAGGTCTTGGGCCGGACTTTGTGTTGTTTATGCTCAGCCGTGCATAAATTTAGGCCTAGTATACTTGAAATCCTCTGCACTGCTCTAGGATGTCACTGGCTCTGCCTCAACACACTGACAGCGATTGCTGGAGCATTTTGCAGGATTGAGGCAGTGGTCACCCCTCCAAGGACCACATTCAAGAAATAATGGAGGATTTTGCAGGATTGAGGCTGTATACAATATTGACATGGAGGCAGTGGAGGATTTTGCAGGATTGAGGTTGCATCCTAGCAAAAATGACTTAGGGAGTTAGAGTTAATAGACAAAAAAAATGGATTTGTTGAAGACCACGGAGAATGAAACTTTAAACCACATTTCTGAAAACAGCACCACTCAAAATCCAAAGAAGAATATGCAAAACCTAACCTGTTCAAATTTTCAGCTCAGTGGATATCAAACTTTTCGGGAAAACAGTGAAAAACCAAGCACAACCTTTTGATCACACAATTGTATCGACAGATCTCTTTACTTCCAACGATCAGTCAATTGAGCGATCATTGGAAATCATCTACACTTCTTGATTTCTTCAAAATGACAGTGAGCCAGAAGTGATAATGTTAGGGTATTTAGGATCTTAAATCCAAGTAAAGTTTTGATAATAATTTGGAAGGTTACTTTTAGGATAAATGCAAATGTTCCTATAAGCCTTTAAACACTGTTGAATAGGAAATTCTTCCATACAATAGGACAATGATGATGCAAAATTGAGAAGACGATTTGAATCTCGTTCTGATAGCACTGAATTCAAATGGACAGCAGTCATTAGCACTCACCATACTTATCCAGGAAGAGGAAGACAAATGTATCTGTGATTGTGATCAGAACTCCCCCATACAGCGGAATCCTGTAAGCAAGAACAGAAAGCAGACAATAAGAAGCCAAACAAAGAAAATGAAACAGCTGCACAACCATAGAGTGTCACTATTTATAGTATGAGTTGCCTACTGCTGTTTGCTGTCCACATTTTCTGTAAGTTTGGTCCATTCCAATGTACCACACTTCAAAACCTGTATGCAGACTTTTAAAAGAGGGCATGGGAAGGAGTACACACAACTTTTGGGCCCAGCGGAAAAATTGTAAAATTCAAGGTGGGGGATTTATACCATCAATTGCAAAACTTTCAATGTTTTAAAATCTTTAGTCACTGCAGCGTCTGAAACTGCCTGAGCACTCTATGGTTTTATTGATTCACCAGTGAATAAACACAATGTAATACAATGTAGTACAGGTCTGAATGGGTTAATACTTCCTTGAAAAATATGGTGCATTTGGGGTAATTCTATTCTTGTGACATAAACTCCTCGCTCCCATCAATTAAAGTAAAATGGAAACAGAAACAAAATCAAGTAAGATTTGAGGATTTGCATGGTGGAGATACATGTACTTATGAATGAAACATCTGCAGAAACACCACGTTGGAATAATTTTTCAAAATAAAGAGAATGGTTCTGAACCAGAGGTTTTAACTCAAAGTTCCGGTCAGTATGCTCTGGCCGCCACTCTCCTAAAGACGGTCAGAGCATACTTGACCGGAACATCAAGTTTATCCCTCTGGTTCTTTTCAGAACCATTCTATTAGTTTGAGAATTTTTCCCGTATGGTGTATCTGCAGATGTTTCATTCAGAAACAAAATCTGTGTTCAGAACACTATCAAACCCATATCTTTCTAATTATTATTAGAAAGTTTATTATCACAAAGTATTAACTGCCATTTTATTACTTACTAATAAGTAATACTTTGTAATAATAAATTGGCATTTATACAAAGTATTAACTGGCGTCAAATTCCTCTAAAATATCATTGACTTTATTTTGTGTACTTAAAAGCCTCAATATTATATTGGGATCATTGTGTATCTTTTTCCATGCTGAGATGAACAATCACTGGTGAACTGTCAAATGTAACATGTTTGTCTCAAACTGAAAGTCTTGAAGTGTTTTAACATTTTGCTACCAGACATGCCAGCATTACTCAGTTTGTGGTTTACTTGAAAAAAACCCGATTCTCTGAGAATTACTCACTTTCCATTGGAAAGCAGATTGAAGGCAATGGCCGTGCCTATGACTTCTTGCATGTCTGATCCAATGATAGCAATCTCCACCATCAACCACAGTAGGATGCGTGGCACCTTGGGGTATTCTCTGAAGCATACCTGTGAATGAGGTCGATGTATTTAAAGGGAAAATACAACATTTGCAAACATCAAAAAATAAAACTACCAAATCATTTTGAAATACCTTTAGAAATAACAGCTGGACTGTTAGTGAATGACAGTGTAAAGCATCCTGTAAAATCATGGCACCTGGTATACTGTCATTTTCAAGAAAAGTGGTATTTTTGTATCAATTTCCAACGCTGATCGGCCGATCAGCGTTGGAAAAAACTGGCTTTTTTTTCTCAAATACTGGCCCAAGTTGACCATCGCACTTGTTTGCAATCGATTACACACCTATGAACGGGTACAAGCCAGCTAGACTGGTTCCCTGACCTTACAATTCCCCAATAAATGTAAACTGCTCTGTTTCTTCTTAAATAGAGTCAGCGAACCAACTACAGGAAAATGATTGTTTTTCTTGGTTTTTATAGCATTTTCGAACCCAAAACCTCAAAAAAGTCAGTGTAACTATATTTGCTATATATTTCCAACCCCCCAATTTCATCCATTTCTGAAAATTACAGCAAAAGCAAATGATGTATATTCCCTTTAGTCTCAGCACTCTTTGTTTTAAGAGTAACTTCACGGTTGCACCATGTGGGCAATTCCACGGTTACTCACATTACATTTTTGATGTACTTTTGAGTTTCCTTGGGCTGTAATTACCTTACTGAAAAGGTTTAATAACTGTTATCCCCATGATAGATAGAGTAGACCTAGACCTACCTAAGCACCAAAGATGACATCCAGAAAAATGTGTTATGTATGATAAACAAGACGCACAAAATCGGTTACTCACTTTACGAAAATGTACCGTGAGTAACTGTGGAATTGCCCATGTGAGAAATCTCTTTTTCAGAGTTTGTGATGGTCTGAAAAGCACCGCGGGAAACTCAAGGTTTCGGACACTGTGCCCGTTGTCAGGGCAGAGCATGCAAAACGCTGAGTTCCCCCGGTTCTTTACAGAACCTAAAAAACTCACTCAAGAGATTTGTTACATGGTGCAACTGTGAACTTACTCTTGTTGCTCGCTTTACCATGTTAACCTTCAAACCATCCTCATTATTATCAACATAATATGCGAGCCAATGAGGGCAAGAAACACACTGTGCCAGTTTCAACTGCTGCATGTTAATGACCATCATTGCCTGTTCAACAGGGTAATTGTGCAACAACTTGAGATATTTGAATAAAGCCCTATGTAACAACATTGAAAAAATGAAATTATGATTCTGACATTACCTCAGCCAGGTGCATTCCAGTCACTACTCCAAGGCGGGCTGACAGGCGCTGGAGGAGCAAACCCATCAGGGTGGCTAGCATCAGTATCCATAGCAACTGCAGTTCAGGATAAAAAGCCCAAAATATTAGACTACATGTCCATGCCTGTATGACAGAGTGTCTGAGAAGTATACCTGTGCTGCAGAAGCAATATGCCTGGTTTCAACATTGTTAGACAACAGGTTTCTGCGAGCGCGTTCACAGAACTTGATCTCTCTTTTCTGGGATGTCTTTTCCATTTTCATGTATTTATTTTGATACAAATCCCGGCCTACCTATCCTACATCAAAACAGAAAATAATCGGAAGCAGAGGAATATTCTCTTGGCCTATTCGACAAATATGAACAGTTTTCACGTATTACACACACCAAATTAATTAATACAAGTGAGACACAGAAAGACGAGATGTTATGTATAATACACATGCAGACATTACATGTACTTTTGCATTGCACTGCAAGGGATCTCATCTACATGTACATGTACGTGCTCAGCTCAGCTCGGTTATTTCGCTTTGAATCACCTCATTTTTGAGTCATCAGGACATGTGATTGAAACTGCAATTGTTAGGGCAAATATATGAACTTCCTTTCATAATATATAGAAAATCGTTTTTAAATGTTCGAATAGTGCTTTCTTATAACAATAACTGCTTAAACTAGTTCTTGAGCCATACACAAAGTGTAAAGCCTCCCCCCCAAAAAAAAATTAAATTGTCCACACAACTAAAATGTCGATACCTTCGGATGCGAATAAGTGGACATCACGAAAAACACGTACATGTACATTGTATTTTTACATTACAACTTTTTTTTAAAACCTACTTGTAACTTCAAGGGAACTATTTTGTATTTAAGACAGAAACAAAAAAAATACTGCATTGATTTCTATTGACACATTTGAGGATTTTTTCCAGTTGTACGATGACTCTCCGTTACGCAGAGACACATCAGCTTACAATGACTCGATTATTCGACATGATATCACATATCGAATAATCAAGTAATACCAACTCACTTTGTATTTAATCATCCCATGCAAGGTTAGGCATTTTAGGTAGATGGACAATTCAATGTGTAACCTGATGGTTTTCTCGTAATCTTATCATGTACTGTACACATGCATATCTATGCATATTTACACATGTACATGTACATGTGCACAACTATCACTGATCACTCTGCCGTTAGCGCACAAAACTTAAACAAAAAAGTATGACAAGCCGATCAAAGTTGTTTGAAGTACCGGTACACTGCAAAGAACACATTGCAAGAACACATGTGCAAAATGCCAACTAAGGCCAACATACATGTACATGTTCATGTACATGTACATGTACATGTATGTTCTTGGTTCACTCTACAAACATACAGTTCATATTTGCACATTGTTCCTCAATGTTTGCTGGTACACGCATGTTATTACGCCATCTTTGCATCCAAAGAGCAACCAACTCTTTATCATAAAAGTCATTCTTTAAAAAAAAAATATGCTTGGAATTTGATAAAAAATCAATATCACTATCTCTGTGACTGCTCAGCAACAAAGAAGCATGAGAACAACCTCCAGAGCAACCATCTCAGCTCCCCAGGGAGCTGAGATGGTCTTTGGAATGTTTCATGGGCCCAATGAGCAGGGTAATAATGATGCAGCACCTTGAGCACTAATACTGGTGAATACGTGCGCTTTATAAATACACATTAACTCTAACTCCAACAGATTTTCTCTAAGCACCCTGCCAAATGCAGCAATTGCAACAGTGGATTTTTTTTTTGCATTGCGCAGTGAACCCAGTGCACACCAGCCTTTGCACCAAGCAGTTACCCTGCTAAATGCAACTAACTGCAACAGTGGATTTTATACAACACCTGCATAAATCCCCGTCATCTGATTGGTGGATCGTTGATCACATGTCATTGAATTATTCGTACCAATGCACGGCGCGTGCGTGGCGCGCAGCGCACAGTGCAATGGAAGTACTATTCAGAGATGAAACTGGCATATGGCAAAAAAATCGGAAAATATGCCGAAGAAAAATACGTGTCCGAAATCTGGGCCGCGCTGCATTACACACATCTACATGCATGTACAATACACTTCATGCCCAATTTCCGGACACCTACTCCTGCTTTATTTTCGATTCAAACAAAATTTTACGGTGAAATAAATGGTCAGTGTTTTCATTGCATAAAATGCCCGAATTACGGTTAGAGTAACGGAGTCATCAATAAAGAAGTTCACTTCTTACTTGAGAAAGTCTAGGGAAAAGTCCGAAAGACAAGGCACCGTTCATGGTGCTTCAATCATGTCCATTCAACCACACAACTCCACTACTCCACTTGCATTCATACGTGGGAAAAAATCAGGTATTATCGTCTTTCTCTTCTAACAAATGCCAGTGAAATGTTTCGCTAATGCTCTCTTCGCTATCCTCGAGATAATCATCACGATTTTTAAGGCATTGTATTTTGTATAACTAAATTTGAAACCTCCGAAAATCGCACAACATAATGATTTTATCCACTGGATCGTTCACAAGGCTACCCGTTCGGGGCCGTTCCCGACCGGCCATGTGCTAGCAGACGGTACGGTGCGGTACGTACGCTGGAACTCATTACGTGCAGTACATGCACGCACGTGCGACACAGTGATTTTTCCATGTCGCCTGTCAATGTTTAACCTTTTGTCCAGCCGGAGAAGGCTCCGATCAGTGTTATGCCCTGTGTTTCTACCGTTGAAACACTCCAATAACGACTGGTGAAAGAGATTAAAACTACGTTCGCGATGATTTTAACTTGCCATTTCCATCGACTTTTCATCGACTTTTCTTCGAAATTATGATTGAAATAAAATGACATTTTGTAAAAAAAATCCTTACTAAATCAAATTTTGTGGGACACACTGTAAAAAAATCGGAAATTTCGTTGGAAAATTCAAAAAGTCGGTTTTCCGATTAAAATCGGAAAAGTTTCATCTCTGACTATTGCACTGTAATTAGAAGTACCATTGCACTGTCACTGCACATGTTGCCGAAGGTGGCGCTGTGGTGTTTACATTGGCAATAAAAGTTCTGAACTTATTGAACTGTTTAAGTTCTAAACTTATGGAAAAGTTTTAAATTGAGATAAATTGAACATGATAGTTCTCAACCTGTTGAACAGTTTGCATAAATTAAATATGAACTCTGAACTTGTAAAACTTGCAACAGTGGATTCTGTTGTACTGTGCACTGAACCCAGTGCATACCAGCCTTGACACCAAGCAGTTACCCTGCTAAATGCAACCAAATGCAACAGTGGATTCTGTTGTATTGCATTGGCACTATTATGGGCAGTTACCCTGCTAAATGCAACAAGATGCAACAAAGCACGGGGACTTGAGTCGCCTACTCAATGCAACAGTATGCAACAAGTGTTTATCTTTGTTGTTTTGTGTTGCATTTAGCAGGGTTAGGGTTGTAGCGTGAAATGGCATTTGTTTAATACCTGAAAGTTAGCGTGGAAGCCAGACTGCAGATCAGACTCAATGTTGCCAGGGTCCAAGTAGGCAATGCTCATGAGAAAACCTGGCCCGGTGAATGCCCATAGCTTGCGGAAACTGAAGGAATACTGCAAGAAAAAAAGTTAAAAGTATAAAACATATAATATTGCACCATTCCATTTTTAGCTTATTACACATGTGTGTGTGTGAAGTACCAATTTCACACGCATCACTCATGACATCATAGTCCAGACTTTAGTACTGAAAAGATCACTTTTATGCGCAAAGGAAAAAAATGACATGATTGCTACAACTCAAAAATCATCGCCAGTTAATTACATGTATGAAGGTTTATCTTCAACCAAACTTAAATCCTCGATCCTGATTGGTTGATCCATGGCAACAACAATATGGAATTATCCCATATATGCCATTGTCCATACAGCACTCCACATATTGCGCTATTCTAAGATGTGCGCCATTCTTGCTGCAGGCTTGTGTAGTAGGGTAACTGCTGAAAAGTGTGTGTATAGCGTGCGTGTTCCATCTTCACTGTGCGTCAAGTTTGCTTGAAGATAAATTTGTCATCCTGCTCGCGCTAGTGGAACACGGAAAATGTTCATGAGTTTGTTTCTGTTTTCAATAGGCGACGTTGAACAATAGAGGACAACAGGGTCCCCAATTCCCGAGAGGTCCCCAATTTGGATTCGTGTGCAAAACATATGGGAGGTCTAAGAAAAAGTACAAACAAAAGAGGAACAATACAGGGTTCCCGATTGCAGGCAAATACACACTTGTGTGAACATGTAAATGTACATGTAGTGCGTTTTGTGTCCCTTATACCACAAGGCCGAATACGGGACACAAATGCACTCCATTATTCCGTGTTCCACTCGCGCTCATGGAATAACTAATAATGTACACGTAGTGATGTGTGCGCTTTGTACAAGATGCGGTAGAGTACATGTAGCGAAAAAATGAATTTGTTATGAAACAAAAAATCGCCATGGTAGTTATAACAAAAGTTTGCAGTTAACTTTAAAATGTAAGTCCATATCTGAAATGTTTTGCTCCACCATGAATTTAAGTTAACTATGAATTTTTCGTTTAAAGACTTTTCCTTCTTTTCATATTCGGGAAAAAAATCCCAACCTGATGTCAGAAGAAAATTCCAGTACTTAAAATTCTTCTCTCTTTAACATAAAAAAGTAGAAAACTATGCTCTATTTTCTCATACAATGTAATGGCCAATAAAAAGAAATACGGAGCTAGAATAGCATTTCTGAATATTCGTCAATCACAACATAAAGTTTAAGCAGTCAACATGCACTGTGACAAGAGTGTACACACAGATTATTCAAACACCACAAATGCTGGAGAAATGAGTCTTTTTTGTTTTAAATTTTCCCTTCAGTTGTTAAAAATAAAAATCTGAAGCAAGTGGAAGACTTGAACAAAGTGTCATGCAAAATGATACGGATAAAACAGCGCTTGAGCCATGGTCAAAGCAACTCAAAATTAAAGCCTATAGATGTTTTTGAGTGAATACAATTAATGTATACATGGTATGCAGTCAACATGTACATGTATACATGTACCTGTAATTGATTTTGTAATAGAAACATAATAACAATCATAACATCTTTGTTCGTTCAAATTCACGGCACAAGATACAGAGTTATATAAACACAACTACCGGTAAATATAAAAAAGATGAATACAAAAATATACAAAGAAAAAAAACAACAACAACAACAACAAAAATATTTCAGTTGACAGAGATATCACTACTTATTTCGAAGACATCAGTGTCATTAAAAATTCCACATTCAACAACGTCGTCTCTAACATCAATCATGTCCGTAAGGACAGACACATTTGATTCCACATTTAAAGGTGCGCTATCACACCATGTTTCCCAGGAATCCTTGACAGTTCAAATGAAGATGTTCCAAAAACCCGAACAAGTATTTTGTAATGCTTCATTGGCTAATAACAGAGTGAGAGAGGCTCCACATTTAATAATTATGCTCAACAAAAAATGTCCATTTCATGCCATTACACTTCACTTTCAGGTCTGATTGCTTAAAGAATTTGGCCAAGTCTAAGTGGGACGAATAATCACAAGATTCCAGAAAAAGTATTTAATTATTGTGATAGTTTTGTTCTAATGTGTTTGCAAAAGGGCTCCTGCAGCAAAGTGCCATTTCGTGGAAAAAGCTTGATAAATTTTGGGGTGTTTTTTTAAAGCAAAGACACGAAAGTTTTACTTAAACCCTTTCGTTAATTCAATTTACTTTAAGTTTAACCCATTAGTCATTGTGGACCCCCCCCCACAAAAAACCCTCCCTGCCTACTACTCCCTGTAGCACCCGAAACTGCACAAGCACTCTACAGATTTATGGATTCACCACTGAAAAAATACAACGCAATAAAATGTAGTACATGTGCCAATGAGTTTCAGTTGGCCTTTCAATCAAGTGACTGTTTTCAACATTTAAGAGCTCCAAGCGGGTGTCGGTCACGACTCACTTCACCCATTTGCCACTTCGCCCACAACCACTTTGCCCATTTAACACTTCGCCCACTTACCACTTCGCCCATTTGCCACTTTGCCCACAGCCACTTTGCCCATTTAACACTTCGCCCACTTACCACTTTGCCCATTTACCACTTCGCCAACCCCTTGTTCGTATACACATGTACGTACGGGTATATGAAGGGGGATAATTCGGGTTCGATGATTTATGCATAGAACAAGTATTTTTGAGTTTGACAACTTGGAAATTCATTTTCAGAACTTGATTAGTTATTACATTCGAATAGTTTAGCTTCCGTTTTTTAAATATTTATAATAATAATGACGTTCAGAGCAATCTCACTTGTTAAACAAACAACAAAAATTATTTTAAAGAAAAACACTTTTTTTGTGAGAACTTTCATAATATAGACTTTTATTTTCTAGCTTGAATTAACATCAATTCATGCATAGTTTGGTTTGAAATTATATTGAAAACAGTATAAAATCAACAGTTCAGGGCCAAATAACATGCAGGCCAACATCACTTGGGTCTCTCAAACAAAAATTAAATTTTTGTCGTGTCTTTCATCTGTTGATTCTTTTCATTTATTTTCAATTTAAGGAAAATTAGCCAATTACATTTTTAAGCCTTCACACCCAAATGCATGTAAAATCACCTCCCAAAAAAGTGATAGTTCCCAATCCTGCATGTAGCCATTTTACAATCCTTCCACTTTCACAGGCAAATAAGACCCATATTTCATCCGCAATTTCATCAAGCCTGCCCTCAGATGGAAGCCCAAAAACCAGGGAGTTGATCATTGGGTCTATTACACAATTCCACCGTTTTTAAAGCCAAACGGTCTCCGTTTTCAAAAGAAATTGCGAGGGCACTTTTTTCGCTAATGACTCGCGCAGACGGAAATTCTCACTTGAATTAGTTCAGTGCACAATACCCACGAACGTACATTACGAACAAGGGGGTGGGCGAAGTGGTAAATGGGCAAAGTGGCAAATGGGCGAAGTGGTACATGTAAGTGGGAGAAGTGGTAAGTGGGCAAAGTGGCAAATGGGCAAAGTGGCAAATGGGCGAAGTGGTAAGTGGGCGAAGTGGTAAATGGGCGAAGTGGCAAATGGGCGAAGTGCTTGTGGGCAAATTGGTTGTGGACGAAGTGGAAAATGGGCGAAGTGACTGTAAAACCTCCAAGCCTGCATACATGTAAAGCAGGATTGACTGGCTGTGACTGTTTATGTAACTTGATACAGCTATGCTTTGACTGTTAGGGGTTCAATAAGCCAGCTGTGCCTGTGCCTACATTTTTTCATGTACATGTACCGGTATGTCTAACACAGAAAAGTACATACTGGTCGCTGAAATGGAAATTATGCATTTAAACATATAATGTACAATGTACATGTATGTAGAAGAAAATTAAAGACAAAAAAATTGGCAAAAAATATTCAGGCCTCAAGCAAGAAATACAAAGGATCATACAGTTATACACAGGATAGACAGGAAAGGAGAACAAAAATGCTCATTTGTCTTCACATCACTTTGACATTAAAGCAGATCAGAGCACAAGACAGATTTTGCAATGACCATGGTTTTGTCATGCCCCAACTCACAGCACAGGACTGTCTCAACTATAGTTATACGTACATGTAGGATCGTCCCAACCATAGTTAGGATCATCCCAACTACAGTTAGGATCGTCCCAACTATAGTTAGGATCGTCCCAACTATAGTTGGGCCAGTTCCAATAGTTGGGGCGTAACAGTTTTATATCAAACCAAAATGAGAGCAATAAGCAATATTATAACACCTCACCCGCAGTTTCTGTGTCTTGATTGGCCGAGAGCGAGTCACATGATACTTTCTATTTTTGCTATCTTTCTGTGCACGGCCAAAAGTACTATACCCGTAGCAACCAAAGTACTATACCATTAGCAACCAAAGCACTATTTCCACGGCGCGGCATTTGTGTGCAAATGCATGCTGGTGTGCGCGTTGCACGCAGCACGTTTTGTTCCAAAGAGAGCGCGCCACAGAGTTGGGTTCAAACATTTCGCGAAGGGGTAGTTTAGAAGAGAGAAATACATTTTCCACCAATTTTGTATTGAAATTGAAGTTTATTTCAACTGTGTTCAGATTTAAATAATTAAAAATATTATAACCAAGCAGAATCTGTGGGTGAAGTGTTATAAAACAAATATTGAATGCTTTATCTCGTTGTGAAGTAAAACTAGCATCCCTCGGTGATCCATGGAGCATTCTATTTTCCCGAGGCGAAGCCGAGGGGAAATAGAATGTCCATGGATCACCTCGGGAGGCTAGTAGTACTACACCACTCGAAGCATTCAATATTTGTATAATGACAGCCTGTTATTGCAGAGCTGAAAATGTTGGACAATAAGCATTCCATTCTTGCTTAGTTTCTTTTTTTTGTGCCTTACTTTCTCTGGCTTATCAAACACGAGCTGGAACAGTTTCATAGGCTGAGCCTGTAATTGAAAGACATTGATTATACACAGAAGGTTATATTCACAGCTGGCAGTTGAGGGTTTCAGATGTAATATAATAATTTGCATGTAATAATAATTGTAGTGCTTATATAGCGCTTTCCATCCTATCAACAATCTCAAAACGCTTTACAATTATTACCCCGTTCATCGGGCCATGAGACCATACAGCAGCCGATATCAGCGCTCAATTGGTGTTCGACCCACACGGGTACCCATTTATACCCCAGGGGGCCAATTCACGGCGCTGCTAAGCACAAAAATTTGCTTAGCACAAAAAAATTCTGGCTTATAAAAGCAGGTTACCAGCCAAAACTCCATGTGATGTATATTGCTCATGATTAGTATTCAGCTGTTGTTTGCTATAGCATGAAAATTACGTGGAGCTTTGGCTGGTAAACTGCTTTTATAAGCCAGGCTTTTTTGTGCTAAGCAAATTTTGTTGCTCAGCAGCGCCGTGAAATTGGGCCCAGGTGGAGAGATGCAAATGTAGTTACATGTAAGTGTCTTACCCAAGGGCACAAACACCATATTCCTGGCAGCATTCGAACCCACACACCATTGTGCGTGACTCAAACACTGTAACCACTGGACCATGGCATTCTACCGGTACATGTGACCTGTTCCCACAAAGTGAGCTTAAATACAGACTTTTTTAAGAAGTTAGATTTATATTTCTGGATTTTGCAAACCACGAGCTTTCAAATAGTATACAACATTTGGGGCTACTGAGCTAAATCCATGTAGACCTCCAACACGACAGACCTAAGACCTAAAGACGTCACGCTTTGTTTACATGTGCACTTTCTTATGAGAGCTCTCCTAGGAAAGCGCACATGTATTAAAACAAAGCGTGACGTCATTAGGTATTAGGTCTATTAAAGTTGTAAATTTAAAAGCTGTTTTTGAGAAAATGACACTTACAAATGGCGCTGTTTCATTACAGTGAATGAACAGTCAACTAACCAAATGGGATGAAAATAGGTTTTTAAAATGTTCGATAGAACATATATAACAAAAATGGGAAAGGTCCAACAGGACTTACAGATTGAGGTTCACCTGAAAACAAAACTGACCATTTGTCTCCACTTAACGTCCTAATGTCCATTTCATGGTGACAGGTTATATATTTTACAGTGTGTGGGGCTGAAACTGCAGACATATGGAGTTACATACATGTACATTTACATGTAAGGGGAATGCTACCTGTACATTTTGAATACATGTATGTAATCAAAAATATATAGCACATCGTTTAATAATTTTTACCAGAAACTGGTTCCGGTTTTTACAAAATATTAGTCAGCTTTGCTTAAATCAGACAAACACATAGCCGTCACTGTATTATATCAGTAATCTGAGGTAACTGTAATTTTGTTTATTATTACATGTAGGTTTTAGAAGTACTAACCCAAGTAACAAAAAAATCATGCAACTGAAATGATAAACACTGTCCAGTGCATGTATTGTTCATTGTACGAATGTGTAAATATCTTTTACAATATAAAAATACATATTTGTACATGAAGAAGAAAAAACTTTTTGCTCGCATAATTACATGTGCATGTAGTGTACCGGTACCTCGTTACTTGTATATAAATTAACGTATGCATGTACTTGTCAGGACACTTGGCAATCAGACATATGGCAATTTCACAAGTATACACGTTGAACTACCAGCATTAAAAATTCTCCATTTCAATGCATACTATAATTTGTGCTGTTTGAAGCAAGCTTAATGGTTTTTGCTAATTCCCTGATCAATTAATTTCAACTGGTCAAAAAGTTTTGTGACAATGATGAACTACGTACACAAAGTACAAGTTATGGAAGGTTATACCCATTTCCGGTGATTCTATTAAATTGAAGTCTAACAGAAAAATTGTTGCATGCCGAAATTCCCCCCCCCCCCCCCAAAAAAAAAACTAATAATAAAATAAATGTATAATGAGATTGTGCACATACGGTAAGTGCCGTACATTTCAAATAGTTAAGCATTCAATTATTCAAAACTGGAGTTGATCTAGTATTTGAATATACAAACATTGACATTGAGCTAATAAAATACAATTGATGTATTACTACTACGAGCTTCATGTACAACGATACTTTTTTTTGAGGTACATCGATATATTTTTTTCTAGGTACATGTATGTAGCTGACAAAACAAAAAATGGTTTCTAGTGTTTCCAATATTATTATTGTGGAACGAATGTTTTTCTTTTGTTTCTGTTTCCTCTTAATTTTTTTCATTATTTGTTCATGAAGTTGGAGGCCTTTAAGACAGTACATCCATGCGTTTTGGGTGTGGCAAGCCAAGCAGTAAATATTCTTTTAATATATAAATTTTTTTGTTAATAATGGGCCATATTCAACAACACTTTTTCAAATGTTGCATTTGTAAGCCCTATCATACATGTATACCTAATTCCAACAGAAGAAATATACATGTCAATGTTTTGTTGCACTATTAAAATTGAAATACTCTTGAAAAAAACAATTTTGGTACAGAGTGTATAATTTTTTTGCAATTAAAATGTAACAAAATCCAACAGGTCAAAAGTCCCAAGGCCAAACTGTCTCAGAGTCTGTGGTCACCAACTGCAGCAGGACACAACTGTGGCATTGTTCAATGGGACTAGCTCTCATTGTCTCAGAAATGGCAGTTTATGCCCTGGGCCCCATTTCACCACACTGCTTAACAGTTTAATAGCAGAAAAGTTGTGCTTAGCATAGCAGAAAAATGTGCTACCCTCAAGCACTACTTCACGGCGTGGATGTGCTAATGGTCGCGCATGCATGGAGATTTCTATTGTTAACATCACTAAGTTAAGCACATTTTTCCACTGAAGTAAGTGTGCCTTTTGCTGTGCTTATGCTTACGGTCTCCATGAAAACGGAGGCTCTGTAAGCAGAAAATACTGTGCTTAGCAGTGCCACAAAATTGGGCCCTGGTGTTGATAGCTGAATGCATCAAACTGCACCAGGCTATTACACCTGATGCACTGCGTTGCGTCTGGCAGGGCTAGGGTTAAATGGAATGTTCCAGCACAGCTTTTAACTATTTCAGGTTTTTTTAAGACTTACGTTTTCTTCTTCTGGAATGGGCACGCGGTGTTCAAAGTCAGGGTCCTCCTCGGGCACTGGGCCCAGACTTCGGCTGGGATCCCCGCTCACGGCATTGACGCTGCTGGTGGCCTCAGGCTGGCCGGACAGGCTGTCGTCTGAGTGGTTTTGTAATAGTCCGTATTGTGGTTGAGGTCCCACTAATACCACAAAAAAAGGGTGGAAAAAAGAAAGCAATTGCAGTTACATGCTTTACTGCTACCTCGTCCGCAGGGGTTACTTTTCTACAACCTCACTTCCGATAGTAGCCCTATGGTTGGAATCTTGCTTCCTGTATCTTGATTTGATACTGTAATAGCAAGTAAGTGGATTTATATTGTGTACTTCTGTGGCTTTTATTAACCTTCATGTGAATGATTATGTCCTCTCCTCTTCAGAAAAAAAAAAATCCTTTTCATTTTGCTAATATGTACAAATGTAGTGTAATACTACAGATAAGATGGGTAAAGATTTCAACTTTAAAACATTTTAACTTTGAAATAATTGTGTTTTTGGATCTCACGCCACGACAAATTGATACTGCGTGTACCCTGGACATCGCATACAAAACAAACACTGATGTAAGGTACAGCCAACAACCAGACTATTCGGTACCTAGTTAGCATGTGGGCAATTCCGTAAAATTGACGTACATATCAGAAACTTTAATGAGCTGCTATTGGAAAAGTGAATGTGACACATCATTAATATGTGACATCTAATGAGTAGAAAACAATTACAGACCAAACTAAGGTACTGGTACCACAACCTCAACGACTTTGTACATGTACATCATGTGGTCCGATGTACGCAGAGAATTGGATTTTAAAAAATTGCCCATACATGCAAGATTTCTGAACATGCAAATGCTCTATTAGCAGGCCTGGGTAAGAGAGCAGGTAGTGGGAGCGTACTACTGGACACAATGGTAACAAGGTTGCCTTTACTCCAAACACTGATGAACTTGTGATGCTGTACACTTACTCAGTGATAATTCTCTAGACGATCCCAGATCTTCGTTATTCTGTGATGATTTAGCTTGTCCCATGCTGGCTACAAGATCTTCATTGTCAACGGACATTGTCTGAGGCTAAATGTAAGCCTCTAACATGAAACAAACAAAAGAAAAAATTAGAAGTTAGAATAAGTTATATAAAACAAATCTCTTTCAACAAAATTGTTCAAGCACAAGTTCAAATGCATTTTTTTCTTTTACTTTTTCACATTTTTCCGGCTGATACACTTCCAATAAATTTCAGTTTCAAAATGTTTAATATTGTTATGACCCAATACAATGCAATAGAGCAGTTGACCCAACTGTATTTGGGTCAGTCCCAACTATGGTTTGGGCAGTCCTAATTATAGTTGGGACAATCTCAACTAAAGTTGGGATGATGCCATAGTTGGGGTGTGTCAACATCCTTTGATTGTGCACAGATCCATTTTCAATTACAGGAATGGTGGGTCATTCCGTGTCAAATCGCCCAAACAAAATTAAAGTTTAAAACCCACCTCCTTCAAATTGGTTCATATTTAGTGTATTGGTTAATTTAGGTTGAAAAAGCTGAAATTTAAGTTTCAGCGGCTTTGGACCAACGGTTTTCACGTTATCGCCCTCCATTTTTTTTGCAATTTTGGTCAAAATGGGCGTGGCCGCCAATATTCAAATCACCTGTAACTTTTGGCCAAATGTGTTCATCTTGGTGTCTTTGGAAAGGTTACATCATAAGAAATCCAAGTTTATCATTATTTTTCATGTCGGAGCAATCTGACTAGTCAATTTAAAGCAGGGATTTGTTTGTCCCTGAAATGTGCACATGTAGGAATATCAACATGTATGTTGCAACAAGTATGCCTACTTTGAGATGAGCTAGAAAACCATTTTATTTTTTTTGAAAACCAAACAAAAACCCTATTCCCCCAATTTCTTGATATTTTGCAGAAAACATGTTAAATTTTGTTGGGGTGTAATTTTCATCCAAGTTCATCTCAAGGTCACGTGACCCACAAGGTCAAATTCAAGGTCATGCTTCAAACCAACTTTCAAGTTTTTGAGTAATTCTCAAGTTACGTGCTGAGAAGAGTCAACCTTACCAAAACATAACACACACAGACATATGTATACATGCAGACAGACGTCAACACAACCTGCACTATGTGGACATCTTTTGTTCACATGTCCACATAGTGACTGTAAGACAAACTTACCCAGACATACACACAGAAGGAATACACTATCGCAATATCCCCCTCCGGCTTACAGCCAGGGGGATAAAAAAGGATGAGGGGTAGCGCAAAAACCATTGGTCCCGTGGCATTAACACTTAAGATTTCAACTTTTTCAACCCAAAATTACCCCATACACTAAATATGAACCAATTTGAAACGGGTGGGGTTTAACCCATTGGGTGATTTATAACTGAATGAAAAAAATTATCTGCTTAACACGTATCTCAGTGGTTTACAATTGGTATAATAATAATAATAATAGTGGCATCTTATTAAGCGCAAACAGGTCCATCACTAGGTGACGCTCATGGCGCTATACAAAGAGTAAGCACAAACTACAAAACTTATAAATGACAAAATTATAAATGCTAGGTCCAAGACATATGAATTGCAAGGTGTAAGCCGAAGAGGAGATTAGAGTGTGAACAGGTAGGTTTTGAGTTCTTGTTTGAAGGAGATCGAAGAGGGAGCTTGACGGATAGAGAGGGGTAGACTGTTCCAGAGAGTGGGGCCTGCGTGAGAGAAGCTGTGGTCACCCCAAGAGTGTCGGGATCTAGGAACTTGAAGAAGGGAGGAGTCTGATGATCGAAGCCTGCGTGGGGGGTGGTATGCCTGTATTGAGTTTTGTAAGTAGACTGGTGAGGAGCCATGGACTGCGTGGTAGACCAACAACAGAACTTTGAAGGTGATGCGTTTGTCAACGGGCATGAAAAAAAAGGACAGTACCAAAGAATTTTCGCACTTCTCAGGAAATACGTGTAAGATGTTAGACAAACGCTGGGGAAAAATCTAGACACATTACAGCATACAATGTGTACATTTAAAATAACCATGCAACACCATGAACCCTTGCACACACACGTACATGTATGTACAACACCCATACATGTACAGTACAATGTATGTATCACCAAAAACCAGACAAGTAAGTTTTTTCATAAATAAACCTTTATGCGTGCATAACACAATAATACTACAATACTGCAAATTGCAGTCACTACGTGCATGGAATATGACAAAAAAGAGTTATTGATTGACCTTGTGAGATTTGCATGTACACCGATATAATGCAGTCAGCATCAACAAGTGCAAGCACACCCCCAAAACCTACAGGCAGACTTAAAGGGAACATACAACATTGGCAAACATCACAAAACGAAATGATCTTAACTGGATTGTTAGGGAATGAGTCTAAAGCATCCTGTAAAATGGTGCTGCTGGTGTGTTGACATTTTCAAGAAAAATGTTATTTTTCCAACGCTGGTCAGCCGACCAGCGTTGGAGAAAACTGGCTTCAAAAACTGCTCCTAATTTTCCTAATTAGTTATTCCGCATTTTATTTTCAAGTGATTACACACCTGTGAAGGGGTACAAGCCTTCTAGACTGATTCTCTGACCTTACAATACCCGAAAGTCTATAAATTGCTCCGATTCATCTTAAGTAGGGTCAGGGAACCAGACTACAAGAAAATGATTGGTTTTCTTGGTTTTTCCAGCATCTACAATGTACAAGCCCAAAACGTGGAACGAGTCATTTTAACAACTTTTGCTATAACATACTGATCCTCGAAATTCATTTATTTTTGAAAATCGCAGCAAAAGCAAATGTTGTACATTCCCTTTAAAGGCATTAAGGATCATTCGCATAAATCCCAAAAGTAGCCTGCCAAATTATTATAAAAAAAAGCTCATTTGGATTCAAGATCGTACTGGTATTGAACATCCCATGAAATTTTTCCATCTGGCTTGCTGTCATTCAGAAGAAATCAAGAAATGTAGGTGATTTCCAATGATCAGTCAATTGACAGAGTTTTGGAATAAAAAGCATCAAGTCGTGTTCCATGTTCAAAAAGATTGTGCATTGTGTTTCACCGTTTTCTCGAAAAGTGTAATATTCACTGAGCTGAAAGTTCAACAGGTTAGGTTGTGAACAATCTTCTGTTGATTTTGAATGGTGTTATTATTTGAAACGAACAAAATGCATTAACGGCAAATGTTCCTCTATGCCTTTACAAGCATGTTGCATTATCCTACAAAGGGAATGTACATTGTACAACATTTGCTTTTGATGCAATTTTCATAAATAAATGGATTTGGATGAGTATGTTATAGCAAATATTGTTAAACTGATTTGTTTCATGTTTTGGGCTTGTAGATGCTGGAAAAACCAAGAAAACCAATCATGTTCTTGTAGTCTGGTTCCCTGACCCCACTTAAGATGAAACAGAAAAATGTATAGACTTTGGGGAATTGTAAGGTCAGAGAATCAGTCTGGCAGGCTTGTACCCCTTCACAGGTGTGTAATCAATTGCAAAGATAATACGGAACAACTGTTATGAAAAAATCGGAGCGGTTTTTGAGCAGTTTTCTCCAATGCTGGTCGGCTGACCAGCGTTGGAAAAATAACATTTTTCTTGAAAATGTCAACACACCAGCAGCCACGATTTTACAGGATGCTTTAGACTCATTCCCTAACAATCCAGTTAGGTATTTCGTGATAATTTGATCATTTCGGGGGTTTTTGATGTTTGCAAATGTTGTATCTTCCCTTTAAGGCTCTGCAGTCTACATAGCGTTAGTGACTAGTAGTAAACTAGCACCAAAGATCTTATAGCGCCGAAGGCGCAAGATGGGGAACTCCATAGTAATTGCGAAATCGGCTTGGACGCCATTTGAGCAAGCAAACCATTGTGCAAGCCATTGTTTGCACAATGGTTTGCTTACTCGAAGCAAACCATTGTGCAAACAATGGTTTTCACAATGGTTTGCTTACTGGAATGGCGTCCATGACGATTTCGCTATTTCTATGGAGTTCCCCATCTTGCGCCTTCGGCGCTATAAGATCTTTGACTAGCACCCTTTGAACAAAGACATTGACAAAATGGAGAACGGCCAACACAAGAGCTGGAGAACTCAGTTGAGCACCGGAATGGCAATCTGAAGGTTACACGTTCAAACCCTGCTCCAGTCAATTTTTTTGATCAACTTTAAAATGATACTGTTCAAAAGATTTTTTTTTTAACATGGCCAATAGGCTCCTAAGAATTTTGAAACCATTTTGAAATGTGCAAAGTATATTGACACGTTAACAACACCATTGCCCTCATTGCAAAACTGCCAATTATAAATAGGTTTAATCTTGTTAAATAATTAAAACCATACATACCCATAGTTATGCTCCGAAAGCTGTATATTTAACAAGAGGTTTTGAACAAAAACATTCAATTGCTACACTAAAATTTCACTTGTATGAGCACACGTATGAGCCAACTTCAGAAATTCCAAAGGTGATTTAGCAGGGGTGTGAGTGACCACTGATAAAAAATAGCTGAAAACAGCTGAAAAAGGTGTAAAAAAGCTGAACTTTGGAAATCTCCTATACTTTTGTACACAGCAAGAGAGGGAAAAAAGCTGAAATCCAAAACAGAAAAAGCTGAAATCAGCTTTAAAGCTGAGATTTCACACCCCTGTAGTTTCTCAATGGAATTGTTTTCTTTGGGGGGGGGAGGATGGGGTGGGGCAGGGGAGAATTCGACCGCTTATTAAAGCACAAACCTCGAGTCTGACAAGTACATGGTCATTATGTGATTACCTGATTTCTGAACAGAAATCTTTTCTGTCTGAGTCTTTAAAACCTGTTCGGGCATCATGATTTGGACATGCACCAGTCTGGCTCCCGCCCCATTCATTGTCGTTCTTGCTGTTATCTAGCCATGTCTAACACTGGGAACCATGATCCGTGTAATGCATGCATGCATGCCGCATATATCAGGGGTGTGTGTGAAAACAGCTGAAAAAAGTGTAAAAAAACTGAACTTTGGAAATCTCCTATACTTTTGTACACAGCAAGTGAGGGAAAAAACTGAAATCCAAAACAAAAAAAAGCGACCGCGCCTACAAGTTAGTGCGCTTGGTATGAGGGCGGTTACTAAGCAAATCGCACGTGCGCACTGCGTGTTCATGTTGCACGGCCGTACGCCATGTACGATCTAGACTCGGTCATTGTCGGTACGTGTGAGAAACTGATGAAAAGAGTCTACAAAAACGTACCAGTTTAACGTCCATCACCAGACGTTTTACGAGTGCATATGGATTATGGGCTCCAGAAAAATTCAAGAATATCTCGGAAAATTGAACATCATTACACCTAAGCATCCCAGAAGTGATAGATGGGACATCATAGAATACGACCATATGTAAGAAACCACCCTGAATTTTTATGAAAACGCCCTAAGTAGTGCGCGGTACCACGGTGTGTGGCCAGAGCAGAGGTTCAGCGCAGCATACTGCGGCCACTAGTGGGGCTAACCCTGGACTCCCTCCGTAACGTAGGGAGGAAAGGGAGTCCACCTAGCCTGGGCTAGTCTAGTGGCATGAGTGGTCACTGTCCAAAACCGGGTTTCCACTACCACTGAGCTTGAGTAACTCCAGCTGACATGCTCCATATTCATTACATGGGAATGAATATGGAGCATGTCAGCTGTCAGCTGGAGTTACTCAAGTCAAGCATGGAGCTAGCCCCACTAGTGTGGCCGTCGGTATGCTGCGCTGAACCTCTGGCCACACACCGTGGTACCGCGTGCTACTGAGGACGAAGTTTCATAAAATCTGCGGTCCGTTTCTTACATTTTAAGTTTCTTACTTTCTTATGGTTGTATTCTATGATGTCTCACCTATCACTTCTGGGATGCTTAGGTCTAATGATATTCCATTTTCCGAGATATTCTTCAATCTTTCTGGAGCCCATATCAATTTGCACTCGTGAAACGTCTGGTGGTGATGGCAGCCATTTTGAATGTGACAAGAGATGACCTCAAGCTGTGACGTCGCGTTTATGCAAATCGCTTGTCGAGCGCGCGAGGGCGCGAGTTGCAAATGCGACGGCTGTTTCCTGTGCCGTAGATCCTGAATAGAGATCAGTGCACGTGGTACTCCTAGAACTATGAGGCTCCGCGTGAGCGGAGCCTCATAGAGTCAGAAGCCCGCAAAATTGCTGTCAACACAAAACACTAATTAAGTACAAAAACGTCCATTCCAAATAAGCCATTTCCCACAGAACCGCTGCACAGTTTGCCCCTAAACTCCATACAATACCTCATGACATACTCACGTTATGTGCACCAAACAAACATCGGTGGATTCTGTCTGTTTTTAGGCCAAAATGATGAAAAATATGCCCTTTCCGCACTGAGCCAACCTAACACTTGAAACGAGCACGCGCTGATATCGCAGTCATTTTCGGGTTCGATCGCTCGTAGCGCGCCGCGGGGGGTACGTACTTGCACTTGTACGCATGCGCATACTATCAATCCGCTCCTACACCATACCCCCCGCGGCGCGCTCCGAGCGATCGAACCGAAAATGACGCAGATATCAGCGCGCGTGCTCGTTTCAAGTGTTAGGTTGGCTCAGTGCGGAAAGGGCATATTTTTCATCATTTTGGCCTAAAAACAGACAGAATCCACCGATGTTTGTTTGGTGCACATAACGTGAGTATGTCATGAGGTATTGTACGGAGTTTAGGGGCAAACTGTGCAGCAGTTCTGTGGGAAATGGCTTATTTGGAATGGACGTTTTTGTACTTAATTAGTGTTTTGTGTTGACAGCAATTTTGCGGGCTTCTGACTCTATGAGGCTCCGCTCACGCGGAGCCTCATAGTTCTAGGAGTATGCACGTGGCCCCCTGACGATAAATGCATGGTACAGGAAACAGCCGTCGCATTTGCAACTCGCGCCCTCGACAAGTAATTTGCATAAACGCGACGTATTGTTTGTCTTTTTAAAAGAATGTTGAAAAAAAATCATATTAATCAACATTACCGGTACATACAAAAACAATAGGATAGTGAAACCATGGAACTATAAGATCCCCCCCTCTCAAATACTCAGGAGAGTGCAAGATACTTAATAGTTAAACCCTAGTCCATAATTCAACTCCCTCAGTCATGGAAAGTTCGTGGTGGAAAAAAAAAAGGCCATGCAAACTAGATAACAACGCCGTCACAATTTCGTAAGCCCGCGATTGCCATTTGCTAACATTTTGCGTACACTTTACCTTGCGCACGCAAGTTTAAACTTGCGCAAGGGTCTTAAATTGCGATCGCCTTTGCACAAGTTATAACGTGCGCGCGCAAATTAAAATGGCGCGGTGTAGTTTGCGTGCTTCGAGAGTCACTCGCGCAAGTTTAAACTTGCGCGCGCAGGTTTAAACTTGCGCGTGGGACTCAGATTGCGCTCGACAGGGCTAGCATGGAGCTAGCTCCATGAGTCAAGCTAGTTTCCACAGTAAAGGAGCAAAGCCTCAGGCTAAACGCGATTACAAAGACGTGATCATGTGCCTTAAGTTACATGGAAAACACCTTAACTCACCTTTTCTCAATGCAAGCGTAAAACTGAACAAACTAAACATCGAAAGTTGGCTTCCAGACGTTCGTTTACCCGTTCCGGATATCCGCGGCAGCGCTGTATGTCGCATGCGATTTACTGATACACAGGGTGACCGTAAGTTCAGAGCCAAATTCTGCTAAATGCCCATCAAAAATCTGTCAGATATATCAAAAATCTGCCAAATTCCCCAGAATCACTCGTTGTGAGTTCGCTGCCCGCCACGTATAATATTCAGTGTCGCGTTATAATTTTGGGGGCCTGTTTGGGATCATCGAAGGATCGATGCATTGCTTCAAATGTCGCGATCTTAAACGCAGTCACGAAAAACAATCGACGAAAAAGTGTCCAACCCGGCGGAAGACACCCTCCACATTTTTCCACGGACTTGGAGCCATTTTGGCGTCGCGGGAGACCGCGGTCTCGGATCCTTTCAGGAGCAAACATTTCTCGGAGGCCGAGTAAACCTTGCTGTTATCATGGAGGAATAAGAACAATGTATTCTTATTCCTCCATGCTGTTATATAGATGGTTGAACCAAGTTCAATAAAAGTTGTATCGACTTTTTCCTCGCAGACAGTCTCGCAAATTGTAAGAAGTTCAAGTTTCCGTTTGTTGAAGAGTCCAATACTGAAACTTAATTATGACCTTATAATTCCTCCATGATTCAGACCGTTTGTAATTTTATGGTAACACTCAACATTTCCATTTCAAATGACACCTTTACGTTTTATTGCATTATGATTTATTGTCAAAACTGTACAATCAGTCTTCGCCTGTGTACTACGGTAACATTTTCATTACGTTTTCCCACAAATGCAACTGCCTCACAAAATGCCATTTTAACACACAGACGGGAACATTTACAGACAGTCCCCCCCCCCTCCCCTCCATTTTAAAGCAGGGGACATTGTTTGGTGTCCCCCCCCCCCACACTTTTTCTTCCCCGAATAAAAATTGTAGCATAATGATTCTATTGCTCAGAATACACGTACCTGATTCAATTACTCCAAACTCAAAACTTTTAAAGATGATCTTTTCCTGAAATTGGTTTTAGTGGTCAGAAATTGCCTCAGATCACACCACAGAAATTGCTTTTATACAACTGCATGTCTCCTCAACTATATCCCCCATTTACATTTAACTCCCCACATTTTCATCCCCAACACAATACGCCCTACCCGATCTATGATCGGGTAAATCAGCTTGTACACTATAAACACTTAAAATCACATGCAGATTGGTAATATTGCCTTAATTAAGATTCAAATTACATAATAAACAATCTCGTCACGTAAAGATGTTGTGAAATTATTGGTACATTTTGGATCCGGCCACGGCGCGTGACGAAGGCCGTTTCCTGGTGATCAGAAATGAACTATTTTGAGGGGTTAGTATAACAGATCAAATATTGTTAAACTGACATGTTTGAAGTTTTGTGTTCGAAAATGCTGAAAAACCAAGAAAAACACCAATGTTCAAGTAGTCTGGTTCCCTGACTCCACTAAAGATGAAATGGATCAATTTATAGATGCCAGAAAATTGCAAGGTAATGGAACCAGTCTAACTGGCCTGTACCCGTTCATAAACATGTAACCAATAGCAAACAACATTTGGACTGAAAAAAATGATAAATTTGGAGCAGTAGTTGACTATAGTTAGGTTTTTCCAATGGTGGTCGGCCGACCACCGTTGGAAATTTATACAAAATACCAGTTTTCTTGAAAATGACTTCACACCTGGTGCCATAATTTTACAGGATGCTTAAAACATCCTAACGTTTTTCGTAAAAAACGGTAGTTTTGTTTTTCGATGTTTGCAAATGTTGTATATTCCCTTTAAAAGATTTTCCATGCACAAGTACTAGGACCTTTACATGTCCTATAGGAATCCTATAGGATTCTTTATAATCCTATAGGATCCTATAGGATTCCTATAGGGCTTTTTTGTAAGGGGAACCTCAGCACTTAGACCAGCCAACCTATACCCAGCAAGTTTTGAGACAATTGAATTCAAGGCCTGTGTGTGTAGCAGTGCTACATGCTACAGAAAACAGTTAGTCAGGCGATACCTTGATATGCCTTTTATTCGAATGGGCATGAGCCACCTTAAGGTCAAAGAACCAGACAAGGGAGAACGCACTAACGCTGAACGCTTGGCAAGTTATAAGAAAAGGGCAAAAAGGAAAGGGCCGTGCCAAGTAGCAAAATATATGCTACACCATTGACTTGTGCACAAATGAAATGCTACAAAGTGCTACACGCGTAAATCAAAGGGCGAAAAGGAAGGGGCTGTGCCAAGTAGCAAAAAAGTGCTACACCATTGACTTGTGCACAAATGAAATGCTACACAGTGCTACAGGCGTAAATCAAAGGGCGAAAAGGAAGGGGCCGTGCCAAGTAGCAAAAAAGTGCTACACCATTGATTTGTGCACAAATCAAATGCTACACAGTGCTACAGGCGTAAATCAAAGGGCGAAAAGGAAGGGGCCGTGCCAAGTAGCAAAAAAGTGCTACACCATTGACTTGTGCACAAATTAAATGCTACACAGTGCTACACGCGTAAATCAAAGGCCGAAAAGGAAGGGGCCGTACCAAGTAGCAAAAAAGTGCTACACCATTGATTTGTGCACAAATGAAATGCTACACAGTGCTACACGTGTAATAAATGAAAGGGCGAAAAGGAAGGGGCCGTGGCAAGTAGCAAAAAAGTGCTACACCATTGACTTGTGCACAAATTAAATGCTACACAGTGCTACACGCGTAAATCAAAGGGCGAAAAGGAAGGGGCCGTGCCAAGTAGCAAAAAAGTGCTACACCATTGACTTGTGCACAAATTAAATGCTACACAGTGCTACACGCGTAAATGAAAGGGCGAAAAGGAAGGGGCCGTGGCAAGTAGCAAAAAAGTGCTACACCATTGACTTGTGCACAAAATAAATGCTCTTTGATTTACGCGTGTAGCACTGTGTAGCATTTAATTTGTGCACAAGTCAATGGTGTAGCACTTTTTTGCTACTTGCCACGGCCCCTTCCTTTTCGCCCTTTCATTTACACGTGTAGCACTGTGTAGCATTTGATTTGTGCACAAATCAATCGTGTAGCACTTTTTTGCTACTTGGCAAGGCCCCTTCCTTTTCGGCCTTTGATTTACGCGTGTAGCACTGTGTAGCATTTCATTTGTGCACAAGTCAATGGTGTAGCACTTTTTTGCTACTTGGTATGGCCCCTTCCTTTTCGGCCTTTCATTAACACAGTGCTACACGCGTAAATGAAAGGGCAAAAAGGAAGAAGCCGTGTCAAGTAGCAAAAAAGTGCTACACCATTGACTTGTGCACAAATGAAATGCTACAGTGCTACACATGTAATAAATGAAAGGGCGAAAAGAAAGGGGCCGTACCAAGTAGCAAAAAAGTGCTACACCATTGACTTGTGCACAAATTAAATGCTACACAGTGCTACACGTGTAATATCGTTACTGCGCATGCTCAATTCTGTAGCAGTGTAGCAATGCTGCATGACATATGGTGCGTGACCGATCGTCTCGTTTCTTGCTCCATATGAGCCAACCTGTCCCATTATGCAAGGGTTTGAAGGATTGAAGCTTTTTCAAACAAGTGTACATTTTTCTCGTTCAAATTTACTGTTTTCTGTCAAATAACCATTTTTGCAGAATTCCGCCAGAAATCTGCCAAAAAAAACATTCTGTCAAATTTTCTGTCAAACTCATTTTTAACAAAAATTCTGTCAAAGTTAGCCGAAAATCGGCTAAAACGGTCATCCTGCTGATACCTGATGACCCCCGACTATTTTGTTTATCTTTGTGATGTACTTGCGGTCCTACACCCTGGCGTCTTATTTTTACACCGGTGTGAAGTTGGTTACTTATTCCTCGTTGGACATTCAACGTTGAATAAGTAACAGTTACTTATTGGACATTCGCGTTGTGTACTATGGGCACGGCATACAATGAAAACTCGGTTCACAACGCAGGCCACAGCGCCAACGATGCACTCCCCTAAGAAAACGTGGGTTGACATTTGGAGAAACAAGTAGGGGGCGATTTGACAATGAAGGACCCCTTGCCCCGGGCAAGGCTGGGTGTGGGGGGATACAGGGGGACCCAAGGAAAGCCCTTGAAATGTGCTTGACCCGGGGCAAGGGGTTCTAGTATTTTATTTATTATTTTCTTTATTTTATGTGTCGGTGTACAACTTATTTCACATTTCCATATGTTTGTGCACAATTCCCGTCTACAAATAGGGGGCGATTTGACAATGAAAGACCCCTTGCCCCGGGCAAGGCTGGGTGTGGGGGGATACAGGGGGACCCCAGGAATGCCCTAGAAATGTGCTTGACCCGGGGCAAGGGGTTCTAGTATTTTATTTATTATTTTCTTTATTTTATGTGTCGATGTACAACTTATTTCACATTCCCATATGTTTGTGCACAATTCCCGTCTACAAATAGGGGGCGATTTAACAATGAAGGACCCCTTGCCCCGGGCAAGGCTGGGTGTGGGGAAATACAGGGGGACCCTGGGAATCCCCGAGAAATGTGTTTGACCCGGGGCAAGGGGTTCTAGTATTTTATTTATTATTTTCTTTATTTTATGTGTCGATGTACAACTTATTTCACATTTCCATATGTTTGTGCACAATTCCGGTCTACAAATAGGGGGCGATTTAACAATGAAGGACCCCTTGCCCCGGGCAAGGCTGGGTATTGGGGGATACAGGGGGACCCCAGGAATGCCCTAGAAATGTGCTTGACCCGGGGCAAGGGGTTCTAGTATTTTATTTATTATTTTCTTTATTTTATGTGTCGATGTACAACTTATTTCACATTCCCATATGTTTGTGCACAATTCCCGTCTACAAATAGGGGGCGATTTAACAATGAAGGACCCCTTGCCCCGGGCAAGGCTGGGTGTGGGGAAATACAGGGGGACCCTGGGAATCCCCGAGAAATGTGCTTGACCCGGGGCAAGGGGTTCTAGTATTTTATTTATTATTTTCTTTATTTTATGTGTCGGTGCTGTACAACTTATTTCACATTTCCATATGTTTGTGCACAATTCCCGTCTACAATTAGGGGGCGATTTAACAATGAAGGACCCCTTGCCCCGGGCAAGGCTGGGTATTGGGGGATACAGGGGGACCCCAGGAATGCCCTAGAAATGTGCTTGACCCGGGGCAAGGGGTTCTAGTATTTTATTTATTATTTTCTTTATTTTATGTGTCGATGTACAACTTATTTCACATTCCCATATGTTTGTGCACAATTCCCGTCTACAAATAGGGGGCGATTTAACAATGAAGGACCCCTTGCCCCGGGCAAGGCTGGGTGTGGGGAAATACAGGGGGACCCTGGGAATCCCCGAGAAATGTGCTTGACCCGGGGCAAGGGGTTCTAGTATTTTATTTATTATTTTCTTTATTTTATGTGTCGGTGCTGTACAACTTATTTCACATTTCCATATGTTTGTGCACAATTCCCGTCTACAATTAGGAGGCGATTTAACAATGAAGGACCCCTTGCCCCGGGCAAGGCTGGGTGTGGGGGGATACAGGGGGACCCTGGGAATCCCCGAAAAATGTGTTTGACCCGGGGCAAGGGGTTCTAGTATTTTATTTATTATTTTCTTTATTTTATGTGTCGATGTACAACTTATTTCACATTTCCATATGTTTGTGCACAATTCCGGTCTACAAATAGGGGGCGATTTAACAATGAAGGACCCCTTGCCCCGGGCAAGGCTGGGTATTGGGGGATACAGGGGGACCCCAGGAATGCCCTAGAAATGTGCTTGACCCGGGGCAAGGGGTTCTAGTATTTTATTTATTATTTTCTTTATTTTATGTGTCGATGTACAACTTATTTCACATTCCCATATGTTTGTGCACAATTCCCGTCTACAAATAGGGGGCGATTTAACAATGAAGGACCCCTTGCCCCGGGCAAGGCTGGGTGTGGGGAAATACAGGGGGACCCTGGGAATCCCCGAGAAATGTGCTTGACCCGGGGCAAGGGGTTCTAGTATTTTATTTATTATTTTCTTTATTTTATGTGTCGGTGCTGTACAACTTATTTCACATTTCCATATGTTTGTGCACAATTCCCGTCTACAATTAGGGGGCGATTTAACAATGAAGGACCCCTTGCCCCGGGCAAGGCTGGGTATTGGGGGATACAGGGGGACCCCAGGAATGCCCTAGAAATGTGCTTGACCCGGGGCAAGGGGTTCTAGTATTTTATTTATTATTTTCTTTATTTTATGTGTCGATGTACAACTTATTTCACATTCCCATATGTTTGTGCACAATTCCCGTCTACAAATAGAGGGCGAATTAACAATGAAGGACCCCTTGCCCCGGGCAAGGCTGGGTGTGGGGAAATACAGGGGGACCCTGGGAATCCCCGAGAAATGTGCTTGACCCGGGGCAAGGGGTTCTAGTATTTTATTTATTATTTTCTTTATTTTATGTGTCGGTGCTGTACAACTTATTTCACATTTCCATATGTTTGTGCACAATTCCCGTCTACAATTAGGGGGCGATTTAACAATGAAGGACCCCTTGCCCCGGGCAAGGCTGGGTGTGGGGGGATACAGGGGGACCCTGGGAATCCCCGAAAAATGTGTTTGACCCGGGGCAAGGGGTTCTAGTATTTTATTTATTATTTTCTTTATTTTATGTGTCGATGTACAACTTATTTCACATTTCCATATGTTTGTGCACAATTCCGGTCTACAAATAGGGGGCGATTTAACAATGAAGGACCCCTTGCCCCGGGCAAGGCTGGGTGTGGGGGGATACAGGGGGACCCTGGGAATCCCCGAGAAATGTGCTTGACCCGGGGCAAGGGGTTCTAGTATTTTATTTATTATTTTCTTTATTTTATGTGTCGATGTACAACTTATTTCACATTCCCATATGTTAATTTGTGCGAAATTCCCGTCTACAAATAGGGGGCGATTTAACAATGAAGGACCCCTTGCCCCGGGCAAGGCTGGGTGTGGGGAGATACAGGGGGACCCTGGGAATCCCCGAGAAATGTGCTTGACCCGTGGCAAGGGGTTCTTGTATTTTATTTATTATTTTCTTTATTTTATGTGTCGATGTACAACTTATTTCACATTCCCATATGTTTGTGCACAATTCCCGTCTACAATTTGCGGGCGATTTAACAATGAAGGACCCCTTGCCCCGGGCAAGGCTGGGTGTGGGGGGATACAGGGGGACCCCAGGAATCCCCGAAAAATGTGCTTGACCCAGGGCAAGGGGTTCTAGTATTTTATTTATTATTTTCTTTATTTTATGTGTCGATGTACAACTTATTTCACATTTCCATATGTTTGTGCACAATTCCCGTCTACAAATAGGGGGCGATTTGACAATGAAGGACCCCTTGCCCCGGGCAAGGCTGGGTGTGGGGGGATACAGGGGGACCCTAGGAATCCCCGAAAAATGTGCTTGACCCGGGGCAAGGGGTTCTAGTATTTTATTTATTATTTTCTTTATTTTATGTGTCGATGTACAACTTATTTCACATTCCCATATGTTTGTGCACAGTTCCCGTCTACAAATAGGGGGCGATTTAACAATGAAGGACCCCTTGCCCCGGGCAAGGCTGGGTGTGGAGGAATACAGGGGGACCCTGGGTATCCCCGAGAAATGTGCTTGACCCGGGGAAAGGGTTCTAGTATTTTATTTATTATTTTCTTTATTTTATGTGTCGATGTACAACTTATTTTACATTCCCATATGTTTGTGCACAATTCCCGTCTACAAATAGGGGGCGATTTAACAATGAAGAACCCCTTGCCCCGGGCAAGGCTGGGTGTGGGGGATACAGCGGGACCCCAGGAATGCCCTCGAAATGTGCTTGACCCGGGGCAAGGGGTTCTAGTATTTTATTTATTATTTTCTTTATTTTATGTGTCGGTGCTGTACAACTTATTTCACATTTCCATATGTTTGTGCACAATTCCCGTCTACAAATAGGGGGCGATTTGACAATGAAGGACCCCTTGCCCCGGGCAAGGCTGGGTGTGGGGGGATACAGGGGGACCCTAGGAATCCCCGAAAAATGTGCTTGACCCGGGGCAAGGGGTTCTAGTATTTTATTTATTATTTTCTTTATTTTATGTGTCGATGTACAACTTATTTCACATTCCCATATGTTTGTGCACAGTTCCCGTCTACAAATAGGGGGCGATTTAACAATGAAGGACCCCTTGCCCCGGGCAAGGCTGGGTGTGGAGGAATACAGGGGGACCCTGGGTATCCCCGAGAAATGTGCTTGACCCGGGGAAAGGGTTCTAGTATTTTATTTATTATTTTCTTTATTTTATGTGTCGATGTACAACTTATTTTACATTCCCATATGTTTGTGCACAATTCCCGTCTACAAATAGGGGGCGATTTAACAATGAAGAACCCCTTGCCCCGGGCAAGGCTGGGTGTGGGGGATACAGCGGGACCCCAGGAATGCCCTCGAAATGTGCTTGACCCGGGGCAAGGGGTTCTAGTATTTTATTTATTATTTTCTTTATTTTATGTGTCGGTGCTGTACAACTTATTTCACATTTCCATATGTTTGTGCACAATTCCCGTCTACAAATAGGGGGCGATTTGACAATGAAGGACCCCTTGCCCCGGGCAAGGCTGGGTGTGGGGGGATACAGGGGGACCCTAGGAATCCCCGAAAAATGTGCTTGACCCGGGGCAAGGGGTTCTAGTATTTTATTTATTATTTTCTTTATTTTATGTGTCGATGTACAACTTATTTCACATTTCCATATGTTTGTGCACAATTCCCGTCTACAATATTAGAGGGCGATTTAACAATGAAGGACCCCTTGCCCCGGGCAAGGCTGGGTGTTGGGGAAATACAGGGGGACCCTGGGAATCCCCGAAAAATGTGCTTGACCCGGGGCAAGGGGTTCTAGTATTTTATTTATTATTTTCTTTATTTTATGTGTCGATGTACAACTTATTTCACATTTCCATATGTTTGTGCACAATTCCCGTCTACAATATTAGAGGGCGATTTAACAATGAAGGACCCCTTGCCCCGGGCAAGGCTGGGTGTTGGGGAAATACAGGGGGACCCTGGGAATCCCCGAGAAATGTGCTTGACCCGGGGCAAGGGGTTCTAGTATTTTATTTATTATTTTCTTTATTTTATGTGTCGGTGCTGTACAACTTATTTCACATTTCCATATGTTTGTGCACAATTCCCGTCTACAAATAGGGGGCGATTTGACAATGAAAGACCCCTTGCCCCGGGCAAGGCTGGGTGTGGGGGGATACAGGGGGACCCCAGGAATGCCCTAGAAATGTGCCTGACCCGGGGCAAGGGGTTCTAGTATTTTATTTATTATTTTCTTTATTTTATGTGTCGATGTACAACTTATTTCACATTCCCATATGTTTGTGCACAATTCCCGTCTACAAATAGGGGGCGATTTAACAATGAAGGACCCCTTGCCCCGGGCAAGGCTGGGTGTGGGGAAATACAGGGGGACCCTGGGAATCCCTGAGAAATGTGCTTGACCCGGGGCAAGGGGTTCTAGTATTTTATTTATTATTTTCTTTATTTTATGTGTCGGTGCTGTACAACTTATTTCACATTTCCATATGTTTGTGCACAATTCCCGTCTACAAATAGGGGGCGATTTGACAATGAAGGACCCCTTGCCCCGGGCAAGGCTGGGTGTGGGGGGATACAGGGGGACCCTAGGAATCCCCGAAAAATGTGCTTGACCCGGGGCAAGGGGTTCTAGTATTTTATTTATTATTTTCTTTATTTTATGTGTCGATGTACAACTTAATTCACATTTCCATATGTTTGTGCACAATTCCCGTCTACAATATTAGAGGGCGATTTAACAATGAAGGACCCCTTGCCCCGGGCAAGGCTGGGTGTTGGGGGATACAGGCGGACCCTGGGAATCCCCGAAAAATTTGCTTGACCCGGGGCAAGGGGTGCTAGTATTTTATTTATTATTTTCTTTATTTTATGTGTCGATGTACAACTTTTTTCACATTCCCATATGTTTGTGCACAATTCCCGTCTACAAAAAGGGGGCAATTTAGCAATGAAGGACCCCTTGCCCTGGGCAAGGCTGGGTGTAGGGGGATACAGGGGGACCCTAGGAATGCCCTAGAAATGTGCTTGACCCGGGGCAAGGGGTTCTAGTATTTTATTATTTATTTTCTTTGTTTTATCGTTAGGACCCGTTTTCAATCATTCGACATTTCATTTAGTTTGTCCACTTGGCATCTGTTATGTACATGTTCAGTGATGCTGTTTTGTATAACTTTTCATTGTAATTGTAAGGTAAATTATAGTATTGCAGCAGTAACATATGGTTAATTTTCTAGTTGAAATGCTTTTTTGAAATGTTCTGTAAAAGTGTAAAAAATATTAATTAATTATTATTATAATTTGTTTTTATTAAAATATATTAATTGACATCGTTCACGCCATCGTACTCAATCTAACAGCAATTTATTTCATTTTTAATCCAAACTTTAACGTAACAAATATATAAATTCAGCACAGATCTTCATAAAATCAATGAAAGGACATCTTTTTTTTAAATTCTTGTCAGTTAACATTTTCCCATGAACGGAAATAATGCAGTCTTCAAAAAAGGCCCTTGTCATATTGGTTTAGTAAAAAAAGACATACATTTAATAACTAATTTGAAATATCGACCCCCAATAATAATAATAATAATAATTTATTCATGTACGTGTATGTTCACGATACAGTCTTTTACAGGGGTGAAATTCTCTGTTTATTTAAGTTTTAATCACTTTTCGTATAAAGTTTTCCCCGGTCTTTGAAAAACAAAAATGCCAAAATAAACTCCGAAAAAGCCTCTCCATTTGATAGCCGCATTATTCAAATTGATACAATGCCACTCTTGTTCGTTACAAAGTATCTATTTGGGTTCAGCCGTAGGCTAAAGGACTTCGAGGACATGCCTCCAGTAATTGGAGTGTTTTTGCTGATAAACAGCGATGATAATATCTCAGCCAATGAAATGAGCCGGTTCCCGGCAAATAAATACGTCATTGGTTGTTTCATCACGGACCAAATTATGCTTTCATGAATATGACTTCTTTCCACGCGCAACAGGAGTGATTGCCAATAATGATGGAAGTCCTATATAGCCACGCGCGGATCCAGATGGGGGCACACCCGGCCCGTGCCCCCCCTTTTCGCAACTTTTTTTTTTTTTTTTTTTTACGAGTCGTCTTGGGGCGGGCGGGCATTAAATAGGCCTACATCCCTTTGAGAACATGGCTATCTTTTTCGTGTTTGAGGAGTCATTATGGCGGGCGGACGGGCGGTCATGAAATCAATCGCTTTGAACATAACTATCGTACATAATTATCAACAAAAATATACAATGTATATAAGTTTTGAAGGTCGCCAGTCAATCATTGTCTTAAAATTTCTTTCAAAGCAAGAATACATTTTTATAAGACACTTTTCTATTTCCCGGCTGGAATAGGGGGCACATTTAATACAGCACTTGCATTTAATGCTTCATGTCAAAATATATTCCAAAATATATTCTAGAGTAGAACATGTACCGGTACACGAAATAATGTAGGCCATGTGTTTTTTAATAAATGAAGAATAAAATTGTCATTCCCTTTTTTTATTTTCCCGGCCTCAGAGAGAGATTTACGTCTGGTTCTCTAAATATTTTTTTAAAAGCAAAATGATTAAAAAAAACCTAGCCCGTTAAAATTTGCACTCTAAGTTAATACTTTTGTAGATTCCAGGGGAAATTTAATACGAATTATTCTCGGTTTTTCTTATTTTTGAATGAATATGATCAGGATTAACAACATCCCTCAAATAATAGCGTCAAAATATATTCCAAAATATATTCTAGAGTAAAATATTTTCGCAAAATAATGTAGGCCATGCGTTTTATTTTTTAAATACACGAAGAATTAATCGTCATCCCTTTTATATTGTCCCGGCCTCAGATAGAGAGAGACATCAAATAAATAGGGGTTATTTTAATACGATTTAGTATGTCTTGTTCTCTCGATTTATTTTTAAAGTAAAACGATTTCAAAAACCCTAGCCCATTAAGTTATGAACTCTCAGTTAATTCTTTTGTAGATTCCAGGGGAAATTTTAATACGAATTATGCTTAGTTTTTCCTAATTTTAAAAGGAATACGAATAAGATTATCAACAGCCCTTTGACTTCAAACTTAATTTTAAAATGTATTCCGAAATAATTATATTCTAGAGTAACATTTACAAAAATAATGTAGGCCATGCAGTTTTATTTTTTAAATAAGCGAAGAATAAATTCGTACTACGAAAAAAAGACATCGGGAGCCCTACATTTAATGAATTATTTGGACTTGGAATATCATCCCCCAATCGTTTATCTATGTGCATGTACACAACACGGAGGTGAAATTTCACGTTCAATTCAGTTTCACATTTTTCGCATAAAGTTTTCCCCTGTCTCCGAGAAAAAAAAATGCCCAATTAAAATCTCAGCTCCGAAAAGCCTTTCCAGAGAATGATTGATAGCCGCATTGTTCAAATTGATACAATGCCACTCTTGTTCGTTACAAAGCATACATTTGGGTTCAGCTGTAGGCCACCGAACTGTAAGGCCTCTGAGAACTTGCCGCCAGTAATTGGAAGATTCTAAGATGATAAACAGTGATGATAGTATCTCAGCCAATGAAATGAGCCGGTTCCCGGCAATAAATATGCCGTTGGTTGCTTTCATCACGGACCGTCTGCTTTCATGAATATGACTTCCTTCCACGCGCAACTGGAGTGATTAGCTATCTGAGCCAGAGGTGCATGGCTGCATGCCCATCACATTCCAACCTGGTTGCTTAGAAATACTGTTGCTAGGAGGAGGCTCCCCTGTGATCGCAGCCAGAAAAGAATACTGCCGCTTTGGGGAAATTAGTTGTGAAGGCAAAAATTTTCATATTTGGAATTTGGATGCAGTCTGCATTTCCGTTAAATAAAAAGTGTTTTTTTTTTAAAGAAAATCAGAGCTTAAAAAAATGCAAATAATTAATCTTCCTCGGGCTTTGACATTTCTTGAAGTGACACTTGATTCGACAACACTTGCAGAGTAAAATGCAGACGATTTTGTTCTTAATTTATTTAGCCTGCAGGCTTAAAAAGAGCATGGAAAAATAGTGATAAACATTTACATGTATGTGTATGTATAAAAACAGGCTATTTACAGAATTGTTTACAGGCTAGGATAGGCTTTGAGGGGAACCTGTAATATAAAGCGATTTAAAGTTGGCGTATATATGCTCACACAACAACGAGTCATCAAAGTAAAGGAATTTCAAAAGACGAAATGAAACATTGGAAGTGCACTAAATAAATCGATGTTGATGGACGAATTTTAATATTAGTAACGGTGAAATCGAACGATAAAAGTTTTGAAATAGCCGGGAAAACCTATACAATAGTAGGCAAGCTTTAGCGAATAAGTAGTCTTAAAGGCAAGATACAACATTTGCAAACATCGAAAACGAAATGATGACATTTTCACGAAATACCTCACTGGATTGTTAGGGAATGATAGTCTAAAGCACCCTGTAAAATCGTAGCTCCTGATGTACTGATAAGTTCAAGAAAAGTTGTATTTTTCCAACGCTCGTTGCCGTACAGCGTTGGAGAAAACTGATTTTTTTTTTCCTTCAAAAACTGCTCCTAATTTTTTTCAACTTAGGTTATTCCACATTTCTTTGCAATTGATTACTCACCTGTGAAGGAGCACAAACCTGCTAGACTGATCCTCTGACCTTACAATTCCCCAAAGTCTATATAAATTGCTCTGTTTCATCTAAAGTGGGTTCAGTGAACCAGACTACAAGAACACGGTTGGTTACAAGCCCAAAATGTGAAACAAGTCAGTTTAACAATACTTGCTATAACATACTCATCCTCAAAATCCATTTATCGCTGAAAATTGCAACAAAAGCAGTGCACATGATGTTCACGGTACATTCCCTTTAAGGGGAGAATTGGATTGGACGACATGGCCTGAGTATATGTCACATTCTGCCCTCCGAATATGCAAATGCTTCTCAGTCGTCTGCGCTCTTCATTCGCTCTTTTTACACTTCCGCCATGGGCATAGCCAGTTCAGTGATTCCCGTGTCGGGGTTCAGATCACTGAACCGGCTATTTTTATTGTGTAATGTGCCAGATAGAGGCTCTGCATGCCCAAAGGATAAACAAAATATCGGTGGCGGTGGGTTCTGGGGCCCCGTGCACTGGGACCCCCCACGGCCCACGGACTACAGGGCAATGCTAGCAAATAATCAGTTCAATTTGTTTTAAAAATTATTTGCTCAGGGTGCCACACCCGGCCCATGGCACACAAAGCGGGCACAGCCCTATACTATACCAACTTTACGTGTAAAACATCATGTACTCTGAAACAACATCAGACATGGCCATTAAGATAATACTACTAGAACCCAAGCACTGCACGTGAGGTACATGTTTCGTGCATTGAATCCGTCTTTATCCCCCCCACACCCAGACTTGCCCGGGGCAAGGGGTCCTTCGTTCTTAAATCGCCCCCTATTTGTAGACGGGAATTGTGCACAAACATATGGAAATGTGAAATAATTGTACACCGACACATAAAATAAAGGAAATATTAAATAAAATACTAGAACCCCTTGCCCCGGGTCAGGCACATTTCTCGGGGATCCCCAGGGTCCCCCTGTATCCCCCAACACCCAGCCTTGCCCGGGGCAAGGGGTCCTTCATTGTAAAATCGCCCCCTATTTGTAGACGGGAATTGTGCACAAACATATGGAAATGTGAAATAAGTTGTACAGCACCGACACATAAAATAAAGAAAATAATAAATAAAATACTAGAACCCCTTGCCCCGGGTCAAGCACATTTCGAGGGCATTCCTGGGGTCCCGCTGTATCCCCCCACACCCAGCCTTGCCCGGGGCAAGGGGTTCTTCATTGGTGAATCGCCCCCTATTTGTAGACGGGAATTGTGCACAAACATATGGAAATGTGAAATAAGTTGTAAACCGAAACATAAAATAAAGAAAATAATAAATAAAATACTAGAACCCCTTGCCCCGGGTGAAGCACATTTCTAGGGCATTCCCAGGGTCCCCCTGTATCCCCCCACACCCAGCCTTGCCCGGGGCAAGGGGTCATTCATTGTCAAATCGCCCCCTATATGTAGACAAAGAAATTGTGCACAAACATATGGAAATGTGAAATAAGTTGTACACCGACACATAAAATAAAGAAATAATAAATAAAATACAAGAACCCCTTGCCCCGGGTCAAGCACATTTTTTGGGGATTCCCAGGGTCCTCCTGTATCCCCCCACACCCAGCCTTGCCCGGGGCAAGGGGTCCTTCATTGTTAAATCGCCCCCTATTTGTAGACGGGAATTGTGCACAAACATATGGGAATGTGAAATAAGTTGTACATCGACACATAAAATAAAGAAAATAATAAATAAAATACTAGAACCCCTTGCCCCGGGTCAAGCACATTTCTAGGGCATTCCTGGGGTCCCCCTGTATCCCCCCACACCCAGCCTTGCCCGGGGCAAGGGGTCCTTCATTGTAAAATCGCCCCCTATTTGTAGACGGGAATTGTGCACAAACATATGGGAATGTGAAAAAAGTTGTACATCGACACATAAAATAAAAAAAATAATAAATAAAATACAAGAACCCCTTGCCCCGGGTCAAGCACATTTTTCGGGGATTCCCAGGGTCCCCCTGTATCCCCTTACACCCAGCCTTGCCCGGGACAAGGGGTCCTTCATTGTTAAATCGCCCCCTATTTGTAGACAGGAATTGTGCACAAACATATGGGAATGTGAAATAAGTTGTACATCGACACATAAAATAAAGAAAATAATAAATAAAATACTAGAACCCCTTGCCCCGGGTCAAGCATATTTCGAGGGCATTCCTGGGGTCCCCCTGTATCCCCCCACACCCAGCCTTGCCCGGGGCAAGGGGTCTTTCATTGTCAAATCGCCCCCTATTTGTAGACGGGAATTGTGCACAAACATATGGAAATGTGAAATAAGTTGTACACCGACACATAAAATAAAGAAAATAATAAATAAAATACTAGAACCCCTTGCCCCGGGTCAAGCACATTTCTAGGGCATTGCCAGGTTCCCCCTGTATCCTCCCACTTCCAGCCTTGCCCGGGGCAAGGGGTCTTTCATTGTCAAATCGCCCCCTATATGTAGACAAGGAATTGTGCACAAACATATGGGAATGTGAAATAAGTTGTACATCGACACATAAAATAAAGAAAATAATAAATAAAATACTAGAACCCCTTGCCCCGGGTCAAGCACATTTCTAAGGCATTGCTAGGGTCCCCCTGTATCCCCCCACACCCAGCCTTGCCCGGGGCAAGGGGTCCTTCATTGTTAAATCGCCCCCTATTTGTAGACCGGAATTGTGCACAAACATATGGGAATGTGAAATAATTGTACACCGACACATAAAATAAAGAAAATAATAAATAAAATACTAGAACCCCTTGCCCCGGGTCAAGCACATTTCTAGGGCATTGCTAGGGTCCCCCTGTATCCCCCCACACCCAGCCTTGCCCGGGGCAAGGGGTACTTCATTGCTAAATTGCCCCCTTTTTGTAGACGGGAATTGTGTACAAACATATGGGAATGTGAAATAATTGCACACCGACACATAAAATAAAGAAAATATTAAATAAAATACTAGAACCCCTTGCCCCGGGTCAGGCACATTTCTCGGGGATTCCCAGGGTCCCCCTGTATCTCCCCACACCCAGCCTTGCCCGGGGCAAGGGGTCCTTCATTGTTAAATCGCCCCCTATTTGTAGACGGGAATTATGCACAAACATATGGGAATGTGAAATAAGTTGTACACCGACACATAAAATAAAGAAAATAATAAATAAAATACAAGAACCCCTTGCCCCGGTTCAAGCACATTTTTTGGGGATTCCCAGGGTCCTCCTATATCCCCCCACACCCAGCCTTGCCCGGGGCAAGGGGTCCTTCATTGTTAAATCGCCCCTTATTTGTAGACGGGAATTGTGCACAGACATATGGGAATGTGAAATAAGTTGTACACCGACACATAAAATAAAGAAAATAATAAATAAAATACTAGAACCTCTTGCCCCGGGTCAAGCACATTTTTCGGGGTTTCCCAGGGTCCCCCTGTATCCCCCAACACCCAGCCTTGCCCGGGGCAAGGGGTCCTTCATTGTAAAATCGCCCCCTATTTGTAGACGGGAATTGTGCACAAACATATGGAAATGTGAAATAAGTTGTACAGCACCGACACATAAAATAAAGAAAATAATAAATAAAATACTAGAACCCCTTGCCCCGGGTCAAGCACATTTCGAGGGCATTCCTGGGGTCCCGCTGTATCCCCCCACACCCAGCCTTGCCCGGGGCAAGGGGTTCTTCATTGGTGAATCGCCCCCTATTTGTAGACGGGAATTGTGCACAAACATATGGAAATGTGAAATAAGTTGTAAACCGACACATAAAATAAAGAAAATAATAAATAAAATACTAGAACCCCTTGCCCCGGGTGAAGCACATTTCTAGGGCATTCCCAGGGTCCCCCTGTATCCCCCCACACCCAGCCTTGCCCGGGGCAAGGGGTCCTTCATTGTCAAATCGCCCCCTATATGTAGACAAAGAAATTGTGCACAAACATATGGAAATGTGAAATAAGTTGTACACCGACACATAAAATAAAGAAAATAATAAATAAAATACTAGAACCCCTTGCCCCGGGTGAAGCACATTTTTTGGGGATTCCCAGGGTCTTCCTGTATCCCCCCACACCCAGCCTTGCCCGGAGCAAGGGGTCCTTCATTGTTAAATCGCCCCTTATTTGTAGACGGGAATTGTGCACAAACATATGGGAATGTGAAATAAGTTGTACATCGACACATAAAATAAAGAAAATAATAAATAAAATACTAGAACCCCTTGCCCCGGGTCAAGCACATTTCTAGGGCATTCCTGGGGTCCCCCTGTATCCCCCCACACCCAGCCTTGCCCGGGGCAAGGGGTCCTTCATCGTCAAAACGCCCCCTACTTGTTTCTCCAAATGTCAACCCACGTTTTCTTAGGGGAGTGCATCGTTGGCGCTGTGGCCTTCCGTTGTGAACCGCGTTTTCATTGTAGGCCATGCCCATAGTACACAACGCGAATGTCCAATAAGTAACTGTTACTTATTCAACGTTGAATGTCCAACGAGGAATAAGTAACCAACTTCACACCGGTTATTTTTACTCTATCTTTCTGGATATTACTAGACTAGCATCAAGTTCTCTAGAGTTCTACAATAGACGAAATATCTCTCGGGAGCCAAGATCAACTTAATTTGTTCTATTTTCCTGTGTCAGTTAATGCTTATGGTTTTTTTTAGTGAAAAATATGTCCTCATCCGAGGTGCGGAGGAGTATTTTTTTTTCTATCCAATGCACAATACTTTTTCTAAACTGTACAGAGACTGAAATACCAGTCTATTTCTAAGCCAATCACACAGTGAACATGGTGTAGGGCGAAATCGGATGATGTCTGTGTGGAATTTGGTCTTTAAATTTGACATTAGAACTTATTATACCGGGGACAATGGCTTCCGTTCAAACGGTAACAGATGAGACAGGTGAGAAATATATTAAAAAGAAGAAGGAGCAATTCGGACATGAGAAGAAAACGACAAGATTTGCAGGCTCTTGGAAGTACCAGTTGGATACTACTTTTACTAGTCTTGCGTTTCTATTCGCAGCTAGCTAGCTAGGGCTTAGTTCGAATGACAAGTTTTTTTTCTTTTCGATTGAGGGCGGTCTTCAGATTTCTCAGATACATTCTATCTATGCACATGGGTGTTGCCAGGATTTTTTCCGGGGGGGGGGGGGCAAAGCAAGTTTTCCCCAAAATTCCTTAACTTTTTCATTATATTTTCAATTTATCATTTTTCCGAGCATTTGCCCTACCTCCCCCCCCCCCCCCTCAAATTGTTATATAAAAAGTTATAACATCAATATGGCTTCGCACCTCTTTTTTCTTTTTTTTTCTTCGTTTTTTCCGTTTTCCTTTTTTGTTTTTTGTTTTCGGTGGGGGGAAGAACGTGCCCCTATGCCCCCCCTCGCGATGCCCATGTCTATGCATAGGCCCTATATAGAGTGCCTCGGTGTCATTTATGTAGGCACTTAAGCTTAGTCCGAGTAACTTAAACCCAACTTATCGCCTTTTTATTCATTCGGACATGGTCTGGCGATGGTAGACTTTAGTAGATGATAGTCTACTTGCCCGACCATCCATGTCCGAATGTTAAATAAGGCGATTTGTAGAGTCCTAGTTACTCAAAATAGCCAAGCACATAGGCCTATTTATTCCCATTCATAAATACCTTTCAGTTTTTTTTCAGTTAAAAACTAGAGGTTGTAGGAACAACCTCACGGTGTTGGGCCATGGATTACCGCAAGATTTGCCACACACATCAACTCAAAATGCATGTTTAAATCCATGTTTGACTTTTTTCAACATGCCGCCAGAGGGCGCTCTAACATTTGATGACGTCTCCTGTAAAATTTTTGTACTGTACTGCCTAGGCAGACACTCACATCGTTGAAAGCAAGTACACATCTTCTGCCAATTTCAAATAATAAGGCACTTCCGGTTTCGACCGGAAGGAAGGGTCACGTGATTTTGCACTTAATACCGAAAATGAAGACTCTGCAATATTTTATCAATTGCCATAAAAAAAACCAAAATAAAATCTGTAGCAGTTGATTTTATATTGATTTTCAAAGATTAAATCTAGAAATCTTTGATTGCTTGTAATATGATACTTGATGACGTCATTGTGACGTTATTACCAAAAAGTTCAAGAGCTATGTTAACTGTGCTATATATAGCCAAATATTGATTCTATCACTCTTGATTTTTTTAGCAATTTTTGAAGGTTTAAAGGTCTTTTAATTGTAACTTCCGGTCTGATGACGTAATCAATTTTTTTTTTGCGCACAGATCTTGTCTGCATTAAGGTCATCATGCATACTAATTTTGAAGCGATTACCGCAAATTTTGCCACAGACATCAACTGAAAATGCGTTTTTGGGCATTTTTTAACCTGCCGCTACATTACGTGAATTACCCATTAGAACCAGACCCGAGTTTGCTTATGACAAACTGGGGTCTGTACTCACCGGTTTGGGTCCGGAGCAGTTTTCAACACGACCTTCTAAATCTGACTGAACTACCCCTAACAGTCCCCAGTCTTCCAATTCTAATAGGATTTTACACACCCCCTTGGGAGTTAGGGTTACGAGGCGTAGACAGGTGGTTTATGGCACTGTTGTGCCCATTCTTGAAAATCACGCATTCTTAAGAATGAGCGCTCATTCTTTAGATTGGGTGGGAATATCACGTGCACAATTTATGAATTTTGCCCAATCTTAACAAACATTGCACGACATAATTATGTTAAATGAATTGTATAGCGGTTAAAAGGGAAACAATTCATATAAAGAGGAAAGAAAATGTTCCATGCTTCTGTACTCGTATAACTACGATAATTTGAATCAAATTAAACCTGTTATTATTGCTTTTTTTCTGCCCACTATGGGAAGTTTTGTAATAACGGAGGACTGGGAACTAGTCTGGGAAGTGCTTTGTTTAGGCTAGACAAGTTACAAGTCCCTGCATGTATCATATGCATGCCACGAAAAAAACCCGATGTCCAGAAGCTGCCAAAATTGCTCTTTTGACTAGATAGAATCCAGCTCTGCGACGTTATGGTAGGGTGTGAACAATAAATTGGTGGCAATTTAAAAGGGAAATAGCATTAGCACTATGGGATGTCGCAGTATTCATTCTCATTCTTCAGATTCTTCATTCTTACATGCCCCCGCTTTATTATCCCAAAAATCAGAATTCTTTGCACTAGTATTATTATGTCTCTTATTTTTTCCCGGTCCCCCCCCCCCATATCAATACGCCTATAGATACTTATCATATCCACTCTACTTTTCAGCGCCTTGCGTTGCAACAGTATAATTATTGAGAATCAGTGAACGAGGATGCAGCTAGACTTGCCAAGCGCAGCCGGTGCTCGGCATCGACAAGACCGTTATCTTGTCGCGCATTCTCAAGAATGTGCGCTCAATCTGGAAGAGTTATTTTTTGCCAAGATTGAGCAAGGATCCAGTTGCACATTCTCAAGAATGTGCAATGGGCACAACAGCACCACTGCCTGTGAGTTTACTGACCAAAAATATCTACACGAATCTACTAGGTTGTTGTTTATACTGTAAAGTAATGGACATAGTGTCAAAAGTTATTATGCAAGCAACTTTGAATCATAAAAATCAACTGAATATATCTCGAGCAAGGATAAGAAACAGTTAGACGTTTTTCTAATTCTACCTCCATTGTTCATACTTTTCATGCCAGATGGCCGATGCATACGCTGTGATTTATAGGGCAATTACCACAGCTAATGGTCACTGACCCTAGGGACCCTACAGCTGGTAGGGGTCAATAGTGAAACTGGTGAGAAGAATCCAGGGTTTTTGGCTAAAGGGAATTTCACGTAATGAGAGGGCGCGCGAACACTTCATGGCGTCACCGATCATTTTTTTGAAATGGTCAGCCCACCCACGGACTAAAATCGTTGACAGCAAGTTCATATCTTTTTCCGGTTTCGACCGGAAGGAAGGGTCACGTGATTTTACGCGCACAAGATAATATAAAGAGCATGTATTATAATGTCAATTCCCGCAAAATTCAAGTTCCGGTCTGTAACGGTTGATTTTATATTGAATTTCAAAGATTAAATTTATTAATTTTTGAAGTGACGTCACGTGACCCATGATGACGTCATGATGACGTAATTGCAAAAAAGCACGTCTTCAGTGGATTGTGCATTCATGTATTGACAATTAAAGTTCATATCACTTTTCATGTTGACAAACAGTTCTGGAGAAGAATTGTGTCTTGGAGAAAAAAAAATAATAGTAAATTCTTACAATAACAATAGATGTTAGGCTCAGGCCCAACACCTAATAATACCGTTTCCAACGATTTTGTATTTATGAATTTAAAATAAACGCTTGCCTTAGTTTTGCAATGTAATGACTGTAGGTGATATGGCATTATGGCTATTGACAATATTGCGTCAGTTTTCAACAATGGTTTTTGGTCTAGACTCTTAACTTAGCCTTGGCCCTATGTAGGCCCTGATTATTAAAATTATTTTTTTTAATAAAATTTCACAAACATTTTCATTGGCTTTAATTTATGACCGTCTTCCGAATTCTTTCCCTGTATTTTTTTCAAAACCCTACACTGTACCGGTACCTAAGGTAAGATGTAAGCTGGGGAAAGTTAAGTCAGAAATTCGCCGATTGGAATTTGGGAATTTTTGATGTCATGAGCATGCCATTAGAAGTGGGGTTTTCCCCTAAACCCAAGTTACATAGATGTATGATGTCATGTAAAAATGTAACAATGTCATAATTATAGCCATTGAAACTTGTTACTGTTGCATTTATTAACAAGGAAAGCCACTTCCTTCAAAAAAGAAAAAAAGATATATATATTTTTTTCTTCAAAAAGCAGATGCAAAATTGTTCTCCTTTCCAGTGCCATTTAGTTACATTCTTCCATTGTTTTACTAGTTAGGCATGCTATGTCTAGAGCAGATTTAGAGCTGTGTAGTGTACCATTATGTGTGCTCTTAAATTTAAACATATTGTACCTCAAACTATAGCATCGATGTCAACTATACTGCTTGGGATGCATGGTCCCAATTAGAGTTGAGATCGTCCCAACTACATGTATCATTGAGACAATCCAGACAGTACAAATGCAGTTAGGATCATCTTAACCCTAACTGAACTCAACCCATTAAAAGTTCAACAGCAGGTTTTGTTTAAATCTGTTGGGATAGGTACAGTACCCCTAAACTGATGGTCTTTTACACTGGGGTTGGCATACCTCCAGAAACTAAGTCCAACAGTGTGTGTGTACAATTTCCCATGTGGGTGTTGGAATTTGCGTGAATGGGTATGGTTCCTAGTATATTAGGCTGGGGAGTTGGGGTAAATTATAGTTGGGACTGTCCCCACCATACATGTACATCATATACATAGTTGGAACGACAGTATAGTTGGGGCGAAGCCTTGCCTTTGAGTTTGAGACAAAGTAGATACTGATAGTGATCCTATGTGCTGTTACTTGGCAGGAACTTACATACCAGCTTCACAGAGGCCTGATGGCACCTGGCGGAAGGCAAGGCGTGTCAAAGAGGGCTACGTACCCCAGGAAGAAGTGCCAGTGTAAGTTTAGATGAGCCTTATCCTAACCGAGTTCATAGTCTTTGTCTGGGATTGGATTACATGTAGTCCCCCATGCAGCCCGTCTCTGGCAAGCAAGGGCGGATCCGGGCCAAAGGGGGCCATGGGCCCCCCCCCCAAAAAAACGAAACCAATTTTTTTTTTTTTTATGTGACATCGCAATAAAGGCAGGCAATGAGTACACCACCATCTTTTCCTCAAAAAACATTGGTTAAAGTGGTCAGAAATTGCCTCAGATCGCACCGCAGAGCATCTAGAATCCAAAATTTTTTCGGGGCCCTTAAGCGGGCCCCGAACCCCACACCGTAATTTGTTTGACCCACTTTTTGGGGGGACCAAAAAAATTTTGGGCCCCCTCCAAAATTGTGTTCTGGATCCGCCCTTGCTGGCAAGCGGCTGCTGTGATGGTAACACGTACCGAATGGTACAACCTGCGGCGGCCGGGTAGATGCGAGGCCGGGTAACATGTGAAGACGGCTATACGGAACCGTCCGTGCACCCGGGAAGTAACGGTACCTCGAGAGTACAGAAAAAGGACTGGAGTTGTGATCTAATATGCAAAAAGTATGCAAATACGACGCATGCGCAGCAGTGTTTGCAAAACTGGTCTTCAAATGCAAAGCTGTAATACTTGCAAAGCTGCAATACTTGAATTGTATGAATACAATAGATGGCCGAGTAAAGTGTCCACCAACCAACCCACCAACCAGCCATCGACCCACCCATCAACTAACATAAGCAGCTCGAGCCCACGGTGTGTTTTACACCGCCGTGGGAAATAGAGCTATTAATACGATGAAACAAAGTAGGTCTTGGGAAGTGTGGCACTCTAACCTAAGAAATTCTGGGCAATGACACCCGTATGAAAATTGTTCCTCTTCAGGTTTGAGAGCAAGGGCAAGAAATGGGTAAACAGTCGACCAACACTGCCGCCTGGGCTAAACAGTCATCCAGACCCACCACCGGAACTCAAACTGGCACCAGAGACAAAGAACCTGTCCAAGTCAGCTAAAAAGAAAGAGAAGCGGAAACAGAAGAAGCAAGATAAGGCAGCTGATGAGGGACACGCGAGCCAAGAACAAACTGAAGAAGTCAGCAGAAAGCTGGCTGGAGTCAGTCTGTCGTCAGCGGGTGCTGGCGACACAGACGCCGCTGCACAGAGGACTGGTAGAGCGCCCTCAGCTCCCCCGGACAAACGCGCCAAGACGTTACGGAAGAAGATTCGCCAGATGGAGGAAATCCAGGCCAAGATTGACTCTGGTGAGCTGGAATCGCCAAGCAAAGACCAGCTGGAGAAACTGTCCCGACGGGCAGAAGTGGAGGAGGAACTTGAGAGACTGGTCGCTGAGTTTGGAGTTTAGGAAATCTTGCTTGAGACACCGTGAACTTTTTAGAAATTTTCGTTACAGAGTCCATGCTTGAACAGTAGATGGATCTTCATCACGATTCACGAGCGCTTCAGTGGGAGGTGCATCCTGGGTACGTGTACTGGTTGCAAGAAGTACAAACGACTTATTGTATTTTGAATGAGCACAACCCTGTAGAGTCTTTGCCTTAGCATCCAACGTTGTCAGCAATGCTATCAAGAGACCCTCCAGTTGGTCCCTCCCAACTTTCCTTGGTAACCATTGAGGGGGTACATGTGCATGGAGTCCGTAAGATTGAACAAGTGAATTGACTGCGCGGGGATTTGAACCTGCTACCTCCAGAACGCTGCTCTGGTCAGCTATCAATGGAGCTACACACAACTGACCCTGTGTTGGCAGTGGACCAATTGTCCGTGTCTTTGTGCAAGGGACACCTGTCTGAAATAACAAACATGTGGACAGGGATCATGTCCAAAGTCATGATGCTAGCAATTAAGCAATATAGACTTGGAGGTGTGTGTTGTTATATGAATTTAGTAGCAATGGATGCAAAGGGCCACCCATGGGAATCCTTGTGGAACATAAGCGCGCACCTTAAAGAGGTTGTGGAATGCTCGAAGACATTTCCGTCATTTTTCGGGTATATGTAGCCTAAGATGTGATGAAATAAAAACGACTATTGTTTCTGTCATAAAATGAGTACAAAAGGTTCCTTTGAGAGCTGTTTTTCAAGTCCTGTCATGCCTGTTTCGACCCGAACGTGCAGTTTGTGTAAAAGTGGTCGTTGCAGGCAGCAAACAAAACACAGTAAATCGTGACGTAATAAACAGGACTCCCGATGCAGAGTAGCATAAACGAGTCCTGTTTATTACGTCACGATTTACTGTGTTTTGTTTGCTGCCCGCAACGACGACTTTTACACAAATTGCACGTTCGGGTCGAAACAGGACCTGAAAAATAGCTCTCAAAAGTACCCTTTGTACTCATTTCATGACAGAAACAATAGTCGTTTTTATTTCATCACACCTTAGGCTACATATACACCATATTCACGAGTTGGCCATATTGGAATAAGAAATAGGTGTAATCTTCATTTTTGGAACTTGTGTAGAGAAATGAAAGCAATGACGTAACAAATTAATACCAGTCTGCTCTGATGAATCATGTAAAATGTGATTTAACAAACTCTAATGTTTTAAGCCACATTCATAAATACCTAAGACAGTTTACGTATTCCTATTGGTCGAGAGCCCGTCACGTGGCCGGTATTAAACGGATGATAAAGACATGGATAGACATGGAAAAGTGTTTAAGACCAGTCTTAAACACTTTTCCAGTGTCACATAAAATGTGGACTCCTAAAAATCCAGTGCCTCTTAACCGTTTTATTGGTTGAACGATCACAGTCCTCACGTAGGCATGCGCAACACTACCAGCGAGTCAGAATTTTATAGTTCTAAATTCAAAACGCAACGCCCCAGGTGCGTTCTGCGCGACATCGCGTCCATGTCGCGCAGAACATGGTACGCGCGCGTCAATCTCCATAAAAGGGTTGTTTACATCTTACTCGCCAGCCGATTTTTGAATGAATTATTTGATCTTTTTTTACCGAAAAGGTATTTATGAATGGGAATAAATGTGTGCTCGGTCGGTATTTATCACTCTGTTTAATACCACTTAGAGTCTGGGTGCTGATAATTACCCTCGCCTCCGGCTCGGGTAATTATCAGCACCCAGACTCTAAGTGGTATTAAACGAGTGATAAAAACCTCCGGAGCACACATTTATTCCCTTATTTAAAACGTGAGCCTGTGGTGAATAAATAGTCTGGCACCATCCCATTCAACAGTTCACAATTTATGAAATAGATTCAGGGAACGCGACAAAAATGGCCGACTCGTGCATAAGGCCCGTTGCTGGCCCCTTTCAACTTCGGACATTGGTTCAGAGGTGGAGATACGGACCAGCAATTATCATCAGACCAGTGTATGCTTTGGTTGAACGACAGGCTTCAGTGGCAAGCTTCTGCCACTTGAACAGGTTTCATGTAATGTTTTTAAACCTACACGTACCAGTACATGCGAAGAATCTTGGTTTTGAAAGTTCAACCGTGCTTGTGCTTCAAAATGGCGACTACAACGCACGAGTACATTTAGTGAGCAATTCAGGTGCATTTCATGTTTTCATGCCTGCACCTATTTTGTAATCGGATTTCTCTTGTCAGACCCAAAGAGACTTTTTTTCTACATTGTTAATCTACCATTGGAATTTGCTCAATGTATTTAAGAAGTTTTTATTATTAATATGCTGACTTCATTCTCATTAATTTTTATTAGAAATGCCCTAAATGCTTTTCAAGGTAGTAATGAGAACAATTTTTTTATGGCCAATTTCTCCAATTGCCATTGCTTATTACTATTACTTATGCCTAAATGTAGAATCGGCAAATATTAACACCTGCATTGTAATCATACACACACAGCTCTGAATATTTAGTCTTTAATTTAACTTCAAGGCTCAACTTTTTTGTGCTTGTTTTTTTTTTGCGTACTGCAGCCGATTTCACAAAAAAAGTGCGCAGCTTGCACCATGCGTATTAACCCTAACCGCCCTGAATCCTCCAAAATCCTTTTTGCAAATTGGAGGAATTTGCAGGATTGAGGTTACATGGCAAAAGTGCGTTACTGATTTCGGAGTACACACTGTATCAAGGTCTTGGGCCGGACCTTTTGTTGTTTATGCTCAGCCGTGCACACATTTAGTCCTTGATTATACTCGACATTCTCCGCACTGCTCCAGGATGTCACTGCCTCTGCCTCAGCCTATTGACAGACATAGCCGGAGGATTTTGCAGGATTCAGGCAGTGGTGACCCCTCCATGGACCATATTCAAGAAATACCGGAGGAATTTGCAGAATTGAGGCTATATGCTATTTTTCAATGAGGCCAATTGGAGGATTTTGCAGGATTGAGGCTACATCCTAGCAAAAAGGCCTAGGGAGTTAGGGTTAATTAAAGACAGGTATGCAACAAATTTGTTGCGCAGCTGCACAATAAACTTGCGATCGATTTCACAAAACTTGGCGTAGCGGCGCAACGTTTTAAATAATTTAAATATCTTGGACGAGGAATAAAACAATGTTTACAACAGCCGTTTGTGTGTGAATTTGTTCGTTTGTGAAACAGTCACTGGATCACCTCAGCCCGCCATTTTGAAAATTGTTTTGTCCGACTTTCGTCGGAATCGTTCGGCAACTCAAAAATTATGTTATGAGTAAAATAGAAATTCATTTACTTCAAACATAAAGATGCGAGGGTCTTGTATCAACCTTGATAAGTTGTGCAATAACGGGCGCCACGACTGTCCCAATTTGCTGGTAAAATAGGTCATTTTCGTTGCTCACCACAACTTACGCCACCTAAAATGATCGTGCAAGTTACGCCATAATTTTTTCTTAAGTCGCGCATTTTCACACTATCCGACTTTCGTGAAATGTGTCATAGTGAACTGTTGCGCAACTTCTGCAATAATTTGTGACACAAGCAGAGTTGCACAATTGCGTAAGCTTTTGTGAGATGGGCTACTGTTTCAATACACACACGTCGCTGGTCTGTATGCGCATGTGATATGCGTACTTGGCTATCATGAATAGCTTAGCGAGATTGATTTCCTTGGAGGGGTGGGGTCAACAAATTTGCTTACACACCCTCTATTCTGAAAGGTAGCCAGGTATTTTTTCTGGTCAGCCGGCAGTTGCAAAATTTAAAGGGGGGGGGGGCTGAACATCATCGGACTATTGATGGCACTGTTCAAAACAATCTTGGACATCAGACATTAGGTGGTGCTCTTCGATGCGGCATTTTCCCCGATGGGAAATATTTGTCGACAGGCTTAGGTGGTTCATTTGTCGACGGAGGCTTTAAATACCGACTGTTCCCACAGTGAGAACCTTCATTCCTATAACGACCAATTTAGAAGTGGGACGGTCAAAAGTGTATCAAGTTTTTTTTCCCCAGTAATATTTATTGCACTCAAATTTCATACAATTCCTGCATCTGGTTCAAGAAAGAATTGTTCACATTAATTGAATGACATCCTATTAAAAAAAGAACTAATTAGAAAGACACCCTCCATTTATCATTGGAAGGAACTCAAATTTCACATTTCACATTTGTTCATCTTGCCTTGTGGCTTGTGAACATGCAAAATGGTTGGTATGTTTTTGTCGTTTTGTACTAGCAGAGAATGCAATTCATAAAAGGTAAAAACCACACACGAGTCTGGCTCCCAACAGTAGCAGAGACACATCTACATGGCAAGTAAAAAAATGAAACCCAAATGTCAGGACTTTTGTTTTAGTGAAGTTCTGCATGTAGCACTTTCAAAATCTAGGATATGAAAGCCCAATTCATAAGCTTGAGGGGGATATCTTTTAGTAGAAGAATCATTCAAATCACTCGTGTACTTTTCACAAGTTATGAAATTTTAAACACACCCACCGTTTTAAATTTCTGTCCACGGATCATAAAAAGGAGTGCGTTCTTTCAGCAAAACCAAAACAATTCACACACATCCCTATGTGATTTTTTTTTTTTGCGCTGAAAGAACACTTACTTTTTTGTACTAAAAGAAAGCTTATGAATTGGGCTTTCATGTGCTAGATTTTGAAAGTGCTACATTCAAAACTTCACTAAAACAATGGTCCCGGCATTTGGGTGTTTTTTTTTTACACATAGAATCTGTATAAACAATAGGCACCATTCTTTTATCCACTTGTACTTAACTCATTAGTCACCATAGCACTCCCCAAGCACTCTATGGGTTTATGGATTCATTAGTGAATAAACACAATGTAATACAATGTAGTCAATTGCTAAGAACTTAGGTGTGCAAACTGACTGAGTACCTAATTAGCTTAACTGGTGTTCAGTTCATTAGTAATAAACGTCCAAATTCCTTTACATTCAAAATTCCTGTGATGACACCACAAAGCTGTGTTTGCAACAGAGTGAAAAGCAGGTACGGTATCACAAAACTCATAACATACAAATTGTGTGATATTGGATGATTTATATATGAACCTCAGGCATGTCAGCACATAGGCGACTGGCCTTTTGAACAGTGGAATAATGGAGTAATTTACAGCATATTTAAAGTACTCGGTAATTAGCCTCTATATATACAATACGTGGTGTTGCTTCCATAAAGAGACACAAGCAGTCATCATCAGGTATCTGAAAATATACACCAAAGGAACCAAATTTAGTATTTGCACAACAAAATTTGTGGTTGATTTTTTCCAACTGTTAGGTCAAATGCTTTTAGAGCTAGATGTAACCAATCAAAGCATAAACGAAGACAACAAACCTTTGAGTGCATACTCCATGGCACTTGATATCGTGTGCATGTCAACTTCAATGCTCTTTGCCCAGTTCTCTACATCACCGAGTTCCTGTTGAACCAACAAATAAAGCTTGCATACAAATCCCAGATTGCAGAATGTCTATCTAAAATTGTGGATAAACGAAGTGGGGTGAAATGGCAGTGGTGGATGGGTGGGGCAGTGGTGGAAGGGAGGGGCAATGGTGGAGGGGAGGGGGGGGGTGGTGGATGGGTGGAGCAGTTGTGAAGTGGGAGTGATGGATGGGTAGTCTGAGTATCACCCGTTATCCACGGAGCCCAGACTCCTGTCTAACGTCTGATATATCAAAGCATGCAGATTTACCATGCGATCTCGCGCCTCAGCCAATCGGAGTCGACTTTACTAAATCATGACGTCATTTCATTTCCAAATCATGACTAAATGTTTGGTTGGTCAATTCGAATGCAGTGTTTTGTAATGCAATAACAGCCGGGCGCGTTATCGCGTAACATGATATACAGAGCGCGTGACGCAGGGCTTTTTTAATCCATTGAATGACCGAAGACCCGATATAGAAAGCGCCCGCTGATTGGTCAAAATCTAGGAGGTCAAGAGGCGGGGTCTTGCCTAATTAATCAGCGAATCTGCTCACATATCATAGACCCATGGCATTTGCAATGGGTCTATTACATAGACTAATGGATGGGTGGGACATTGGTGTAAGGGTGGGGCAGTGGAGGATGGGTGGGGCAGTGGTTGAAGGGTGGGGTGGTGATAGATGGGAGGGGCAGTGGTGGATGGGTGGAGCAGTGGTGATGGGTGTGTCAGAGGAGGATGGATGGTCATTGGTGTAAGGGTGGGGAAGTGGAGGATGGGAGGGACAGTGGTTGAAAGAAGGGAAAGTGGTTGAAGGGTGGAACAGTGTTGAATGGGTGGAGCTGTGGTGATGGGGAAGTGATGGATGGGTGTGTGTGTCAGTGGAGGATGGGTGGTCATTGGTGTAAGGGTTGGCAGTGGAAGCTGGGTGGGAAAGTGGAGGACGGGAGGGGTGGTGGTTGAAGGGAGGGGCAGTGGTAGATAGGAGGGGCAGTGATGGATAGGAAGGGAGTAGTGGATGGGCGGGGCAGTGCTGGATAGGTAGGGGACAAGGGTTTTGAGAAACGTTACCAAATAAGTTCGCATAACCACCAAAAATAAATTTTAATTGTGTGTAAACAATGCCACCTTTTCGCAAACATACCTTGAGTGCAGTGTTGAAGTTCTCAATGAGAGATAGCCACTGCATGCTCTGTTTGGCAAACTGTGCTGCGTTGGCTTGTAGCTGCCTAGCCTCCGCGTCAAGACGTTTCTCATTGACATAGGCCATGGACACTCTGAAAACAACCAAGTCAATGATACGGTCATTTTTTAAAGGTACTGAATGACAGGCATCTTAAAGGGTTCAATTTGTTTGGCAATTGTATTATTAAACAGTAAAATGAAGACAGAGATCTAGTCATTCCCATTTTCATGGCCAACAAAAAAAATCAGCGCGCGCGTCGATTTTAATCATGCGCGTCAATCTTTTTTTTTCCAACAAATTCCGCGGTAGCTCCAACAGCGCCCTCTATTGCTGCACCTCCTCAATTTTTTTTTTACTAAAGAGCACCAAGGAATGGGAAATTGCACCACGGCAAATGATCGAGAGCACCAAAGCAAATTATGAAGGACACCAATGTACATGAGGACACCAAAAAAGCAAAATAGTACCCCACCTTGTCTGTACAATCCAAGATTGAAGAAAGAAAAAAAAAAGCAAAAAAAAAAAAAAAAAACCCCTCGTCGCCGCGTCAATTCCGGAACTTTGGTCTGACCAGAGACCGAATATTTTTTTTGGGGCCTAAAAGCAAAGTCCCCAAGTCTAAGATGGCTGTTGCGCCCCAACTATGGAAATGGTGCCAACTATAGTTGGGTCAGCCCCATAGAGCTATATTAAATTACTAGAGCGCTAACTCCTCATTCTTGCACGCGGAGACGCTTTGAAGCCGCTCTGGGCGCAGACATTTTGAATTCTGCGTGTTTGTAGAACATAATGAAATTAGATGGTTTGAATTTTAAAAGTGTACTCTAAATGCAACGCGCAAGCAGAACGTACGCAAACAACTTAAGCGCGTCACGACGATTTAAAAAAACATCACAGTAATCATCATCTGCAGCGGATACACGCACGCGTTGAATTGTTTGCATAAAACTCTCATTTGCTAAATCGTGCGTTTTGGTTCTGGGCGTATCGGCTTTGATAACGCACCTGTATAGAATACAAACGCAGATATGCAAATAGCCGTACAAAAGACGTACACAATTTCCAGTTTTCCATAGGTTTGTGCACAAACATGGATGCGCCCAGCAGGCATCACTTTGTACACGAGTCAGCGCTCTAGTAATTTAATATAGCTCTATGGTCAGCCCCAACTATTGTTCGGACAGTTCCAACGATAGTTGTGGAATTCCCCACTATAGTTGGGACAATGGACAATCCTTGCTTTAGTTGGGACGCTGCCATAGTTGGGGTGTAACACTAAACAGCACCACGATAGACCCCTTGCATAGAACGCATTCACTGTGGGCAGGTCTTGTTCCTCAGCGGTACTGTATGCCACAGTAGACATTTAGTACTTTCACTGTGTCCAAATTTATGACAAAATCTGCCATCAGAGAGGGCGCTCTGTGCCAGGGGTCTACTCCACAGGTCTACTCCACAGGTCTGACACGAGGCTTGCACAAATGGATCTTCCTGACTGAGGTCGACAGAATGGACAAAGATTGCACACCAACAGTCATTTAAACCGAGCAGCATTCTGCAGTCAAACTGTTAGCATCATCAAAGGAATTTTGGACAAAGAATGCTGATCCATCTGTACCTAGACACATGCAGATTCTAGGAGTAGGAGAACACACTTATGTATTTAGTGCTTAGAAATAACCACAATTTATGTCTCTGGTGCATTCTTTGGTCAAGTAGGTGACCATTAGATTAGGAAGGTGCTAGTTGACTTACATCTGGGTAAATCATGAGTTGACCAAAATCAAATGAGGCCTCACAAATGTTAATTTAGGGTCTCCATGGTATTAATTCTTCATGGACAATAGGGAGTGCTTTGGGCTGACTTTATTACATTTGACCACAATATAAATCAGGCAAAAATGCCCTGTCAGTTAACCGTGTTTGATAAATGATCATCAAATGGGTAATCCTTACTTTTAGGACCCCGTTCCTATATAGGAAGGGAAAGACTCACCAAAACAGTTGACTAAATGACACTCAAAATTGACATTCTGATATTTCTTGACACATCTGAACAATTGGCAATGACACCTTCTTGAATATCAGCAGGTTTAATTTTGTGGAAAGAGGGCAGGGCTTTGATTTATGAGGGAAATTTGGGGGTAAAGGGCGACGATGACAGCCAGGAAACAGACTCAAAAACCAAGATGGCAAACGTGAAAGCTCGATGCGATGAAAGCTCGATGCTGATTGGCTGATAAAAAATAAACATCTTATTTATTTTTTTTAGCAGCCAATCAGCATCGGGCTTTCATTATGTAAGGCTTTCACTTGTGTTGTGAGAACCACAATCATGACAATATGATGTCTGACTGCGAAAAAAGGTAGGAAAGTCACATTTTCTTTGAAAGTGCTTTCAAAATTACAACTAATATGAGTTTATATGAAGAAAAAAGACTGCTTTAGCCTGCAAAAGTCACTTTGGTACTGGAAAGTCATCTGCAAAAGTCAGTTTTGAAAAGAACTCGTAAAAAATAGATGTGTCCTAAAAGTAAGGATTACCATAAAATGTCTGGTCAGCCTCTAACTAGCCTAAGTTACCTGTTGTTGACGTTTCCAACCAATGCCTTTGTCACATTGATTGCAGCCATGGTTGCTTCCTTCCGTCTCTTCTCTACTCATCATATATTCAAAATTTGAAAAAAAGGGAACATGTCAATCATACATGTATACCTTTATAGTACACTTACAGTGCCTTAACTTATAAAGTACAATCAATGTTAAATCTCGTACTTGGGTCAGGCATAAACAACATACATCATGACATGTACACACACCATACACTCTCTAGACTGCGCCAAAATACACTGAACATGCTTCAAAACTAGCTTGAGTAACTCCAGCTCTAATGCCTATCGCATTAGAGCTGGAGTCACAACTAAAAGTACCGGGTCGTAAGAGTCCCGAAATCCTACTCCTAGAACTATGAGGCTCCGTGTGAGCGGAGCCTCATAGATCAAGAAGCCCGCAAAATTGCCTACAGCACAAAACACTAATAAAGTACAAAAACGTCCATCAAAATGCAGCCATTTCACACAGAACAGTTTGCACAGTTTACCGCACTTTATCTCTTGACATACTCACGTATCTTGTTCGGAACTAACATGGGTGGATTCTGTCGGTTTTAGGCCAAAATGATGAAAATATGCCCTTTCGCACTGAGCCAACCTGACACTTGAAACGCACGCATATGATCGGCGATGATTTCGGTTCGCTCGAGCGCGCCGCGAAGGCAGTACAAGCGAAATGATAGTATGTGCATGCGTACAAGTGCATGTACTGTACCCCCCGCGGCGCGCTCCGAGCGAACCGAAAATCATCGCTCGATCATATGCGTGCACGTTTCAAGTGTCAGGTTGGCTCAGTGCGGAAAGGGCATATTTTTCATCATTTTGGCCTAAAAACCGACAGAATCCACCCATGTTAGTTCCGCACAAGATACGTGAGTATGTCAAGAGATAAAGTACGGAGTATAGGGGCAAACTGTGCAGCGGTTCTGTGTGAAATGGCTGCATTTTGATGGACGTTTTTGTACTTTATTAGTGTTTTGTGCTGCAGGCAATTTTGCGGGCTTCTTGATCTATGAGGCTCCGCTCACGCGGAGCCTCATAGTTCTAGGAGTACCGAAATCCCGGACTCTGTATCCCCAGTGCATTACAAAAACGGTCCATTTTCCCTATATTATCCCGACGCAGATTCCATAATTCATACCTCATACGATGCAACAGACATTCACGAAGCTAGTATTAGTAATCGACTTCAAACGGAACAATGAAGACTAAAATATGAAATTTTTCGATGATTTTGGTGGCGATTCTCGAGACCACCATGAGAAAACGTCGCGCGACACTATTCTGCCGACTGCCGTTTTTGTAATGCACTGGGGATACAGAGTCCGGGATTTCGGGACTCTTACGAGTGCTTTGGGCTGGGTCATTCTCTGTGTCAAAACAATGACACAGAGAAAACGCATGGTATACTCTGACAAAATCCAAATCTAGTAAGAAAAAAAGTTGAGCCTGTCTCTTACAGACAGTGGCGTCACCAGACTTTTCAGTCTGGGGGGGCACAGGGGGGGCACCAGCATTTGATGGGGGGGCACTTAGGTGAATATATATATATTTTTTTACCAACCCAAATCTCAGATGGGGGGGCACTCGGGGGGGCACTAGGTTTTCCAGGGGGGCACGTGCCCCCCCTGGCCCCCCCTTGGCGACGCCACTGCTTACAGACCCCTATCAATTAAAATTGTAAGTCTAGCCACGCCCCTTTGTGATTTCTGTTAACACTAGTAGTATAGGCCCTAAATCAAAAGTGAGTCAGTTGCATTTCTCATTTCGTTCATAAAATTTATGATAAAACGATTTCTCCTAAAAACAAAACATTATGAGTTTCAAATGGGCCATACCTTGCTGCTCTTTCCTTGTAGCCTGTTTGGCTTGGTGCTCCTTTAACATGGAAGCCAACATTATCAGAGGAAATTTGGTAAATTAGTGTCGAAAATGTCCCACTCAGTACAGCCAGATCCAGTCCGTAACATAACAAGAGAGGGCGCACTTCGTGCACTTGCTAACTTTACAGTAAATTTACAAATCTTGGCTTCGTCTCCGATTCGGCTTCAGGCTCCGGGTTCACAAGTAAGTCCCCTCGCTAAGGCTCGCTTGGGCAACTTCAGAACAATATTGCGCCTTTTTTGTGTAAAAAAAAACAACATTCTATCATAAAAGGCAATGGTTGGTGTTTTTTTCTTCATTTTTATGTGCCGGAGTCAGGTGTGAGAATAGACGCAGACGAAGCCGGTGAAGAAACCGGGTTTGTTAACCATAACCGCAAACCACAGGAACCTGTGGGGCCATTTTATTTTGTTGATAAAAATGTAATATAATTTAGTTTTAGCCCACGAAAAGATCAGATTAATTATTGGGATAAACCTTTTTCGAGTTACATTTTGAAAATGTTACTTTTGATGACGTAAAATGTCCTTGTTTTCGTTTACTATTCTATTCTAGCTCAAAAGGTCGTGACCTGACCTTGTCTGTGGAATTCGGATGAATAATACACAATGTATGTGCATTACATTTACTTTCGTTGAAAATGTGTGACACATCGCACTGATGCACTGATATAGTCGCGGCTTTTTGTATTTTTAGGTAGGATTTTCCAGTACTCTTCTTCAAAATTTCACCAAGATGGGGACGATACGGCAACGAGGATGCCTGTGCTCCGCTCTTTTAGTTTTCGTAGGTCTACAGATTGTTAGAATTGAGTGCTCCAATTTAGAGATTCGGCTACCGATCGTCAAGGAAGGGCCGCTTGACAGCGCGTTTGGGCTTTCCGTTGCCGAACACACAGTGACGAAAAGGCGGCCGTCACCCACCAATGGTTATGAAGGCAGTTTGTAAGTTTTTAACCGGCCATTGACCACATATTTGAGTTAACTAATTTATACATAATTACATTGCATATTGTAATATATTAGTACTAGTTTTCAAGTTCTCATTGAAAAACTGCATTGTTTTGTTTATTTAACATAACAATTACCACTGTCACTGATTATAAATGTTGCGAATTGTTGGGCATGTTTGGTCGACGTTCGCCATCGGTCGATAACATTGCGCTATCGGTCGCTCATGATGCTATCGGACAATTGCGCTGCAACCAGTCAAACACCTTTTCTTTCTAAGTAAAAAAACTGGAGGATTTTTTTTAAAAGGTAAGTAAAGTCCTACAGAATCGACCCATCATTGCCCATCACGCAATGCGATTGACCGATCGCGCAGATCGACCGATTGCACTCGACATAAACATTCACATGTTAAAGATAAATATGATAAATATATCAAATGTTATGCAGTTTTCAACTGTGCTATCGTTACGGCAAAGCAAAAACACCGTCATTGCAAATCTTTAACGTGCATTACACAACACACGGGACCTACGGCTTTGCGTCCCATCCGAAGGACGAAGCAATAGTGGTAAAGTGCCTTGCTCAAGAGCACAAGCACCATGTTCCCACGGTCAGGATTCAAACCCGTGTACCACGGCTTACGAGTCGAACACCGTAACCATTGGACCACAGCAAATTGAATCAAATTGTTCTTTTTATTTAAGTAGATACTAGATTTCATATTCTTCTTTGTAATCAGTGGCTTTGGAGGATTTTTTTGATAAAGGGAACTTAAGCCCGAGAACCATTCAGTTGATAGTCTGGTTCTAACAGCCAATGATCTTAATGTTGAATACTATTTGGTCAGCTGGGAACCAGACGGCTGATATAGATTCGCAATGGTGTTTTTGCAATGCCGTAATGTCTAATGATAGCATTTGAAAATTGCTTTTATTTATTAATTAAATTAACACTGTCACTGATTAACACTCAGTAAAAATTCACTTGTTAAAAATAAGTATGATCAATAAATTAACATCCTAGGCCTAAAGTTATTTCCTTGGAAGGGGGCAGGATTCTTTTATATTTCCATTCGTACTGATTAGAATATATTTAAAATATAATGACAAACATATTTACCATACAAACACCTAGTCTAAATAGTATTTGGACTCAAATAAATAGATCTACATATATCACTGTTTCCTCGAAAAGTGCACTGAGCTGAAAGTTCAACAGCTTAGGTTTTGAACATACTTCTTTCGATTTTGAGTGGTGTTATGATTGGAAACAAACAAACTGCATGAAAAGCAAATGATCCTATACATGTAAGCCTTTGAAAAGGTGATTTGTAGAGTCCTAGTTAATCTGATGAAGTCGTTCCAGTGAGTTATCAAGAAATGTCGAAACAAAGTGACACATGAGTCTATTTGTACATGTAGCAGCCATTTTAGGATCACTAAATTTTGTGACAAACCAGAAAATTTGAGCAAAACTAAAACGTAGTAAAACACCATTAAAAAAAATCATATTTCAATGGGTTTTAAGTTCAAAAATCCATCATTTCACATTTTATTGAACAGGTCATAAGATACTATCATAAACCAATTTAAAAATTGAAAACTTATATTAAAACTGAAGAAATCACTAATTGAGTAAGTATTAGGTATAGCAAACACAGAAGACGATGCCTCCACTGCAAGGCGGGTGAAACAAAGCCTTGTTTATGCAAATTCAAAGATAGAAGAAAGGGACAACAAAACTCCAAAGTCGAGGATTTTCAAGGTCATGTATGGTTTACAGCCATGACAGTAGTGCATGAGTAATGTCCATGTAACTAGTGTACATGTACGTATACATGTATGCACTTGTCACGTCATGTATAATGTATTCTCTGCTGCGTCCATTTGGTGGTCATAAATTAAATTGTGAAATACAAGCAGATCACGTTCTCGACCAGACTGGGACCTTGAGTGCAGAAACACATGCAAAATAAATTCAGGCCAACTTTACTCACTCCTTAGCTGACAAAGGTCTCCAAAATTTTCCAGAGGCAAAGACAAGGTCCTCAGTATTTCACCAGCCAAGTTTGAAGTCTCAATTCAATTTTTAAAGGAGACTTCTTTTTAATATTTTGCACCTGAGAGTGAGGCCAAGTGATTTCAATTTGAAGCCTAAGACTAGACTGGTACATGTCCAACTGTTTGAAAAGACTGACCTCTTAGTAGTCTGGTGGCAGACTATGGATAGATGTGTAGAAATAGAAACCGGTACCAGCTGTTTCTTTTGACGCAGTTGACTGATGCAGTACTAAAAGGGTGATGGACTGGTTGTTTCATGCGCCAGTCTATTTTCTTTTGTTGCATGTTTTCAATACCCTAAATTAAGGCTTAAGTATTGAGAGTCCCAAATTTTCGGACTTTTTCTCGACCACTGAAATTTCATTTACAGTCAAAAACACCTCAACTTAGAATTTATCCTAGGTTATTATTATGAATTATATATTTTTTGATGTTCAAGGTGTGAAGAGAGCAATGCCCATTAAACTTGTATGCACCTTCAGTGTGTTTTTTTGTAAGAGATGCAGTATTGCCCTGCCCTTCCCCCAAAATGTCCTCATCCTTTCTATGCAAACCACAAATGTCTTAGACCACATGTACTGCCACAAGTTGACAGACAACAAGAAAGTGTCCATTCAAATCTCTGTGAGATGATGCTCATTGATGCAGTCATACAGTGCACCGAGTATTGGATGCACACAGTGCTGGCCGTCTCCAAATTTGGTGATGCCACATGCAGCGTTGTGCAGTACTACACACAGTTGGTACTGTATGGACAGAATGGCATGCACAAATGTACTGTATGGAAGTAGAATTGTGAGATGTCAAGTTTGTACGCTGGTTTCAATTTTATCAAAATATTGAAATATACATGAACTTTGTGCATAGGCCAGTGTTATAAAGGTGTACGGTTTTACACAAAATTTGTGTTGTCTCAGAATGAACTGTTAAGGAGATTTTAATTAATGCTTTACCAGTATCTGCAATGTTGTTTTTGGCGGGTGGTTTAAATGGCCAAACCATTAATATTAAAAAACAAGTCAGTATTTGTACACATATACGTGTACGTGTATGGCATACAAATGTACATGAATGGCGTACATGGACAGTGTGTCAACAGATTATGCTGTGAACGTACGTGTATGTTCATACTGTACATCATACAATGTACTTGTACATGAACATTGCGTATGCATTGTATGTGCACATTGTACAGTGTATGTGTGTACACAGTGTTCGTGGTGTTTGAATTGGTTATCATATAGCCTAATGAATACATTTACCTAGAATTCTGTTATTCGTGTGCACAATGCTTGGCGCCACATGTATACAATCTTCATGACCTTGCACATGTTGTACAGGACAAACAACAACAAAAAGGACACTCCCTTGAACTGTCAAACAAACCACAGAATGGGGCCAGACCGCCAGACTTAACCACACAATGGGTATTTCCTGTGTTTGTAGAAAATATTACATGTTTGGAAAGGTACACCATTTCTGCCTTTGCAATATTGTACATAAATTCCCATGGGCACCAATGATAAATACCCCAACTTAAAATAATCAGGGAAAATACTCACAGCTCTCACATGTGACCAAGGCACACACCAGATTAAAGCTAGATTTACCATCATTCACTTTCTGCTCAATTTGTTCAGGTGTTAGCTGATGACTGTTGGTTGATTTTCCCTCCCACTAATCACCCAGGTTAAAAGCAAAACAGAGTGACTTCTGGGTCCAACTTCATCCCAAGTTACCGGTACTCAGAAATACAAGGTCAAAGACCAATTTTCAAAATCTAATAGTTTTCAAAATTCTGGACGCGGCCTGAGCCTCAGGAATTGCTGCTTGATTCGGATGAATTCCTCACAAGATAGATGGTAGAAATTAAACGTATTACTTTACACGTACACTTCCTAAACGTAGCGTCATTGGGAAAACTACACAGTGTTACATGTACCGGTAGGTGTCAGGAAGAGTGTTAAATCGTGCAGGATGACGTCTTTTTTTTTTAATCTAGAAAATAATACCAAAGGGGACAGGGTAAATAACATGAATTTCGTAAACTTAGGATTCCATGAAAACATTCAAATCTATAATATTAGTAAACGTAACCTGAAACTCAGGGTCAGTGTATTAATTAACCTGACAAGTTTTCCAATGAGTTTTCATGATTTTTTTTTTTTGGCCAAAAAGTTATACCCTATGTGCGCAGCATCTCCACTTCCATGTTTATATATCTCTACCATGATAATGGATGAAAGGAGAGATTAGTATTGCGTGGATTAAAGATTAAATAGTCACAAAGTAAATGAATGCGAAAACATAATGATCATGCAGTGGTGGGTTGTGCCCTTCGTATTACATACAAATTTACATCTCCCCTACGCTAAATTTGTGACCAAATTATTGTGTTGAATTTGTCATTTTATTGTGCAGTAATATTTTGGTCTGTTTACACGCAGAACCTGGCTTAAAAAAAGAGCAGGCATGACAATATGGTTGCAGTACGTGTACACGTATGTGTAAATATTTGTTACTCTAGGGTTTTTTTTCTACATGCACTGTGTACATTTTGTGTATGCATGATATAGTCACAAAAATTATTGATGCTTTAGTTTGAGGAGACCTTTAATTGACTTATACATTGGAGACCTCCAGCCAGTTATTGCGCATGGATACCCCATGATGTTATTAGATGCAAGGAGAGCATACAACACTGTATGATACAGACTGCCCCTATAAGATGTAGGTTCATGACTGCATATGAGCAAGGAAGATGGTATCTGTGAATTTGATTAGTCATACCATAGAGCAAGCATACCTTAACGTAGGTGAACGTGTGGTGTACAATGCGGATGTACCATAAGACAGCTGTATGACATGAGGACATAAGAATGTCAATGATACATTTACCAAGAAAGTGAAGAAACTGCACATGCCATTCTGCATATATAAGAAGTCACTGGTGAAGAATGTTTACAAATTCAGTTTGTTCAGTATTGTCTGTCTCCTTTATGTAATCTGAATCTTTTTTACCCAGGAATTTATTTTTTGTTGAAATTTGTGGCCACACTCTTGGCAATGCCTATATGTAGCATGAACCACTACATTCCTGATCAGGAAACATATGTAAAGTTATGTTTCAGTCTATGTAATGTAATAATGAGTCACATCACCCCGATGCAAAATGCCATCTTATGAATAGTTATAATGCGGAACCCGCCGCTATGTACATCCGATTCGAACCAGCCAACCGATCACATTAACTCGGTGGTCGAGTGGTAAGATATCTGCACTCAAAAGCACCTGAGGTCATGGTTCGAGTCCCGCCCGAGTTATTTTTTCCAACTTTCACTCGGGAGGTAACACACTGAGTATACAGTGTTTATACGTCGGTTAAGGGCCAAACCTAATTTGATTACATCACTCCAACGCAACATTCCACCTTATGAAGACTTCAAGAGTCATATTTTAGTTATCGTTTCGGTTTGCGGTAACACCATGTGGTAATAACTACTGCTTAGAAGATATTAGTTCTGAAAAGAACTTGTCCTGCTTATTATCAACTTTGCTAAGTAGTTTTTTGTTCTGATAAGAACAGTCCTGCTGTAAGTTCTACGAACTTGTCTTTGGTCTCAACGTTTCGACTAGCCTACTCTAGTCATCGTCAGGAGACTGACGATGACGATGTTCTTATCAGAACAAAAAACTACTTAGCAAAGTTGATAATAAGCAGGACAAGTTCTTTTCAGAACTAATATCTTCTAAGCAGTAGTTATTACCACATGGTGTTACCGCAAACCGAAACGATACCGATACCCCACCATGCAAAGCCTCAAATCTCATATTTTAGTTATCAAAATTTGTCCGGGCTCTCAACATTCATCGTATTTAGAACATTATGTCTCCACTACTCCGCATGTAACAGGAAGTCTGTATTGTTTCCTTTTCAGGAAACAATTGTTGTCACATTTAAAATTGTCAATTCAGTTTCACTCTCTTCAACATGTCATTAAGTTTCAACTTGTCATTTAGTTCAATGCGATTTTGGCATGCACATGTTCATCTAAGGCCGACTTTTAACATGTTAAAAAATTGTTTCTTGTCCAGGTTTTTTTTTTTTAAAGAAGAAGGCAGATATTCCAAGATGGCTTCCATTTTATTAACATGTACTGTTGACTAACAGTAACACAACGCTTTCGCGTCTATTCTTATTATACAGTACATGGTTTATATTTTAACGATAACAATTGTGATGCTTACAAAATGTAAATTTGTCTTTGCTTTTAAAGAAATACATGTCCCTAATGTGAAGGCACTTGTACTTGAAGGTCAAGCAAAGCCATGAAAGCTTCATACACTGTATGTGAATGTTTATCATTTAAGCTGCATCAAGGCCGGATCCAGAACACAATTTTTTTTGGGGGGGAGCAAAAAATATTTGGTTTCCTAAAAAGTGGGTCAAAAAAATTTTCCACCCCAAATTTAATATGAAAAGGAAGGGGAGGGTTGCAAATGTATTGCTTTTGTTGGTATGTGGGTGGTGTACACAATGGCTGCCGTTTTTGCGACGTTACTAAACAAAATATAATGGGTTTGTTTTTGGGGAGCGGGGCCATGGATCCGCCCTTGAGTTGTGTTCCACATGCTCTTCAACAAACCGTTTTCCCTATTTTTCTATTAGTAAATTTTTAACTTGTAATATGTTCTAATTTGGACAAAAAAAATCTTCTTTTTTTTCTCTTTTTGGACGTCTGCAACACTTTGAAAAAAGGGGGTTTGTTTTGGGCACAAACAAATCCACCTTGCGAGCAGACTGGCTCCCGGTCTGTGCATTATCCATACTGATTGTGGGGCGGAAACCAGCCTATCCTGCGAGAATGGAATTTTTGTCTGGCAGCCAATAATTTGAAATTGTAAAGTAATAATGCGATAACTAAACCTGGGCCAATAAGCCATTTGCGAGTAACCTATACCCTTTGGGATTTACATTTGAAAAACGTCTGGTACAATGACTTGCTCAGAATGCTTTGCACATTTTAACTTTGAATTCTCCAGACCAAAGACACTGTTGCTAATCACAAGATTCGGGGCAAGCTCTTGCATAGTTACGTAAGAGACGCTCAGCACCAATACATCGTTCACAATGGGTGAGAATGGCACAAAGACACCAGACCATGCCGGAGCTGGGGGTTGCTAGCATAAGGCTTGTCCCGAATCACGTGATATAGTAACAGTCTCTTTGGTCGGGAGAATGCTAGGTTAACGTGCAAAGCATTGTATTAAGGCAGCGTTCCAGATTTTATTCAAATTTAACTCGCAAATGGCTTATTTGTTTTTGGTCGATATCTCATTCAAAAGTGAATAACTTTTGGATTGCTACAAAAACAGCAGTTAAGAAAAGGAATCAATTTTTCAGGATGAAACTCAAAAAGAGCGTGGAGAACGCAACTTAAACCTTCTGGAGATACAATGTATGGCGAGCGCAATATGAGGGCACTATTTTAAGCGGGTGTATTAGGGTATACCACCCTCTTACTGCATCCATCATTTCTCAAACAAGTATCTCATTGATATTCTTTCCCTATTGACTAGACACATTTATCTTGTCTGCAGGGTCTTAGTCGGTGCGCCAACATACGAATCCCCCGATGCTGTGGTACCAAAGACGGGGGCAGCCTTCAAATGCCCCCTCAGTACGTTCGTTGATGATTGCGAGGACTTGAAATTAGACGACGATGGTAAGATCTAGTTAAAGGTGATTGGTTGTTCAAAAAGTGTAGTTCAACGTAATTTACAGTCACTATGGGCCCCGTGCGGAAAAAAGAGAGGGCGCCTTTCGACCACTTTTGAGAGCGCCGTGGATGGGACACCGTGTGTGTACTGGTTCAAGCGCATATGGCGCGAAGTACGCACGACTTATTTTTATTCTAAATGTTCATAAACAACTCTCTTTTTTTGGTTGGTTACTGTTGAGGGGGTACCAGTTCTTGCATATTGACTTCATAACAAACACAACGGGGTCCTTTGTAATACTTGTGACTGGACTTGTGAATGGATTTACCTGTGACTGGACTTATGATGGACTTGTAAAAACTCAACTTAAAATGCTATCTGGTACCCTGTTGTCATTTATTCACCAAAGTTGAAATGTGTTCAAGTTTTGCTATTAACCATCTATATTGAAGATACTTTTAGTTGTTTACTCTGATAAATATTTGTGACCACAGCGAATGATCCAAATGAGAACAAGACCGACCAGTGGCTGGGCGTGACGGTCAGAAGTCAGGGGCGCGGTGGCAAAGTAGCGGTGAGTTAGAATGGGAGTTTACTCCATTTTCCTGATACAGTAAACCTGGATTTCTCCTTACTCTTTTAAGTCATTTTTATGTGCTTTCATATGTTTTTAACGTTCATGTTAATGGTAGCTCAGCAGGCTGCATGCATGCACGTTGAATGGCCAGTTAACAAGGCATTTCATGCTCCTAGGCTAATTTTTTGTCGCAGTGTTCACAGTAAAGGCTGTGGTGTTCTTGCAAAATTTCCATTTTTTTCAAGCTCAATTTAAGTTGTTGTTTTTTAATACTTTTACCAGGGCAAAGTTGGACAACTTCCTTGCAGTAAAATTGAATGAAGACATTTCGTTTGAGCACTTTATATCCAAATACTGTGTCCGAATCCTGGATGCACCATTATGGGCACGCCGTAAAGGGCATTTGTTGTTTTTTCCCTGCTACCAGCCTAACCTCGGGACCTGAAAAATCCTTAATCTAAGTAATTAAATAAAAAGACCTCACAATCCAAGCACCCTTAGCAATGCTGCAAACATGGGAATATACCGTAATTTTCGGAATATAAGCCGCGGCTTATACGTTGATTTTGCCCATGAAAATGTTTACTGCGGCTTATACCACAGGGCGGCTTATACGCCGAGCCTTGAAGAATAAAAATGAAATTCACATGTGTATTTAATGTACTGGTATAAGAAGAGATATGTTGCTGAAATGAATTATCAATTAAAAAAGTCATTAATGAACCGAAACCACGTGCCACGTAAAGGTGCTGAGCGGTAAAAAGTACGGTGAAAGCTGTCTTCGATCGACAACAAGCCGTACGTACGTGATTCTAGTGCTGCTAGCTGCATGCAGCATGCTTTCCCCAGCGGACCACACCATTTGAGGTAATATAGGGGTGTACTATCTTGGAAACAACATTTCCGCTGTTTAAAAAAAAAGAAAAAAGACGTCTAATACTTTTTATGGTGTCCAAAACATTTCTTTATTCGATAATCAGTTGTTCAACGTCGCAATATAATTTTTGTACTTGAAATGTATTCAAGAAACGATGTTAACCTCAAAACAGGGACTACATCACCCCTTACAAAATTAATGGATTCGTCCATGAAAATGGCAGCATCGTTTTGACTATTTTCGAAGAAAGTTACGATCGAAACTTGAATACTGCTCGTTAGTAATCACAAAAATTTGATAAGTTTTGAGATAAAAACGGACCTGCATATTTTTAGGGCAAAACAAATCAGCATCGGTTGCCACAAAGCAAGATTTGTAAGTAGCGCTCCGGTCAGACAACATACGCAATGGGTGAAAATCACGGTAGGTTGCATGTACTCTCTCACGTGCTGCAGGAAAATGTTGTCCTAGGCCGGCGCGGCGCAGGCTGCCGCGCCGGGCGATGTATTAACTTTTACGGCCGGGGACCGGACGGGGCAGCCGGCAGCAATTCCCGGTGATTATTTCTCATCATCAATTTCCACATTTGTTTGTGAGAGTATCGATTGTAAATGATTTGATACAACTTTTGTGGCCCTTTTTATAGCTTCTGTAGTGTAAATGGAACTGGTTCATAGCATTTTGGCGAGAATTTGGAGGCCTTACAAAATTGAAACCGCTGCCGTCGGTGCGGCTTAAACGCCGGTGCGGCTTATACGCCGACTTCAAATCTTAATTTGCAGATTTTTGCGTGCTGCGGCTTATACGCCGCGCGGCTTATATTCCGAAAATTACGGTAGTCAATATTCAGATATGATATTCATGTATAAATTTACAGTTACATGCGCTTCATAATATGTTTACATAACTATGATAGAATGGCTTTGGTGTCATCACTTCATCAAACGTTGGCCGGATGTAAAATATTCAGAGCAAATGTCTGCAAATGTTTGCACAAATGTCTATATTGCAATCGTTTTAGAATGTCAAAGAGTATACCTTTTTTGGTATTATTGGTTTTTTTTACTTCAGATCTGTGCCCATCGCTACAAAACAGTGTCCTCGGAAGAGATCAGCGGTTTGGGCAAATGCTTCCTGAGAAACGCTGATCTGACAGTGGACGACTTCCGCATCGTTCCATGGAAGATGTGCCGTAACATTGGGCTAGGCAAGAGCAAATATGGCTACTGCCAGGCCGGTACCGGGTTCTACATCACACAGGTAATAGAAACCAGCTTCTGCGTTTGAGCTTACCCAGGATATGTTGTTTTCCTCTAACCTGGTGCGGCCCCTAAAGTGGCGTGCTTTGATTTTTTTGTCTCTAGTGCCTTTGCTATAACAAACATCTTACCTCAAATTTCACAGTTAGTGAAATGTCATCATGCTCTAAACATTCCCGTTCGTAAACTTTGAGTTTATCAACCCATTATGAAGTTGAGAGAAGTTTTACTTTTGGCGCGATTTTCCGATTTTTATTTTAAAGTGTGAAGTGAACCTTTTCAAAATGCTCTCAAATTGGAATAAGAAAATAATTTTCTGACAAACATGTTGAATATCTTGCTGGAGGTGATAATGTTTTATCAGAATTTGTCAATTTTAAGAGTTTTTTTAATGTTTATGTTGGAATTTTTGAGATTTATTCAAGTGTACCACCATGACATTAGGGAACACTCGGCCAAGTTTGTGCCAAATTTCCAGACAGTTACAGTTTTTTAATATCGGACTAAATTTACCTTCCTAAAATCACCCTTTCATATTACTTCGTTTCACATCAATGGTGATTGAGAGTGCATGAAGCATTGCCAAACCATTTTTCCCCCGACGTCAAGTTGACGTCAGTGCCATGGCGCAACACGGGTTGGAACTAGGATTGTGGCGTTGCGTTGTACATGCCTGCACGTACATGTACATGAATTTCCTTTTATTTTAAGTCAGAACTTGCAGCCTAAAATATTGTTTTCTTTCAATTAGAAGTAACATTTGGTAATTGTACTTTTCAAGTTTTGATTATTGTGATTGTCCAATAAAAATAGGGGCGCTAAAATTGTGTTTCCAAACAGCCAAACTGAACAATTCAGTTCCGTTTGGTTCGGTTGGGAAGGGCTGTGTTCCATGAATTTAGGTTCGGTTCATGAAATATTTTTAATAGAAGCAAAATAATGTGTGGTAATGTTACAGTCACGTGGTATTTTTGTGCGCTACAAACTTAGGAAGTAAGGGGGCTTCTACACACCTGTCACTATACATCACCCCTGCGTCTGGCCCTGTGTTAGTTTCATAAGCCTCCAGGGCTTGGAGTGAGGATACAGTTGTCATTTTGCAATGTGACTTTCAACAAAATGGGAAATTCTTATTTCAATTGACAATCACGGCCAAGTGAGTAATTGTATCATTTCATGCAAGCCTTTCTTGCAAGACAGCCTGCACCTGATTTCACGAAACTCATTGTAACTTAAGACGCATCGTATCCCTACGATGTGTCGCAGCTGCAAAGCGTCCTGCGATTCATTTCACAAAATGCGTCATAAGTGCGACGCGTCGTAGGTGTATTTATAGCACAATGTATTCATTCACCACAGTCGTATGATAGTCAACAAAGAGTCGTCGGATCTCCGCTCTGAAACTTTTTAAAAAGGTAAAATAAAATGGCGAACATGTGATGTAGTTTTAACAGAAAACAAGCTCGCTGTTGACTGATAGCTACTTTGGAATTTAAACTGCAATATTCCAGGCTAGTTCATATTTACTTCAATGCATTTTTCTTTTGCAACTTTACACACACTGTCTCAGTATTATAGTCTCATTTATGTAATTTTTATGGCATAAACCTGGGTAAGAAAATGACGCTTTTTATTTCGCGATGACCATCAGTCAGGCCATAACTTGCGACATGTTTAAAGCCGTTGTCTAGGAACTTACAACGCGTTCTACACATCGCAAGTTGTTACACGTCGTAACTCGGGTTGCGACATGTCATAGTGTTTCGTGAAATCGGGCCCAGAGCTTATTGTGCTGTCGCACTTATTTGATTAGGAAGAGGATGGTGTAGAAGGTGAATACATCTCAGGAACACCAGGTGCGGGAGACTGGAGAGGGGGTGTCTTTACAGCCAACATTGTCGATCCGGACACTCCGTTCTTTGACCAGAGTCGCACCAAGCTTGACGAGTCCACCGGTGTCGGTCTGAACAGCTACCTGGGTAAGAGGCCCCGCTGAAAACCATGATTGATCCAATGTTGTATTACTCCATACTCACACTCATGACAATGTGATGAGTTTATTTTCAAAACACAAAGTACCCAATATTGATTTTATTGTCAATGTACACAGATCCATATCGTTTTTAGTATTAGCGCCAGGCCTACAGCAGCAAAAGCATTCAAGTCTATCTTAGCTCTCGCGCTGAACCCACGTGAGGGGGTACATATGCAGGAAGTCTGTAGACTAATCCGACGGCAGTCATTTTCTGCGGTGTGCAAGGTTCGTGCGAGTCGCACTCAGATTGGGCGCACGTGCTCCATGCTCCTTCAACCAGAATAAGAATACCAAAATGCGCGTGCGTATCATCTTAAAGAACGCGTGCAGCTTGCGTGCGAGCGTGACACCACTGCAGTAAAAGCTTCTAATTCTGGTCACCGGATTCCACTACAGCAGTTGTGTTCATCCATCCTTCTTGTCCCTCATTCAGGCTTCTCGGTGACCTCAGGCAAGTTTGGTCCCAATTTCCTGATCGCGTCCGGTGCCCCGAGATACAACGCCATCGGTGCCGTGGTCATGCTGAGTAAGCAAGACGGCACGGACTTGACAATGCAGTCTATCATATATGGAGAACAGCTGGCGGAATCCTTTGGTTACGAGGTCTGCTCGGCTGATCTGGACGGTGATGGGTGAGTTACTGACTGGACGGCTGAAGTACATTTCAAACAGCTTTCTTGCCATGTTACTTTGACTTCTCATCTCCTTTGTATATGTAGCAGTAAAAGGGAGAAATTTCAACATTTTAGTTTTTATGCTAATGAAAATTTCCATGAGCCAAAGTGTGATGTCATTCAAGGCAGAACAGTAGTGTCTCTATAGCTTTGTGTACTATATATCAAACTTTTCTTGGAGTAAGTTCTACTTTTTACTTGTTTATCATGTTTAACAGCTTGTTTGGACAATGGTAGTGGCCAATTTTTCTTCAAAACTTTTTTTGTGGGTAATTTTGAAGGACTAATTTGTGCACTGTTCATATGCACTTTTGACAAGGAGTACTAGTACCTTGTGTGACAAAAGCAAAATGGCGCCCTCTTACATGTATTGATGAAAGGTTTTGCTAATAATTGAAAAATTACCAGTTTCTTGTCGCTTCCAATGAAAATAAGTATTAAGATCTTGTATGTATTGTTGCACACATATGAAATCAAGATGAGCTGAATTTCCACTGCATGTTTTCTTTAAGGCTGGTTCATACGCAACAGGGTCATTCCACACTAAAGGGGTACAAACATGGGAGTGGGAAATGAAGCAGGAAATTCAATATCAAATAATATCAAGTATACTTTCCCACACTGTTGAGGGTTGTGCTCACCAAGTATTTAAGACTTTCCAGGCAGATTTTACAAGATATACATGCTCATCATGTTACATACGCAACATGGACAGAGACTTTGTTAAAATTGATAAAAAGTTATAAATACAATAAATGCATTTACCCAAATATTGTCCCTTTTCATTCTGATCTCTACAGGATTGTTGCCTGTAAAAACCGAGACAATCTGCTGTATATTTAAGACGTCACAGGGTATTACATTAACCCTAAAAGGGCTAGGTTATTTTGATCATCTCTCTGCCGGTGGGGGGGGGGGGGCAGATTCTGCACCCCCCCCCTAAGATCTCGGCTATCGAGTGACAAAAATGTTTGAAACTCGGTACATGCATAGAGCAACTCTTCATGAACATACCCAAGCCCAAGAAATTTCATGACTAGGTCAAAGGGTTTTGGAATTATGGCTAATTAATTATTCATATGTACGAATGGCAATTCTGCTCTGTGTACACGACGTATATATGGGAAAATTTAGTTTTCACAGCGCATAGCGCCGGAATTTTTTTTGCTACGCGGCAACACGTGGTCCGATTTGTATGTTTTTGGTTCAAAAGATACTCAAGGCTCGAGGCTAAAAAGTAATAACAGCTCAGGTCGCGCAAAAAATTTTTTCAATGCTATCGCGGAAAAAGTTGAGGTGGGGGGGCGGAATCCCCCCGGCCCTTTTAGGGTTAAGAGTATTGCGCATGTAACATGAACAGAAAAATGTCACAACATTTCTCTCAAAGTCACGGACGTTACCTATAAATGCCTTAAAAGACCAAGAATTTAGTGTTTATTTTGACTGGTAGCAATCGCAAATGGGTAATGACTATAAATGAGACGACATTTGGGTAAATTCATTCACTTGATACACATCCACAGGTGAATGTTGTATTTTTGGGATACGCACCTCATATTTCTACTTGTGTTTTTCCACTGTTTCTCACTGCGATGTCATCTTCTCCATAGTTTTGACGATCTGATTGTTGGTGCACCTATCTACTATGACCGTAGCACTGAGGCCGGGGGACGCGTGTACATCTACCTGAACAAGCACCAGAACGTGAGTGATAATGCTGCTACAGATAATGGCACATGCATAACAAGTTTCTCCGTACGAAAGTAAAACAAGTGTATGTCATAGCCAGCCCCTGTACATAAACCACCAATGCACTGATTGGCCAGAATGCAGATTCATTGTGCTGCATTTTGGGAGATATTAGGGAAATTGGGGGGAATTCCTAACCTCTAGCTCTACTGTGTGGGATGTATGCTTGCATTTTAAACAGGCCCATTGAAACCAACCCATTGTTTCCTGCACAGAATATTTATGGGCTCCGTGCACAAAAATAGAGGGCGCTTTTTTACCACTATCGAGAGCCCATTGGATGGGACACACCACGTGTGCAGACACTCTTGTTTTACTATAATCTCGGGGACAATGCTTTGTGTTTCCCTTTGTCCCTGTAATATAACACTCTCCCATAGACTAAGCACACAAACTTACTACAGAGGACCGTTTCCAACAAAAGACCCAACTCCCGAGGACTGAAAGGATCTGTTGTTCTCCCTTTGTGTGTCTGTCCTTGGGGGTTATGTAGAACAGGTACATGTACATACTGTTTTGCGCACAAAAAGAATTACGCACAGCTAATTCTATTCCAAATGTGCACGAAGACGTTGCGTCTTTGAGTGAGCAATGTGCTTGAATGTCTTCCCCCAACTCTGCCCTTCTTACCGTTGAGGGGGTACTTGTGCCTGGAGCGCATACCACTCGCAACGTAAACAGACCCTGAGTGTGTTAAGTTGATGTAAGTCTTATGTCTTTTTTCCTCGCAGGGTTCCTTTTCATCCGTAGAACCCATTCGTCTGACAGGCCCGAGGGATTCCATGTTTGGCATCGCCATCACCAACCTAGGAGATCTCAATCTGGATGGTTACGAGGGTGAGTCACATGAAGATTCTCACTTCTGATTGGAATTTTGCATCGGGAGATAAACTTGAATATCGGTTTTGTCGCTTATCAGCAACGTAATTGTATAAGCACTGTGTACTGAAGACTGAGAAGGAAACTTCACTCGTGTACCTGGATGGGACTTGAACCCACGACCTCCTGATTACTAGTGCAGATGTCTTACCACTCGACCGCTAAGCTTGCCGGGGTCGGTTGGAGGGATAAAATCTGATATACATACATGTAGCAGCGAATACTGCAAGTAATCACTGTGGAATTGTTTGGGTTTTTTTATGTCTGTAAAGAAGGTTGAGACCAAAAAAATTGTATTTCTTGAAGTCCCCTGGTACATATAAGGCAGTGAATACATTATTTAAATACTCAAGAAATTCTGATTAGTTGAACAACAAGGAGACAATCCTTTGCTTGCATATCTGTGTTTCACCTACTTTTTGACTTTCTGTTTGTCATATTTTGTCCAATTGTTTGATTTTGTATGCAAGTGGAAGCTGAAGAAGTTAGCAATAATCTTGCACTCCCAAAGTATTGGCAAAAAATCCTGCTTTAAGCATCAAGACCAGCATTTTCTATTTGACATGAAACACAATATAGGGGACCACTTTGCATCCATCACGTTAGCAGTTTTTGCAATGGTTGTAATTTTTTTTTTTTACAGTACCTGAAACCACCCAAAAGGTCTTTGAAATGTGACATGTAGGCTTGTAATACATGTAATATGTGTTGAATCATTTCTTTTTCATTTTTTAATTTTTAAAATCATCCTCAAATTTCCATCAAAATTGGACGGAAAAATTTACCTCAGTTTTCCATCCACTATTTGATGGAAATTTGAGAAAAATGTCAAAAAGCAACATCAATAATCAACTCAAATTGTCCTTAGCAAAAGGCTGCATGTCCAATCATGTGTTGAAATTATTTAACAAAAAATCACAACCATTGGAAAAACTGCTAACGTGACGGTAGCAAAGTTGCCCCCATTATTGTGCTTCTTTTCATTTATCAAGTAGTCCTGTGCTTACCCATGTTACCTTGGTTCCAGTGCCACCCGAGCCAACACAAAATTTCCTTTAACCCATACCAGATATCGCCATCGGCGCCCCCTATGAGAACAACGGTGAGGGCACTGTCTACATCTACCTAGGCGGCCCCGACGGCGTCGTGCAGCCAGCATCACAGAAGATCACACCGTCCGATCTGCCTGCCGACTTGCCAAATACCAGGGAAATCGGGGGAGCGTTTGGTTATTCGCTATCTGGGGGAATTGACTTGGATGGTAACGAATACCCGGATCTTACTGTGGGCGCCTTTGAAGCTAACACTGTGGTCACTTTCAGGTTGGTTCATAATAAGTTAAGAGCATATCCTTGATATTTGATTTAACGATAGGATCGACCATTTGTGCATTTTTTTCAAGTGCTCAAAATCTACAGACGGATGCTTAAAGCTACAGTCCATCATTTGCAGCTATCTAAAAAGTAACTGCCGTAATAGACCTAAGACGTAATGACGTCACACTTTGTTTACATGTGCGCTTTCCTATGTAGTAGACGGACCCCACTTTATCTGGCGTCCCGACTTCGCTCCCATAGGAAAGCGCATATGTAAACAAAGCCATTACGTCATTACGTCTCAGGTCTATTATTGTTGAAAAGCATACTTGGTTGAAAGATAGTAATGTGACTAAACTCCCTGTGAAATTATTTTTTCTGGCAAGCTGTCATATTGAAGAAATCAATGAGGGAAGGCCATTTCCAACGATGCGTTGAAAGACGCATTCTTGGAAATTTCCGTTAAAAATTAATTTTAAATTCAGCAAAGCGGGTGCAAACGTTGACACGACGTGCATGTGCACGTAGCTGCTATAATTCTTGGAATATAGTGGTTGCTATAATTCATCGGTTTAGTGCACAACATCGCGAGCTGCAATCAGCTCAGTGAGAACGTGTCTCAGACACTGAATTCAGACCCAATTCAAAACATGACTCCGCAACTTTTCGATTTGAAATCGAGATCCTAGAATATTGTTTTTCTCGGAATATACAGCACTCACTAAGCTGAAACTTTATCAGGTTAGTTGTTCAGCACCCTTTAGATTTTGAGCACTTTTGTTGCTTCAAACGAACATAATGCACAAATTACAAATGATGGACGCTACCTTTAACAACTAACCTGATAATTTTTAGCATATCCATATTTTGAATTTCGCCCTCTCGTGACACATTCTCAAAATCAGCATTCGGGGCATGATTCTTATTCAACTGATTGTTGCTACGTGATATCACCATTGATCTCCATTATCTAATGGAGATCAGTGGATGTCACACACCGAACTGACGAATAATATCAGCTGCACGCATGTGCTTCGTTTCAACACTTGCACCCATTCATGGATTGGCCAATTACAAACCAACTATAAACAGAAATTTCCAAAAATGTGTCACTTGACACATCCTTGGAAATGACCTTCTTTTGATGTTTTCTTCAAAATGAGAGCATGCCAGAAAGAATAGTTTCACAGGGAGTTTAGTGTCATTATTATCTTTAAACCAAGGAACCTTTTTAACAATAATTTGGTCGGTTGCTTTTTGTGTAGTTGCAAATTGTCCACTCTACCTTAAAAGTTGATTCCCCTGCTATTTTCAAGTTTCATCCCGAAAAAAGAAAAAAAATGCTCGTTTTAATTGTTATTTTTCTAGCAATACAAAAGTTTGACACTTTTGAATGAAACATCAACCCCCCCAAAAAGCGGCCAAGGTTTTTATTTTCTTTTATTTTACAATTTTGAATTATTGGCTGCCAGACAATAACTCCGTTCTCGCAGGATCGGCCGGTTTCTGCCCCACAATCAGTAGTATCAAAGACATGATATAACAAATATAATTGTACTACGTTGATGTGCATTGTCGTGTTTACAGAGCCCGGCCCATTGTTAACGTCACAGCAGAACTTCTCCTGGAGACGTCAGAGATAGATGCCAACGCCACAAACGCTGAGTACAACGGCAAACCAACGTTTCGGTGAGGAATCTATAACAAAGCTGAGTCAGTCACAAGTCAGTCACAAATCATTTTCACAATTCTGGTCACAATCAGAGTGTTTGAGAGAGAAAGTCGGCATTCTGCCTGTTCTCATCCATATACTGTTGCAGTACCTAGATAATAATAATACCAGAGTCTTATATAGCGCACGTATCTACCAACAATTAGGTACATAAGGCGCTGGAAATTATGTCTATTATTAGAGACAGGTAAATGAAGTACATGAGAAATATGAGAACCATTATGTAGCACCTTTATAATGGTTTACAAGGTGCTGCGGCGCATTAAGCAGCCACTGCCAGAAACACAGGGGCAAACCCCTTCTCTTAGCGATAAGTGTTACTGGGTTCTTTTACGTGCATTTATACAACACACGGGACCTACGGCTTCACGTCCCATCCGAAGGACGAAGCAATAACGGTAAAGCGCCTTGCTCAGGAGCGCAAGCACCATGTTCCCACGGTCAGGATTTGAACCCGTGTACCACGGCACACGAGTCGAACACCGTAACCATTGGACCACAGCACCCCAGACTCCTTTGGTTCTAGATGTAGAACCAAAGGATATTCCAATAGCTTTTTCCCACGTGATTGTGATTGACTTGTGATTGACTTGTGATGACTTGTGATTGACTTGTGATTGACTTGTGATTGACTTGTGATTGACTTGTAATGACCTGTGATTGACTTGTGACTGACTTGTGTTTGACTTGTGATTGACTTGTGATTGGTTTTGTAATGCATTGATTTCAGTGATATTTGAATGTTTACACTTTAGGCCCATTTAAATTTATAATGTACACTCAGCCTGGAGAGTGTATTAGCTACATAAATTAACACACTATTTTTCTTTTCTATTTCAGATTTTATGTCCAAGCTCGAATGCAGTACACATGCAACTCATATAACTTTGATGCTCCAATTAGTAAGTAGACACAAATTGAGACGTTAATTTGATTGTAAAATAAAAAAGGGAACTTTGATGTGCATGAGCTATACGCACCCAAGTAAAGCCAAATGTTGTTTTAGTCTCTGCAGTGTATGCACTGATGTTGATTGTTGGCAAGGTCCCATCGACTTATGCACTTGTTGCACTGTGTTGCATCTGGCAGGAAAGTTAAGGGTGAAGTTTAGGTTTAAAGATGCATTCCCTACAGTTTTTTATTTGGATTCATCCTGGAAAAATAGATCCTTTTTTTTTCTAGCAGTACAAAAGTTGTGCATTTTTGAATGAGACATTGACTGAAAAAAATCCGCCCATGTTTAGTTATTGAATGACAACTTTTCAAATTTGGAAAATTTTACATGCGTTTCGACAATCATTTTGTTTATGCGGGGTAGGCTGGTTCCCGCCTCACAATCAGTATCGTTAGGGTACAGAGTGGGAGCCAGTTTTTGTTTTTGGTTTTTCAGAGGGTTGCAGAAGGTTGCCCCAAAACATTTAAAAAGGTGATTGGGTTTGAATAAAACATGCAAATAAGCCATTTGCGAGTTAAATTTTAATTAAATCTGGAACACTGACTTCATCCAATGCTTTGCACGTTTGAACTTTGCATTCTCCCAACCAAAGGACTGTTACTATATCACATGATTCGGGGCAAGCCTTATGCTAGCAACTCCCAGCTCCGGCATGGTCTGGTGTCTTTGTACCATTCTCATCCATTGTGAACAATGTATTTGTGCTGAGCGTCTCTTACGTATCTATGCAAGAGCTTGCCCCGCATCATGTGATTAGCAACGGTGTCTTTGGCCTGAATTCAAAGTTAAAATGTGCCAAGCATTCTGAGCAAGTCAGTGCACCAGAGGTTTTTCAAATGTAAATCCCAAAGGGTCTAGGTCACTCGCAAATGGCTTATTGAAATGTTATTCATAAGAAAACAAATTGAATTTACTGCAAAGCATTGGTGATGCAACTTTAAAGTGAACCCTCCCTCTCTAGGAAACCAATTCAGCTACGCCATCACAGCAGTCAAAATCAGTCAAGTGACTGTTTAAAAAAATTACGAATTCCCTGCTTGACTTGATATTGCCGTACTTTGACTGGAGGTGATTGATATGCTGGCTGTAGCAATCAGTTACCTCTTTTTTGTCTGTTGATGGAATTTGACTAGTCACAATGTTTACCACGAGTGTGATCAGTTTTTGACTAGTCTGTATACAAATGCCTGCCAGGGGAAGTGGAAGAAAATTTTGACTGTCTGTGACTGATCAAACAATAGGAGGGATTTACATAACTTATTTACATGGTTGCTGTCTATTTCTACAGAGGTGGATTATTCCATTGAAGCTGAGGAGGTACGACGGGCGTTGGGCCTGACCTCCCGTATCATCTTTGAAGGGTCCAACTCCTACGCCATCCGGGACAAGTCCATGACTCTCAGACCACAGAGTGAAGAGGCGCCCAAACGCTCACCCAAATACTACGCTGTACTCAGGGTGAGTTTTGACGATCTAAGATTCCGTAATGCTGTCTTTTTTGCTGGTCCCAGAGGGCCGGCTAGATCACAGTCCTCTTTGTGCCTATCTGACTGACTGACTGACTGACTCCCCGAATGACTGACTCTCCCACGCACTGTCACAGGTGAATTAGCCTTGCTCACCCAGTTCAGGACGGGATTAATTTCACTGAAAATTTTGATTTTAAAAAAAAAGGTAAAATGTGGCAGCCGACTTCTGATATACAGCCAAACGCCACAAATACTGATTCACAAGAGTCATTTTAACACTATTTGTAGGATATTTCTTGCCAAAACCTCATATTTTTCAACACCCCGGGGTGTGCAACGGAGCGTAAATTGTGCAACAATAAGCCGTGCACAGCGGCCAATTCGAGATCAACACACAGTCCGCCTCCACAGACTTCACGGACTTTGTGTGTGTATACAAAAGACACAAGGGATGAGCGTGTTTAGACTTCAGCCGGAGGCGAGTCGAGGCACGCTTGATGTTTAACCCATCAGCCGTGCCTGTGCGCAAAAACAGCCAGTGCGTGTTATCACTGCCTCTGGCGCCAACTGGTTAAGCCTCATCTTGGCCCGAAAATGTGACTCGGATGACTACCTAGACCCCTTACACCAAATCAGTCTGGCACCAGCCTTACTATGCATGCCTAGTCTTGTTTATAAACTTTCTTGCACTCTCTAAACGTAAAAAAAGCTCGGCAAAATTCTAGGTTATTCTCGGGGTGAGTTTTGTTAAGGCCAAAAAAAAAGTCTCCGGTTTCTGGTATGGAGCTTGCCTCCCCAAATTTTTTTTCTCCTACTTCTTTTCTTCAAATGTCAGTTGATGTTGCAGATGACGCTTCAATCCCCTTGAAACTCTCAAAAATACCAGTCAGGGTGGAGTTGGAGGTGACCGCAGTAAGGCCATAAATTGGTCTCATTTAAATTTAATACATTTTGTATTGCTTGAAAAATAGCAGTTTAGAAAAGGAATCTATTTTGGGGGGATGCAAATCTAAAAATGCAACGGGGAATGCATCGTTCAAGAGAACAATTGATTCTTTCATCCTAAATCAGTAAATCTCATCTTTTTCTTTCATTTCTGTTTCCCCACACTTTTCCTTGCAGCCCTTTCCCCTTTTCCTGCTTCCAGAAAGAAATGAAACAGAAATTAATGAAACTTTCTTGTTCCCATCCACAGCCGGGATTCAAGGACATCTTCCGCAAGATCCCGTTCAAGCTGACCTACCAGCTGAAAGAGGTGGAGGTGGAGACCCCCGCCCCCGGCGACGACCTCCCTGACATCAATGAGCTGCCCATCCTCAACAGCCTGCATGATCCATCATATGTAGCTCAGGTAAGACCTGAATTGTCAAGTATATATTTTTGTTGTTGTTGTTGTTGTTGATTTTGTTGTGGAATTTGCATACTATTCCAAGGCCACTCGAGGTGGAAGCCACAAAGAATGAAAGAAACAAGTTCCAGCACAGATGGAACAGGTTCTTCTCTTAAATAAACAAATTTGAAATTAGATAAAAACTTTAAGTACTCCCTTTTTGTTAAGAATTAAAAACAAGACTTGGCTTATCTAGTTGAGCTTGTCTCAACAGTAGCTTCTGGTTTATACCTTTAGGTTTGAGCCCAGTAGCACTTGAATTACATTTGAATTACATTGTACTACACTGTATTTCCTCGTGGATGAATCTGTAAAACCATAGGGGGCGGTATGGGGCGATGTATAAGAAGGGTGCTTTGGGGCGGTACAGGGACTAATAGGTTGACCCTAACCTTCCCATATCCTCCAAAATCCTCTTTTAAAAATGGAGGTTTTTGCAGGATTGAGGCTATATGGCAAAAACGTGTGGCTGATTTTGGAGGATGCACTGTGTCAAAGTCCTGGGGGCGAACCTTGTGTTGTTTATGCTCAGCCGTGCATAAATTTAGGCCTGGATTATACTTGAAATCCTCCGCACTGCTCCAGGATGTCACTGGCTCTGCCTCAACATATTGACAGTGATTGCCAGAGGATTTTGCAGGATTGAGGCAGTGGTCACTCCTCCAAGAACCACATTTCAAGAAATAACGGATGATTTTGGAGGATTGAGGCTGTATGCAATTTTTACGCTGAGGCAGTTGGAGGATTTTGCAGGATTGAGGTTGCATCCTAGCAAAAATGCCTAGGGAGTTAGGGTTAAAGGGCACTTAGGGCAAAGTCAAGTGGTTTATGTTCGGTTGTAGGCAGTTAAAGACATTGTTTACACTCAGTGAGTTTGTCAGTCAGTGAATCGGTCAGTCTAAGGACAGACACTAGCCCTCTGGGTCCAGCTGTATAGTCCACTGGAATATTGAATTTGTAGAATGCTGTAAATTTACTTCTTTTCTTTCAGGGAAACTCAAAGAGCTAAGTCAAAAAAAATTGGAAAATTTGAGGTTTTTTAAGCTAATCTGTTGTGCTTAGAAGTACTTTTATATTAATTATTTTGGGTGGGGGTATTATAGGACATATGTGCAAGAAGCTGTTGCCCTAACACTTGTTTTAATAGCACCAATTGCATGCACTTTTTCTTTGGATTATGTTTTGAGTTTGCTTCTGCAGTATATTTGTTTTGCAGGTTTGATTTGGTGTATTTCTGTTACCCCACTTTTCAAAGTTGTGTTGTTACCTTTTTTTTACGCACCACTGCAAAGTTGAGGGGGAATCCTGTTTATGCCATGTTTTCTGTCTTGTTCATTTGTGTGCGTTCATTTTGGACCCTCTAGGTCAAATGTGAAAGATCCTTATGGTTATAACCAAATAAAAACAAATCAACATGTCAATCTCAAACTTGGTATTTGAGTTGGTCCCCCCCCCCCCCTTCCCGGAACTTGTCCATTTTGGAACCCAAAGATCAGTGGACAATGTTATTATAGGCAAAACTCTAGAAACATGTGGGTTTCGGAGAATTATGGAATGGCATTATTACGATTACTTGTTTCTGGTAATGAAACCAAGGATTCCTCAAAAGCGTCCTAGGCACTGTAGCTCGCAAGCCTGAAGAAACCTGTGGAGAGGAGACAATGTCAAGAAATTGCAGGTTTAGAGGTGGGAAGAAAACCCCAGAGGAATATTCTGGGGAAACCCACGAAATCAGGCAGGGACTGAAAACCCAATCCACATATTGGCCCAGGCGGGATTCGAACCGGGGTCACAACGGTGGAAGGCGAGGAAAAAAACGCCAAGGAAAGTTGACTCCCCGTGTCTACTTAAATTGACTTGATTTGTGAGTGGTGTTGTTGCCCTGTCTTTACAAATCTTTGAAGAGTCATGAGATTTGGCTCATGCTCGGCAGGGTGTTTTTCTGTTTGTGTTTGTCGAAGTTAATGTGTCCTCACTTTTGTTGTTGTTGATGTTGTGAGCCCTAACCTTTCCCTGCACTGTGCTTTACCTGCCCCTGACAGCAAGGATCTTCAGCCAGCCAATTCCAGGTGATCACCATATTGCCTCTGTAGCAGTCACTCAATAACACACTGCACCATTGCGATAACAACACATATTTGTACCTGGATGTAGAGACTAAATGATTAAGGGATTTACAACAATGGGAGCAGGACAAAAGGCTAAATCCGAAGAAAAAAATGATGAACATATTTAAAAGCAAATCCAAATTTTGGACTTATTTTGTGATTTGGTAATTTTTTGAGATAACAAAAATGAGAAAATCTTTCTCTGATGGTAAAAATATCGACAAAATACATTTTTGATTGCCATACCCAAGTTTATGTCTGGGGAGCTGGGTTGGGGGGTTTGAAACTTTTCAAATGGAAAAACATCAATTTTTTAACACCCATGCTACTTTAAAAGGGCCTGTTTTGAGGAACATGATCAAAACTATGTGTGTGTTGCTGTGATATTCAGTACAAACTTCAGCACTGCACTTAAATCTGCACACTTAATAGTCTAACTGTCCTTCATGTACTACTTGTAATTCACACTATAATACTTAACACATAATACACTGTACATGTTACTAACTGTACTTGACTCAAAGGAGCTTCAGTTCTGCAAAATGTGTCATTAGATGTCAGTTGAATACACAAGTTAGTGCTTATGTAGTCAGTAGTGTAGACCTGATCCATTTCATAAAGTTTATTACATCATGAACATGTGTGTATATTGTATTAAACTATCCTATACTATTAACTCATTCTTCATTTTAACAAGGTGCCCGTTCGGGAAAAAAAATTGTTGTTACTTTGAGATTGAAAGCTCTACTTTTAATAAAAAAGACCAAGATGCATTTTATGTAGTAATTTGTACATGTGCAGTTGTAAGTTTGATCATACAATTTCAAAAACCTGAGAGAGTTAACCCATTCCTATTGGTTGTGAGCCTGTCATGTGGTAGGTCTTAAGCCGCTGCTTAAACACCGGTCGGCGACGTTTTAATTACAGGCAAGTGTTAAGCAGTGCAGGAGACCATTACCTTCAGCTCGGGCCATTATCAGCAGCCAGGCCCCTAACTGGTTTTAAATCACATGTACTGCTGCACCTCACTATTATCTTCTTTGTTTATAAATATGTAAGACAGTTTACCCATTGGTATTGGTTGAGAGCCCGCCACATGGGTGGTTTAAAATTGCTGATAAACATCGGCTGGTTTTGAACACTTAATTCATACACCACTGCGTTCTGCGCTACATCACGCAGTAGGCATCGCGCGCACCCCAATCTCACAGTGATGTCTATCAAGACAACCTAGGCCTATTTCTAACTGGCGTTCCATAGTGGTGCTGGACCAGACTATTCCAGAGATTAGAATTGAGTGCGATGTTTGAAACAATTCACGGTGGCTGTCCATGATAGATGGAATGTGGAAACAAATCGCCCGTCAGGCAGCAAATTCTCTCCGGCCATTTACTTTAAATACATTTTTGTCCATTGTCACTCTGGAGCACCTGTCTGAATTAAGTGGCACTCACGATGTAAGCACAAAACTCAAGGATGCAACAAGTAATGGCAATGTTGGTTGTAACAGGTTTGACCAACTGGTTACCTAACAAATAATATTACATAACTCAAGTTCTTTTCATGCAAATATTATGCCCAAACTATATGATATACTGTAGAATTGATCATCCCAACTATAATTGTGACGGTGCTGTAGTTTGGGCGTAACACAAAGAAACGGTTACTAAAAGCATTATTCCTTCATTGACATCACTAGAGGGTTTTCATAATATTAAAACTTAACTTGAAAAAAATTATTGCCCAATATAAACATGTACTTAAACCCCACCACATTTGTTCACAAATGTTTGGACAACACTGTCCAGGCATCGTTCTGGCTAACGTTTAAAAGTGTGTTTATCATTATATATCAGTCATAAAACTAACCTCACACCCAGAAGATTTCTTGCACATTTTAAAGTCCATGGGCCTATTTTATGGCACTGGCAAGCACAGAATTTTGCTAAGCAGTGAAAGTACAGGGGAACGCCGTTATACCGAACACCGCTACACCGAACATTCGGCTATACCGAACATCATCCTTGGCTCCCGGTTTTAATGTACGAAACGTACCGAACATTGTTGTTGAAAAAAGTCAACAGATTAACAAAAACCTACCGGTTGTTCATGTATTAAACACTATTTGGGCCACTTTTAATTCCCGAACATCAAACAACCCATAGTGACATAGTGTTTGAATGTTGAAGAGCGATAGATGGCTATTATTTCCCCAAGAAATAAAAGGAAAAACCACCCGTTGCTAAATTTTCGTGACGACTCCTCATGCAGCCGCGGGATGTGAGAAATGCCAGTTCACTATTGGTCAAAAGAGGGTACCGGTGATTCAAAATCGCTATACCGAACGATCGTTATTACGAACACTTTCTGTTGATCCAACGATGTTCGTTATAGCGGCATTCCACTGTGCTTGCTTAAACAGGTTACCAGTACGTGTTTGGCAATACATTTGCTACATGTAAGCAATATTTTCTGCTTGCCAGCTTTATGAAATCAAGCCCAGTCCTCACGGAGACATTCTGGTCTTAATTACATTCTTTCTTTTCTCCACCCAGCTTGATTTCACCAAGGCCTGTGCCCAAGACGACGGCAAATGCATCACTGATTTGGACTTGGACGCCTCTTTGAGACTCGATGGGTAAGCAATGTTGTAGTGGAGGTTCTTGTGATGGATCGCCAGTATATCGCAAGTTCAATCACAAGTTAATCACAAGTCCAGTCACCAGTCACGGGGATAAATAATTTCAAAGTCAGTCATAAGTCCCACAACTCAGTCCTTTTACAAGTAACGGGGGATGATCAATAACAAAGAAAAACCTTTGTTACAGCTCATTTGAATGGCTTGTGTGTTGAATTGGGATTGGATGTCTTGTGGTTGACTTGTTATGACTTGTAATCAATCACAAGTACCTCAAGTCCTCGACTACAACACTGGATTAGCGGCTCAGTCTTTTTGTGGAGAGAGAAACTTAGATGGGAAATTTGATCCTTAAGGCCGGTTCATACCTCATGTGAATGTGAATGTGAGGTGAATTTGATGTCATGAAACATTCGCTACGAAATTCGCCCGGAGTTGAAATGTGTTCAACTTTTGCAAATTCGAAGAATGAAAACGTAACATGACATGAGGAGTTTGACCTCGCGATCGGCTTTCGCACCGAGTATGAACTGGCCTTTAATCCTAACTTTCCAGAATGTGGGAACTGTGACCGTGATACTTGCTAGTGGCACAAAGCATTTATCAAAAACAAATACCGGTTGTCAGCCAAAATTTCACGTGGTGTATGGACAGTAGATGGTGCTCGCTGACCGCTCATAGGAGCTCCGTGGGAGGGACACATTTAGTACACTCAAGTAAATTTGTTCCGATTGTGCATAAACTGGTATCGTCTTTGCACCAGTATCAGGCATGTGGCAGCAACGTATTGGAGCCTTCCTCTTTGCATTGGATAGAAGAAGAGTAATAGACTGATTCATTAAGCCTTGCCCCATCATGGTTTTGACCAATCACAGTGATGATTAATGCCCGACGTGCATGCACAAAGGTCAGGCATGCATGCACCGGTGTGTAGAGTACCGAAGTGAATACATCACGCGCACAATTACGTGTGTAAAAGACATTAGCGCGTGATTCAGCCCGGGAACCAACACGTGCGCATTCTCTACTCGTTTGCACTACACTTCCCGGTTCTAAATGACGTCACACTTCGGTACTCTATGGCGCACGGATTTGGAACATGCATTGTGGCATTGGAGGTGCTCACGTGCGCAGCGGGCGGCGTCTATTGTGAATGGGGTCCATTGAATCAATTTGCCTGTTTCTGTCATGTAGGATGCCCCCTATATTGCGCGTGGGTGAGCACAAGGATCTCAAACTGGACGTGGTGCTGACGAACAGAGAGGAGCCGGCGTATGACGCCAAGCTAATCATCATCTTCCCTGACATACTCAGCTTCAATAAGATAGAGGACTCGGCCTCCCAGGTAAGTCATTCCCTTGTGGGTAAAACAAGAAGTGTTGATAAATCAACATTCATAAATACCTGAGGCAGTTTACCTTTTCCTATTGGTCCAGAGCCCGTCAGGTGTGTGGTCTTAAACTGCCGTTTGAACACCAGTCAGTGTTTAAATGCCGGAGTTGCAAACTGTTAGCGAGACACTGTGTTCCGTATGATGTGCGCGCAGTACGCGCCGCGCGCACTGGTTACAACCGGGCGTCTGAGAACCAGTGATATGAACATGAAGTAAAATAGTAGCATTTTATGATCATTGGAAGTTTGTCAGCCTTTCGACTTTGTATGGATTGGGACCACTGATCTCTATATAAAGACTGGATAGCGAATATGCATACAACATTCACACAGTAGACTTTGCATATTGACCAATTCGCCCCCGGTCTCACGAAGATGGCCGCGTATAATACGAACGTTCTACGCGTAAATACGCGCGCGTTGTATCAACAGTTGACGCGCATTTTGGTCACGTACACATATTATGATGTTCTAAAAGAGACACATTTCCGTAGTGATTATCATTGCAAAACGCCGAAAAAGTGATATTTGCGGTATTTTAGTAACCACGACGTTAAAAATAATTGTAGTTAACCTTGGTCAGTGGTGGTGGTCAAAATATAAGTCAAGTGAACCGCGACGTTACAAAAGAAATCATGCTGTCTTTAAAAACGGCAACTTGTCCTTTGTAGATCACCAGCCGGTCTCACCAATATGGAGTCAAATTCGTACATTGTGCGGCTCTTTATTAGCTATTCAGTCTTTATATAGAGATCAGTGATTGGGACAGTGATGGTATGTATGAATGGGGATAATTGTGTTATGGTGCAATTATAGTTAGGGGCCTGGTGGCCGAAAATAACCCTGGCCTTTTTGCTTCGGCCATTATTGGTGGCCAGGCCCTTCACCGGTTTTGAATCACACATTTATAACTGCTTCATCACACTATCATCAGTTTATTTCATTCATTCGTTTACTTATTTCATCAATGCCTTAAATCTAGGTGCATGCATCAGAAGGGATCTACCGATTAACTACAAATTTGATCACATGAAAATTGACATGTGGGCAGTTTTCTAGCCAGGGTGAAAGTATAGCGTGGGGGCAATTTGGCCCGGGGACTAATGTGAGCGTGGAGTGCGAAGCCTTTATGGCGTGGGGTCCAGGGCCCGCTTTCGGGCTCCGGAAAATTTTGGATTCTAGATGCTCTGTGATGCAATCTGAGGCGAACGGCAGAGGGGTGCTTTTTGACCACTTTCAAGAGCCCCGTGGATGGGACACACCGCGTGTGCGTACTGGTTCGTGCGCATATAGTGGGAAGTGCGAACATTAAAGAGGTTGTGGAATGCTCGAAGACATTTCCGTCATTTTTCGGATATATGTAGCCTAAGGTGTGATGAAATAAAAACGACTATTGTTTCTGTCATGAAATGAGTACAAAAGGTACTTTTGAGAGCTGTTTTTCAAGTCCTGTCATGCCTGTTTCGACCCGAACGTGCAATTTGTGTAAAATAGCAGAGTAGCATAAACAAGTCCTGTTTATTAAGTCACGATTTACTGTGTTTTGTTTGCTGCCTGCAACGACGACTTTTACACAAATTGCACGTTCGGGTCGAAACAGGACCTGAAAAATAGCTCTCAAAAGTACCCTTTGTACTCATTTCATGACAGAAACAATAGTCGTTTTTAATTCATCACACCCTAGGCTACATATACCCGAAAAATGACGGAAATGTCTTTGAGCATTCCACAACCTCTTTAAATTATTCTGAATGTGCGCAAAGCCATAGCGTCTTCACATGAGCAATGTTTATGATCAATATGCCCACTGCTTTTGAATGTCTCTCCCAGTGGTCTCCCCCCAACTAATACGGAAGTCACCCTTGAGGGGTACTTGTGCACGGAGCCGGCCATAGCCATATACAACTCTCATAGATTTACCTTGTAAACCACTTGAAAATGTTAAAGTAGCTGTGTACATTACCTGTTTGATTTGCTTTCTCTCTGCAGGGTATTCGCTACGGATGCAAACCTCTGGAGAACAACGCCACAGTGATTAAGTGTGAGCTGGGCAACCCCTACCCAGAACTGCACACGGTAAGCGGGATGTTTGCTGCCCTCAAGAGTTGACAGAGTGTCAGAGTTGTGGTCTCAGATTCTGAGGATATGGCCCCTGAATCTGAATAAGCAGGTTTCAAATCGTTTGTGTTGGTGTCACTTTGTGACTTAAGATGGTGAGGCCTCCTTTAAATGTGGCCCCTGAATCTGAATATGCACATTTCAAACATTTCCATAATCCTAAATTTGCAATGCTAAACCAAGTGTCGCAGTGTTCGAAGGTTACTACATCACTGGCATGATATTCTTGAGGTTTTGGGCTGAAAGTCCTTGGTTCTCAAACTTTGCTCTGTTTTCCTTGCTCAATTGAAGTACATATAGTCTTCTTAATTTCTTGAAATCTCTAAGGTTGATAGTGACATGAACCATACAGGGGTGTGAAATCTCAGCTTTAAAGCTGATTTCAGCTTTTTTTTTGTTTTTGGATTTCAGCTTTTTTTCTCTCACTTGCTGTGTACAAAAGTATAGGACATTTCCAAAGTTCAGCTTTTTTACACCTTTTTCAGCTGTTTTCAGCTATTTTTGTCAGTGGCCACTCACACCCCTGCCATATTTATATGTTGTACAGGAGCGGTTTACCATCAAGTTTGATGCTAGCGATGTACCATCAGATGCTGATAACTTCACTATCACAATGGAAGCAACATCGTAAGTATATTCCCTTTTGACATTCAAAACTCATGAAAAAAAGTGGTAAGTCATACTGAGAGGATTTGAGTGACTACATTTGAGTGACTTAATGGGTTTGACATGGACTCGGACGTATTTGAGCTGTCATCATAATATGAGCTTAAAGTCAGAATATATTTATTTATTTATCTGGATTCTGCTGAACAAGAGCTTTCCAATGGTATCCGCTCCGTGCACAAGTACCCCATCAACGGCCAGAAAAGGAGAGTTGGGGGTGACTTAGACTGGTTCCTGATCCATTCACTGCGTATTTCGAATGTATCCAAAGTTATTGGAGGCGGGGATTAGTCTCGGAGACCATGGCAAGTTGAATTCAAACGTATTCGCGCGCCGACGACGCCTGACGCTCACGCAATGACGCGGTAGCTATAGCTTTTGCACATTCAGGAAGTCGTGCGTACTTCACGCGCGAACCAGTAGGCCTACAGTACCAGTACACGCACGCTGTGTGTCCTGTCCCCGGAGCTCTCAAAAGAGGTAAAAACACGCCCTCTTTTGTTGGCGCACGGAGCCCATACAACATTTAGGGGTACTGAGTTCAGTAACGGAAATATAGACCACCAACTTACTTGAAGTTGTAAAACTGATTCTTGAGAAAATGGCATTTAAAAATCCTGCAGTTGTGTTACAGTGAATGAACAGTCAACAACTAAAACAGGATGAAAAAGGTTTAAAGATGTTTGACAGAACAAAAAAAACTGGAGAAAGGTAGCGCAGGACTTACAGATAGAGTTTCACCAGAGAACAAAAAATTGACCACCCCTTCAAATTTTGGCTTTTCCTAACTGTACTGCAAAATGGTGATTTCCAATTTTAAGCGCATTTCGTGACGACATGTCACATCTGTTGCTGCCTCTGATTGAATGCACAATGTACAATTTTAAAGGTACAGTCCATCATTTGCAGCTATGTAAAAAGTTTCCGATGTAATTATTGTTGAACAGCATACTTGATTAAAAGAAAGTAATGGGACTAAACTCCCTGTGAAATAATTCTTTCCGGCAAGCTGTCATTTTGAAGAAATCAATGAAAGAAGACTTTTCCAACGATGCGTCTAAAGACGCATCGTTGGAATTTTCCAACGAGTGGTTCGTTTTTTATTTGCACACAAGCGTTGACAAGACACACACGCGCTTGCGGTTGCTATAATTCGTCGATTCAGTGCGCGACATCGCAAAGCTGCAATCAGCTCAGTGAGAACGTGTCTCGGACGCTGAATTCAGGCCCAATTCAAAACACGACTCAGCAACTTTTGATTTGAAACCAAGATCCTGTAATATTGTTTTCTCGGAATATACAGCATTCACTGAGCTGAAACTTCATCAGGTTAGTTGTTCAGCACCCTTGTTATAATTTTGAGCACTTTTGTTTCTTCAAACGAACATAATGCACAAATTACAAATGATGGACGCTACCTTTAAAATGAATTACTTTAACTATATTGCATGCCAACTAAAATCTCAATTTTACCAGCATACAACCTTTTTTCATGTCATTTTTTCCCCCAAATTTTTAGGACAAACGAAGACAGTCACCCAGAGGACAACAACGCCACCCTCTTTGCTGAGGTGGAGAGTATTACAGACATCGAGATCCTAGGGTCAGTTTTACTTCGGTGACCCGGGCCTGATTTCATGGTGCTGTCTCAATTAATATCCGGGACGAGTTTCGGAAAAGTTGTTGGTAGAATCGTTCACTTTGTCCAGGAGAAACTCTGCATTTGTTCCGGGGGAAATTTTCATTAGCAACTGCTTGACTCACCAACACCAATAACTTCATTGCCTGAATATTTTGGGAAATTTGTCCAGAAAACTTGTACCCAACACAAAGTCTGCATCTTGTCCGGAACTCTTCCCGAATATGAATTGAGACGGCCCTGAGAAAAATTGGGTGCTGAGTATGAATCAGCATTCACAAGCTATAGCATTTTTTCTGATTCCAGTATTATACAAAAATTGAGAGGTCTCGGAAAGATGGAAAACCTCTGTGTTATTTTAATCGTACAAGTTACGTGGTTTTATTGTTTTGACAAATGCTACATTTTGGTTGACAGTCACATCACACACATGATGTGAGAGCTCCTGTGAGGAATATTAGCCCTAATTGTCTCTTAAAGCTACAGTCTATCATTTGCAGCTATCCAAAAAGTGACTGACGTAATTAGTGTTGAAAAACATACTTGGTTGAAAGATAGTAAGGGGACTAAACTCCTTGTGAAGTTATTCTTTCTGGCAAGCTGTCATTTTGAAGAAATCAACAAAAGAAGGCCTTTCCAACTGTGCTTCTTAAGACGCACCGTAGGAAATTCAAATTAGTAGTTTGTTTTGATATTCGGCGAAGTGCACGCAAGCATTGGCAGGATGCACACGCGCGTGCAGTTGCTTTAATTCGTCGGATCAGTGCGCGACATTGCATAGCTGCATTCGGTTCAGTGAGAACATGTCTCGAACGCTGAATTCAGGCCCAATTCAAATCGTGATTCAGCAACTTTTGATTCGAAATCAAGATCCTAGAATGCTGTTTTTCTCCGAATATACAGCTGAAGCTGAGCTGAAACTTCATCAGGTTAGTTGTTCAGCACCCTTCTTCAGATTTTGAGTACGCTTGTTGCTTCAAACGAACAAAACGCACAAATTACAAATGATGGACTATACCTTTAATAATAACAATCATGTGGTGCTTATGTAGCGCTTTATATCATTGAAGGTCTCAAAGCGCTTCGCGGCATTACCCCTGTTCATCAGGCCATGAGACCAGTTTCTGGAGCAGCTCGCGATCAGCGCAATCTGGTCTGTACCCATTTATACTCCTGGGTGGAGATAGGCAACTGTAGTAAAGTGTCTTGCCCGAGAACACAAGAACCATGTCCCCCCCTCCCTCCCCCAGGGTTCAAACCTACGTACCATGGCACATGAGTCAAACACTGTAACCACTGTAACCATTGGTGCTCTGGCATCTTTTAAATACCAGTTAGTCAGCTCCCTAGATGCGTACATGATGTATTTAGTATTGCAATAAGCTCATTGTCACTTTTCGACAGGGACACTCTAATTTCCAATGGCAGCCCATTTCAATTGAATTGCACATTGAGAATATTTAAATATTCGAATTAGTGGTGTGCATTTACAGGTAGTACAGGAACCGGGTACCCTATTGAAGTAAAACACAGCTACCCAGGTTAAAAAGAAACCAAACCCCAAAATTCAAATCCTGGAAGTTGTCTGAAGGGCTTTATAGCTTTAAACCCGGTTCATACTTCATGCGAAAGTGAATGCGAAGCGAAGTTGACGTCATGAAACATTCGCTGCGAAATTCGTCCGAGTTGAAATGTGTTCAACACTGCCGAGCGCGTCTTAAGTCAATGTCATTGCGTCGCCAAGTCGCGCGCGCCGGTATCGCAACCGGGCTTGAAGGTGTAAACTGCAACTTTTGCCAGTGCCATATGTCGCACGTTACAATGCACATAAACGTGAACTCTGTTTTGGTTTTCCATGTAGCCTGATCTTCATTTTGAAAATACCCACAAATGCCATTCAAAACCTTTCATTTTCATTGTCTGAGAAGTTACTTTTTGAGAAGTTAGTATTTTGTAAAGTTGGTTACAGCTTCCCGATCCGGTAATCGGGTACCCGGTTCTGATGCTACCCTACATTCGATCAAATCCAAGAATGATTAATCAAATTCCAAATTATTTTTAAAAAAATGAACAGCGCTAGTTACCGACCATTTCGAGTGTATTTCAGATGCAGTCCTGTAAACATTTCCTTTGATATTTTTTTTCGTACAGTGAAACCAACGCAGTGCAGTACAGGTTTGGCGGTGACATTCGTGGGGAGAGTGCCATGGAGTTCACTGACGAGATTGGTGATGAGGTGATCCACACGTGGTCGGTGAGTATAACGATTCCCAAAACTCCATGTCCAATTCTCAAAATTCTAATTCCTGAAACTGGGGGCATATTTGGAACCCTGTTCTCGAGTAATCCTTGAACAGTGTTCTCGGGGTGCTGATTACTAACACCCAAGTGCCTGTTGAGTGCAGCTGACCATGCATACAAGATAGCAGCTGCCATATAAAAACGCCGAATGAAAAGAAGGGAAAGCCAGTTATTGTTTAAAAATAATTAAAATCCCGCAACAGCTATTACATATTGGCACAGAAAGCACTCTCTGTGCTCCTATACAAGTTTATTTGTTTTTCATTAGTGAATGAGTGTTTTCAATTTTTACACCAAAAAATTAACGCAAGTTGTATTCCTTACGTTTTTTGTTCTTGACGTTCTTCCTCTACGTGTACTCGACGTTCTTCCTCTACGTGTACTCCCCAATAACTGTGGAGTGAAAATCCAGTTCACGAACACCGTTCGTATGGTGGTTTTCATCGTTCGAAATCCCGTTCTTGTGTTTATTCAACACAAGAATGGGGTTCAAATACGCCCTCCATGTCCTGAAACACTACGTCCTGAAGTTCTGAATCTACTACCATTGACTTATTTCTCTGTGACCTTTGACACAGGTCTTCAACAAAGGTCCAGGCATCGTGCCAGAGTCGGTGTTGACCATCAGCTTCCCTTACGAGGTGGCCAATGGCAAGTGGTTGTTGTACATGACCCACGAGCCCGTGGTCAGCAACAACAGAGGGCGTTGTGAGATTGACCCCATCTACATCAACGAGCTGGATATCCAGGTCAGTGGGTTTTAACCCTAACTCCCTAGGCCTTTTTGCAAGGATGTAGCCTCAATCCTGCAAAATCCTCCAATTGGCCTCATGGAAAAATAGCATATTGCCTCAATCCTGTAAATTCCTCCATTATTTCTTGAATATGGTCCGTGGAGGGGTGATCACTGCCTGAATCCTGCAAAATCCTGCGGCAGTGACTTTCAATATGTTGAGGCTTGGCCAGTGACATCCTGCAGCAGTACAGAGGATTTCAAACATAATCCAGGCCTATATTTATGCATGGCTGAGCAAAAACAAAACAACACAAGGTCCGGCCCAAGACCTTGACAAAGTGCATCTTACGAAATCAGTAACACAATTTTGCCATGTACGGTAACCTCAATCCTTAAAATTCCTCCACTTTGGCAATCAGGATTTTGAAGAATTCAGGGCGGTGAGGGTTAATTATAGTGTCTCAAAACGTAGCACACTTTGACGTTTCCCCAACTTTCCTCATGCAGTGTTGCCAAACACCTTTACTGAAAAGCTTGAAATTCATTCAGATAAAATACTGGAACTATTACTTTAATAATGCTTGCTGTTGAACTCTTGTAAACAATTTTAGTGTCATAAAATTAAGTCTGATGGTGTCAAATCGGCCGAGTATTCCCTAACGTGACGCACTTGAACAAATCTCGGAAATTCTGAAGTAAACATTTAAGAATTATCTGTAAAATTTCTCTCTTAACTTTGGAGCGGGTAGATAAACACAATGTTTGTGAATGGGAATGTTTTGAGCTTGACGAAATTTCTCTTACTGTGACATTTGAGGTAAAACTTTTGCTCTAGCATGACATCAGAAGCAAAAAATCAAACTGCGTAACGTTAGGGGCCATGCAGCGTTAGGGGACATCAACAAAATTGTTTTGGTCTATTGATTGTGTATCGAATTGAATAGGATATGACAATTATTATTCGTAATTAGTGTTTGTACAGGGTAGTGCAAAAAGAAGGAAACCCACCGTTGACAGGAATTTTAACCTACCTACTTGACTTATTGACTGGTAGACGTCTTAGTCTATTTACTTGGTCGATCCATTGCAACCAAAGTTTGGTATTTTTCCCATGCTGTTGGGTCTGTATTGCACGGCATGTATCTTTCATGCTTTTTCTAAGATGAGCTTCTATTGTAAGATGGGCTGAAACGTGACCACATTGTTTCTTGTTTACTGAGCATTAAAGTTTGCTCAAGTTTGATTTTTTTACAGGACTAGCATGACTTTGACCAAATATAATGAAGGGATTGAATCTCAGAACTGAAATTCCAAAGACACATTGTGTGCGCCTTGTCCCAGCAATAGAGTTTGACCTCTGTGACTTGTCACATAGTTTATCATGTTGTGCTTCTCCCCCCCCCCCCCCCCCCCCCCCCAGGAGCGACCGAAGGAGATATCTTACGAATCGCTCTCCACTGCTGCCCCAGCAAATGCAGAGGAACCACCGTCTAGTGCTGTGGTACCATCCACAGAAGCGTCTGCCACAACCGGTGGGGGACGGAGGAAGAGACGGGCTGTAGAGGGTGGGGAACAGGTCGTCAGGCCTGAGAGAAGCAATGGGGGACAGGCACAGCCCCTGACTGAACAGAACGTCAGACTGGTAAAGAAAAACCTGACTTTGCATTTTTTGTTTTGGTACCCCTCAACTTTAAAGTTGTTTTTCCCATGCACTTCAACAAATGGAGTTATTTCTCCAAACGAATTTTAACTTATGTTTATTTTGATGAAAAACTAGTTTTTTCGTTTGCAAATTTAGGTATCAGCAACTTTCTGGAAAAAAGGTTTTACTTGAGGTTGCTTTTGGGCCTCTAACACACAAAAAGATCCTTTGAATTATTGTCAGGAAGCAACTGACTCAACATTGTATAGTATTTATGCCATAATTAAGTAGATTTATCTCATGTTTTCTTGCTGACGAAACTATAAAATAGCTCAGTGAGACCAACTTTACAGTCGGACTCACTGTGAATTTGAAGGGATTCAGCTGGGAAAATACATTTTTAAATTTAATTTGCCAAATTTTCCGGTGTTACTGAAGTAACTTTAAGATTAGACATTGAAAAAATAATTGGCCCATGATATGTAGTTAGAAATTAGTTTATTACAAGTTATATACTTATCTAAAAAGAATATACATGTACCTTGTTCACAAAAGGATCATATCCCCCAGAACAAAAAGCTCCAAGTTTGAGAGATGCTCTCACTAATACTACCCCATTGACGATTACATAACTTGGATTTTGATAGTGATTCTATTTTTATTTTTTTTTCACTGCACTTAGGATTGTTGGAACAAGCGAGCCACCTGCTTTGAGTTCAAGTGTTACATCGATCGTCTTGGGGATGATGAGGCGGCGAAGATTATTGTCCGGTCCAGGCTGTGGAATGCCACCTTCCTTGAGGTGAGTTCATACAAACTGCTCGTGCTATCAGCACCCGTTTTCATGAATAAGTGCGTAACTTACTCCGTGCTACAAATTTGTTGCGCAGCTGTGCCAGAAAACTTAAATCGATTTTACCAAATTTGGCGTCGCGCAACATTTTAAATAATCCAAAGATCTCGGACGTGGATAATAACATCATTTATGACCACTGTTTATGATTTCTGTTCGCTCACCAAACAGTTGTTGAATCACCACCACCCGCCATTTTGAAATTGGGGGCAACTCTAAAAAAATTTATCACAAGTAAATTAAGAATTCATTTATCTCAAACACAAAGCTGTGTCTTGTATCAACCTTGAAGTTCAGCAACGACAGGCTCCGCGACATTCACGATTTCCAAGTAAAATATTTCATTTTCAGTCGCTACGCCACAACTTACGCCACCTAAAATGATTGCGCAAGTTATGCCATAATTTGTTGCGCAAGTTGCAGATTTACGCACTATGAAACTTTCGTGAAAGGTTTTATAATAACTGAAGTGTTGCACAGCGTGATTACAACCAGTCTTAGGGTCGAGTCCATCACAAGTCCATCAGAAATCCATCACATGTCCATCACAAGTCCATCACATGTCCATCACATGTCCATCACAAGTCCATCACAAGTCCATCACAAGTCCATCACAAGTCCATCACATGTCCATCACAAGTCCATCACAAGTCCATCACAAGTCCATCACAAGTCCATCACAAGTCCATCACAAGTCCATCACAAGTCCATCACAAGTCCATCACAAGTCCATCACAAGTCCATCACAAGTCCATCACAAGTCCATCACAAGTCCATCACAAGTCCATCACATGTCCATCACATGTCCATCACATGTCCATCACATGTCCATCACAAGTCCATCACAAGTCCATCACAAGTCCATCACAAGTCCATCACAAGTCCATCACAAGTCCATCACATGTCCATCACAAGTCCATCACAAGTCCATCACATGTCCATCACATGTCCATCACAAGTCCATCACATGTCCATCACATGTCCATCACAAGTCCATCACATGTCCATCACATGTCCATCACATGACCTCACACAAATTATCATAAAATACAGTATCCAATTTTGTAAGTCCATTGTGAATAAACAAAGACTCTCAGTGCTTTGACTTTCAACATACAGATCAGTTGGGTTGTTTTAATGTTGAAGTAGCATTTGAAATTATTATTTCATTGGGCAGTGGTTCTCGAAGAGGACTCGAGTATGTTGTGGTTTGATTTCTGCTTTGAAAACAACACACTTTTACTTGACAATGAATATCGATTCAAATATCAGAACTCTTTTATCAAATAAACTTTCTAGGGTAGTTTTTTTACATATTTTGTCTCGAAAGGTCTTGAGAAAGTATCATCCACAACTCCGCAGGGGCTCAGGACAAGACAGTAATACTAATAAGCTGAGCAATTCCCCATATTTTTCATGGCATTCCAGGCACAGGATTTGTTGAGCTCTAAATGAGGAGAGAGAAGTCATTTTGGGAAGCAAAACGTTATTAATGTCCTGTGATATATTTGTTCTTTCTTTCAGGACTACATCAATGCAGAGCAGGTCATGGTGGGCTCAGTGGGCAGGATTGAGATCATGAACGCTCCATTCTTGACGCAGTATAACTTTGACAATGATGAATTTAATGTAAGTTAATACTTGACAGACACTAACACTTTTTTTTCAGATTGATGTCCCAAAGTTGTATGTACATGCATGTTGAGTCCACCTGAATTTCAGTGAATTTTTCATTCACGAAACTCTAGTCTTTACAAACTGTTGCAAGATTTTAACGCAGTCGCTCTTTAACATTTCAAACGTTAAACTCGTTATGTACGTTATCACGATCCCAGGAGAGCCAGGCAAGAGCACGTCCTGCCACACCTCGTTTCTGGTTCTGAATTGCCCACTCTGGGTGAATTTATTGTTCAAACTGCATGCCGGGCTTATTACATAACCAGGCTATTTATTTAACAAAAGGATGGAGTACACAAAGCATATAATGAAGCATCTGAGAGTAACATACGTTATTCAAATCTTTTAGAGTAATTTGGTTTGATGCTGTTCTAGAATGCCATTCAAAAGTGATGTACTACTACAAATCTTCTAAAACCCACTCTTTTGTATTGTGTCTTGGATACTCTGGGGCCGATTTCATGAAACTCGTCTTATCATACGACTCATTTTAGGACTTAGGACGAGTCCCCACTCTAAGATCGATCCTAGCTAAGATGCGTGCTGTGACCGATTTCACTATACGCATATTAAGCAAGATGTGACGGGAATACAGTAAAGGGAGTTGTTATTTATCGGACGAGGACCAAGTAGCCAATTTGACGGCTGTTTTCTGTTTGTTTTTACCACTGGAGGAAACGGTCGTTGATAAGAAACACGCAAAACCAATTTTCCCGAGTCCCAAGTTACGACAAGTTACTCTTCCTAAGAGGTGTCTTAGCGTTTCGAGAAATTGGCCCCAGATTTCATTAGTCTAGAACGACAAATGCTGCGTTGCATTTAAACGACCTCATTTCCACTGCCATGCAGGTATAAGGCCTGCCCACCTCGCAACAGAGAACTGCAACCTCTCAATCTCATGTCTGGCAGGAAAGCTCACAGTAATCACAAGGCTACACTGCAGTGATTTCATTTATTTCTTGCATAGTAAATTACCAACCCCTATTTTTTTTTGACTTACATGTATTGGCATGATACAACAAACAACTGTTGACTGCTGTGATATTGGATATGTTTGTTTTTAACACCCGAATGGCACATATTCGACATATCTTACATCACAGCAGTCAACTATTATTGTTTTGTTATATCATGCCAATCAGTCAAAAACGGTAAATGGTTGTAACGTACTATGCAAGAAATAAGTGAAATCACTGCTGTGTCACCTTTGATAGCAGCAGGCCTTTCTACCGGGCATGAGACTGAGCGGTTGCAGCTCTCAGTTGCGAGGGCAGGGCAGGTTCTACACGCGGACGCAACGTGTACAATTTATATGCAGTGCATATGGAACACAGTGTATATGCATTTGTACAGACTGGACACGTGGCCGTTCTGTACCAATGAAATTACAGCATCAAAGAACACGATGTAACAATTGTTATTATCCAACTTTAGCAATTTGTGTCCAACCTCCGCTCTGTTCCAGTTGACCATGATTGTCAGGCCTAACATTCAGACCCTACCACCACCGGAGCCCCTGGCCTGGTGGATCATACTTCTCGCCGTGCTAGGGGGCCTGCTCATTCTCATCCTACTGATTCTCTTGCTATGGAAGGTAAGTCTAGTACCCAACCCCCAACTTATCTCTGTCTGCACTATTCTGGGTCAAAGCATCTTGCGGATGGCCATGAAGAAAGGAAAATTAGTTTTGAGGGCCAAAATGTCTTCTGGACATTTCTTTTTCATTCTATCATTCTTTAAGCCCCAAATTTCATTTGTAGGGGTTTTGTTCGACCCTTTGACCTTAACCATAACACCTGACCCCATCAACCCTCTGCCAATAATCCTGAACTTTGACCCCATGGGTTGAACCATTCCTGATTCCCCCTCCATGGCATAATACAAGAATACATGTAACATTGACCCTTGACATTCTTTGCTATCCCTCCTAAGCACAACTAGAATAACGTCATCTGTTTCCCAAGATTTCTTACCCCCGGTTCAGACTGGCGTTCCAGAGACGCACCTAACCAAACGAAAATCAAGATTTGAATTAAGTACATGAAAAGTCCAACATCTGAAACTATTAAGAGCTACCAGATGTTCTAGATGGCAAAAGATCAACTGTCGGAGTCGTTCAGAATGACTAAGGAGCGACTTGATGTCGTACGTCGCTTTAGTCATGAGCCGAACTCAATGCAAATTTATGTAAATATATAGTGGCCATATGACATATTGCACAATCCACGCATATAAACAAAACATTTTAGCATGAACTGTTTGGAACATGGTGTGTCAGATGAAAGCAGCAGAAGAGCGGCCAAGAAGCAGAAATTCAGCATTCTTCTCCTCCTCGCAACAACATACATGTACATGTAGTTGACAATGTTCAGTAGTAGGCCATCAGCCTCGGTCCAAAATTTTGGCCACCGGTATCAAATGAGGGGAATAATCGTCATAGCGATTTTTGGCAAGGCATACACCTCCAGAGTTGGAAAATATATGATAGCATTGCAGCGGTGGCAGCTGTTTGGGTGTTATCACCCTTTTTCTCAAAACGTCCATCAAAATGCTTGTTACCACTCTAGGCGCGGTATACCTTGCGCATGCCCACTATAATCACTTATGCCCTGATTTGATATTGACCAAACCCCCAGGCTGATGGCCTATAGTGTCCTTCTCTTCCTTTTGGCCATTATTTGGAGAAGAATTTGTTGACCTTCATGGTTTCTGCCACTCTCCTGCTGCGTCAACACGGCCAGAAATAGCTCAGGAAAAACAATGTCACTGTGATACTACTGTTTGAAAATATATACAAACTGCAAAAGTGTTGAGCAGTGCCAGCTTGTTGCTAAGATCTTGTGTTTGTTTGTTTGTACACAATTCTCCAGTGTATTAAGTTCGCCTGTCTGAAACCAGAAATCTATTTTGGTCGACTCGAGTGGCTCCTTTCTATTTAGTGCTGGGTGACTCTGGAACTCCAGTTTGAACTTGGGAATACTGATAGTGATAACAGTTGCTGTCAAAACAGTTGCTGTCGGAAATAATTTGCAGAAAAAATTGTTTTGTGGTTATAATACTGAGTGTATTACATACAGTGTAGCGATAATGATAACAATTGCTGATGTGCGTAACCTACTTTTAGAACCTACTTCAAGTTTCATTGACTTCCCACCGCTATCACCAAACAATAGTTAACATTTTAGTGCCGCGCCAAATATTTAGTTGATACAAGACACGTTGTCAAACTTCAGTTCAGAAAAAGCAACGTTGAAATGTATGCATTTGTGTTCGTTCATCTGTATACATTTTTACATCTTTCAAAACTGGAAGTTGAGTACAGCTGCTTAATAGCTCAAAAAAAAAAATCCTCGAACAAAATTCCAAGGCAATATAAGAACCGCATTTTGTCATTATCTGACATGAAATAATGGGCCAAAATCTGTTTTTGCAGAGCAATTTAATTTCCACCAAGCAAATTTCTACCGTGAATACTGCCATGAAGTTTGCCCCAGATCTAGTACCCCCATATCATTGCATTAACTCTAAAATCTTGTTATTTTATTTCATCTTTCCTTCCCTGGTACCCTGTTCCCTGGTGCCATTGCCTTCATTATTGTGCATGCAATCCAGGTGGGATTTTTCCGTCGGCCGGGAACAAGATCGGGTGGTGGTGGTCCAGTGCGTACTAAAATCAACTTACCAGTTTTCTTTCCTTTTTTGCCTGTCATTCTCTAATGAACTCATCATTTCAGAGCTGTGTGTCCCTTTGAAAAGAATGTTGGTCAGAGGGGGAGTTGCATATTCTAGAGACTCATAATGAAAATCAACATGTACTCACTGCTGCTGTAGGGATGATATTATAGTCACAGTTTGGAATTGGTAGCACTTTTGACTGGTATTCTTGGTTCTTGCTTGGTTCTTCTCCTCAATACTCGGCGTGGGAGTTTATACAGGAGACCAGAAACACCGGGGCAAACCCCTTCTCTTAGCAATAAGTGTCACTGGGTTCTTTTACATGCATTGGATTACACAACACATGGGACCTACGGCTTTACATCCCTTCCGATGGATGAAGCAATAATGGTTAAGTGCCCTGCTTAAGGGCACAAGTGACCAATTGGCGGGCTCAAAACCCACGCCACTGTTAACTCTGAAACACCAGAGTATGAGTCCGGTGTTCTTAACCGCTAGGCCATGACACTCCAATATTAAAGATGTACTGTTTTATCTGTGTTCTTCAACAAACTCAATATATTCTCCTCACAAATTTCCAACTGGTCTGGATTATTTGTTCCAAAAAAACTACTCTTCTAAGTTCTATTTTTGCAACCTCCTGAAAAACAAAGGCTGTAGGCCATGTCTAAATTACTTGGCCACGTCTGGAAATTACATACACGTCAATGGTAGCGGCTGCAGCCATTTCACCTGTGTGTTATTTCAAGCCATAGCCAAGAATTTACAGTTTTACGGCTTGAAATTACACACATGCCTATGGAAGTGGCTGCAGCCACTTAACATAGCCCCCTGTGTTATTTCCAGCCATTGTGAAGTAATTCGGCCTTACTTTGTTTACAAACAGATACTCCATGGGAGTAGACCGGTTTCCCGGTCTGTACATTATCGGCTTTGAAAGGGGCGGGAACCAGTTCGCCCAGCTGGAACTGATTTATTGTTGGGCCATAAATAAGTTGAAATTTGTAAAGTTATTATTCCATTACAAAAACGTTTGCCATTTTTTTTCTGTTTCACTGTCTGTTGCCAAAGTGGAGAACTTCTGTATTGAAATATAGAAATTTATTGTGGGGATGAAACATAAAAATCGCATGGACAGTACATCTTTAACCCTAACCTCACGTAAAGCTACAAAATACTACTAGTAGTAAACTGTAGTATGCACTGCTTCAGGGTATAAGTGGGCACAGCACTCATAGTATTTTGTAGTACGTGGTACTTTACCCCAAATGAACTCTTTGGGGGTTATTGTTAAAGTGTTTACACTTTTTTTCAATTGAATAAGCTTTCACCTGTGACGCACATGTTAAGCAACTTGAACAATGAGCCAGGAACTGTTTTCAAGGGCTTCTGAAAGTTCAGTAAGTGTGACGTCAGTTCCCTGTTGTCAGATCATTTGGGAAATTTGAAAGGTAACGCAGACACACAGGAATGTTTGGGTTCTTGACAACAGTGCAGCTCAATTGAACTTTTTTTTCCATTTTTTACCATTCAAAGAATTCCTGTGCACTTGTCCATGTCGAAATACTGAAACGCCATACAGCGTGTGTCCTACTTGAAAATTGGGACACGTCCCTGACAGTGTGGTAGCTCTGAGGTGGGCCAGGTGGCTTTTCTGACTTAAAAAGTAATTTTAAGTTGCTTTATTCATGCTCAGAAGCATGAATGGGTGTTAATTTGTTCACCACAAGGATATTTTGGCAAGTACTCGACCAGAAAGAAATTTTTTTTAAATTTTTTTTATTTTTTATTTTTTTACTTTTGTGCCATGGGCGTCGCAAGGGGGGGGGGGGAGCGCTTTCCCCTGCACTGCCCCCCCCCCTCGAAATGCAGCCAAAAAAAAAAGGACAAACAAGAAAGAAAAAGAGGCACAAAGTCACATTGCCGTTAATTTAATGGACTGGGGGGAGGCAAATGTCCCTGCCCACCCTTGAAAAGTGATAAATCAAGAATATGCTGGAAAAGTACAGGGATTTCGGGGGAAAATGCCCCCCTCTAGAAATAAACCTGGCGACGCCCATGTTTGGTGCAGAACCAATACGAACGAAATGTGGGTCTGAATTAACATCACCTCAAACACAATTAATTAATAAATAATTGAGTTGCTGAAAGACTGTTCATGTGGGCTAAGCATTGCCTTTGAATGGAAAATTTGTTGTGCAACTTGGGTAACAAGTCTTCTAGAAAATGCAACACCCCAAAACGAGACCATATTTTTTCAAAGGGAAATCAGCTATAACGTTAAAAATGAATGAAAATCATCCATGGATGTCTTTTTCAACAATTGTATTTTACTCAGTACATGTACTGCATAATGTGTATCCACTGCATTCCAGAGTGGCGAAATCTCTTACTCAAGGCCGTTGCTTTGTTGAACTTGAATGCAATCCAAATACAACTCAGGGGTGTCCACAGGGCATAATATGTACTTACAATGGTTATCCAAAGCCACGTTGTATTTTTTTTAATTCAATGGATATACATGTACATGTAAAACTGCAGTGTGCTGACAAATACAATTTTCAGAAAGGCATTTGTTACTCCGTTCTCACCAGGTTTTTTTACTTACGTTTTTATTTCATTTTATTGCATTTTCTTTTTCTGAAGTGTGACGTGACTGCAACCTGCTCGACTAATGCCATGTCTTTCATTTGGATTGAATTCACTGCATCTTGTCTGAATTTCTTTTTGTAACACTTTTTTTTTTTCCCCAGGAATGTGGTTCATACGCTTTTTATGGTCAATGGTTGGTTTCCTTAAATAAAAAAGCTTATTAAGAGAATTAAAAAAACAAATTATTGGATCATAATAGGAAGAGAAAGTTTGCAGTCAAACCATTTGAAATGAAATCTCTGGGGTCACGTTTACACAAAGGGAAAGTAGGGACAGATATATATTATGAGTTTTTGTAAAACAAATTTCTAAAAACTGAACTATTTTTTGATTGAAACCACTTATTTTTCTCATTTTTGTTGATATCATGGGGCAGAGAGTGCATGAATGACATGAACCTGTCTCCACAGGTGAACCTTTTTCTACAAAAAATGATTTGATATATGTAATACTACCTGGAATAGATCAGCGCCTTGCGACATATTTTGTTGATTGAAAACTGGTCAAAAATACATGGATCTTTGCGGATCTTGAAATAGTATACAAGTAATGAATGTATATGAGTGCAATGGAAAGAGTAATTTCATGATTTGACAGATGGAATATTGTATTCCACTCGGTGAGAATAGAACCTTCCATCTGTCACCAAATGAAATTATTCTTTCCATTGCACAAATGTGAAACATTCATTATTTGTTTTATACGCCACCTGGATAAATCCTCGTCATCTGATTGGTTAGAGCTGCTGACAGTGAGACCGTGGAACTTCTATTTACTGTGGGATAGAACTTCTATTTTTGCAGTACGGCCGGGCCGTGGGTTGGGATGACGTGATCAACGAGCTACCAATCAGATGATGGACATTTATTCAGGCGTTGTTATATCAGTGGTTATTTTAAAGCAATGGAACGGGTGCATTTTTTCTATGAATCAAGAACCATCAAGAGCGTATGAACATTGTAGTATACTAATGACTTCGTGTGATGATAACACTGTATGTTTCACCGTTGTACTAAACTTCATCTAAGAAATCTTATTTGAATGACTTGATTTTTTTTTCTCTGTTGATGTTATTTTGTGCTTTGTGTCTTCAGCTTGGTGTTGATCTCTTTACAGGAATTTTTTTGTGATTGAATTTGTTGAACTTTTTGGGATGTCATTTGTGTGTATGCTCAGTCTTTTCTAATTTATCTTTTCTGAAATCTCTGTTTATATTTATTTGTGATAGACTTTTTGAAGGGTGGGAGTGGAGGGTTGTACTTGTGTGGTGCTTATATCAGTTTGTTTTCAGCATGACGGCTCTGAAACGGATGATTCGTCAGTCTCTCTCGTTTTAGCTGTATTCTTGGAAACAATGTCCAATCTAAAGATCAAACTGCATTTTGGGGGGGGGGGTTTCTCATGTCATTTTACACTTTTAAACAGTTATCCTCTAAGCATGATGCGATATTCTTCTGTCACAGACACAATGTTTGGTTTATATTTGTGGGGTTTTTTCTGTAATTTGTCCTCAGGTTTCGAGTGGATTTTTTTTCCCACCTCACTGTCAAGTTGTTATTAGCCTGAATTTCACCATGTTTACATAATGCATATCACCTATTGGATTTAAATATGTCTATTGCACCCACTTTTAGCAAGTGTGTTTTCAAAGACTTCAAAAGATGTTTTTTCATTGTCGTCAGGCACGTTTCTTCAGTGGGCGTAGTAAGATAGCAGTGCTGCAAAGACTTAAACCTGTGGGGATCAGGAAAAAGTTCAAAATCAAATGTGATCCCTTACATTTGTCCTGCCTTTACAAAATCTTTTCCCACTTCAAGATTCTTTTGAAGTGAAAGAGTGGGGATGGGGTTCAACTTAACTTCTGGAGCAGTACTTGTACACGGCTACATGGTGCATATGGATATAGTACATATCTATCAACTAAAATTAGTGGGTTCTCCCCTGCCTAAATGAAAAACAATCCCCAACAACTACTTCAACTTTCTTTGGTTTTATTAAAAAATGGAAATTTGGGTAAATCACACCTCCAAAAATGACCAGACATGTTCAGCGGGTCGACAGTCAACTTTGTTGACGCCCTTTGTGCCAAATTGCAGAACCGTGCCTGATTGACGCAGGTGATTATGCACAGATGTAAGGGTTGTAGTGTGTTGCACAGTTTGAATGAGCTTTTGTTCTTTAAAAAAATATCTGAGTTGCTGGCACTCAGGTAGTAGGTAAGACAAACGAGTGTTGTAACGAGTCACTGAATTTTGTGACTCGAGTCGAGTTGAGTAACTTTAAGGAAATGACTTGAGTCAAGTCAAGTCATTAGTCGAGTCATGTGGTTTGGCTTCAGAAAGATCGAATCTGAGAGTAACTTGTTGTCAAGTCTTCTGATGAGGGACTCGAGTCAAGTCATTTGCTCGCAGTGACTCGAGTCGCCAAAAATTGTGACTCAGTGACTCCACTCGAGTCATTAAAACTTGTTGCAAGTCTTCCGATGAGGGACTCGAGTTGAGTCATTTGCTCGCAGTGACTTCAGTCGCCAAAAGTTGATACTCGGTTACTCTACTCGAGTCATTAAAACTCTGAGACAAACTGACTAGGTGCAGAGAAACGCAAGTCTTTTAATCCTGCAGATAGTCAAAAGAAGCAATTTGTCATTGTCCTCATGGCAGAAAAGGGCATGTATTTAGCACATTGTTAAACACAACAGCAGCACAACTTTTGGAAATTGGGGTTCTCATTATAGAGGTTTCTGCAGACAGGAATCAGATGAGTGGGGTCATAGACAATTTTGAAATATGGGACTGGGGAGGGGGGTCAAATTCCCCACTTGACACCCTTCCCCTTGGTTTTATCCACCTCAGCACACCAGTGGAATGCAACCATGTTCAGTTACTTGTTCACAGTCTCTTTTAGGCACTGAAGAAGCTGCTTAGTCAGTCAATAGCGAACTCACGCATATTGAAGCCACCTTGCCACTTTCGATCACATTGAAGACTAACTGTAGTTCGGTCAGACGTGCCCTTATTCAAGATTGCATGCTAGTTCTTTGACAGTGGTGCTCTGAATCAACACCATACTGTTTTGGAAGACAGTCATTACAAACATTTCACTGAGTGTTGTTTGAATTTTTTGCTTTATTGACATCTGAACTTCGACCTCAGTTTCTTGACCTTTCATCTCCATCTTGACTTTTCTCTCAACTTTACTTCTTTCTTCCCCCATCTCTGCCACTCTCTCCTATTTAGGTTAAATTGATGACATGCCAAATGCCACAGAGTGTTTTGTTTATTAAATCCGGCTTACTTGCAGTGTGCATGAGAAGAAACTGGGCACAGAAAGACAACAATGAATCTGACTGAATCTTATTCGACTATGCCTATAGGGCGGCATATAGCCAATAAATAGTCAAGTCTCCACAAGCCAATCATAGATCAGACACAGATCTTTTCAATCTTGTTTCACAAGGTACTCACATGATTCGTGACCAAGGCATTCCTTTGTCATAGTCCATCCACTGCTACATGCAACCATACCTAGGGTTGACTTGTGATCGACGTTTTGACTGGACTTGTGAGGGACTTGACTACAACCCTGGCATAAAGGACCTTATATAGACCCCCTGCACACAGCGCCCTCACTGGGGTCAGGTCTATGCTCCTCTGTAATTTGCATGGGTACATTGGTTGTCACTCAATTTACATGACAAAAGCTGTCCTCAAAAGAGGGCGCTCTATGCAAGGGGTCTATAGAGGGGTCGATGATGCTGTTTTCATTTTAAGCTTTTCACTTACACAATTTCACCTGTTATTTCTTTCTCCCTAAATAGTGTGGTTTCTTTGAGAGGAAGACAATGGGCTACAATTACGCCTCCGTCACTCAGAAAACGGCGGGTGGAAAAGCCGCGACGGAGAAGACTGCATACTACGACGAAAAATACTTCACATAGATGCATCGATTATTACCAATTGAGGATTTGTCATCATTTCAGTTGTGTGTAATAATAGCAAAGACAATACATGCAATGGTATAACTTGAGCACTCTTGCAAATAAATTTGGCTGTAAAAGATGCTGGTATTAGGGGTGGAGCTTAAATGAATGTGTGGGAGGGGCAATCTGTTTTCTCAATAATGAGACTTTCGTATGTGCACAGTCTTTACAATGGATGTGCAATTGTGCATTGAATAATTGTGTGGTTGGTGGGCATTGTAATATGTTAGCAGTGATCATGTGGGGAAGTTTTCTGTCGTAACGAAAGTTTGGACTGAGTTTGGGGGACTTTGGATTGTCCCCACAGTGTTTTTGGTCCACACAATGCCTGTTCTTCCTCAGATGTGTGGTCCCCACAACTACGGAACAAGTGTTCTAAGAGTGATGGTTGTGCCAAGAACAAGTGTGTTACTTAATCAAGTAAAACTAAGTGATGTATTAACTGTTCCATTGTGTCCTACTGTAACTAAAAATTCTGAAACTACTTCAACTTGATGCTAGCAGTTCAAGCGAACACCAACTGACAATTGGTTTTTGTCAACTACGCATTCAAAAATGCGAAGAGTAACATCTTTCTTGCCTGTGCAAATGTTCATGACGAAAAGACAATCCTTTACTTTTTTTGACAGGGTACAAGCTGCTTTTAAAAAATACCAATTTTTCCATTGTTACTCTCTTTTTTTTGTTAAAGACCTCAGTACCTTTACAAATAAAGGATTAAAGAAATCATACCAACCCTCAATATGTTTTCTTTGAGAGAGAAAAAAGACCTTGAAAATGTGCTTAAAAAAAAAAAAGTTGTTTAAAACTAGCATTTTTAAGTAAAGTCCAGGTAAGTCGTGTACATTGTACACTCATTTACAGTCAAAAGTTGATACTTGTAAAAGTAGAATAACTTCATGGTCTTACATTAATTTTACAGAATCATGTGTACATTTGACAAATGTCACTGTTCGGCGTATCAAAGTGTGATCATGAGCCATTTCTCCACTTCCTTTAGTCCCACTGTCGTGCAATTTCCTTTTTCTCTTTAGTCTTCCAAATTCTATCTTATGTCTTACCTAAAAGCATAAGAAACCAGGCCTGTTTGTTTATTGTATATAATGTTTCATTGGTGCTGTTGTTTGCTTTGAATGCATGATTCCACAATTGTCCTAATTGCAAGGTTTATTAAGATGCGCTGGTTCGATGCCAAACTTTCTGGCAAATTTAGTTTTTATTCATTTACTTGTGTCTGTTTTCTTGCTGGATCATACAGTTTAGTGTATAACTCTCATTCGTCCAATTAGTGCTTGATATTGCACGTTCTTGGTATTTTTTTAGGTGCACTTTATTACCAGAGATCAGAAAGTTTGTTTCAATCCCCTTTTCGACATGGTTATAATATTGATGAGCAAAACCTTTTCCTGTCGTTCAAGTAATGTATGTTTCTGCATTGAGGAAGGAAAAGTTTCAGATAATGGACTACATGTAGTGCTCCAAGCGATTGCAAATGTATATCCAAGAAAGTTCATTTAATATAGAAGTTGGATATATTGGACATTTTTTTATTAACCAAATCAGCCTTGCTTAAATGTTTTGTATGCAGAATTTTTCTAAGATTAATGTATTCTTGTACGTCATAGCGGTACTATTGATAGTTGTAACAAATTCTTTCAGTGTATTTATAGTGTAAAGATATGCTTCCTATTTTTTTTTTTTCAATTTACAACTCAGTTTTGTGTTTGTTTGTTGTTTGTTTTTATCATACACTCATTACATAGCATGACACGTTTTAATGTATTGTTATATAGGACTTCGAAGTTTTGGAAAGGCAGAAATAACCTGAACAGTATACTTAACACCTCGTGTTTGCCATATTACGTTGGTGATCTCGTGTCATTATACCTATCATTGGTGTTTTAACGATCCAGGTCATTTGACTTGATGCTGGTTGACCTGAGATTGACTTGATTTACATCTATGCATTTGAAAGAAAGTTCGAGAATGTTCAATGAATCTTACAATCTCGCTTAAGTTTCTGACTACATCGACTAAACTAGCAGAACATTTGATTTCGATCTCTAGTGAAACACATTCACATTGTAATGCATTCACTGGCCTATGGGCCTATTCTCCCAAATGGTTCCATAGGGAGACACTTTCTAGTACGTAATTTTACAGTAGGGAGACACTAAGTATTAGGGAGACATTACGTCTTCCTCATATTTTAACTGCAATTTCAGGAAGGAATTTTACTGTCAAAAGTTGCTTAAAGGTTGGGTTGATTTTAGGTTGATTAAAGTATAATTGAAAAGTTTGGAGTGGGGAGGGTATATTTTGAAATGGGGTTATTGGAGGGTTTTTGGTTGTGTACAAGTCTATGGGAATTTCTCCCTCAGATACCATTTGGTAATTATTATAGACCTAAAATAACTATCTCTATAGTGTCACAGTACACGCTTATGCGATATTCATGTATGCATTTTGTAAACTATTACATTTTTTAATGCTTTGCAAGCCCAGGTACTGTATACATGTACATTTTATTTTTAATCCTTAATATTTCTCGCTTCTTTTTTTTTTGAATAAGTGTTTTACATTTTCTGAAGAATCAATTACATAGAGAACATCGTTATACTTGTGTTATAAAAAGGAACAAAAAATGTTTCCTGCTATTTTTACTGTGTAGATGGTAAAAAGTTGGCCGAAGTGTTCGGTGTTTAAAACAAAATGAAGTACTATTTTGCCATTGTCTTATTGATCTATGATTATTTTTCACCCTTATTGTAAAGAGTGAAGAAGAAAAAACACTCTTAAAGATTTGTCCACCATATGGTTCATTTGAAAGAGTCGAAGCGTCACTGTTTTAGAGTGGTATTTTTTTTCCCTCCATGGGCCAATAGTTGGTGAGGGGGAAACACTCGAAAAGAGTGACATTTCCACTCTTTCAAAGAGCCATATGGCGATTGGGTCTTTTTCGTTTTACTGTAAGAGAACCAGTAGTGTCAACTCTACTAATGTAAAAGACTGCAAAAGACTGATTATGATGTATCTAGATTAAGTTATTTATTACTAATTGCATGATTTTTCTAATGCGTGTTACCAATTTTACCAAGGCAAGTGTCTCTTGGCTTCAGCTCGATTTTTTTAGCAGTAACTGTATCTACTGTTAGCTTGTGTCATCAGTACTGTATCAAAGCTTGACGTTTGTATTAACATTTTCATAGGTAACTTGACTAAAATGTAAATGTACTGTGTTTTTTTGTATAGAGGATCGCAGAAAATGTCATTTTGAAATTGAAGTAGGTAATTTATGCGCTTAATGGTTTTTGTAATCAGTGACGGCGTGAGAGATAAAACAAAAATGATGAATTCAAGTGTTTTATGAAAAACTAATTTTGTTGTGCCTTTTTTTAAAAAGAAAAGTTTTTTCGTGATGAAATCATGGTAGTGTGGTGCAACGGCGTAACTAAAGTAGACGCCACGAGTCCCCCTCCTCCTATTTTCGATTTTTCACCCCGAAAAAGTAATTGCTAAATAGTGCATATTTATGTTATACTATTTAATGAGCTTTCAAACCATCGTCATTCAAATCTTTAAATCGTCGGGTCAAAGCAGAAAGGGCTTATACCATGCTTTAGGTCAATTTTTGTTTTTTGATGGTAACTTTACTCTCAGTACAGTCTTTATCCCAAAGAGGTTTTATGTTAATTATTCATCCAATTAAGGAGTAATTTTAAAGAAATTTTAAAAGGACTTATACTGATCGTGGCATGCAACTGGGAGCAGTTTTTTTTTCCTTTAAACAGGCAAGACCTTCTGTTTGAAATAACTGATAATGTTGGGAAATGCAAAAAGGGCTTAAGAGCTTGTAGGACCTTTTTGCACGCACCCTTTTGTCCGTTTGTCATTTCTTTCAGTGTTATATTGGGAAGCACCAAAAGGTCTTATTTTTTTAATTAGCTGTAATTAAATTATTAAGTTACAAAAAATGGCAGGTAATACTTAACTGTTAAGTTAAAGAACCCCCTTTAACAATTATATGCATAATTTAAACTATTCAAATAACACTTTGCAATTTTCAAAGCAGTGTGAATCTTCAAACTCGATTATCTTGAAATACTGGAAAATGCTGAATAGGGCTTATAAGTCCTTTTCTGCTTTGACCCGACGAAATGATCGGGGTTTTTTCGTAGTTACTTTATTGGTCACACTGCATCTCACATCTAAATGTTGAGATAAGTAGGTCTGGTGAAATAACCACACAAACTATGGTGATCTAATCGGCAAGTTTTCCCGAGCCACGTGCGTCCCTAATTGTCCCTACTAACCTAAGATAGGCTGTTACGGTGACTTGTGCTCTCAAATGCAGGGTTTTTTGTTTTCATTTATCCTGAATTTCATATTAAAGCAGAAACTAAACTGCAACCCTCAGCAAGAGATTTTTATGGTGGGTTGCCTTTGCGCCAAAAAGACCCACCCTGCGAGAAAACTGGTTCCCCAACATCATTGATTTAAGATGGGGGGCGGTCTTACGCTGTCCGAACTGACTTATTGTCGGGCTTCAAATAATTCCAGATTTGTGAGTAATTATTTCAAAAATAAATTCAAACCATTTTTTTTGACGGGGTGGGGTGATTTGTTCAATGTCATATTCAAAAGTGAATCACTTTTGTACTGCTAAAAAAAATAACCATTTCAACCAATTTAACTATCAGTTGTCGGGATCAAACTCGAAAATAGCAATCTACAGTCCATCTTTATGCATCTAATCAGTCCCGCTGAGAGTTTTTGGTACAGGAAAAACGAGGATCTTTATGCCGTGACAGAACCCATTGCGCCCCTTACAGATAATTATATGATTCCAAGTGTCCTCTTTAATTCAGGGGTGTGAAATCTCAGCTTTAAAGCTGAATTTATCTTCTTCTTTTTTGGATTTCAGCTGTGTACAAAAGTGTTGGAGATTTCCAAAGTTCAGTTTTTTAACACTTTTTTCGGCTGTTTTCAGCTAGTTATCTGTGGTCACTCACACCCCTGTTAATTACACTGGACTGCGCAAGGATATCGGACAAGAATGGGATGGGGAAATGGAAGGAGCTCTAGCACGGGTCGTGGACATCCTATTCAGAGGACTACAATAGTTGACAATAGCCAAGCAGCCCGGAGTAGGCCTCTGCTTATTGTCCCGAACAACTGGCAGACTAGCCTAAGGTTTGCATGCATGTCGGTGTTTTCTTAACGGCACCCAATGTGTACTAATGGCGTTGTGAAGTCCAGGTTCCACAAAATCAAGACAGAAATACCCGGATTGATGGGTTGAGGCACACAGGTAAGATTTATCCAAGGGTAACTATTTAATTCCATCTGATGAATATTTAATTCCTACTGTTACATGATGTCTACAAGCCTGGCATCATACTCTATTGAGTCCAGCCAGTATTTCAGGACCAGAAAAAAAATTCCGCTCGCAAACGGCGGCTCCAGTCCAAAAATGGGACTCCCAATACTGTGCATCTCTTGGTGTTATCACCATGATAAAATATCATGTCTTATTTTTACTGTATAATTAGTTGTATGGGTTGACCTTCAAGGAACTGGACCACTTTCCTGGTAATGAGACACATCTAAGGAATGGCAGTGTAGCCACAAGGCCCTCGTGGGTGCATGGACGCTGGGCTGCACCGGAAGACCACAGTGAATCAGCCCACGGACGTATAAGGAAATCCGATTGTTCTATTAATTTGCCTAGCCCTGCCCCCAGATATAGAAGTTGACCAAACACCTTCAATCTTTGTATTATTAATATTCAATGGTTAGTGAACAATTCCTAATAAGGCAAGAAAACCTCTAAGATAGCTGTAAGATTGGAATGTCCATTTACTGTATAAAACCCAGTAGAATCTGGAAATCACACAGAGAGCTCACAGCCAACAGAATAAACCACATCAGCTCAAGTACAACTTCGTCTCTAATTGTGCCTTTGTTCATATATTTGGTGGAGAATCCGGGTACCTCTCTCAGCATCGAGTTTTTCATGAACACGCGATCGAAGTTGAAACAACCATTTTCACCAACCATGGCATGTACGGCGCATGTCGACTCCATCCTTTCAAAGTTCACCGGGTACGACTCTTGAGGATCTTAATTGAGTTATGGATCGACCGGTATACGAGAGATATGCTCTCCAGAAAGCATGGACTGCTGTGCAACAAGACAGCAATGTTCCCTTCTACATCGCTAGTTCTGCCAGTTACTGGTACTATGGAGGTAGAATTAGAAATTCTAATTCTACCTTCATGACTGGCTGGTATACAGACACTTGCCTACAGCAACAGCAGGCACCTATGCGGCACTAAAACAGGCTTTCCTCAAGAAATATGAGCCACACGAAGGCATGCGATGGGTGCGATTGTTGGAGCTGACCGACAGGAAACAACAGCCTAATGAAGCATTAGTTTGAAAGATACCCAAGGGACATAGAGAAACTGTGTTGGCAGTTAAAGCGATCGCAAGAGGAGAGAATGGAGGCGTTTATAAGCATTAGAGGACTGCTGCCCAACTTCGGAGCCCATGTCATCAAGTCTCATCCGACAATGGATGAGGTGGTTACGCATAGGCCTATAACCTGCCGGGTTATTGGTTTTTTCCGGCCAATTTCCTAAAATGTTCATTCACTTCTGAAAATCGGTCATTCGTTTTTGTCTGAATTTGAATGCACGTCTTTAATCCCATTTCAGTTCAACGAAAGTTCAATCGTTTTCATTGTCCGTGCATTCGGTTTTGAGAAACAGACGGCCAATTACGTTACCTGTGCATTCATTTACGCAAGCATACCTTTTCGCGCAGAGTTCTGGCATACAATTTCGTGAATGTGCAATCAAAAGTACGTTTTTCTCATTCAAAATAGCAGATTGCATCACATAACATTAAACTAAAAGTGAAATAGAATGACCAATGTTTGAAATCGCCCTCTAAAAGCGAAAAGGAAGTCTTGTAAACGAATCTGAATGAGCATAAACGAAATGTGCTGCTCAATCACTTAATTGATTGAACTGAAATGGAATCGAATGCTCTGGTAGCGAAAATGAAACGCGTGTTCAGAGCGATTCTCAAATTCAGAAGAAAATGGACGGCCGATTTTCAGAAGTGAATGATCATTTTAGGAAATTGGCCAGGAAAACCTATATTAATATTAGAAATAATTGTTAATTTATCTTAGTCGTTATAACATATTAAAACAATTACAACCATTCTTTGTATACAATTCACTCCATTCGAGTGCACTACCACCGACTCAACTAGACGTTTTAGAGTGAGATTCGTTCACTCGAAAAGACCGAGTTTTCACTCGAGCTTCAACTGAAGTGGTTCTGTTTTTCAGAGTATTTCAATCTAAAATTGGATGGAGTGATTTACACTCTTAATCGTCTGGTGCCTGGTTTCATTCTTATGATTTAGAGAATATTTTTGTATTGCCATGAGATGGAAGTAAAGTAAAGTAAGTATGAGAGTCGCAGAACGTATCATTCAAACATGCAACACCAGACAAAAGAGTGACACAGTCATGAAACATTCACCCTTAAAAGTAGTGCGTCAATCAACTGTGACAAAAGAAACATCTGACACCATGCAGTATCTATTTCTACACATTTCAATATTCATGCCACCGTGCAGACCACTGAATGGTTATTTGGTTTTTTTCAAAAAGGTGGACAGGAAGTCATGTACCCAACGGCAGATCCAGGGGGAGGGGCAACGGGGACCATCCCCCCTAAAAAAAAGAACCCAATTTTGTTTTAATATAACGACGACGCAAAAAAGCGGCCAATGCGTACACCACCCACTAAATTCAACAATAGCAACACATTGGTCCGCTGCTTGCATTTCTTATTAAATTTGGGGGCGGAACATTTTTTGACCCACCTTTACGGGGAACAAAAAAAGTTGCGCTGGTCCCCCCCCCCCCCCCCCCCCCCCCAAAAAAAAGAACTTGTGTTCTGGGTCCGGCCTTGCATGTACCAGTCAAGTCGTAGGCTTCAAATTGAAATCACTTCGCTTCACACCTCACCTCAGGTGCAAAAGTTTAAGTAAAGTTCCGTTTGACACGTACCTCAAACATCGCTGGTGAAATACTACTAACTTAGTCTTTGCCTCATGAAAATTGTGGAGAATTTCGTCTGCTAAAGAGTGAGTAAAGGTGGTCTGATTGTGTTTTCCATGTTGTTGGGCTTTTTCTGTGCACTCAGGGTCCCAGTCTCAATGGCTCCATGGTGGTGGAATAGTGATGCATTATTCTGTAACTAAACAAATCCCGGGCGTTGAAGCCAGAACGGCGGTCCGCCTCGCTTCGCTGCCTGTCACCCGCTTCGCGGGTGATCAGTGAACTGTTAATGATCAACTCGTGAACACACACACGTTTACCCACTACATGTATATACTGGCAGTGTTGTAGCATGGAGGAAGGAATTAATTCCTTCCTCCATGGTTGTAGCTAGCGGGGGAGGGGGTTAGTCTATATCCATGGACCATGGCGACGTCATGGTCTATAGAGACAGTAGTAACGCACCCAGAATTTGGCTGGGGGGGGGGGCTCACAATAAAAATTCTAATTTTTTTAGAAGTTGAAATGTTTTCAAAAAATGTGCCGAAAATTTTGGTCGCGGAGTGTTTTTTTTGGGGGGGGGGGGAAGTGGACTATTGTGACGTTGGTGGCGCCATGCACTTACATCCCTATTATACTACTCGAAAAAAAAGGCCACCTACTTATCACTAAGGTCAAATCGTGGGGGGAAAATACAAAAAAACACTGGTCAGATTCGCTGATTCATTTATAAGACAACCGCCTCTTGACCTCTGGATTTCGACCAATCAGCGGGCGCTTTCTATATCGGGTCTTCGGTCGGCCATTTAACCGCTGTCGCGTCTTTGCACACTAAAGTATAGAGATAATGTATAAAGTAACCCGGGAGGTAACGTTCTGTCTAAGTATTACTTTTAAGGACAAGGAAGGTATCCATTATCAGTTACCACGTTATGTAGTTGTACTCATGTAGATTTTTAATTTGATGCATTTTATATAGAACTCACATCTGCCAAGACGATATGACCAAGAGCGAAGAATTCAATTCACTGTTCCGCTCGGAATCATCCGACGACCTTGCTGAGTCGACGGGTCGCCAGCGAGCACAGTCTAGATGGGTAACCGTAGAGCCCATCATCGTATTGTCGATGATCGGCAACACCTGCACGGCCCTCGTCAGGCCGCTCTACGTGAAAGAATTCATCAGCGAGTTTTACAACTACACCGTGAGTGGTGACGACACCGAATGCTTGGACGACCAATACCGCAATGAACAGCTCAGCAACAAGATACAAGCAGAGTCATCCGTCTGGTTGTTGTACCTCGCCGCTGCCTCTGGTATCCCTGCTAGTCTGAGTACCATCTTCTTCGGATCCACTAGTGATAGATTTGGCAGGAAACTTGCAATGGCTATCCCGCTCCTTGCCTTCGCGTTTCAAGCTGCAGTATACCTCTTCACGGTGATCTTCAAGCTTCCCCTGGCCGTCCTCTTCACGGGCGAAGTTCTGCAGGGGCTGGCTGGAGGCTATGGGCTGCTGTACGCTGCCACACACGCTTATCTGGCTGACGCAACCACCGAGAAACAACGAACAATCAGAATGGTGGTCGCTGACATGCTGCAGTATCTGGGTGGAGGGTTGAATCAACTAGGACAAGGGTATCTCATCCAATTCGGTTACATCCCGACCTTGGTGGTTGCGCTTGGGAGTAACATGGTCGCCCTGTACTACCTTGCTATCCCACCCTGCCTGATCGAGACCGTCGACAAAAGTTCCACTGACCACAAGGGTCTCATGGAAGTCTTCCGAAGCATGAAAGAGCTTGTTGTGTTCAACGAGAACGGACGGCGTTGGCAGATGTTTCTCCTGATTTTGTACGTCTTATTCTGCGTGGGAGAATTCATCGGCGTCACGGCAATCTACGTGCTGTACGGAACGGACCATCCCTTCTACTGGGGGTGCCAAACGGCTGGAATTGCTTTGGCACTCATTTGGATCTTTTATTCTATTGGTGAGTACTATACAGGTATTAGGTTTACAGTAGAACTATCCTCTTTTGTGAATAAACTTTTCTGTTAAGGTTTACGTCAACTTATATATTGCTTGTCCTTAGTCCAGCATCTGAATAATGTACAGAGCCTTATATTGCACGATCGTTTAGGTATTTGGTTTGATTAAGTCTAACCTCTTTGCAGTGTTCTTTGGTGAGCCTTTCTGTCAGTTTTGTTTCTCTCTACCAGGAGCTGCTTTCTGTTGTTTTATTTTTTGTTCTAGATTTTCCTTTTGTTTAATTTACAGGGATGCTGGTTGGTACCAAACTCTTCTCACTGTGTCTGGGAGACTACTGGCTGATGCAGATAAGCTGCCTCAGTTTCATGGCCTCCTACCTCATCATGGGATTAGCGGATACTACTGCGGAACTCTTCATTGGTTTGTCAAAACGTTGCATTTACCTTCATCTATAAAGCTGTACAATCAGTGTTGTATTGAGTACATTTCCGCGAATACCTTGACATATGCGTTCAACGTCAGGCAATTTTTTCCCCATGAGTGCGAGTACGAGTACCCAAAAATTGAACTCGAGTACGAGTACAAATACTTTCCACATTTAGGAGCAACTTTCAATGGTTCACGTGTTAGCAAGGGCCTATTGCTGTCAAAACAAATGCAGAAGCCCCCCAAACAGTAGAAGATTGTTCTTTTCCTACATATATCTGTTAAAAAAATTATAACTTTTTGCAGGAGAATATTAAATGGGGCACGAGTACTTTGTCATGTGAGTACGGGTAATCGTTTTCTTGCGAGTACGAGTATGAGTACATTTTCATGAGTACGAGTATACGAGGACCAAAACTGGACCGGAATTCGAGAGCTGTACGATCTATACTACAGCATTGTTTACAATTATGAACACTAATAAAAAGCCCAAGGATCTTTACCTTTCCTCTTTTTGATGGATAAGAGAAACCTGAAACGTATGAATAGCCCAAGTGAGCCTAGCTAACTTGTGATTTTGACTCTTGACATTCACGGTTCTGCAACATTGTCTTGAGGCTTCTTATAAATTACACGTCTTTCTTTTAAACAAGTTACAGAACCTGAAGTTTGTTATCACATAGCAGGATCTTCAGATGGATCTTCATCAAAGGTCTTCGATGAAGACTTTGCTAGGATGGAAGACCCTCTTTAATGGTTTGTATATTATGTGGGGTCAATCCAGTCAGTAAGCAGTTTGAAGCATATTTTTGTTCGTCTTTTGATTTGTCAGGAACTGTGGTGGGCTGTCTTCAGCTGATGTCCCTCTCTGTTGCAAGGTCGGTCCTCTCTAAGATAGCACGACCAGAAGAGACTGGTAAGAGTAGTAGCAATCAGGCTAAAATAACCTTCTTTGTAAGATGTATTAAATAGTATGTAGACAGCCGTGACCAGTGCCTTAAGAGTTCATTCATACCAGTGACTTCTGACAATAACGTTCACTTAGGAAAGATTCCAAATTGCCCTTGAAAAAAAATTGAACCGCGAGCTGCGTTTACTGTTTTTCTGTGCGAATACTGCTTTAACGTTTGCAGACGTTCTTTCGAATTTGCAAGGAATGAAACTAGCTAGGAACACAACGATTTAGAGCAGGAAAAAACACTCTTATTTTAGATTGTAATACTTTTAAATAGAGTCGCCTTTTCACTAAATTGATCTATTCGATTTAAGAGAATGTCACTTGCTGTCGTCTTTTACCTTTTTTTCAATGAGCTGGAAATTTAATCGGACAGAGCGAATTTTCACTTTGGAAATGAGAGAGTTGGAAAACTAAGCACAAGTAGGGCTGGGTGCGTGTGCCACCGACGTTTGTAAACATTAGCAGGAAAGGCAAATGTTGTTTTTTTTCTGGATGAAGTACTCGCCTATGCCTTTCAAGATAGCTGAGTATAATTGCCATTCGTATATCAAAAAACTATCAGTCGCGACTAGATACTTGTTATTCTTTTCTCTCTTTGTTTTTTTGGTTTACAGGTGCCATGTTTTCATTGATTGCATGCATGCAAAGCTGCTCCTTCATCTTCTGTCTGGCGTCGACTAGTCTGTACGCGGCCACCGTATCTTTCCTACCGCCACTCACCTTCTTCGTGTATTCTGGGGCCACCCTTATTCCCGCTGGAATTACAGTGTAAGAATATCAAGTAACGCGACTGCTTTTCAGTTTGACAGATAGAAGGGCCTTTGCAACTTTTCCAATACCAATTGCAATACACGATACTGTTGTGCATAGACTAGACTGTGGTGCGAAGTGAGAGAAGCATAATTATCACAAATAAATGATGTTGTTTGATCGACTTAACGAATTTATTAGGTGTTTGTATTGGTAGCCATACTCCACTCAAATATTATTACAATTTATTACACATGTGTATAGTAAAATATAAAACTTAAGCATGTGTGAGAAACGATTCAAGGTGACTTGATATCGTCCATTTTATTTACAGGATTCTGCAAGTGTTTTGGCCCATGAAAAGGAAAGAGCCTGCGCCAATCAACAACGCCTGATAATTCGTGAGAGCACAGACTCGCTATAATATTGTGGTACTGTTTCCTGACATTTGCGTGTAATTTTGATTTGTTTCTTTAAAGTTAACTAAAAAAAAAAAAGAAGCTTTATTTGATGTATATTCTTAATATCATACAATTCTTTGGAAATCTTAAGGCTACGCTAGAACGAAATGCTGACGATAGAAATTAATAACATTGTTAACAATTTATGGAAATTAATAAGAACGGCAACGAATTCCCGTAGAATTCACCGGCAAGTTTTCAAAAATTATCGGTAAAGTTAAACTTAATGTAGTTATTACGGTTTCGTAGAGATGTGTTCACAACACTTTGGAGTAGTACTATATTGTGATGGACATAGGAGGATTTTAAGATATTTCGGCCCACCATGCCCATTTGATTTTTTGGATGTTATTTTTTTTGGGGGGGGGGGGTGTTGTGTGTGTTTGTTTATTTTTTGGTTGTTTGTTTGTTTGTTGGTTGGTTGGTTTTTTTGGGGGGGGTGGTGGTAAAAACCCGCCTTTTGAAGAAGGAATACTGATGTAAGAATTTGTGTTTATGTATTCACGTTATGTTCAATTGGCATTTTCAGTGGATCGTTACAAAGGGGCCACAAGGAATCGTATGAGTGCTTAGAAACAAATAATTTCATGCTACTTCGCTGCGCTCATCCGCATAAAAAAACAGTTTCACACTCGTATGATAAGTGAACAGAGGCAACATGTCTTATCAGAATATTTCTTACGGTTAGCATGGAAGTGGGGCTAATCTCTGCTTGAGTACACATTTGATTAAACCACTTCAAGCTGCTAATTTGCTATATAACACATTTAATAAATGTATCCATTTAATTTTGTGTGAAATTTAGCAATTGCTCAAACTAGAACTTTGGCCCTTTTGGCATACCAGACTCTGTCTTGTAAGTGTGGCAGGGCCAAGTTTTAGTTATACATTTTCATAGTGTATTAAATAGGAGTAGCTCCCCGTAAAAATGAAATTCATTTTTAGTTTAGATGCCCCTTCCCATTCTTGGTAGTGTGCCCCCTGTTTGTTTACTTTAGCCCACATGCCCCCATATAAGTTACCACATGGTAAAGCCACTCTTCAGTTCAGCCAGCAGACCAGCAGAGACAAGTCAACAATGGTCACACATGTATATATTTTCCTCCTTTACCGGGAGAGTGTTTTCTTGCTTGGATTTGACTGCTTGTCGAGTCATCGATGGGTTTTTTCTTGTATAATATTGTGCCTCTTTTCATTTATTTTGTACATAATTATTTTCGGTAAGTAAATCCAGTTTTAATTCTTTGACAGTTTGCTTAGAGATAGTAAAAGTTGATACTGGTCAGGTTAATCTTGAAGAAGTTCCAGTTTGAAGTTTTCTTTTACAACTTTTGGATTTAATTTTGTTTCTTTGTATCGTGATTATTTTGTTCAAGACACTACTGTTTTTACTTTTTTGATGATAGTCTAGGGGATATTTCAAAAAATATTACATGAAGAGGCATTTTCGAGGAGCAAGTTGGTAATATTTATTTTTACCTAATTTGGGGGTGCTGAATCCGAAAACAACGGTTACCAAGCTAGATTTTTAGTGGAAATATGTCTAATTTGCATACATCTTTAATACATGTCGCTGTCGTGTAATATTGTTTAGTCCCATATTTGGGTATATTTTTCATTATTTTATGTTTTGAAAGTTTATTTTGGGTGATTCTTCTTACACTTCCTTACTACAAAACATTTTCTAAAGCATATAAGTGACTGAATAATTATGAGGACATATAGTAACAATCCAAAGTGGCTACTATTATACCCTAAAGTTGCGCGCATTTACCTTGCCTGTCATAGTAGTCTTGCCAAACCTCCATGGTGTCTCCAACTTCCTTTGTGTGAGAGAACTTGTTTATTGCATCATGAATATTAATTAGATCATTCTCATATGTTTCTCTTCTTGTATCGTCTTGTTTACAGATTTTTGTCCAAGTGTTCTTCTAAGATCCATTGATGTTGGTTTTAGGGTTTTAGTCTTGTAAGTTTCATTTTTTGGGGTTGAGTTTAGTCTGTGGCTGTAGTTTGATTTTAAGATAGTGTATTTAAGTTGATTCTTGGTTTTGGTCCTATTAATTTGGTTTAGTCCTGATTTTTTAAAGTCTTGTAAATAAAGCCTATTGATACATCTTCTTTTTGTTAATCTAAAATCTTGTCTCTGGTCTCTATTAATTCAACTTCCTCGCGACCGTTCCTTTCAAAGATCCTGAGTATAGTTTACTTTCGTTAGTAAATCCCCAAAGAATCTATTTAGTGCGAGTTTCTCATAGCGTGTCATTTTTCCCATATGCATTATAATTTTTTTTGGGGGGGGGACGGAATCGTAGCATTATTTAATTCCTAGCAAAGATGACCCTTTCCACCTTAGAACTTCGGCCCTTTTGGCTATTCGGAGTCTGTCCAGATAATAGAAGTATAGGAAGTGTTAAATACATTTCGATTAAAAAATTACAACACATTCTTCCTTGGAATTTCTGCTCTCTCGGCCCTTCGAACTCTGTTCCGATATCCATTTTAAACAACAACAGAAATTTATCTTTAACTAAATGTAATTGTACATGCCCTTATAGTTTTGGCCCTCAAGGCCTTTCAGACTCTAAATTGTATCTAATATTGAAACACAAGAAGCATAAATAGTCTTTTACTTCTAATTGTCCAATTTGCATAGACTTTACTTTGATATTTTGACTATCTGGCTCTCTTGACTGTTCGAATAACCATTATTAGTGAGAGGACAAATTAAAGTATCTCATTTTAATTTTAATTGGAAATTTAATATTTCGCAAAGGTGATTCAAATGTCAAATTACATGAAGTTTGAAGAACAATATTCTTATACTGGGTGAGTAAAAAAAGGTGTCCCTTTGGATACGTTTTTGTCTCCCACAAAAACGGGAACGGTTTCCAGTTTTTCTCTTCTGCCAAATTCGATCTGGGTATTGACCACATTCAGTATAAGTTTCACTGAAATTCAGCCATGCATGCAAAGGATACAGGCATTTCTTTGTGACTACCCCAAAACACTACCAACACGAAGTTTCCTAATATTTTAAAGCGGGTATTTAACGTTATTTACAAGAACCTGAACAAGGGGCGCCAAGATCTCCAGATCTCATCCCCCTTTGATTTTTTTTTCTTTTGGAGTACCTCAAGGACCAGGTGTACCGCATTGTGCCAAACACCCTGCAGGAACTTCGCCAACAAATTACTGTTGAAATCCAAGCCCTCAGAAGAACACGGATGGTCCGCAAAGCTATTGCAGACTTGGGGACACGGGTACAACTATGCATTGTTCTGAACGAGGTCGATCAGCAAGAGAGTGAATGCGAACCTTAATATCTGTAATTCAGTTTAAGTTCAATAAATGTTATTCCATTTAATTGATGTCATTTTCGATAATTCCGTAAAGGTCTGTTCTGTATAAAGACCTATAATAGAAAAGGTCCTCAGTATTTCACCAACCAAGTTTGAAGCTTTAATTAAATTTTTAAAGGAGACTTTTCTTCAATATTTGGCAGTGGCTTGCACATGAGAGGGAAGTCAAATGATTTCAAAATGAGGCTAAAGACTAGACTTCTACATGTCCAAACATGGTCCAACTGTTTGACAAGAGTGACTTCTTAGTAGTGTGGGTAGTCTTTAGCGACCAGATTTATGCATAATCTTTAGTGACCAAATTTATGCATGAGGCCTAAAAACAAAGGGCCTCATTTACATATTAATTGGATGGCCGGACTGTAGGATATAGAGACCAAAATAATTTTGGTCTGTAGGGGTCGAAATCACCGCGCGGATTGCTTGTGTCGTATTAATCCGGACCGTTAGAGGGCGTACGGACCCACTAGTCATCGGTGTAGGGGCCTATAACAATAGGTGTGATCAATGGAAGCCTTTAGACCAACACGCTACTACCCATATTGATTGAACGATGTAATGGGACAATACTAGCCGAAGGAGAGTTAAGCCTTCTCGCGGGGTAATCTTCTTAAGGAGAGTGACATGACAAAAGAAGTAATGGGTAAACGACCGTGGGAAGAGTTCGTGATGGAACGCTGTCTTTTAAAAGTCAATATGTAGAGGGAATTAGTACACCTTAGATGGTGTTAGAGACCAAACGGTTTGGTCTATAGGAGACGAAAACACCGAGTGGGTTATTTGTGAGGTAATAATCCCGGACCTAAGATGGTCTAGAAGAAATATGGGATAAAAGGAGCGGATGTCCGGTGTGTTCAATCATTTCGCTGACCATATTTTACACAGGGAACGCTTCAACAGCATCACGGCAAGGTTGCAGTCGGAGGGGAGGACGAGTCACCGTAGCCGCCTCAAGGTCTCCGACGCCATGTCATACGCCCGGGTCTGCCCTCCACGAATGCCGTGGATAACTGTGCATTGGGCATATGTTGTCCACTTTTCGTTCCCACTCGAGAGGCTGGCGGTGGCGGCAGTGCGGGGAGCGGTGATGTCTGCGATGACCTTCAAGGAGGTCATGGGCTTTCTTCATTGCACGGAGGAGTTACATCCGGCCGTGGAGGCTCTCGAGCTACCACGGACACTTAAAGAGAAAATTCAGTTTTACTGAATTGTGCTCCCACCGACCCAACCGGCCCTTTTCAGGGCCACACATGTTCAAAAAAGAGATTGGAATTTATATCTGTCTTGTTTAACCGTCATTTAATTTTGTTTTTATCTCGTTTCCCGTAGCAAAACGTTATAAGCGCGATGTGTAATGCCACAGCGTTGACATGCGATAATAAGCCGCTCAGTCGTAGCATTTTTATATTCACGTCGTTTCCATTGCGCTAACGCGTAAAAACACTGCCCCCACCTCGTCACTTTTATCCCATATTTCCACAAATTCGTAGACGGTAGTCGTCTGCATTTGCCTTCTGGTTTGATTATTAAAAACAAATGCACTTGTTCGGGCTGGAACATGACAGTGTGTATAACTGCTATGTCAAATTGAATAATTTTGAGCAGATATCTCATTCTTATCACACCTCATCCACAAAGTCTGTATCGTGATTGGCCGAGAGCGAGTCACATGACATTCGCTATTTTATGTATCTTGCTGTGCACAGCCCGCAAAAAGACTTTAAATTACATAGGCTGCCTCGGTCTGAAAAAGCCTACACATGAATACGCGCACAGACCAGGCGCGGTTCTAGAACCAATATTTTGGGGGGCTAGCACGGTGGATCCAGAATTTTTTCAGGGAGGCGTGCTGAAATGTAGACCGGTTATTTTTTCCAGACACTTAGGCCGCCGAAAATCAATGGGGGGGGGGGGGGCGCTCATGCCATATTTTCAAAGGGGAGCGCCAATGATAATAACTAATGCACCCTTGTCACGACTATTTCTTTAGGGGGTGACCGTTCGCATGTACATCACAATCCTTCTTTTTGCTAATGGAATTCTTTTTTTTTTAACGGAATTTATTTTGGGGGTGCTAGACAAAATTTGGGGCTACAGCCCCGTAGAACCGCGCCTGGCACGGACACCAACGTAGCAACCAGATGTCGATCTGTGCGCACCATAGATATGATCCATGGAGCGTTCCATTTCCCTCAGGAACCAGAATTAACGCTCCATGGATCACCTCGTACAGCTACCACACGACTCGAAGCAGTCAATATTTGTACATTATTTGTGACCACGGGAGCTATAGCGCCACGACGGTGTATATACCGGCAAATTGAAAGAATTGCAACCGCGATTACATTACGCACAATACAGACGTCAATACATTAGGTTCTTTTGTGGACTGCATACAGCACATGCTCATTGAGGCGTAAATTAATCGCATGATTGAACAGGAAACTAACAAGCGGGGTTTTTTTTGTTATTAATTAAAGGGCCCATGTAATGTAAAAATGTTTTTAATGCTATCCTCGTGTTGTGAAAATGTACCTTTGTGTCCCATGTAACCTTTTCGTTTTGCCATTTTGAAGGTAATTTTGGTGCTTTTTTTCGTATTATGCTAATGCATTTCCATATTCATGGCAAAACTGTGTTGTCATTCTTCGGCACAAAAAGTTGCTAAAATTTTGGATATTTTGCTGTCATAAATTTCATGCCTATGTTTGTGGCTCGTGGGTAATCGTGGTGAGAAGAACTCAAGACCATTACGTTTATGGTCATACTGACGTGATATCAGGATCATCAACTCGGATGGCACATCATAGCGGCAGCATAGTTGAAAGCGGCTGGCCTTGCCGGTACGGTCTGGCATGTGTACACGTCTAACGACAGATGTTACTTTGACCTTTTATACACACGTAGCTCGCATAGGCCCAGTCAACAAAACATTTGCATTTCCTTTCAACTGCACTTTTTGACTTATAACCTGATCGGTTCGTGGTGAGTCATGTACACTTTCTCCATAGTCGGTGTTCGACAACATTCAACGGAGATGGCTGCACACAAACATCCCCGGCTAGGCCCACTGGTTATGGTGAGTATACTCTCTAAATGCCTTGTCCATTCCTACCTCCATTATTGTCCAACCATGAAGCTATAAAAAGGGGCTCGGTGGTTTTACAAATGGCTGCAATGGGCGATAGATCTCGGCATGGCAGCTGTGAGCAGGTGCACTGCCTAGATAATAAACAAAAGCCCTTCTCTCAAAATAAAACATGTACTGCTGCGCGTGAGGTGTGCTCTTACCAGATTAGAACTCACCAAGAGCATGAATTCTTCAAGACCGGAGGCCGTCAAGGTGAACTTGTGAAGGGGTATTGGGTGGATATTTCAGTCAGCACGTCACGTCAGCTTTGTGCGAATACATAACCAAGTAATAATGCATAGGCCCCATCATTTAGGCATATATTAATGGTACGTGGTCTATGCATTTATAATGGATTTGTTCTTCAATCGAAGTCTAGGCTACTAATTGCTCATTATGCACTGCCATAACCTATCGCCCTAACGTCTTGATATTATGATTAGATTATAGATATCGTTGTTCTATCATGTCTATGATTAGATACAGTACAGTTATAGACGATTGCATTCAGCAGTGCATCTCTGACGTGTGTTTTATTATGTAAATGTATTAATGCACAATGCGCACGCCCCCCCCCATACAAAATCCCCCCCCCCAGTCGCCTCCCCCTGGAAATTTGGCGACCTGAGAAAATAACAGTCCCAGTAGTTACCATGCTTAGCAGGTCTATATGGTGCCAGTTGTGCACGTTTTCTGTTTATTTTCGCGGTTGGCTGTTTACTTTAACGTCCCGTGGAAATTGAATAGCGCCACCTATTGTGTGACATGGACGGTGATGCCTTGCTGGGTCCCTCCCGGCAAAAATATTGAAATCTACGATGCTTTCTCCCGTATTCTAATTTGAAAATAAATGTAGGAACTTTAGCATTCCATTTATTATTTCTTTTACTAGTATCACAGCATTAGTCAGCTGCTGAAGGTGGGTGGGGGGGGTTGCTGCCCCCAACTCTCCCCTTCCCTTTGGGGCCGCCACTGGTATACCAAAACCACACGCTATCAAAGATGGCTGCATTGCAAACCATCTAATGTGCTTTGTGTATAGAATAAACTTTAGCTTCTATTCTGACTAGCACCCTTGAACAAAGACATAAGACCATTAGAAATGGTACGCGGTTCTGCCGCTGTTACTTCGCTGTGATATAGGCACTCTTTTGACGGATACATGATCAAATAGCTAGATACCCAGATCCTAAATCATAAATCGAACAAACATACAATCAGAAGTTGAACAAACTCATCTTTGAAATCAACCAAACTGTTGGATACTCCAAGGAAATAAACTCGTATAAAACCAAATAAAATTTTGTCAAGCCCATCCTTTATCTTGACCGCAAAAAAAATGGAATGGTAGCTATAATCCCCCAACCCCCATGGGTCTGCATACCCTTCCTTCTGACGCTTCCCTTGATATTCATGTCAGACATTATTATGCAATATCATTGGGTTTTTTTCTATTTTGCATATTGCAAAATAACTACTGAACCCTTATTCTGTTTTGTGCATGGGTATACTTTGGAAATGGCGCAAAAGTTCCCGATAAAAGTGTTATGTAGGTCTCTTTTTTTTCCCAGGATCATTCGAATACAGTGACTACTAAAACAAAGAAGCTTCAGAAACAAAATCTGATCTCAACATAATTTAGTATCAAACAGAACTTAGGCCTACTACAAATATATGAAGACATGGTGAGATGTCGTCCCAAGTCAGGCTGACGACAACTGAATTTATAATATTGGTCCGACAATATCGATATTTTGTACAGTAATACCACTCAGGTGAAGTTAAACACACCCGCGACTGATCGGTCGAAGTGCATAGTCTTTTTTCTGAACAATCACAAACAAAAAAACATCAAATGACCGTCTGTTGGATTATGAACTTGACTCTGGAAATAATTGCCGATAAGCCTGGGCTTGTATAATAAAATTACATAGTGTTTGTGTCCCGTTGTTGATGTGCTCCTATCCAAGCTGTGGTTGAGCTGACATTGCATTTCCTGCCAGGAATATTTCAATCTGCATCGAAGTATGTATATATTTGTTTTCTACATTTGAGATCAAAATATTATGATTCCTTTGAATTCACCCGACATAATCACTCAGTGGCGGTTCCGTAGTCTGCATTGTTAAATCTTACATTTAGTGTAATGCAGCTCATTTCAGTTGGACCTGCCAGTGCACTACAGCAGCTGAAGTGAATTAGACGATTTTTTCTTTCGCTCACCAACAAAGTGAACCCTGGTATACGATAAGTTGGAGAGATAAGGATGGGGTCTGACTACTGAGATTTGTTTAACCAAGTCTGTTTAACGCTCCGAATAGGACTTTGTGCAGTGGCAGATATTAGAGTGGAGTACACAAAGAGCAAGTATTTATTGGTGAATATTGTTATTCTGTCGTATTGTCTTTGCAGTACCAACATAAAACCGATGCTAGGTGCTTTTTCATAAGGATTTGAAACAATCCAATTATGATTGATTAAATGTTCCACTTTCCAGGGCCAATATCTGTTGACATACAATGTCCAAAGAAGTTGAGATGAAATCACCGAATACACCAATGGATACACCACCGGTCAAAACTGTGCTGCCGACGGGTCGCGAACGGGCACGATTGAGATGGGTGACCGTGGAGCCGATCTACGTGCTGGCGATGATTGGCAACACCTGCACGGCCCTCGTTAGGCCGCTCTACGTGAAAGATGTAATCAGCGAGTCTTACAACTACAACGAGACTAGCGACAACCATACCAAGTGTGGCGCCGACCAGCCAAGTAACGGTACTTCGCTCAGCGACAAGATACAAGCAGAGTCCGCCATGTGGTTGTTGTATCTCGCCGCTGCCTCTGGTTTTCCTGCCATGCTTAGCACCATCATCTTCGGCTCTACCAGCGACAGACTCGGCAGGAAGCTGACGATGGCTATACCACTCAGCGCCTTCGCCATCCAAGCTGCAGTGTACCTCTTCACGGTTATCTTCAAGCTTCCTCTGGCCGTCCTCTTTACGGGTGAAGTCCTCCAAGGGCTGGCCGGCGGGTACGGACTCCTTTTCTCCTCCACCAACGCCTACCTGGCAGATGCCACCTCGGAAAAACAGAGAACCATCCGGATCGTGGTCGCCGACATGCTGCAGTATCTCAGTGGAGGGTTGAATCAACTAGGACAAGGCTATCTGATCAAAGTCGGTTATATCCCGTCCTTGGCGATTGCAATTGGGAGTAATGTTGCTGCCCTGGTCTATATTGCAATCCCACTCTGCCTGATTGAGACCGTGGAAAGAGGTAGCATAGAACACCAGGGATTGCGGCAGGTTTGGCGGAGTATGAAGAGGCTTGTAATGTACAACGTGAACGGCCGGCGATGGCAGATGATTCTTCTGACCCTGTACGTCTACTTCTGCATCGGGCAGTTCATCGGCGTCTCGGCCATCTACGTGCTCTACGGTACCGGCAAGCCCTTCTGCTGGTTGTCTGAAACTGCTGGACTCGCCTCGTCACTTATATGGATTTCTCTGGCTATTGGTAAGTTCAAGCAAAAGAGGTTAAACACCAGTTTTTACCGATAGTCGCTGCTTGCATTCAGTTGTCATATCGTGAATGGCAAACGAGGACTTGTTCAAACTATATAAGGACTTGCAAAACGAGGACTTGCGAACGGTGCCAAGTTTGCCAGTGCTGTCCGTTTTTCAACCCAATCATGCAAATGGCACATATCGGTACAGGAACATTGCCGATGGAATCGATTATGCTGCTCTTTAAGTACTTTCCTCTCTTTTTCAAACAGCCGTTGTGACTTAGGATGAACAATCATCTACCTAAGCATCATTAGCATCTAGAAAATATGTCGCAGCCAGATTTCCAGTATGGTCTGCATTACTGCAGTATCTGTTACAGCAACGAAATCACATAAATGTGCGGTAACTGAATGCATACACTAGTTTCCTCATTATGAGTAATATTGCTGGTAACTGCTTTGGTTTTGTCTGGACAGGTATGCTGGTTGGTACCAAACTCTTCTCACTGTGTCTGGGAGACTACTGGCTGATGCAGATAAGCTGCCTCAGTTTCATGGCCTCCTACCTCATCATTGGATTAGCGAAGTCCACAGCGGTCCTCTACATTGGTTTGTTAAGGCACTGTTTGTAAGATTCTCACCTTACAACAGCCGTGACTGATTAAGAGGTGTTACGGCCTTCCATGATATGTAAACATTATCTATTGATTTATTTCAGTACACCTACAAAGTGTCCATTGCCATATTGTACCTGTACCGTTTGGTTAAGAGGTAAAGAAGATTAAACAAAAACAACATAATTAAGGTGGTAAACAAAACAACAGAATTACGGTGGTACTGCAAGCTCATTCCGCATGTCGGCGTGGGTGGGATGCGAATCCAGGTCACCAGGAATGGATACTGAGAAATGAAACACTGCTTGCGTCAATTTAATTCCGACATGGACTTGGGAAGCTAAGCCATCATGTAACCTAGTGTCGATAAACTAGGACCTGCCTCTAACTTCTCTAAGTCCATTCCTTTCAAAACATCTCATGACCCTGGCTACAGTATGTACAAACAATTCGATGGAAAGCAGTTCAACTTTATTCCAAAATAATGTCAATTGCAGAAATAATTGCCAGACGTGGCTAAATGTTGGCATGCATTGCGCAATCGCCGAGGTCAAAAACTGTCCTTTTTTCCACAGGAACGTTTGTGGGCTGTCTTCGACTGATGTCTCTCTCGGTTGCACGGTCGGTCCTCTCAAAGATATCCCACCCAGACGAGATAGGTGAGGACCACATACAAGCAGAGAAAATGACGTGTTATAGTCCGTTAGAGTTAGGCAGTGCAGGTACACTTGCAACATCTGCATACATGTGCAGATGTCTCTTGGTCAAGTGGTTCTTCATTGAACACGATTTGTTACGAGTAACGTTCCCGTTATGAGAAGATGCTTTCAGATTAGGTCATGTGTATAGCACGTATTCCTCTATACCGTGTCACTCAGAAGTGCCTTTGGGGTACAGAGTCAAGCGACCCTTGTGCCTGTATTTTGGTAGCCCGTTATATTGAGTGGCTTTAGCCTTGTAATTGGTGACTTACATTTTTCAAAATGGGAGATGCATGTATAACGTACGACTCCCACACAACTCTTGATATAGACGAGGGTAAATAATTTGCGGTGAGCTCACAATAATGAATGGATTGGTCTAAGGCTTCAACCTTCTTTGTTCTTTCTTTGCGTCCCTCTTTTGTTTTAAGTGTCCAGGGAGAAAGTAACATCTAGAAGACTTTCCTCTGTACATAGGCCCTACAGGATAGAGTTTGACTGACCCAATAGTCAGTCGTGAAGAGCCTCGATGAAAAAATGCTAACGGATAGCGTCATGTTCTTATACATCATCTTCATATGGATACATGGCAACAGGCCAAAGTTGGCCCATGACGCCATGGGCCGGGTGCATAGTGTACTCAGTTCTGTCCAGGTTGGATGGCCGCCATAGAGGGACTTATACTTGGTGAACATGTCTTAATCTTGGTGGTAGAGCTTTCTCCAAATGCGAGGGTTGCATTTATTATAGGCCATCACAAGTCTCTCACGCGCGTGTCTTGTCCAAAGTAAATCACAAGTCAGTTCACAAGTCCAGGCAAACGGTAACAGGATAAACAATAACAACGGAATGTTTTTCTTCACCGGTCATTTGAAAAGCTGGATAGGACTGGATAACTGTGTAAACTTTCGAAGACTTTCAATGACTTGTAATGGTTGTCAGGACTTGTGATAGACTCTCAATTAAACAATGATGACCGGTAGTTCAAGTAAAGCACCCCTGGTTGCTCTCGGTTTCATTTCTGTTTTAGAGGGAATTCACCTCACTTGGTGTATCTGCAAACTTTTTCAAACCCCTTGCAAAACCTAAAACTGCTCGGTGTTTTCTTTTCCCGTTCATTGTGCAGGTGCAATGTTGTCAATCATCGCGTGCATGGAAAGCATCTCGTTCACATCCAGTCTACTGTCGACAAGTCTGTACGCGGCCACCGTATCCTTCCTACCGCCACTAACCTTCTTTGTGTATTCCGGTATTACCGTTATTCCCGCAGGAATGACACTGTAAGAACGTCATGTTTCACGGCTCATTTTTAAAATCTCCATTGAAAGCCCATCGCAACATTTGTGTGTAATTCCCTCACTTTATTGTAATCTTTTTACCAACATTCGATCTATAATTCGAGGTTTTAAATGCGCAAGATACTGCTCAGTGCGAATTTCATTTTAAAGTGATTGACTTGATATTGTCCATTTTTTACAGGGCTTTGCAGATTTTCTGGCCTCCGAGGAAAACTTACGTTGAATTCGAAAACCCGGTTGAGGACAAGTAACTGCATCGAGGTGACCGTTCCTTTCAGTAATGAATTATTGCGGCTGGTTCAATTGCCAATGGAATTAAACCAAAAGATAAGTGAACAATATGTTTGTGTGATGTTGAAACTTTAGCTATATGCATTGTTGAAGTGAGTTCATCACAATTTCACTTCAAAGTCCAGTCACAATACGAGCGAACATTAAACAGGCAATGTCTGGTCACAGCTCGTTTGAATAGCGTGTGGTTGACTGGTGAATAGACGTATGAGAACTTGTTGGGACTCGACTACACCTCTGGTGATATGTGGAGGAATTTCGAATGCTCAAATGCATAATGACGTCATGAAATGAATGCTCGATTCAAGTCATCATAATTATATTTGCATTTTTATTTCATAAATTGAATGGCTATATGTAGGTTTTGGTGTTCGGATGAATACTTTGAAGAGGTGTGCTACTACATGTCTACACATTAAGCCGCATAAATAGCAAAGTGTATAGAATGAAACAGGATGAACATCAGAAATTGCTGACATTTAAGCAGTACTATCGTTTTTCAAAGGACATTTTCGATTGAATATTTCGCATAAGGTATTTATAATGTTATTCATTGAAAAATGAATGTATAAATTAAATATGACATGTTAACGTTATTCCTATAAATAGAGGTCTTTCAATCACTACACCTACAAAATTAATGTTTCTATGTTTTCTATATTCATGTCAATAACATATTTACAGATATATTAACTCATGTAAATGTCATATTTCCTAAATTGAAAGAAAGTTTGGTTCAATTAAACCATGACAAAAATACACGTGGTTACCCGTTTCATGGTTTCGATTGCTGTAAAACGTGTTTGTATCGTTAGTCTATAATTTTATTTTTTACATTTCCAGCGACTTCCGTTGCCTTCAAAAGTTTTTCGCGTTGCCTGCAAGTATATAACGAACACGATCCCAGAACCAGTGTGTAGTCGATTACTTTTCAAGTTCCGAGTACCGAGTACTGTCGAGTATTTGGGTAGCCGAGTACGCGTACTTGTACTTCCGAGTACAAGTTCAGGTCTCCGAGTACGAGTACTTGTACTTCCGAGTACGAGTACTTTTATTCCGAGTACGAGTACTTCTATTTCCGAATACAGCCATACGGCAAATAGTTCATTGTGCGTAATTGGCCCAGGTCCAGTCAGACCGATGTGCAGGCCCACTCACGGCTAGCTGTTTATGCGGACGTGCACAGAGAAAAATCAGGAAACTTTGATTTCTCTGCAAGCCGATCAACCATTTCCAACTGAAAGTATCGATACTAAAATAAGGCCGTGGTAAGTCAAACTAAGCCATTTTTTTTCAAGTACTGCTATTCGAGTACGAGTACTTTGATGATCGAGTACAATTTCGACACGTCTAGTACGAGTACTTTGCTGCCCGAGTGCGAGTACCGTCATTTCGAGTACGAGTACTTTGACATTCAAGTATACGAGTACGAGTACTACAACACTGCCCTGAACGTCGCATTACAATGTATAGGGACATGTCGTTCACACAAACATGAAGTAAAACTCAGTATAGATTTAACTTAAAAAAAAAATCATTATTTGCAATATGAAAATTGTTTCCTTACACTTAAAACCCTGGCCAAAATTAAGACAAATCCGTGTATCCGACGTTTGCTGCGTATGTGTGATCTACATGTATATGTAACATTTGTGGAGACTGAGATCATTCATAATGGCACAGAAACTCTCGCCAAGTAGGTCAATTTAGCGACATGTAGTATGTCAATTGTCCATTGTTGCGAGGTACAGACTCAGAGAAATATCAACACGTGTTATCATTCGAGAGAGAGCTAGCTGTGTAGTGACAAAGTGCAATATGTGATTCAATTAGGGTCCATGATCATTACACTGTACCGTATCTCCATTGTACGTGTTTCAAAATAAGACCCACTCACTCTGGACTAGAAATACAAACATTACTGCGTAATAATAACTGAAATGGTTTAAATTATCACGTGTATTATGTAAACCATTTCGCTTCATATCTGTGTGAACCTATGCCCATTGTAGAGAAATTATTCGGTGAACCTGTGCCCGTAATTATGTAGGCCCAGTGCTGGTATCGATACAAGCAACGTTCAAGGGTAAGCTTAAACTTTACTATGTGAAGGTATATTTAGGTGTAAGTTAAGCGTTTTGTGTATCCATGTTTAACCTACGATGTAGAAACAAAAAACAATGTCATAACTTTTTGTATTCCAGCAGCTTTGAAATAGAACCTTTTATATAGGAATATCACATTCGTAAAATAGGCCTATTGGAATTGCATTAAGGAAAAAAGTAAGAAATCCTAAGAATTGTAACACAGCTGTAAGTGCAATGCGAGTATAAAGAGAAATTTATTTTTACGCGAGCTAAAGTTTTGAGATACATGGTAGGTTGCAGAACTAATAACAATAACATAATAAAAAATTATACATTCGTCGAATTAATGAAATAGGCTGTAGTTATCTGATACTGTGTATGCAAATTGGTAGTCCGTGTTTTTTTTTTTTCAGTTAACCGTTAAGATATATTGACTATATCTCATCATAATAAACATAGTTTACGAAAAAGAAAATAAGTCATGCGATTGAAATGCTTTCGTTTTGACGAGAGAAAAAATAAGAATTGGTATCGACAAAAAAAATGACGCCTAAAATTTTTTGGGTTTGTCAATTAATGGAAAATAATACTGGTAAATAGTTAATACTGGAAATGATACCTTAGGGGGACATTCTCATAGAGTTGTTCACACAATTTTCCCTCGTCCTATCCTATCCCCGAATTTTGACATGTGTGTGTTGGACCGCTAGCGATTGATCTAGGCAATTTTCGACTCTAGCCTAACTTACGCCGCTAAATAGGAGTTGTGACAGTTGGGATATATTAAAATGTCTATCTAATGTCCGGTGTAACTGATGACGAAATAAATGTCTCCTTGAGGGTATATTGACAGGAACTAATCCCACTGTACAGATGATGTTAAAAAGACTTGTTACAGCAACATCAAACATTCCAGGCAGTCTTAGAACTTTTAATCACAGTAAACACTCAAGATATACTCTTATTACATTTTCTTGGACGCTACAGTTACGTTCACAGAACAGGGTCTATATTATAGGTTTTCCCGGCCAATTAGCATTCGAATCCATCTTGATATTGGCCAATTTGAAGCGACGTAGCGTCCTGCTGTCATTCCCGTGGTTCGTATTAGATTTCAGGCGTTCAAATTCGTTTTAAGACCTGACATTTTCATGTATAACACATCCTAAATTGAATTTATGTCATTCGGTTTAAGCGATCATTCACTTTAGCAGTCGGTTTGGTTTAGGGTTACTTGCATGAGATTCTTGTTTTCGTTTTCATTTCCGCGCATTCTATTTAGCACTTTTTTCATACAAAATAAAAGTAAACGAAAGTAGACGATGCGAGTGGGGTTTTTTTCATTTCTTTCACCCTTTCAATTTTTTTCTGCTCTGGGTCGTTGCCCATTTTTGTTTTTCTGGCCCCTCCCCTTGGCAGGTTTTTCTGTCTGCCAGATCTGAGATGCGTTGCTACAATTGACCTGTCAGTAGATCTGTTTATGGCAAGATCGTCTGCAAGTTCAAGATAGTCTTGTGCATTGCCATCGAAAGCTTCGATCCAACGACCAGGGTCTACATTTGAATTCTCATGTAACGCCCATTAGCCGGCATATTTATGTTTATAGTGCTTCAATCTAACAGTTTGCATGGTGATCAGAGTAGTCGCAGAGACTTGTCGGAGGTTTTTATATCTATATTTCCAAACAAGGGCGTCCCCAGGATTTTTTCTAGAGGGGGGCAAAACATATTTCCCCCAAAATGCCTGTATTTCCCATCATATTCTCGATTTATCAGTTTTAGAGGGGGGCACGGACATTCCCCCAACCCATTAAATTTACAGCAATATGACTTCGCGCCTCGTTTTCTTTTCCTTTTTTTCCCCTTCTTTTTCCCCCTCTTTTTTCGGGGGGGGGGGAGAAAGCGCCCCCCCTCCCCCCTCGCGACGCCCATGTTTCCAAATTGGAACAAAAATGGTGAATTCGAATGACCAAACTTACACAGCTGGAAGCTCCGGCGAATTTGGATGCTCGTTTGTGCAATTTTAATTTGAATGTCCTATTGTTGAAATTGCATGATTTAAATGTGAAATCGCATGCTTTTAATATGAAACGTGCATTCAAATTCGTGCGAAAATGGGTGCTTGGTCACCAATTTGGCCGCCAAATCTGCTAACTTGGCCGGGAAAACCTATATTACTACACACGAAATAATATTTATAGGTAAACATAATTGTATGTTTTAAACACCAATCAGGCATTACTCTGAAAGCTTTTGTCATTTAATCGCTGACGCAGCCGATCACCTCGAAGCGAAGGCAAACGGCGTTGACCCTTGCCCAAGTTGCCGGCAGTATTTTGACAAACCGGGCCCGGACAGCTGCGGGAAAGTGGACAGTCACTGGGGTGCTGTGGTCCCGGTTAGCCTGAAACTGGAAAGATAATAGACCTGAGACGTGATGACGTTACATGTTAACTTTCGTATGGCAGTCATAGGAACTCGCATAGGAAAGTGTAAATGCATTAGTAAATTTGGGGGCCAAACGCGTGACATTTTTTTGTGTCCCTGTTACACCTGACTTGTGTAATTTACCATCCAAGTATCGTTAAAATGATTTCAAATTATTATTTAAATTTGTTTGGTAGGTACTTTGCTTCCATAAACACTTCTGGACAAAGGAGGCATTAAACAATGTGTCCTGAATTTATATTTATCTTATTTCGGATGTAACAGGAGACACAAACAAATTGGACTACGAAACTTCATGGGATGACCCACAAAGCGTAACATTAAGTTTAGGTCTATTTGAGTGATCAAGCCTAACGGATATTAATCCTCAAATTTTGATGATTTTTCACAGACCCGGAAGGGGGATGGGCTTAATTGGCATTAGGCTGTATTTCAGGGCAGGTGAGGGCGCTGTTACAAAGCCATACGGCGTTATAAACGGGTGTGAATCCAAGGTTATTGACGTGATTTTATAAATCTATTACAAAATCTTTACAATTTAGATTGAGTTAAAATTGCTACGTTGCTTAAATAGCTGGTATTTTTTATGTTTGTAGCCCCCCCCTCAAAAAAAAATCCTCCATCATGGGAAAATAAAAGTTATTATGGATCCGTTTGTAAGCAACTGGTATCGACTTTACACCGGGTGCATGAGCAAAACTGTTGTCCATTTTACAAATGCAGTTGCACTTTGGAGGGCTCATTTTCAGGAGGGGTTAGTGGTTTAACAATGCGAAGCTTATCTTTCTATTTTTTTCTCCACAAATTCTGAGCGGTGCACAAGGGTGGCACAGCCCTCGAGCGCGGGGCATGTATGGCTTTGTATGGTTCATGAGTTCGTATGTCCCCGTGTCCATGGTTTCCCCTCCCCTTCGTGTTTTTGCAACTTTTAAATAAATTAAATAAATCTTATGTCTTACCTCCATGGGCAGCCCGTATACCCCGTCCTCTGTTACGGTGCTCCAGCTAGACACGGCCTGACTGTACTCGACCTTGTACGTCGTAACCCACACGTTGCTCTGGTCCCGGCCCTGTGTGATGAGTCCGGCCACCGTGGCTACCTCGCCTAGGTCAACACGGATCCACGGGTGTTGGTTGTCTTGCCAGTTGGCACACCACCCAGCTGGGGACAGCAATCCAACTTGGGCTGTTAATACTTCGTATCACCATAGAACTACTGTGATATCACCGAGATATGAATTCGGTGTTACCAAGCTATGCAGATGATAATTATCATCGAGATATACCTGTTTTATCACAGACCTTTACCTTTGGTGTTTCCATGATATATCTAAGTTATCACCGAGCAATGGTATCACCGAGCTATACCTGTGCTATCACTGAGCTGTACCTGTGTGGTATCATCGAGCTATACCTATGGTATTACAGAGATATACCTTTGGTATCACCGAGCTATACTTACGGTATCACTGAGATATACCTTTGGTGTTACCGAGCAATACCTATGACATCACCGAGCCAGCTATCGGTATTTCCGAGGTAATGGGTGCAAATCTATTTCACTCGATCCGCGCCGATCGCCTCAAGGCCTTATCTACAAGGCTGCTTTTAAAGGTCATATGCCCTATTACCGGGTGCTAGTAACGATTTGAAATTTCGTCATACAACGGGCTCTATGATTTCTACGGGTTAGATTTAAATAGCTTAGGCCTATATTGTTTAACATGCGTGTGCGTTTCTTTTAATGCAAAAATATATACATGTATAGTGAACATTTGGTTTAATCTGTGACCAAAGCAGTTAATGCGTGATATTAGCAAAGCAATGGTAACATCGCCCTCTTCGAGCAGAAGATTTTTGCCATGAATTACTGCGTATCAAAGCTATGTTAAATCAACGTCTTGAGCCGAAACTATCCATCTTCTGGAAGTTACATGGGCGCCGGGCCGCGAATCGTTTTTCCCAAACCACATCCGTTTCCCATTTTCTGATCAGTCCATTACATGCATATCTAATGCCTTGTTCTCCACAACACAAACCCAAGATAGGCTTTACGTCTTGTGAGAAATGTTCCTTCCTCACTTTAGTTATTTAAAAGATAAAATGAGAAGATGTGAAAAACGCTCACTTTGATTTGAACTCGGATCACCTGATTAGAAGTAAGCAGTACTTCCAACCAGTCCACGAATCAGCTGCCAATCGTCGGTGATTTATTCCTTTTCATATAAATTATTCTCTAAAGCCCTGGACATCATGAATATGCATAACGAAGAGAGGGCGCCCTCTTTTGGTATTGTCCGATCTCGTTTGGGAAAAAAAATTCGCCGCCGGGCCTGAAGTAGTACTTACAGTTGGAGTTGAGCCGAGAATCTTGTGTGTGGTATCCACTATCGCCCAGAGTTGAGGCTTCCAGACTGCTGTCCGGTATCCGTCCGTTCTCCATTCCCAGGGGAATGACGTCACGGCAAGCTTTATGTCAAAGGTCATTCAATAAGAGTTAGTGTGCGGTTGCAGCTTGTCACAAGAAATCTATTTGTGAGTTTGTGAGGTTCTGAAGGATCGAACCGGAGGGAACTCAACGGTGCGGATAGCATGCTCTGGCCATCCTCATGCAGGAGACTGTCAGCAGAGTATGCCTACTGTCCGAAACGTTGAGTTTCCCCGCCCTCCTCGGTTCTATTCAGAAGCATCCATAATCACAACGAGATTTCGTGCAACATGGTGCGATCACAAACTTCAACGTGCAATCATTCTGGCCTGATCTAAGGTCAGTCAAGAACTATACTTCAATTCAGTCATTTTCGGTCGACGTGTTATGGCAGACCTGTCATCATTATCAGCATTCATTTGTAGAAAAGTTAAGTTTCTCATTGGTGATTTCTTATTAAGTGTTCTCATGGGTGAGTTAAGTGTTCTCATTGGTGTTCTCATTGGTGAAAAATTCGGTCATTTTCGGTCGACCTGTTATGGCAGACTTGTCATCATTATCAGCATTCACTTGTAGAAAAGTTACGTGTTCTCATTGGTGAATTACGCGAGAATGTTTGTAATCCTCAATAATAATGGTTGACACCGTTTAATACGTCTACAGTGTACGTAACTTTTACGTCTTGGATGACTATGGTAGCTAGGCTATGCCTATCTACAAATGCCCTTTTATACCGTTAATCCTCTTTTAGTGGAACTACACAAGTCATTAGAGTGTCATGTTCATCCACTGGCAAATCACTACTATACCTTTCCAGGTAAATATGTAAATAGATTATGAAGAATAAACGAGTTATGAATAGGTACACGGTCAATTTGGTTTATTACCTGGACATTCGAAGAATGCCTGTATTTCACTAGGATCTTCGCTGAGAACGAGCCTGCTCAATGGGTAGGGCGCCACCTGCTGATGGTTTGCTGCGCGCACACCACCGAGACGTATAGCCGTACACCTGCACGGATCTTTGTGCAAGACCCAACGTTGGTGCGGTGGTTGATCGTCACTGTACTCAATCCCGACGTAGCAAACTTCGTGTGACGTCACTAATTGGATGACTGAAAAATGATTTTGAAAAAAAAAACAATTTTCAGTTCCCATCATTGGCGTCGCGAGGAGGGGGGCAAGGGGGGCACTTGCCCCCCCCCCCCGGAAAAGACAAAAAAAAAAAAAAAAGAGAACAAAGAAAAGAAAAAGAGGTGCGAAGACATAGTGGTGTAAATTTAATTGGGGGGGGGGAATGTCCCTGCCCCCCTCTAAAACTGATAAATCGAGAATGTGTTGAGAAATACAGGCATTTTTTGGCATTTTTTTTTTTTTTGCCCCCTTCTAGAAAAAATCCTGGCGACGCCCATGGTTCCCATATCATAACACTTGTGCCCTTAAGCAATTGCTTCGTTCTTCGGATGGGACGCAAAGCCGTAGGTCCCGTGTGTTGTATAAGGCCTAACGCACGTAAAAGAACCCGGTTACGCTTATCGCTAAGAGAAGGGGTTCGCCCCGGTGTTTCTGGCAGGAAGGATGTGTATACATCAAGTTGGTGTGATGTTTCCCCCGGGATGCTTTGCCGACTATATGATACAGATACAGATAACAATACATGTTATTTGTACCATTTATGCACGAGTGAAGTGCAATGACTGCCATTAACAGAAATGGGACGCATTAAAGATCGTGCCGGTGTCAGCGTAGAGTGGGAATTTTGACACTTTCTATATGAAAGCCACTGCAAACATCGTAGGCAGTTTGTTTAATTGTTTTGTGAATTTCAAAGAAGACTTAGTATAATTTTCAGCCTGAAACTAGATTCGAATTTTTTTAATCTTTAAGTTCAAATCTCAGACATGATCGTGAGAGTAAATGGCGGAAATTAAACTATTAATGTTGCTTTTCTGCAATGCCTTAATATATTATAGATTTTTTCCCGGCTATTTTAACACTTGTATCACACAAATTCCCTACATCGATACTTTAATTTCGTCCCCGATCATCGCCAAGCTCACTTCTCAGTCTGAATTTCAGAAAGCCACCACTAGATTTCATTTAAGGTTTAGTATAATTCAAATTGTTAGCATTCCCATTCGTCCAAAATCTTTGAAATTCGTTTCGTGAAGCCATCGGCGTTGAATTGACATGGCAAATTCGATTTTTTTGTCATTCGTTTTCATGTTGTTGTCATTACATTTCGTCCCTGGTGACTTAAATCGTATACGATTAGAAAATGCGCCCAATATTTAGACTTATTTGAAGAATTATGCGTATTAAAACAATGATAATTCAACATATATTTCCTTATATGTATAAATAAAAGTAGTTAGCTGTAAGGTATGAATTTTTATTTCTGTGTTTCACATTATTAACAATAGAGTCAGGAATTGACATTTCACAATCATGCACTTATGACATGGACACTAAGCATTAAGTTCAAAGACCTTCTTAATGTTGTTCTTTGATAGACATACCTTATATCTGTTGTTTTATCCATATACATATATCAAAGAGCAACATTACGAAGGGGTTTTATCTTAATGCATAATTTTCATATGCTAAGCAAAGAGCATTTTGTGAAAGTTCAATTTCTGATTTTAATGTTAATTGTCAAAGAAAACTCAAAACTTACAGCTATACTTTAATTTATAAGGAAATATTTGTTAAAAATTAAAATTTAATTAATGCGCAAACAAGTCCAAAGATTGGGCACATTTTTAATCGTAACGTTTTAAGTCACCAGAAACCAAATGTAAAGACAAAAACCTTAAAACGAATGACAAAAAAAGAATTTGCTTTTTCAATTCAACGCCGATTGCTTCACGAGACGAATTTCAAAGATTTTGGACGAATCGGAATGCTAACAGTTTGAATTATACTGAATCTTAAATGAAATCTAGTGGTGGCTTTTTGAAATTCAAATTGAGAATTGAGCTTTGCGATGCTCGGGGACCAAATTAAAGTATCGATATAGGGAATTCGTGCGATACAAGTGTTAAAATAGCCGGGAAAACCTATAATTAAGCCCTTTAGAAAATTAGAACGGAATGCTTTGAACAGCAGGTATTCAGTCAAAAGAAGAGCCTAGAGGCCAATCAAATTAAGGCGCATCTGGCATTTAATATAACTTCCATGACGGCCTAACTTTGTCAAAACGATATGATTGGTTTTACACAGAAAACCCAATGACCTCGTTTGTAGTTAATATAGGTTTTCCCGGCTATATTCAAATGTTTATCATTCGAATTCACAGTTTCTAATATTCAAATTCGTCCATCAACATCCATTAATTTCGTCTTTTGTCAGACAATTTCAAAATCAGTTCAAGCCAATTCAAACAATGAGCACACGTTTTTGTCCCGGAGTATTCGATTCCGTCTTGTCTAGCTAGACCTTGTTATTCAGAAATCAAACTCGTTTTATCGATTCATAAAAGACGAATTTGATCTCGGAATGCTGCCATTCGGTCGGCAACAGCTTAGACGAAAGTTTGATCTGTACCGACGAATTTTCTCGGCCCAGTGACTAAAGATGGTGACCCAACTTTACAATTGAATGGTAAATTAATTTGTTTTGGTAAAAGCGTGTGAATTTTTTTCGCGGACGAAAATGAATGTTAGAGTTCGTGAATTTGAATGAAAAAACTTTTAAAATAGCCGGGAAAACCTATATGTTTAAAGCATATTTACAATCATAAATTAGAAACAGTAAATACATATAGATAAAATATCCTATCAATTAAACAACAACCTCGACAACGGTGGAAAATGTAAGGAAATATAGTCTTGGTCCGAGACTGAATTTTGTTTAATGTTTGTGTACGTACGTAATGTTTGTGTACGCCTATACGCGCTAAGCAGCCGAACGACATCAAGAGGTAGAGGGCGCTATCGACGAGACGAATAAAATCCAGTCTTGGCGATTCGGGCAGGCCTCCCCAGAAAATTCCGAGCATACACATTTTTAAATTTTAATTTCGTATTTTGTCAGACAATTTCAAATTTAGTTCAAGTAAATTCAAACAATGAGTACACGTTTTCGTTCTGGAGTATTCGTCTCGTCTACGCCAAAGCTTGTTATTCAGAAATCAAATTCGTCTAATTGATTTGTATGAAACGAATTCGATCTCTGAATGCTGACATTCGGCAACAGCTTGGACGAATTTGATCTAAACTGACGAATGTTCTCGACCCGGTGACTAAAGAGGGTGACCAAACTTTAAAATTAAATGGTAAATGACAAAATTGGTTTTGTAAAAGCGTGTGAAATTTTTCGTGGACGAAAATGAATATATGAGTTGGTGAATGTGAATGAAAAATCTGTTAAAATAGCCGGGCAAACATATTATGCAAAATACAAAATAATAATCATTTTTAAAGTTGAATGTCTTTAATTAATGTCTCTAATTTATTCTTCCACATGTATCTACTTTTCTGAACGAAAATCAATTGAACTCCTGATCAAATTAAACTTTTAATACGAAATATATTTTGGATGTCAAGGAAACCATCACGAAGGTTTGGCAGCACACCAAATTTCTGTGGTTTTCACTAACTAATAATAATGCAATACCTCAGGGTCGTTCTGTATTGCATATTATTATGATAAGATGGATGTATCTTGTTGGCAAGGTAACGTAAACACGAAGGTGCTTTACGATTTAATCACACAGAGCTACACGGAACTTGATGCTCATTTTATGCCATTCAGTTTGCTTAATGATGCACCCGCGCGTGGAGTCAGCTTTTTAATTAATTCCACAATGTTGAGTGGCGTTATTTTTGGGGGAAAAAAAAATGCACGAAACCACGCAAATGATCCTACGTGCATAATTGCCGATAAATATAGGTTTTCCCGGCCAAGTTCCTGAAATGTTCATTCACTTCTAAAATTCAGTCTTTCATTCTTCGTCTGAATATGAATGCACGTCTTTAATCACATTTCAAATCAACGAAAGTTTAATCGTTTTCATTGTCCATGCGGCGGGTTTTGAGAAACAGACGGCCAATGCCGTTACCTGTGCATTCATTTACGCAGCACACTTTTTTGCGCAGAGTTGTGGAATACAATTTCGTGAATGTGCAATCAAAAGTACATTTTTCTCATTCAAAATAGCAGATTGCATCACGTAACATTTAACTAAAAGTGAAATAGAATGGCCAATGTTTGAAATCGCCCTCTAAAAGCGAAAAGGAAGTCTTGTAAACGAATCTGAATGAGCATAAACGAAAGGTGCTGCTCAATCACGTAATTGATTGAACTGAAATGGAATCGAATGCTCTGGTAGAGAAAATGAAACGCGTGATCAGAGTGATTCTCAAATTCAATCGAAAATGAATGACCAATTTTCAGAAGTGAATGAACATTTTAGGAAATTGGCCGGGAAAACCTTTAACAATTTCCTGAAATGTTCATTTACTTCTAAAAATCGGTTATTCGTTTTCGTCTGAATATGAATGCACGTATTTAATCCCATTTCAGTTCAACGAAAGATCAATCGTTTTCATTGTCCGTGCATTCGGTTTTGAGAAACAGACGGCCAGTTGTGTTACCTTTGCATTTATTAACGCAAGCACCTTTTCGCGCCAATACAATAAATGTCGAGAATGTGCAATCGAAAGTACGTTTTTCTCATTCCAAAATGCAGACTACATCACAGAGCATTAAACTAAAAGTGAAATAGAATGGTCAATGTTTGAAATCCCCCTCCAAAAGCGAAAAAGAAGTCTTGTAAACGAATCTGAATGAACATAAACGAAAGGCTCTGCTCAATCACTTAATTGATTGAACTGAAATGGAATCGAATGCTCTGGTAGCGAAAATGAAACGCGTGTTCAGAGCGATTCTCAAATTCAGACGGAAATGAATGACCGATTTTCATAAAGTGATTGAACATTTTAGGAAATTGGCCGGGAAAGCCTATAATTCGTTAACATCCTTCCGGATGGTGAGACAAAAGAATTAACTCACGAATTTGGAGTTATGCTATTGAACAAAAAATATTTCAAAAGGCACTCCTTAAACAGCCTTTATCGTTTAATATATGTTTTCCCGGCTATTTTAAAACAGTTTTCATTCAAATTCACCAACTGTAACATTGAATTTCGTCAGAAAAAAATTTCTCACGCTTTTAACAAAACCAATTTAGTAATTTACCATTCAATTTTAAAGTTTGGTCACCCTCTTTAGTCACCGGGTCGAGAATATTCGTCATTACAGATCAAATTCGTCCAAGCTGTTGCCGAATGTCAGCATTCAGAGATCGAAAGCGTCTTTTATCAATCAATTTGAAACTTGTAAAAAGTAAATTAGTCAGGTGTACTCTAAAACATATTCATTGTGTCCCAAAGCACAATTTGGCACATTCGATCGCACGATTTTCGGACCAAAGTAGAGTACTCAACTCAAAGAAGAGTTACCCAAAAAAGTAAAGATTACCAAGATCAATAATACAACATTATTTAAAATAAACGAAAAAAAAAGTCTTACAATGAAAAAAAGAAATGTCAAAGGTCACGAATCGATAACCCATAAATCCCCGTGTAATATGCCTAAGATATTGAGTCTAACATATTTTAAGAAGTTACAATCAAAACAAATGACACATTTATGAAGAAATAAGGAAAGAAAAAGTAAAGACTTATTCTTATTAGAGGCCTATATGCCTTTGAAGATATCGATATGAAGTATGACAAAATTTAACAAAATTATGTTAAATTGTGTGGCATTAGACGAATTTGATTTCTGAATAACACGATTTGGCGTAGACGAGACGAATTCGAATACTCCGGGTCGAAAATTTGTGCTCATTGTTTGAATTTGTTTGGACAAAATTTGAAATTGTCTGAAAAAAGACGAAAATAAACATTGGTGCACTAAATCGATGTTGCTAGACAAATTTGAATATAAGAGTCGGTGAATTTGATCGAAAAATGTTTAACAATAGCCGGGAAAACCTATGGTACAAAATAAATTTGCTTGTTTGTTTCTTTCAGGCCTTTACACAGTTTTAAAAAGTGGTTTTAAATGGCGCACTCCAGTTCAGAAATTGCGCTCACTATTCAGAACGAATTAGGAGCGTCCGCTCTTAATTCAAAAGTTGAAATTTATTTTTATTGACTCCTTGTCCTAGGCCGTTTTTTTCGTGCGATGTCTCATTGGAAAGCTCATCATTAATGTAATGCAAAAACCTTTCAATTTAATTTCAAAATCTTTTTTTCTCAAGGTTTTACACCCAAAACGCACGTATATACCAACTTTAAGGAATATAGTTCGACTAGCCCGTCGCTATTTTGACTAGCTTTTGGTTAGCTGGCTACCGCTAAAGTGGTCGAACCCTATACAAGAAGCCAAAATTGTCTTACCTGATATTGATGAGACCACCAAAAGAATTACCACTGCTGCTGCGTCCATTCTCAACGATTTACTAATGATAATTGTGCGGACCTCAACAGCTAGCAATCTATGCTGGCTCAGCTCATTGTGTGTGACCATAAAATGATGACGTGCGTCGACTTGACTTAGGCCCAAAAAAAGACTCCGGTTTCTGGTATGCGCGCGCGTCGCCGTAGCCATGCGCGTCGGCAAAATGAAAAAGGTTTTTTTTAATACAAGATGATGTTTCAAAACCGCCAAACTCACTGGTTTGACTGGAATTCTGCTGCTGCACAATTTTAACGTGTTTTTAGAAGGGGTTATGATCGTAGATATGATGTGGTTATGATCGTGGACTCCCATATATTTGCACTAAGTTTAGTCGGGCACGATTTGCAGTCATCAGCCGACATTTGAAGCCCCCCCGCCCCAAAAAAAAAACAGGTAAAAAAAAAAAAGGCCGCGTTGCCGCACCACTTTTGGGGCAAGCTCCATACCAGAAACTGGAGACTTTTTTTTGGCCTTAGCTTCAATGCCTCATCATTCACATAGCAATGTCGATGCCTGTTTGGCACAGTGAATAATTCGTCACAAGGGTTTAATTCCAATCTCGAGGTAATATATGCCTAGGTTTTTCCGGCTATTTTAAAACGTCTATCTTTGAATTCACCGTTTCTAATATTCAAATTTGTCCGGAAACATCGATTTAGTGATCTTCCAATGTTTAATTTCGTCTTTTTTCATACAATTTCAAATTCAGTTCAAGTATATTCAAACAATGTGTACACGTTTTCGTCCAAGAGTATTCAATTTCGTCTCGTCTACGCAAACCTTGTTATTCAGAAATCAAATTCGTCTAATTGATTTATATAATGTGTGAATTTGATCTCTGAATGCTGCCATTTGGCAGCAGTTTGGACGAATTTGATCTGTTATGATGAATATTCTCGACCCGGTGACTAAAGAGGGTGACCAAACTTCAAAATTGAATGGTAAATGACTAAATTGATTTGTTAAGCGCTTGTGAAATTTGTCGTGGATGAAATTGAATGATAGAGTTGGTGAATTCGAATGAAAATTGTTTAAAGTAGCCGGGAAAACCTATACTTATTTTTTAAAGTTTAGAGTAATGTCTTTAATTTATTCTTCTACATGTATCTATTTATCTGAACGAAAATGAATTGAACTCCTAGTCAAATTTAACTTTTAATACGAAATATATTTTGGATGTCAAGGACACCATCATAAAGGTTTGGTACACCAAATTTATGTGATTGTAAGTTATAAATATAATGCAATACTTCAGGGTCGCTCTTATTGCATATTGTTATGATAAGAGGGCTGTATCTTGTTGGCAAGGTAACGTACACAATTAGCTGCTTTACGATGTTATCGTGCAGAGCTACACTGAACTTGATGTTCGTTTATGGCCTTTCATCGTGTTTAATGATGCAATGAAGATGAAGATGCGAGACAGTGCAAGACAATGGCCATCATTAATGACTACGAGGCCCATGGGGAGGGACCGAGCAGTATGCCTGTAATTTCTCATCTAGCGAGGTGGAGAAATATACATAGAAACATGGGGATTTCTGTGGATAGTTTTGCATGACTGTAGTACGGCAGATAGGTGATGGGATTGTGCCTTTATGATATTATGATACAAGCATGGCATTTGGCACATAGTCATGAGAAAGATCTATATTTGGCTATAGGGCTATCACAGATTGGTCCTTTGAAAAAATACAGAAAGAATATCAAGCAGTGGCAGCCATTTTGAAAATTTTGAAAATTGCTTGTTATTCTACCTATTTTTTTCAAAGATCAAATCTGCGACCCTAGCCAAATATCTTTCTTAAGACATACTCTGACTGCGTGCCAAATTCCATGCTTGTATCATCAAAGGCACAATTCCCCAACAAGGTTTCCCTATCTGCCCCACTAGACCAGCAGTGTGGTTGTGAAGGGCGATTTCTAAAGGTTACGTAGCACAATATTTTGAATGGAACTACATGTACACAGACATGTTCACGTTGGCGGGTGAAATCTTTGAAAATTAATTTCTCCCGTTCGGAAGACCGTATCTACATGCAACTTTCAGGATTTATTTCCCCTATAATGATCCAAGTATGTGCTAAAAATCGTTGTGATATGTTCATTACTTTTTGTTGAAATCGGAAAAATAGTCCTGGATAGGTGCAATTTTGAAAATTGTAACACTATTTAACAATATTAACATATGCATTTTCAAGCCTCACGAATATTAATGAGGTTCCTATCTATTATAGTGTGCAGTAAACAATTGCATAAAAGCCTCCTTCACGAGTTATTAATTAACAAATATCACCCTTTTTTGCCGTCTTCCATTGGTCGATACCGAGACCCACGCCATGTCACGCCGAGTGGCGCTAATGAATATTCTAATATACCCTTCATCATTGTGTGCCGGGTCGAAATCGGTCAGCCGTAGCGCCTACGGCGCTATGCTGAACAATACACATGGGTAGAGACGGAAAATTATCCTCTTCGAAATTTTCCTTGAAGACGGTTCCATGTGTAACACTAGCATCCGCAACGACAGATTAATTAAAAATTCGGAATATACTTAGATGATACAAGTGTTCAACTACCCATGAAATAACAACTTCAATGGAGATAAAAATATACATTTGGGGAAGTTTTCGAACGATTTCTTCCAGACTTGAAGGTCAGCTTTGACAGTAATCAGTATTGACATTTCGGCATCGATGACGGCGGCTTTGTCACTGACATGCAGTTTAGGATTTCTTCTTCAGTTAGAATGTAACATTTTAATCATACATATATGTATTTTACTATGAATGTTACTCAAAAACTAGGAATTTCCAAGGTATGTTGATAGTAGAGTTTCAGAAAAGGGATATTAAGTCCGCCAAGGAAATTAATTCTGGTTAAAATAAGAGCATTTTGGAACTGTACTTTCAAACTCGAAAACTTTAGGAGGATACAAATTTCAGTATGATAGTTCGCATGTATGTATATGTAGGAATAGGTAATTTGTTTTGATACGCGTGCCAAATGCAGATTCATTTTAGTTGTTAGTGTTTTCATTAGAAGGTGTATTGAATCTTGCAGATGTCGTTACAGTTTCGATAGTTGTGATTACAGCGGACCAAATGTTCATTGATTTGGAGAAATATGTGTAAAAAATAAATAAATAAAACACTATGTTCATAGATGACAGAGAATTGCTCACTTGATGCCCTCCCTTGATAACACCTCATCTAGTGACTAGTGGCAAATCTGTTTGGCGCCCTCTGTTGTCAATCACCACTAGCGGATGATAACCACCCAAATATAACTCTACCATCACTAAAAAAAATCCAAAAGGCTTGGGATTTCCCCTGTCCTTTTTTCACTCTTAATGCAGTCCCTCCCTTTAGATACCAGTTTCATGATACCAAAGTTATCATGCTAAGGATGTAGATGCGTTATGTTTTCAGATGAATAGTTTTTAACATGAATTCACATTAATTCACTTCTTAATTCACACACTTATGTTTTCACCAATTTATTACGACTATTCTTTCAATCAACACTCATTGTCCCATCATGCTCATTGTTAGGTACATGTGAAAGGCACGGATCACATTTTGCCGTATATTTGTTTTGTTAAGTTTAAATCTTTCTTTAAAGACATATTGGATCATTTGCATTTATCCCAAAAGTAACCTACCGAACTGTTATCAAAAAGCTTACTTGGAATAAACTTCGTATATCAAACGCTCAATTGTGTAGCACAGGTTTATAATTTTTATTTGGATTTTGAGTGGCTTTATTATTGGAAACGAACATTCTGCAGGAAAACACATATGCCTAATTGCTGTTAAATAATAATCCTTAAACCTCCTTCTGTTATCCGTCATTGATTTGTGCACACTTATTCATTTTAGGGGAACGGTTTGACAAAAAAACATAACCCACAAATTTGGAGTTATGCTAGAAAAAAATATATTTCTAAAGGCACTCCATAAACAAACTTTATAGTTTGATATTATAGGTTTTCCCGCCCAATTTCCTGAAATGTTCATTCACTTCTAAAAATCGGTCATTCCTTTTCGTCTGAATTTGAATGCACGTCTTTTATCCCATTTCAATTCAACGAAAGTTCAATCGTTTTCATTGTCCGTGCCGTCGGTTTTGAGAAACAGACGGCCAATTACGTTACCTGTGCATTCATTTACGCAAGCATTCCTTTTCTAAATTGATTTCAGGTACAGCTAATTTGATTGACGGTTAATGAAAAAGAAACCCCTAATTGTATCTGGTGCCGATGGCATTAAACTAAAAGTGAAATAGAATGGTGAATATTTTAAATCGCCCTCAAAAATTGAAAAAGAAATCTTGTGAACGAATCTGAATGGACATAAACGAAAGGTGCTGCTCAATCACTTAATTGACTTAACTGAAATGGAATCGAATGCTCTGGTAGCGAAAATGAAACGCGTGTTCAGAGCAGTTCTCAAATTCAGACGAAAACGAATGACCGATTTTCAGACGTGAATGAACATTTTAGGAAATTGGCCGGGATAACCTATAATAAGGTGGAATTTTTTTTAACACAGCTACCTATCTAAAAACAGATTGCTTGAAATAACCAGTATATTGGTAGGATTGGTAGATATGTGTCCAACCAGTTCTCGGTTTGGTTGGACACAATCTATCAATGCTACCAATATATTGGTTATTTCAACCTCTCTTTTTTATCCTTTTTTTTCTTTCTTTTTGTTTTATGCTTGCTATAATACTCGCATTGTGTCTCATTATTTCGGTTTGTCGTAGTTGTGTTCTAAACGAGGAAGTTGGCAATTAGTATTTGTTAACCCAATTCGCAAGCAAGGTGTGCCATGGGCTCTTGAATGTTGGTCAAACAGTCAAACAGTGCTTCAATATTTCCATATTATCCTTTATTATAGCTATGGCAGACTCAAGGAGTGCGCTATTTGGATTGGTTACATTCTTAACAAGTCCAATTAGGTACCATTGGTCGACTATATAGTCGATGGTTCGTGACGTAACGCGCTGGTGCACGCAAAGCAACTTCTCTTGGCAACCATAGGTCAAAACGTCATCACGAAACTTCTTGGTCCTGCAGGTAGCCTCCTGCTGTGCATTATGATGACCACGGTTAGGCCTACTGGTGACAAGCAATGCGGCCGACTTCGGTAACCTGTGGTCCCGAATACATCGTTGAATGACGAGCTTTCGACCAGAGTTAGTCGAAATTTGGTCAACTATTTTTCACGAACGAACTTGCGATAGCGCTCTATGATTGTGTCCACGCATCTCAAAATGGCCATCTCATAATTTCTTTTGCAGCAGTTTGGCGGGGTCGAACTCCTCCTTGGGCGGATTGCACCGGAAGGACCAGGACAATTCATGCACCGGGTCTCCCTCGTCCAGGACCACGAACAGCCTCTTCATCATGCGTTGTACTTCCTCCCGAGGCTGCCAGGATACCCCGTACAGCTTGTACATCATCAGGGACAGCACCGCCTGGTCGAAGTGGTGCCGGTGTAGCTTTTTCCCTGGCCGCTGCAGCTGCCACATGGCTCCCGGCGGGCTGAGGCACTTGCTGCGGAGGTAGCACTTACGGAGCCCTGGCAGGACCCGATTGGCTAAAGTAGAGTTCATGACGAACAGGAGCATGTGGCCGGAGATCACTCCGGGGCCTCTGGAGCCTCCAGGCCCCCTGGTCCGGTTCAGCTGGGCCGGCTTCACCTGCATGAGCCGCAGCGTGGTCGGGTGGGTGACCTCAAGTAACGGAGTGTCGTCGTTCATGCTGGGGATGAATCCGTGCATCTGCTGGACGTAAGGGAACAGGATGCTGATGGGTGCTCTGAAGCGGAGGTGAGGGTGGGCGTAGAAGACCGAACCGAACTCCTCAAGAGCTTCCTGTAAGGAGTCAAACACTGGGTCTTTAACATTACTGGGATCAATCTAAGTATCCTCGTTTTCTAAGGACTTTATACCAAATGAATGGGACTAATGCCCAATGGATTTCTTCAGTTGCTATATTCTTCAGTTTAATACACCAACATAGTTCTGTGTGCTCTGATTGGAATACAACAGGTTGATTTGTGATATTCACGTCACACTCAAAAAACGCAGTCAGATTTGATTAGACCACGGTCATACTTGACTGGGATTTGGTCTCAGTCTGGTGCATTTGAACTATCTCATGATATTCAGGATTATTGACTGGGTCTAAAATATAAGATGAATGGAAATTGTGTTAAACGCTGAAACTATCGGCGTGTTCGTGTTTTCTTTACACCCGTTTTGGACTAGTCTATGGAATATCCCCTTGCACAGCAAGGGTGTGTGAGCAGTTTCGGCGATTAATTATGCAAAACTTTACCTCGAGATTCTGACCATTCAGCGGGCGCCTTCTGTCGGGCCTTCTGTAACCCGTTGTTGTGTTACGAAAACATGCCAACCAAATTGACCAATCAACATCTAATTAGTCCACATTTCTGATCGAAATGACCTCATTCCTAAAGTCGACTCTGATTGGCTGGCGTGCGGGGACGCAGAAAATTTGCATTGCTCGCATAATTACATCAGAAGTTGGTTACGGAGTGGACAACGGGCGATTACACTATTTTATACTGGCGTCCCATTCGAATTATGATCGACTTGTAAGACACTAAGGAACGACTGCACGCACAAGTCGTCAAGAGATTGACTGTTGCATTCGTTCGGAGTGACCCCGTCGCCTATGGCCAATAAAGAATTTGAACATAAGTTCGCATGTTTAAAACATCTATTTGGGTCGAATAGAAACGCGGACTCTTAGCGCTAATACTATTTGGTTTTGGCACAACTCTGGAACGCCAGTCTGAAATGGCAGTTAGGGGTGCATGAAATAACGACTGGCAGAAACTAAAAGCGGTCAAAATGGGGTCGAAAATACCAAATTCACACGGAGCAAAAAGTGGTTTCGTACCGTTATCACGATGAGCTTCCACGCGTTGTTCCTTAGTATCTTGACATGAGCAGGGTAATTGGTGTAGTCAAACTTGCGAATCTCCACATTGCACAGCGGCGAGAGCTGCGGGACAGAAAAAAAATATTCAGGGCAGGCCTTGCATTAAAAAGTGTTTAATATTCTAAAATTCTATCTAAAAGCTAAGTATCAAGGGCAACTTTTTACTGAGCGTTTAAAGGTTGATGTTCCTTGAATTTGTGCGCAAAATGAAAAAGATGCTTTATGTGCCTGTCGGTGTCGGTTGCCTGTTGGCATGACGTCACGGGTAACACATTCCACAGGTCCGGCTCTGGTAAACCGCTCTTTGACCAACCTCGTCCCCGGCGTCGAGGATACGAGTGCGCTACCACAAGCTGCCCTTTCCCTCCCTGGTATCATTTTGCAGATCCGACATTGTTGGATATTATAATTACTGATGTATTATAGTCTGGCGCCTTTTGATATGTCGGTTTGATCCAATTTTGCACGACAAGGCCCTTTTTACTTACCCTGTCTAATGTACGTTGCTTGACCCCTAGGTCATAGATAATGATCTTCTTGAAGGGCATGTGAATCTGGGCGGAGGCAACAAGCCCCACCCCCTCCTCCTCCGTGTATCCTGACAGGCCTGTCACTATGACCGTCTTCAAATCCAGATTGTGAAAGTCTATGTCGCCCCAGGCTATGTCGATGTCTATACCTTCAAAATCAATTCAGAGGGTGTGGAATGTTTTAGGCCTACGGTTACTTTAATATTTATTCACAAGTGTTACCATGGTTAACCGTAAGATGTATACGGGCTGCACATCATTGCACTCAGAAGCAGTAAACTAAATCAAGCTATTAATGGGGTACTGTTGAAGATGTTAATGTTATTCTGGAAACGTTGAAACTGAATGCCAATTAGTGTCGGGCCATGAAACAGCAGTTGTGGCAAGGTTTGCTTTGCAAACTTAAACTTACCTTCTGTTGAGGCGTTGAGCATACGCATGTAGCTGGGTACTTGCAGGAGACGGCGCGGTAAGGCACGGTCGGCGAAGGGGAGCAGTAAGGCATCATCGTCGTCACCCAAAGGTTGCCGAGATTTGACGGCTGAGTTACCAGACCGGTCGGGTACCTTACCTCCTAACCGCCTCTCGGAAGCAGGTGCTGTCCTCTCTGAAACAGGAATCATAGAAGAAACTTTGTGTGAAGTCATCGGACAACCACGATTTTGATTGGGTGCTTTCTGGATCCATGAGTCTCGGTTTTTTTCGTGACGTTTGAAAGTGTAATGCTGAATACCGTGTCTTGAACGTGAAGTGGGTCATTTCGGAACAAAACGTACATAGGCCTACACCGATAAGGTTGCAGGCCAGTAAATAGGCCCAAAATTTCCTACGCCGACCAAATCACGACTTGCATGCCCTTGAAGGCTCTGTCATTAGAGCATTTTTTTCCGTGAACTTGAGGATTTTGTAAAAAGAAAAGAAGGGTGGAAGTTAGTAAGGAGGTTATCACGTGATAATGAAGTTCATTTATGCGTTGCTTTTACAAAAGAGAAATCTCCAGACTATTCTCATAGGGTTAAACACTAAAGAAGGGCCAACGTGTCCGTCAATCTTTGACATTATTAACTTAATAGCTGTCATTGTCAAATGTCATGGTTTTTTATATTATTTTTTTTATAAGGTGTAACACCTTTATGTAAATGTCAGTCAGTGACCCTGTGCTTGGTATGCGCGATTCTTTGCATTGCCATTGTCGGGACTATTTGCCGATGTACTCATAAAATAGCCTAACCACGGCCCACCCAATGTGTACACAACGTCCATGTATTTGCTCTGGGATATCGGCGCAGGAAGTTCACTTGTTAGTTGTGATAGTAGAACACGTGTAGGCGTTATAAATATAGAAAGGTTATCTTGCATGGCTTGCATCATAGAGCAAGGAACTTACAGGATGTGGAAAAGGGCTTATAAAATTATACGTGTTCTACACAGTGTAGTTTTGTTTAATAGAAATGCAAAATTACAAACGCATAATTTGTAACAATGAGGACAGCTATATAAGGAATTCAATTTCTACCTTCAAACAAAATTAATTATCAAGTAAAATTGATCGACGAAAAAAACAATGACGTTTTTCGAAATGATGAATTTCTTTGGGTCTATATAAAATGCACACGCTGTTGAACTTGTCAAAGTTGCGTAAGTTAAGAGTTCTTGAACTCAGTTGTGGGGTTGCTCGAACGATCACTTTGGTTAGATTTGTTTTGGGCTCCTTTTGGATGGCTTATAAAATTATACGTGTTCTACACAGTGCAGTTTTGTTTAATAGAAATGCAAAATTACAAACGCATAATTTGTAACAATGAAGACAGCTATATAAGGAATTCAATTTCTACCTTCAAACAAAATTAATTATCAAGTAAAATTGATCGACGAAAAAACAATGACGTTTTTCAAAATGATGAATTTCTTTGGGTCTATCTAAAATGCACACGCTGTTGAACTTGTCAAAGTTGCGTTTTAAGAGTTCTTGAGCTCAGTTGTGGGGTTGCTCGAACGATCACTTTAGTTAGATTTGCTTTGGGCTCCTTTGGATGGTTTCAAGATAAAACAAAATGAGACAGAGAAACAGAGAGAGAGAGTTCGCAAAACACTTTTGACACTAAGCTTTTCCAACTTTTTTGGACAAAATACCTTTGCGTTGTGTTACTTTCTATTACAATAATTATGAAGTGTCACTATACCGGGCCTTACCTTTGGGTGGTTCCTTGAATGCAAGATACGTTGCCCCGAAGAGGAACGTAGCAATTCCGCAGATCAGCAGGTTGGTCAGTTTTATACGTCGCATTCTCTACTAAAAGGAAAATCAATTTAAAAAAACAAACGCTTAACTATGATCGTGAAGGAAGTAATGAAATTTCGGCTTACCGTAGTTAATGTATAAATGAAGATGACTGGGCTGCGATGCACGAAACGTCACAAGGTAAATTCACACATACATACAAGATCGCTAAAAAGTGTGCCTTATATACATGTACATGTAGGCCTACAATGTATAAAATCTTATGCCCATGTTTTCGGAAAAGTTGATTGAGTCATTGTATAATATCCTAAATGGTTATGGATTCAAAAATAAGTCAACCTGAAGGCAAGTTTTAAGCGTCTCCATTTGGTATTTGATACATAAATTCCCATCATTGTATTCTTTCAATAAAAAGTCGTATTCGGTGATGGGCCTACTTACCCTTCAGTGACGAAATCCAATTATGTTGACGTCACGACCTCTTCTGATCAACGTCCGTGGCAAACATTAGATTTGATGGCACGGCACTAATTACTCGTGGATATACACTGCCGATTTCTGGATGCCACAATACTTAAGAAAACAAATTCTCCATCGCAGGGTTCACCTTGATGCAACTAACTATAGGCTTATTATACAAAGCCACAGTAAAGTGCAAAAAGATTGGCGAAGGGAAACCCTGGACTGTGATGTATTGCAAGACTAGACTTTCTGATCCCCTGAAGCAACAACTTCCCGAAGTCATAAACTGTATGACGTTTGCATACCCACACATAACAATCCCGGCAACGCACCCTAAGTAAACGTGATCTTTGCCCGCCACTTTGTTAGCACTTGGGATTTGGAAGAAAAACAAACTTGCGAAAACTAATAAGGGTGATGCCTAAAGTATTGACCGAACTTTACCCACCACCCAATCGTAGCACGACTGTCGTCTATTTTGCCTGCCCGACTGAGACACCTTCCGTCGACGTCAGGTTATTTCTGAAAACCAAATTATAGAGTAGGCTGACTGAGGACTTGACAAGGGGCAGATCCAAGTATACAAGTATACGGTCCAAGTATCCCAGTATCGAAGTATACGGTCGGGTGGCTACATTGCCCCCATCCCCGACAGACAAATGGTTTTTATGTGGGCCTATCAAGTAAGAAGAAAAAATCTCCAGTTCCTTAACCCTAAAAGGGCCGGGTTTTGACCATCTCTCAGCCGGGGAGGCCCAAGATCTCAACCATCGAGTGACGAAAAATTTTGAAACTCGGTACATGCATAGAACAACTCATCATGAACATACTCAAGAAATTTCATGAATCTAGGTTAAAGGGTTTGGGAATTATGGCTAATTAATTATTCATATATACGAATGGTAATTGTGCTCTGTGTACACGACGTACATGGGAAAGTTCAGTTTTCACGGCGCGGAACAAATTCGCTGCGCGGCAACCCGTGGTCCGATTTTTATGTTTTTGGTATCAAAATATGCGCAAGGCTCGAGGCTATAAATTCATAACAGCTCGGATCTCGAAAACTTTTTTTTTTAAGGCTATCGCGGAAAAAGTTGAGGGGCCCCCGGCCCTTTTAGGATTAAGTTCCGTGAATAACATCATCGCTCCACATCGCTCCACAGGCCTATTGGTTGCTCTCGGTAGTTTCGTGCTTTAACTGCAACGCCTTTATCCATCCACAGTGACCCCAATTTCCCCCCCCCCCCCAGCTAAGTCGGGACTACTGTAGGCCAAGCAGCAAAATTTTGCTATGAGCCCTACACTTTTTTCATAATTTCGGATATTTTGAGGAAACGACGGCTAATTTTAATTTTTTTTCCTTCCCAATTTTGAGTAAAAAGACTGAGGGACTGTTTTGAAGCACTTTTTTAAAAAGTAATTTTTCCAACGATTTGAACTGTTGAAGAGGTAGGTAGGGATTGGACATATCTCACCAAGAGAGGGCGCTGTTACGTATGCGCGTACTGGACTGGTTCCTGGTCTTGTGTCTGTACTGGTCATGTACAATTTTAAGCACAGAACCCGTCTAATTCATGCGCTAACGCTGCACTGCAGTGTTTTGGGTTAGTTTGCAGGTAGTGTGATGTCTTTGTCTTGTTTTAGGTATTTAAACTCCTTAAAACCTATTACATTTGATTTTTTGCCTTAAATATGATAATGTTCTAATTGCTGTGCAACATTTGTCCATATATTTAGGTATTTGGTTGGTTACCCGGCATACGAAAGTGTTGCAAGTTTTCCGGTCATGCCGGTAACTGCAGTGCAGTTTTGAGTGTTGTGCCTTGTCATGCGTACACAATTTTTGTAAGCAAGCTTAATGCGTGTATTTCCGACAGTGACATATTCAGAAAGAATGCAGTATCCCGAGTATGTTACTTTTTTTTACAGTATACAACATTTATGATTATCTGTTCTGTTTTTGCAAATATTGTTGTTGGAAACAAACAAACATGACAACGGGTCGGTCATGGTCATGTCGGTAAAATTTCGGTGATTGTGTAGTTATGGGCCCCTCATTAGTTATGGTGAACCCAAGCATGTTGTTTTTTTATCATTCCAAAAGCACTTTTGCAGTCTAAAGCAGACCTGTCTCAATTCGGGAAGGCCAAAAAAAAAAGTTAATGAAAAAGGTTTTTTTCCATTTAAGATGATGTCTCAAAACTGCCAAACTCCCTGGTTTGACTGGAATCCTGCTGCTGCACAATTTTAACATGTTTTAAGATGGGGTTACGATCGAGTATAAGCTTTATGTGGCCTCTCTGGACTCCCATATATTTTGCACTAAATTTAGTCTGGCACCATTTGCAGTCATCAGCCGACATTTGAAGAAAGAAAAAAAGGAAAAAAAAAAGCTGCATCGCAGCACCTCTTTTGGGGCAACTTCATACCAGAAACCGGAGACTATTTTTGTGTGCCTTAACTACACAGTCTCCAAAATTTCTATGTTCATTCAAAAGTGAAAATGATTGGAAAATGTTTTGGCAATTTGCAATATTATTTCTGGTTTTATTGTCTTGTTACAAAGGTTACTAACGTGGGAAACTGATTTGGGCATTCATTTTTCATAGTTTCATGTAATTTCCAAAAAACATTTGAAAGCAAACAATTTTTTTAAATACTTCTTTGGAAATGACATGGAAATGAACTCTCTTGATTATTGATCTTGATTTGAATGAAAACTGAACTGAACTAGACAGAGGTGAGTTTGAAGGGAAAACACAAGACTTAAGAAAGATCTGGAAAGATTTCCATATACGAAATTCACTAATTTTCCTCTGTATTGACTAACAAGCCCCCAGATAGCAATTTCATGTCATCAAAGTCAATTTGAGTAGTGAGAAAATGCAAGCATTTTCTTAGAGAACACTTAGAATTGTTCAGTCCAATCTCATAGGGTTTGTACACAGGGTGTTGAGTAAACTTCGTATATGGAAATCTTTCCAAAGATCTTTCTAGAAAAGGTCTTGCTTAACCCTCACCTCCCCCAGCCCATGGGTACTGTAGTCCTAAACGGACAGTCTTTTACATTGGATGGGGCACACCTCCAGAATCAAAGTCAGAAATATGTGTTTCCCATATGGTGTTGGAATTTGCCAGGATGGGTATGGTTCCTAGTACATTATGCTAGGGAGTTAGGGTTAAGATGTTAGGCCATCTAATTTTGTTGATTTGTATCGTCAATCCAGACAGTAAGCAGGTTGTGGCAGTTTAATAAATTTTCATGACTTTAGAACAGGTTAATTCAGTTTCATAACTTTTTACCTCGAACAGACACCATGTCACGCAGTTCCCTTCTCCTGCTGGCCCTGTGCGGTCTACTGCTAGCCCCGCTGGTACTCGGCGCCGCCGGTAACCACCGCGGGGCAGATATCGAGGACAACGAGTTTGCTGAGTTTGAGGACCTGGGCGACGAAGAAGAAGATGATGGGACCGTGGAGACGGAAGGAGACGGGGACGACTTTGACGACGTGGGTGAGGTGGAGGGGCCATTTGAAGGAGACTTTGATGAGGAGGAGGACGGTGTAGTGGAGGTAAGCAGGGGAGTATCTACTCCGAAAATTTGGGACTCTCAATACTGTGTATGAGAGTCTCAAAACTTAAGGTACTGAAAACATGCAATACAAATAACAGACTGACATTTGAAACAACCAGTCCAACAACTATTCAGTACTGCATCAATCAACTGTCAGCTGACTGTGCCAAAAGAAAGATCTAGGATGTCAGGTACTAGGTCACTATTTCTACACATTTCTCCCTATTCAGGCACCAGACTAATGACAATAAGAAGTCAGTCTTGTCAAACAGTATGGACATGTACAAGTCTAGTTTTTAGCCTCATTTTGAAATCACTTGACTGCCCTCTCTTGTGCAAGCCTAGTCTCCTGTAAAAATTGAATTGAGTCTTCAAACTTGGTTGGTGAAATACTGAGGACCTTTTTTTTGCCCAATGAAAGTTTTGGAGAAATTTGCGGGCTAAAGAGTGAGTAAAGTTGGCCTGATCTTCTTTTGCATCGTTTTGCGCTAGCACTTAGGGTGCCAGTCTGTCTTGGGTCCACGACCCAATCTCATGGTGTTGCATGCTAAGCAGAAAATATTTTTGGTACATTTATGTGCTTAGTGAAAAGCAGTTGGGAACCAGTTGCATGAAGTATATGCTGCATGACATTTTGGCTGGTATCCTGTTTTAACTTGGCAAATATTTTCTCTACATAAAAGTGCCATGTATTTGACAATTGATTTAACCCTCCTATTGTTTGATCAGTCATAAACAATCAAAAAGTTCTTCCACTTCCCCTGCCTACATTTGTATACAGACTTGTAAAAAACAGTCCGTGCACATTTGCGTAAACACTTCGACTTATTGTAGTCAGATTCCATCAAGAGACAATAGAGGTAACTGGTAGGTACAGCTGGCATATCAATCACCTCCAGTCAGAACATGGCTATATCAAACTAATAAGGGAATTGTCAACTGTTAAAAACAGTTACTCGATTGGTTTTGACTGCTGTGATGGCGTAGCTGAATTTGTCAGCGAGACAGAAGGGGAATTTTGCCTCAGGGTCAGATTCGAATTCAACCACAAGTATAACCTTTGGGAGAGACTTTAGCATCATCAGTTACACCTTTGGGAGACTTGTGGAATTAGGGAGACATTTCAATGTCTCCCTAATGTCACAGCCCCTATTTAGAGGCAACATTTTATTATCGCAAATAGGCTACATCGATTGCTCGTGGTCTAATTAGTAAAAATACCGAAATTCGTGGGGGTAGGATAAGGTGAAATTGGGGTTAGGGGTCGTTAAAATTGGGGGGAAATGTGTGCATAAGTCTTTGGGAATGTCTCCCTAATACCCAATTATCGGTAAATCATATAGATATTGTTGTTATTTTTGTTGTCGGCAGGTCACATACATACTGTTGATGGTCCAGAAACTACTTCAAACATCCATGTCAAAATGTTGAATTTCCTCTTTTACTTTGTACATGACATTTTAGGAATGTTAATTATTGTGCTTGCATCATCAAAATGCTTGTACGTCTTTTTATGCACAGGATGAAGACGAATTTGAACACTTCCATGACACAGAGGAGTTTGAAAACTTTGAAAAGGAGAAGCCGTTCAAGGGCAAGGGGTCATCAGACACGCCAGACCTGGAAATAGCTAAGGTAGGAATTGCAGCACCAGAATCCTGCTTAAATCTGAAATATTGCTTACCAGATTTTCTTGCTTAGTGAAACAAATAGCTTAATAGAGCCAGTCACAACTGTAACATTTTGGCTGATTTTTCAGTCGTTTTCTGTAAAATGACAATACAGTTGAGGTACTTGTCTTGGATCATTGAGAAATCACAAGTCCATCACAAGTCCATCGCAAGTCAATCACAAGTCAATCACAAGTTCATCACAAGTCAATCAAAAGTCAATCACAAGTCCATCACAAGACAATTACAAGTACATCACCAGTTAATCACAAGTCCATCACAAGTCCATCACAAGTCAATCACAAGTCAATCACAAGCTATTCAAGTGAAGCGTGTCAAAGGCATTCCTTTGTTATTTTTCCATCCTCTGTTAATTCTAACTGGACATGTGATTTACTTGTGCCTGGACTTGTGTTGTAGCCCATCATAAGTACCTCAACAGCACTGTTAAATGGAAAACTATTCACTTTCTAATTACAAATGCACCTGGGCCACTGATTTCTTTTTGCCATTTCACAGCTGCCAATGCACTTGCGCAATAACTGGGACAGTTACTACATGGAGATTCTGATGATTGTTGGCATCCTGGCCTACGTTCTGAACTACGTCACCGGCAAGAGCAAGAACCAGAAGCTCTCAACTGCATGGTGAGTAACATAATACTGATGACAGTAGTGACATAAACTGTTGTCCCGAACAGACGGTTTTGATGATTTTTTTTCCAGGATTGTAGTAAGGTGGAGTGTGGCCTAGTGGTTAGGGTTCGCAACTCATGATCAGAGGGTCACAGGCTCAAATCTTGCTGCTGGCCATATATTGTGTCCTTGGGCAAGCCACTTCACCCCCACTTGCCTCTCTCAGGAGTATAAATGGATACCTGCATAGCTGGGGAGTAGCCTGGGGAATAGAAATATGTGAGGCGTTCGGTCAAAATAAACTGAACTGGGCAGAGGTCAAAATGAGGGTTTGCGGGTATGAGGAAAGATAATAAAATTCTCCTTAAAATGCTGTTTGTTGCACTTGAATCAGGCATTCTGTTGACAAGTTATGGCTGTTTTAAAGTTCAAATGTATCAACATGTCAAAAAGCAAAATACTGAGAAAAAGGCCTTTCAAGTTTCGAGTTTTGTAGCCGTGAAAATGAAAGATGCCAATTTTCTCAATGAAAAACACTTTTAACCCATGATGGTAGTAGACATGTCAAAGATTACAAAGTTCAATGTATCTGAAAATTGAAAAAATAATCACCTACAATTTTTTTGTTTTAATGCATTTTGCTCCACTACGGCCTGTGCCCAGTTCCGTCACATTTTGCCAGAACACCTCATATATTCTCAGTCGTTTCATGCCAAGGAAACCAAAGATAAATGCCGGCCTGACATATTGTGGTATAGCCGTACTATATTAGACCACACTTTGTATCAAGGTCATGATGTTTGCGTGGTAATAGCTGCACAGTAATACAATGTACGACTATGGTGATAGAGATTGAACGTCCCAAATCACTCCATTTATAATTGGAGTATATTTTGTAGCACTAACCCTGAAAGAGTATTGGTGAAGAGTAATGTTTGAAATATTTCCTCGGCAGGTTGAATTCGCATTTGGAGCTGCTGGAGTCAAATTTTGCATTAGTCGGTAAGTCACTTGTCGACTGTGCACCACCCTGGCCACTTTACATATGGTGGCCTGTTACATAAACTTGAAGGGAATGTACATCATTGGCTTTTGCTGTAATTTTCAGAAATTAACTATTTGAGGGGTTAGTATAATAGATCAAATATTGTTACACTGACATGTTTGAAGTTTTGTGTTCGAAAATGCTGGAAAAACTAAGAAAAACAAAAATGTTCAAGTAGTCTGGTTCCTTGACTCCACTAAAGATAAAATGGATCAATTTATAAATGCCGGAAAATTGTAAGGTAACGGAACCAGTCTAGCTGGCCTGCACCCGTTCATGAAAATGTAACCAATAGCAAACAAAATTTGGACTGAAAAAAGTGTAAAGTTGGAGCAGTAGTTGAAAAATAGTTAGGTTTTTCCAACGGTGGTCGGCCGACCACCGTTGGAAATGTATACAAAAATACAATTTTCTTGAAAATGACTTCACACCAGGTGCCATAATTTTACAGGATGCTTTAGACTGTCATTTACCAACATCCTAGTAAGGTATTTCTTAAAAACTTGGTAGTTTTATTTTTCGATGTTTGCAAATGTTGTATATTCCCTTTAAAGGTAGTATACAACATTTGCAAACATAGAAAAAAAACTACCAAATTATTATGAAATGTGAAATCATGGCCCCTGGTGTGCTGTCATTTTCAGTCCACATTTTGTTTGTATTCATTTACACATCCGTTGTTGGGTGCAAGCCAGCTGGTCTGGTTCCCTGACCCCGACGTCTATAAATTGCTCCATTTCGTCTGAAATAGGGTCAGGGAACCAGATTACAAGAACAGCAGTTTTTTCTTGATTTTTTCCAGCATCTATGAATACAAAGCTTTAAACAGGTCAGTGTAACAATATTTGCTGTTAAATACTGTACCCAGATCCATACATTTCTGAAAATTACAGCAAAAGCAAATTGTGTATATTACCTTTAAGACTAGGCTTGCCCATTTGGGCTGGACCTGTACGTTTGACATTTATACTGTGAAACTTAGTTGGTCAACCTTATACCATTGCCAGCTATGTGCAATCAGGCTATTAGACATGCTGAATCAAAATAAGCATTTGTAGTCCACAAGTTAAAATGATGTTGTATTTATCAGTAGAATATTTGCTGATTTCTATGACTCTTGCTCGGTGATGACAGGAGCCAGAAGGACCCTCTGCCCTTCTCTCCCCCTCCCCCCCTTCCCCCAGTGAAGGGTCAGCAACTCAAGAAGAGCTAGAGCCCATACTGCCTCTGGTCCTCATAAATATGCATTGGTCATAAATATTCATGAAGTTTTACGATGGTCAATGATGTCATTAATTTTTAGGTGATGACGGTAGTCAGAAGGACCCCCCAGTGACGGGTCAGCTACTCAAGGAGAGCGAGAGCCGATACTGCCTCTGGTGTTCAGGCAGGAGCTGCTGTGAAGGCATGCTGGTGGAACTCAAGGTAGGCCAATCAAACGGTCATCAGATGTTCGCTAGTCAATAATGCTAGTCAATAATGCTGGCTACCAAATTCCCCATGCATTAAAATTAATTAAATGCAAATGTTTCTCACATAGTTGTTATAGTTGTTTGTAAGTACAATATTGAACGTGAGTTAGCCACTAGTAAGCCAAACATCCTTGATAAAACTTGCTCATAATTGGAATCCTACACAACTATGCCTTGTAGAGGCACAAATGCCCCCCAAAAAGCTGAGGAAACCTAAGAACAAAGTTTCATTTGCCCAGGTGGAGTACACTTCGTCACCGGTTTCATGAAGGGACGGGTATGTGGATTTTGAAGAAAAATCATTTTGAGATAATCGCAAGAGAAGTTTCTCCGTTTTTAAAACAGCAAAAACTACTACTTTGCAACAACTTTATGCAATAAGGAAACCTTGACGTAATTCTTTGAAAGGCAAACTTTAATTTGAACCCAGTAATTATAATTAATGCAGTGTTTAATAAGGCAAAATTAATTGGTAAAGATGCCCGTCCCTTGGTGAAAAGGAAAAATCCAACTGTTCCACATTTACGCCCTTCTTGTTTAATGTGCTTTTCCATAGGGAAGGGCGTGTGTGTTCGATTACGCGCGCGCAGCTGAGAATGTAACAAAGATGCCTGTCCCTTCGTGAAAACGAAAATCTCCGTTGACCTTCTTTTACCGCTTTTCCGTGCAATACGTTTTGTACGTGTTCACGGGGGCAGATGTTCACGTCTCTTCATGAAATCGCATTATTCAGGAATTAATGATGTTTTGCTTACGGAAACATGTCAGAATGCTTAAGTACCATGTTTTAAAGCAAAATAGTGAAAAAACTCAAAATCAAAAAAATTGTCAATTTTGACATGCCCGTCCCTCCGTGAAAACGGTGACGACTTTTCTAATGCGAATATTGGCAATCTGCCAAGACACCTTCATGCTGAATATTGGCAATCTGCCAAGATGATTGGTTGGTGCTTTTTTTTTTTTTAAATCAAATCTCAAGTGACTTTTTTTTTTAAATCAAATCTCAAGTGACATTATTTGACTAGATCAAAGAAATGCCATCAGTTTTTAAATAAACAGAAATATACGACATTGCTTAATTTATTATTTAAATTAACTCTGCCATAGTGAAGAAGTTTATGTTCATGCTAAAAACTGTTTGCTTTCAAGGGTAATCAGGTTTTTTTTTCTTCTCTTCTTCTGGTCACTTTTCAAGCTCCTGAAAAGACAGGACCTTGTGAGTGTGGTGGCCAAGCTGATGAAGCCAGGATCCGATGAAATAGTAAGCATAACATTATTCTTGTACTTAATAATTTCAGGAGAGCTCATATTAAAATCTGTATTGTAAATAAATCCCAACCCTTTTTGAACGACACGGAAGTAAATGGCGGTAAATGTTGGTACATTAGCACACTAAAATAAAACATTATAGTTTTGTACGTTCAGAATCCTGCCTATTATTAAAATCACTTTTCGCATTCTTTCCAACAGTTAATAACTGTTACAATGAACAGTGAGGACATGGACAGCTTCATTCTGTTCGCTGGCAGGAAGAAAATTGCCTCCAAGATGCAGAAAGACATGCAAGATTTGGTAAGTACCCCAACTTGCAGGGATACCCCAAAGGATGAAATATCTAGACTGTGCATGTGGACCTCTTTGTGAGTAGTCTGATAGAGGTTACTGTATGCCTTCACATGAAGCGAGACTGATTTATGTTTTGTGTGCTGTCATTTTGTTGGGGCACGGATTAACCCTTACTCTTTCAAAATGACGAGAAAGATTTGGAGGATTTTTTAATTATAATAATACTAATTTGTTGAACTTATATTATGTTCGCTCCAGGACCAGCCTGTTCCAGGGCACATTACATTAAAATTCCTAATTAAAAATGATACAAGTGGACAAGTTAGCATAAATTTAAATCCCTAATGCCAAAAGCCATTAAAAGTACATCAATATTCGTAAATAAAAATGAGACATACAAGTTAGCATAAGATTTAAATCAAAAACACCTGAAGCCATTAAAATTACACCAGAATTCCTAAACAAATTTGCATAAAGGTACACAGGGACACAAAAAAATACCTTAAACAGATGAGCTTAACAGCGCGTCACACATCACCAAATGCTTTCCGAAAAAGGAAACTTCTGAGTTTAGGTTGGAACAGACTTTGTGACTGCAAATTACGGATATCAGGTGGTAAATGATTCCATAAATTACGTGCAGCTGAAATAAAAGCACGGATTGACAAATATACATGTACAGCCCAGTCACTATTACTTTGATGCCGCTTGATAATTACAGTGTAGAGAATTAAGCATTGACTTTCTTGCATCAGGGGTGTGAAATCTCAGCTTTAAAGCTGATTTCAGCTTTTTTGTTTTGGATTTCAGCTTTATTCCCTCACTTGCTGTGTACAAAAGTATAGGAGATTTCCAAAGTTCAGCTTTTTCACACCTTTTTCAGCTGTTTTCAGCTATTTTGATCAGTGGTCACTCACACCCCTGTTGCATAGTGGAGGATCTTGCAAAAGTCAGGCTGGTTCCTAGCAAAATTGACTCAGTGCACAAATATCCTCAGTGGTTACTAAAGGATAGGAGACACTTGCAAATGTATTCCTGACAGTGGTTTCCTCAGACGAGGACGCAACTGTTTTCTGCATATTTAAAATAAAAGAATTGTGTGTACTTCGTGCCATACAGGCACAAACCTCCACCGGAGCTCTCGAAAGTGGTCAAAAAGCATTCAACTACTGTTTGCGCACGGAGTCCGTACCAAGTGTGATTACCTATCACGAGGAAGCCATTTTCAGTCGTGTTCCCTGAATCTATTTTATATATTGTAAACTGTTGAATGAGATGGTGCCAGACTATTTTCTGATTGGAGTGCATTCCAAGCCTCACGTTCAGTTTTGTTTTTAAATCTGGCTTAAAACATTAGGGTATGTTTAATAACACATTTTAAATTATTCATCAGAGCAGACTTGTATTAACCCTTACTGCCCTGAATCCTTCAAAATCCTCTTTGCCAAAGTGGAGGAATTTGGAGGATTGAGGTTACATGGCAAAAGTGCGTTACTGATTTCGTAGGATGCACTTTGTCAAGGTTTTGGGCCAGACAGGTGTTGTTTTTGCTCAGCCATGCATAAATATAGGACTGGATTATGCTTACAATCCTCTGTACTGCTCCAGGATGTCACTGGCAAAGCCTCAGCATATTGACAGTCTCTGCTGCAGGATTTTGCAGGATTCAGGCAGTGGTCACCCCTCCACAGACAATATTCAAGAAATAATGGAGGAATTTGTAGGATTGAGGCTATATGCTATTTTTCCATGAGGCCAATTGGAGGATTTTGCATGATTGAGGCTACATCCTAGCAAAAAGGCCTAGGGAGTTAGGGTTTAGTAGTGAACTCTTTTCATTGCTGTCACTGTGTTAAAATGGCCAACTCGTGAATACAATCCATTGCTATCTCTGTAACAGATTGCACTTCTCTCATGCTGGTTAAAGGGAATATACATCATTTGCTTTTGCTGTAATTTTCAGAAATGGATGGAATTGGGGGTTGGAAATATATAGCAAATATAGTTACACTGACTTTTTTTTCCTGTAGTCTGGTTCCCTGACTCCATTTAAGAAGAAACAGAGCAGTTTACATACATTGGGGAATTGTAAGGTCAGGGAACAAGTCTAGCTGGCTAGTACCCGTTCATAGGTGTTGTTTGACAAACAAAAACAAGTGCGATGGTCAATTAGGCTGTATTAAAAAAAAAAAAGCCAGTTTTTTCCAACGCTGATCGGCCGATCAGCGTTGGAAATTGATACAAAAATACCACTTTTCTTAAAAATGACAATATAACAGGTGCCATGATTTACAGGATGCTTTACACTGTCATTCACTAACAGTCCAGCAAGGTATTTCAAAATGATTTGGTAGTTTTATTTTTTGATGTTTGCAAATGTTGTATTTTCCCTTTAAAGGTTTGAGATTTGTCATCATATTTTGTAATTTCAGAGTCAGTATTGCCAAGACAAACGTGGCGGTGAGAAGTACGGCCTGCCGTCGTCCAGCGTGGTGTTGGCCGAGTCTGCTGAGGTCATCCAGGGGGTCGTTGATGGAAAGGTAAAAGCCGTATCCACAGTCTTTGGCTACGACCTGCAGTGATTTAGATATGCCAAAGTCTTAAAAAGTTGGCAACCAAACTATTCTAAGCACCAAAAAGTGTTGCTTCAACAGGTCATACCAGCAAATGAATGTCATATGATGTATATTTCTTGTAGCTGATCGTATGGTGTTTTTTTTAAAGATCAAAATATCAATTAATCTGAAAATGAATAAAAATAACCTCCATTCGGTTTTTTGCATTTCTCTCCACTACAGCCTGCGCCCAGTTTCGTCTTACTTTGCCAGAATGCCTCGCAAGTGCGGTTTTGTAATTTAACTAAGAAATCGTTTTTGAAATGTGTTTTTTCCACCCTTTATGTACAGATCAGCAGCTGCTTGGGCCAGTATGAGGACATGTTTGAGTACCTCCACTTCTCAGACCAATTTTCTGGTCTCAAGCCAAATGCAGAGTAAGCTATTATAACTATTTAGAAGTGTTCGATAGTCCTGTCATTTCTGTGGTTATTTTACAATAATGTGTAAATATCTATTGATTGTGGTGGTCATAACCAGCTGGAACTGCCTGGGGCTGATTGCAATAACGCGGTCTTAGTCGGCTGGCTAAACCAGTCCGATTTTAGCCGGCTATTGTTCTTAGACGGTCTTGGTTAAGACACCAAACTTAGGCCATTGCAGTAAGCTGGTCTTTACTACGCCCGCTTAGAGTAATGATTCACAAACAAACATTCCATGGTTACGGACAAATACCTTAGAGACTGCACGAAAAAAAAAAATTCGGTTTGTGTGATTCAAATCATGCGAAATCAAATCTGTCAATACCGAAATTTTATGTTGAGAAAATTGTATTTGCAGTACAACTCAGTGTCATTACATTTTTCCAGAAGATTCCTTCTATCCCGGAGAATTTTCCCTCCAAGCAGTATTCTGCTATTTTCAGATTATCAAACACTCATCAACTGAAAAAAATAACATTTTGGGAAAGAATAATTCAACACACCAATGAATTCCAAAAATCCCAACTATAGACCGTTTCAAGACAGCCCAACCCAGGCTAACTATTTTAAGACTGTCTTAACACTTAAACCATGTCATTGCAATGGTCTACCTTATAGACTGACAGCCAGAGCTTTAAGACTGTCTCATGCGCATAGACAGCTTTAAGACCGGTTATTGCAATCTGCCCATGAACTGTCTCTAGTGGTTTCTCAATAATGGGCCTTATGCACAAGTTGGCCTATTTTGTCGTGTTCCCTGAATGTATTTCATAAATTGTGTACTGTTGAATGGGATGGTGCCAGACTATTTATTCACTCTAGCCTCACTTTCATTGTTTATTTTAATGTGGCTGAAAACATTAGAGTTTGTTTAATCACAAATTGTTAATTATTCATCAGAGCAGACTGGTATTAATTTGTAATGTTATTGCTTTCATTTCTCTACACAAGTTCCAAAAATGAAGATTTTACCTCACTCTCAATCCAATATGGCCGACTCATGAATAAGGCCCATGAACCAAAGCATAACACCACCATCAATGAAAACAATTTGAATGTCACATAACTGACATTTTCACCTGGTGTACATTTTCACCTGGTGTACTTAGGTTCATTACTCTGACATAAAAGTGCTAGAGGTTTGCAGTATTTTTCATATTCCGCTGAAAAATCTAGTGGCATGGTGCATGCCCATCTAATGGAATTCCTTTTAAAGATATAGTCCATCATTTGTAATTTGTGCATTTTGTTCGTTTGAAGCAACAAAAGTGTTCAAAATCTAATGAAGGATACTGAACAACTAACCTGATGAAGTTTCAGCTAAGCTTCAGCTGTATATTCCAAGAAAAACAGCATTCTAGGATCTCAATTTCAAATCAACAGTTACTGAATCATGTTTTGAATTGCTTTGAATTGCAGCTATACGCGACATTGCGCACTGATCTGACGAATTATAGCAACCGCGCGCGTGTGCGTCGTGCCAATGCTTGCGCGCGCTTTGCCGAATAACAAAATGAACTACTAATTTAAATTTTCCTATGGTGCCTTAAGACGCATCGTTGGAAAGGCCTTCTTTCGTTGATTACTTCTAAATGACAGCTTCCCAGAAAGAATAATTTCACAGGGAGTTTAGTTCCCTTACTGTCTTTCAACCAAGTTTGTTTTTCAACAATAATTACGCCAGTTACTTTTCGGATGGCTGCAAATGATGGACTATAGCTTTAAAAGCAATCCTTGAAATCTACCTTTGTGTTCCATTTAATTTTATTTGTAATCTTCATATTTCCATTTTAAGGGCTTTCTGGTGCAAAAACAAATTACTAAAAAGGGATGTCTCATAGAATGGACATTTGCTGCAAACATGCTCCAGTATAAAATTCACTGCTCTCAAGTTCTATTAAAAATTAGTGTTCACATTTTTTGCTTTGATTACATTACAGTGATGAGCAACCAAGCAAGATGCCAGACACCAAGAAAGTACTCATCTTCTGCTTCAAAGGTGAGCACTATAGCAGGGGGAGATTGGTCAGGATTTGTCCTGAATTTAGGATATTTTCAGGTTTTTCCCCCTAAATTCACGATATTTATATAGTCACTTTAAAAGTTGGAACTCCTGAGGTTTTACCATAAAAGTGTTGTATATTATCTACAATAGTTTGAAGAGAACCCAAAACAACTGATAGCTAAAGGGGTGCCTTTTATAGGCAAATGGGTCATTCCATAAATTTGGGGTCCCAAAGTGTGACATTTTTTAGTGTCCCTGTTACACCTGACCTGTGTAATTTGCCATTCAAATCATTAAACTTGACTTCACACTATGCTTTATTTGTTTGGCAGGTACTTTGCTTTACATAATCACACTTTGAATTAAATCTCTTATACATGTCATCAGATGAAACAGGGAAACAAAAGATTGGACCCCAATTTTATGGAATGACCCCAATACAGACATATGTCATGACCTTGCTCTGGGCCCCCAGTACAGTGACCCTCAAATCCCCTGCTGATTATTTCGTGGATTTTTTATTTTTTCCCCCAATCAGACCCTTTGAACCAGACGATAGTACTAGATGCTCTTACCCTTGCAGAAAGTAGCAAATGGATGAGAATTGAATATTTGCTCTTAATATATTGTTACATATTTCACTCTCAGGGAGCCTGAAGTTAAAGTAAAGTCAGTTTCAAGCCAAAGTAGCTGATCTGGCTGCTGGTTGTGTCTGGTCACACTAGCATGAAAGAATTGAGAGTATTTCTGCTCTCCTACGGTGGCATGCCAGGCAGTTGCTAGTGTTGGCACCCATTTACAGTATGTATTCCTCAGTGAAGAGAGGCAAATAGGGGTAAAGCAGCTTGCCAGAGGACACAACATATGATCAATGACTGGGTTCGAACCCCTGTCCCACTGGTCGTGAGCTACAAACCCTAACCACTAGGCAACGCTCGCCCACGTATCATAGCTTCCAATCATAGCTTCCAATCCAGGATGGGAGGTGACAGTAACTTCTACTTTCCAACTGTAAATTGACACTCTGGTATTGTTATTGTCTGGTTCCCAGTACCTGGAGGTGCCCGTTGCACTAAGGTGGATATGGAGTCCATGCTGCCCATGATGAAGATGGTCCTGTACTGCATTGAGAAGGTCAAGAGATACAAGCTCAGCCGCGAGGTAATGCTTGCAGATTTAGTTAACTATTTCACAATTCATTTATTTCTTCTCTGTCAAGGACTTATATTGTGCTTGGCTTCAGTAAGGCCAAAAAAAAATAGTCGGTCTCTGGTCAGCGCATGCGTTGATTTTGATTGTGCGCGTCGATTTTGTTTGTTTTTTCAAAATTTTCCACGCTAGCTACAACAACACCCTCTATTGCCGCACCGCCTCAACTGTTCGTGGGCAGCTCGTACTCAGTGATAGATCCAGTACGAGGTTGATGTTGAACGAATGATAGTAGACCATGGGTACGAAGTTGCTGCCAGCTGATCAACAACAATGGCGGCTAGTCAACTACACACGTATCAACACGATGACATACAATGTGACCAATTGTGATTGTGATTTAAAGCTTGTCTAAATCATGAAATATGCCACTTATTTTCGTGTCCGTTGTTTGTGGAGTGAAAAAAAGCAAAAAAGTAAATAAAATTGCATCGCCGCATCAATTCCGGAACTTTGGTCTGACCAGAGACCGACAACTTTTTTTGGCCTAAGACTGTTCCTCTATTCCATTTGCTAAATTTTTGAACCCATTTGTTATGAAAATTGTGAGGCTTAAATTTGTATTCCTCGTGCTATTTCCAAGTTTCATCCCAAAATGTGGATTCCTTTTTTGAATTGCTATTTTTCTAGCAATGCAAAAGTTATTCACTTTTGAATGATGCACCGACCAAAAAAATCAGCCCATGGTTAGTTATTGAATTATTACTTTACAAATTTTGAATTATTGGGTGCCAGACAATAATTTCATTCTTGCGGGGTAGGCTGGTTCCCACCCCTCATTCAGTATCTGTAATATACAGACCGGGAGCCTGGTGCATTTTTAATATTCGAATATACGAGTTCTTGTTCTTCTGAGTACTTGTTCTTCTGAGTACGACTCTACGAGTACGAGTACTTCTATTTCGGAATACGGCCACACGGCAAATGGTTCATTGTGCGTAATTGACCCAGACCCATCAGATCGATATACAGACCCACTCACGGCTAGCTGTTAAATGTGTCTGCCCGGACGTGCACAGAGGAAAATCAGAAAAACTTTGATTTCTCCGCAAGCCAATCAACCATTTCAAACTGAAAGTATTGATAACATAAGGCCGTGGTAAGTCAAGCTATACCATTTTTTACTGCTATTGGAGTACGAGTACTTCGATGATCGAGTACAATTTTGACATGTCGAGTACGAGTACTTTGCTGCCCAAGTACGAGTACTCTCCTGTCCAAGTACAAGTACCATCATTTCCAGTACGAGTACTTTGTCATTCGAGTACGAGTACTCTGAAAAAGGTACTCGAGTAGTACTCGAGTATGAGTACCAAGTACGGGTACTACAACACTGGTGATTTACTTGTGACCAAACTTGTAACAGGACTTGTGATGGACTCGACTTAAACTTTAGACTCTAGTCTGAAATAGTATGAGTCAGTCGCCGGTCTGAAAGTTTGTCTTTGACCAATCCTAATGATTGAGTTGTAATGTTTTCGACCCTTGCAGGCAAAGCTGAAGGCGGACAAGGCCCGGGCTAAAGTGTCCGAGTCCTTCGTCAAGCTGGCCCACGCCCAGCGCCAGGAGGCGGCCCAGCAACGCCGGGAGGAGAAACGAAGGGTTGAGAAAGACCGCTTGCTGAACGAGGAAGACCCAGAGAAAGCACGCAAGCTGGAGGTAAGGAGTTTTACATCAGCTGATGGGATTGTGCTTATGTTTAACCATTTAGTCCCTGTACTGCCTTGTTACTCCATAATGCAGCCCAAACCTGCTCTATGGTTTGATGGATTCTGCAACAACTTAATGCAGTGGAATAAGGGCCAAGTAAGACTGACACATTGGAGGCTCAGTGAGCTGTGGAGGAACAAAGTACTTTTTCCATCAGCTTATGGAAATCCCTTACAACCTTATAAAGAATTATAACTTGTCTGTCATTTTCTTTTTCTGGAGATTTCGTGGAACAAGTTGCCTGTAAATTGCCCTGTGTGAGAAGGCCCTAGCCCTAATTCAGACGTCAAGCTTACTAGTGTGGCCGAGTAGAAGACTAAAATAGTTTCTTGTCTCGGCTTTTTGGAATAATGAAGGAGGCGGGTGCTTTTTTTCCCCCAAGATGGCAGATTTTCCATTATTGCTGATGGATTCTTCCATTTTCTCGACTTGTTTGCTGATATAAAATTGTGTCCAAAGCAGATGTAACCCTTTCTACATAGCCATAATATTGTTGGAAACAAATAAAAAGAAAATACAATGGCAATATATTTGCAAAATATATTGCAGATGTATGACTTTAAAAAAGTGGAGGCGGGCAGTAAAAAAGAAGCAGGCGGGAATGAGAAGCTGGTTTATTTTTTTTTACTTTGCCTCACCTTCGTGGATCTTCCAAAATCTATCATTGTTCAGCAAACTCATAATTTGTTTCAGTAATTTGTTTCAGTAGTGAGATTGTTAAAGTCGTTTACCTTATTCCATCTGTTGGATTTTTGTTTTCAGGAGAAGCAGTACCGCAAGGACATGCGCAAGCGCCTGAACCCCGGCATGAAGCAGATGAAGGTCCGCGTCACATAAGATGCAACGGCGCCCTCTAGCAATCACCATGATCCATTATCATAAACAGCTCCCTCTATCAACCAAAACTGTCGCCAACCTCTGATGTCATCAATAGCCCTCCATTGACAAAAGAATGTTTCCTGGATGTTTTTTTTGGGGGGGGGGTTGCATTTTAAATACAATGTGACCGACGTAGCAATGATGGTTGCAGATAAAAATCTTCTATTTATCACAAATTTGTTTGTTTGATTGCAAGTAAAGGAAATAATTAAACAAATTTAAGGCCTTTATTTGGGTGTACCCCTTGATTGATCAATGCATGTTGACCTTTATAATTCAGTATGTGAAATGCAGTCACAAAATGCTTCAGTTGAGAATTTTTCTCTGTTGCATATTGTAATGAGGGTTTTTCAGTGTCATCATGCTGATGTAGAAACTGAACTGAAAATGATTACAATTTTTTGTTTTATATTATTTACAATGCTCTAGTCAGTTTCGTGGTTTATTTGAAAGTTTGTAATAAAAAGCCGTTTCCTCTTTGAGTGATCCCCGTTTGCTATTTCCCAGGTTTGCAGCACTGGTAATGTTGCTAGCATCGTGACTTTGGGCATGATCCCTGGCTACATGGCATATACAGGTTCATGTCTTCTGACTAGCGCCCCTTGAATAAAGACATTGACAAAATGGGGAACCACCAAAATAGGGCTGGATAGCTCAGTTGGTAGAGCACCGGAACGGCAATCCGGAGGTCGCAGGTTCAAACCCAACTCCAGTCATTTTCTTTGTTCGGCTTTGGGGAAAAAATTACGTTGAAATTGGGACATTGAGAAATATGATCAACTTTTCTACTTCAGACCAATTTTACACTCTTTTACTTCAGAGTAATATGGGACACCACAATTGTGACAGCTGTTGTTTAACTTATCAACTAAAAAAAACTGTCCTAGCGCATCTAATAAACCTCACAAGCAGTTCGTAGAAAACACTTTTTTTCTTCAGGTAATTGGAGATTTCGCTCGTTCAGGAAAGAGATTTGGGTTCTGTGTCTCTTTAGTCTTTAATGTCATTCATCTTGTTTGCAAAACAGTAAAATAATTTGCGAAGACAACTAGATTTTATTAGGTGTGTCATAATTAGGTTTTGCTCCTACACTGACCAAATTTGTTTGGGGAAAAATCTAAAGTTAACATTTTCATAACTATGATGTAAACTTTTATAATTGGAATTTGATTTTTGATTAATAGTGCCCTTGCACACCGAAGTTTCTGGTCTGTTGGTTGTCTTCGTAATTAATGGTTTATTTCAGACATTGATGCCTTTTACTTTCAAGCAATTATCAAGTAATGCCAAGTTCATTATCAATATAATATCAATTTTTGCTTAATTAGGAATGTTGGAGAATTTGGCCATTGCGATGACTGCAATAAACAATTTGTGAATATGACTTTATCAATCATTTTATTGTCTTAATTGATTTGTATGAAGCCAAAGTTGGTTTTCAATTGACTTAAATTCCTTGATAACATTGTAAGTAGGTCATTTGGGAAATAATTGATTTCATGTATTGTAATTTCAAGACCTACCTTTTGTTTAATAACAATGTAAAATTGAAATACTGCACCGGCATACAGTTGTTATTGAAATAATAAGAGCAACTGTTTTCACTCCAGCTTTTTAATATTACGGTAATATTAATATTTGTAATAATTATTTGTTTCAGTAAGTGTAGTTTCAAAAATATTAATTAATGTGATGTTTGTGTTTGACAAGTTCACATGGTCCAGTGTTTCTGGATATTGTGTAAACAAGGAATTTGTATGGGGGTACCTTGACATTATGTATTACATGATAATATCTTGGACAAATAAAAAATATGGAATAATGGTGATAAAATATTAGAAAAAAATGTGTTTAGACTCAGTTTTGTTTGTCCCATTGTTGGTGGAAATTTATAGATATTTGCTGAAAACGATGGTAACTGTCCAATTCCTTGAAGGACTTGGAAAAATGGTCTCCCGTGCAATTTTCTGTTTGGCGCATGGATACAAAAATTAAAAGAAAACATGCATATTTGATAGACTATTTTGGTATTTTTTTTTCATACATGCACCACATTTTTTTTTTGCCGTGTCGACTATCCCAGGTGCCGCCAGAGGGCGCAATATCAGCAGCGTGTGTGAAATCATAATTTCATGAGTGTGGTGCAATGCCAAACTGAAGTTGATAAATTCCATCACAAGATTTATTCAATATTGAAGAGAGGTAAGTACGGATAAGTTGGGACAGTGTAGGGGTCTGTTATCTGTTTAGTACTTAGCTTAAATGTAGGGATATTTATTTTAACTGCAGAAGTTCTTATTTATTCCACGTCCAAAAATGTTTGGCTGTTCGGTGCGAACTCTTCTCTTGCCATGCAACATGTGCAAAGCTTATATTAGTAAAGTAACTTAAGCCGGGGACAATTCCGGGTAGCCCCACTTGTGCGCTGTACGTTAGGCCACACGCCTGGTTTCCCAATCTACTGAGGAGTTTAGTCCCAAACTAGCGCATATGGACCTCAGAAAGATGTCTGAATTTCTCAAAAAAAATTGAAGAAATATCACCTAATCTACCCGGGGGGTAAAAGATGAGAAATCATAGAATACAACCACATCATTGCCTTGGTATGTAAAAAAAACCGCCAAAAAAAGGTGCGCCAGTGTTTGGAATAAACTCCTCAGTAGGTTGGGAAACCAGGCGTGTGGCCTAACGTACAGCGCAGCAATACGGAGGCCATACTGACAGCAGACGTGCAGACTTGGCAGAGGGAGGAACACTGGGCTACTTTGTTCCTCCATATTATAACCATTATTCATTAATGTATCCAGATGCCACTTCAGCGGTTGTGTACAACTTGGTCTATAGTCTAGAGAGCCAAGAACAATTTCAAAGTTTTTTCTAACAAAATTGAAAATGTTTCTCACTCAGTCCCAGAGTCGAGAAGAGTTCCGTATATGGAAGCCACTTTTCTGCCGCCAAACACATAAATTTCACCTCCCCTCATGATTTAATGGGAAAATTCTTGCAGCGGATCACCACTTACCTGCCGCCAAACATCCAAAATTGTCACCTCACCTTGGGATATCAACCAAGAGGAATCCAGGAAACAGTGGAGAGGCCAAAAAATATTAGTAAAAATGTGTTTTTAGGCCATTTTTGGCATGCACATGTAGTGCAGATCTGAGTTGAAGCAGCCGGTCAAAACTGATTGAAGTGTCTGGAACAGCGGTACGTTATACGCATGACATCGATAACCATGACGTCGCATGAGACATCACATGAGCCGGCCAATGATAGTGCAATACGTCATTTTGAATATTTATTTTCTCATGAATATTTAGTTTATTTCAATGGATACTTCAAATACGTCCAAAGATTGATCATTGCAACAGCGATCGTGCGCGGCCTAGCGGTTAAGAGACTCGTGTGTCAAGCAAGCGTCAGAGGTTCGAATCCCGATGAAGTAATTGACTGATTAATAAATAGAAACTAAGGAAAGGAGGGGATGAGAGTAGAGGAGGGGAAAGTGGAGGGAATAACCATAAAAGAGGTAACTTTTGGCGCTAGAAAATTTATTGAAAAAAGTGGTGATCGGCTGCAAGAATTTTTCCGATTTAATTGAAGACAAATCCAGGAGGCTCTGCAAAACTGAAAACATCTCATGAAACAGGTGTTTTTAGAGCTCATTTTGGGTGAAAATTTATTGAAAAAAAATGGCGTCCATATACCGAAATCTTGCGGCGATATCAGTTGAAAAGTCGTTGTCAATTTCCCCATGGTTTTTTCACAAAGAATTGAATGTCATTTTGAGATTTCATTGGAAGACTGGATTTCCTTTTTTTTCCCTGTAAAATGTTGACATTCTCCGATGTCTAGAGCAAATTGCAGTCTTGCGTGCATGTGGACAAGAACCGAACAAAAGCCTCAAAAACGTGCGGCCGATCCGATCTGAAGTCTGCAACGCACGTGGCCATTGGTGGAATGATATTGCATAACAAATTTTCTTATTTGCTAACGCAGTGTCAACAAAGATTTGCTTTCAGCAACCTTAAAGCGTTTAGTTTAAAAATAAGATCGTTAGGACACTTTGCTTCCCTGATTTCTCCCACAAATTCAAACAAAAGTTTCATCGAAAATTCATTTAATGATGCATGCCGACCCTAGGCTCGAAAGTCTGTGCGGCCGTGTAACTCGCAGTCAACCAATAGAATTGGTTGTTGGGCACAGACATTGCCGTGGGAATTTCCCCTGGCACGCAATACCGCACTGCTCGCACACACATGTGTGCGTATGGAGGAACATGAGACACACAGACCAGCCTTTTTGACTGCAATGAGGATTACATGACGAAGGACCCAAGCGGTCAAGTGGTACAAAAACGTACATATTTTTAAAGTACACGCAAACTGATGTCAGACCACAATGTTTCTTTTCAGATATTACCATTAGAAAAAATCACTTGCTGATAAATGCCTACAAATTGTTCTGGCGGTCGGCAATTTTGACCAATTATGGTCAGAAGTCCGTATCGTAATTTTTTATTTTCCACAAAAAAAATAAAATTGTGTGGGGTCGCATTTTTATCCCTTTTGAAAATAGGGTGGGTCGGGTGACCCAAACCAAAGGTATTTTTTTGTTTGGCCTTAGTGAACCTGCATGCCGAGTTTGAGCTGGAATAATTTCTATGAAAAAAAAGAACATCCTTTCAGTAACTTTTTGCTGTCAGGGAAGTATGGCCTTGAGCACAGAGTTTAGTCCAGTGCATGACCATAGAATGGGGCTACCTGAAAAGTAGTGTTACCCCGAATTTGAAATCTAGACTGTTTTTCCACTTGATGTTCACTATGGAAGCTACTCACCTGTTAAAAAGGCAAAAGATTTCCCTCAGATGTCTAGATTCTGTAAAAATCCTGCAGTAACTTCAGACAAACTTCCTCTAAATTTCTCCTCAAAAAGTATCTACTCTTAACCGTGATAAATGTTATGTTTGTGTGTTTTATTTCGCACTTTTCCTCTTCAGATTTCCGATGGCCGAATCCAACTTGCCGAATCCAACAGCGCCTGAATTCCAACCGACACAAGCACAGTCCTACGCGCCCCAATATCAATACACCGGACAACAAAACTTCCAACCCTACCAGCAGTACCAGTTCACCCAGAACTATGTCCCCTCAGAGCCAGCATACAGGCCCCGCGGTTCCCGCAGCAGGCCTTTCAGTAGGAGGGAACGGGGCCGGTACGCCCCCAATTTCAACCAGAATTTCGGGGCCGGACATTTCCAGCCTCCGCCATTTCAGCCCCCTCTGGCCGAATACAGCAACTTCAACCATAACCAACCCCATATGCCGGAGTTCTTCGAAGCGCGCGGCCAGCGTGGGGTCGCCGGGGTTTATAGAGGTCGGGGGTTGAGGTCGCAGCGGGCTCCATTCAGAGGTCAGATTCATCAGATGCAGCAGCCGTATTTTCACGGTGGTGCGCCCTCGTATCAAGGCGACGAGCCACGCGATCAGAGCGGTGGTAGAAGTTCTGACACTAGGTGGCGCTATGACAACCCATCAGTGGAAAGCAGAAATGCTGACAAGCGCCCTAATTCGGGAAGGGGGAGGAGTAAAAATAGTGCAGCAAAGCAAAGTTATAGGTAAACGTCCTAATTACAGTAACCTTTGCATGATATTTTACCTTAAATAAAGACGAGCCAATGGAATCTATATTGAAGAGTTGAAAATTACACTTGTCGATTGTATGCATTGCTCAGTACATTTTCAGCATCATAAGGAAACACTGGCACAGTGATGAATTTTGGAGGATTACCAATAAAAATCCTTGCAAAAGCAGATCGATGCGGAGTGACGTCATCCGATGAAAACATCTGTTCATTTGCACACCAGCTTTCATCGGTTGCGATGTGTTACCATTCAGCCTCCAGACTCAAGAACCATTGTGTTTCAAGAACGTCGGTCTGGGAGCTAGAAAAGCCAAAGTCAAAAATTCCTGGATGTCCACGCCGACCTTTATCTGAGCACTGAGTGTTACGTAACCACATTGTTATTCAAAGCTCTGATTAGCTCTGAAGTTGAAGTGATTTGTTTTGGAACTTCTGTTTCTATTCAAATTTTAATACAATTTAACGAAGTTTGTCTCAAAGGACTGTTGATATAAAAGTCATAGATACTCTTGTTTTTCAAATTGATAATCAGCTCACATTTCCTTCCACCATAACATTCTTGTAGAAATGACGTTTCCAAAGCGCGGAATCGTCCCAAGTACGAGGGCAGCACAGAGACACAGACCGGTTCCATGATTGAGCAACTGACGGAGGGGGCCTATGAGTGCACGGTGTGCTGTGAGACGGTGCGCTGTGAGGCACCCATCTGGAATTGCCAGGAGTGCTATACAGTCTTCCATTTGAAGTGCATCAAAAAGTGGGCCAAGTCCCCAGCTGCAGCGGCCGAAGGTAAGAGTTCATGCCCAGCTATTTTGCTCCCTTGTGAGATGAAATGGAGCGAAGCGCTGCGACGCGTCGCAACTCGAGTTATGACGTGAAACACGTTGCAACTCGCGCCGCGTTGTATAATCCATTCAAGAAACATGCAATGAGTTGAATGCGTCGTAAGTTCCTTGACAACCGCTTAAAACACGTCGCAAGTTACAACGTGTCTAGTGGTCATCGCAAAATAATAAGTGTCCTTTTCTTAGCCAGTTTTATGCCATAAACATTATGTGTATTATGGGTGGCATGGATGGCTTGTGCGTAAAGCGCTCGCCTCTCACCAACGTGACCCCGGTTCGAATCCCGGCCGCGGGACACATGTGAGTAGAGTTGTGCGTTGGTTCTCTCCTGTGCCACGAGGGTTTTCTCCGGGCCCTCCGGTTTTCCTCCCTCCGAAAAAATCAAACACTTTCGATCTCAGGCTGTGCTCCGTGGTCATATATGGGTCGATGTGGCCGGCAGCCATAGGCGCCTTTACCTGCCAGCAGCCCGACCACGTTGTAGCCGCGTCCTTCGCAATTCAGCATCCCAGCTGCCAGTAAGGATGATTAGCCTCCCAAATTATTATTAATTATTATTATTATTATTATTAGCCTGGAATATTGCAGTTGAAATTTCAAAGTAGCTATACAGTCCACTGAGAGCTTGTTTTCCTTTAAAATTGCATCACACGTCCGCCATTTTGTTTGATGCTTTAACAAATTTCAAGCGGAGATCCGACGACTCTTTGTTGAATATCAGACAACTATTTACTGTACGCTGACTCAAAACAGTCACCGAGTTGTGCTATAAATAATACACCTACGATGCATTGCACTTACGACGTGCTTTGTGAAATGGATCGCAGGATGCGTCGCAGCTAGGATACGACGCGCGCAGCGTAAGTTACAATGAGTTTCATGAAATCGGGTGCTGGGGTTGCCAATCAGGAGACTGATCTGTAAGGTTTCGTCCAATTGGCACGTGGGCAAAAATATATGAGCATCTCCAACGCCAAGCTGCATTTACCCAGCTATGCATGTGCATACATGTTGGACTTTTGTACACTACAGGGTGGTCTAACAAAGTTTTTCAAAGGCAGATTTCTCAAAATTGGGTAGACATTTTGATATTTGTTGTGGTGTCTTTTCGATCAGAAATGTGGACTAAGCTGTTGATTGGTCAATTTGGCTACCAAGTGGTAACGGAAGACCCGATAGAAGGCGCCCGCTGAATGGTCAGACTCTTGAGATCAAGACACAGTCTCATTTTGCATTATTAATCGCCGAATCTGCTCGCATACCATAGACCCTTGCTGTGCAAGGGGATAATAGACTAGCGTAGAACTTGATGTCCACATTTTGTATGAAGCACTTGCCATTGTTGTCAGTTCTGGATTTTGTGGGTTTTATTTTTGGTTTGCAGATTCGGATGGTTGGCAGTGCCCCATGTGCCGCAACATCACCCTCCCGATCCCCTACGGCTACAAGTGTTTCTGCGGCAAGCAGCGTGACCCGCCCTATCACCGTGGCGAGATGCCTCACAGCTGCGGCGAAGTCTGCCGCCGCACGCGGGCCAAGACCAACTGCGTGCACACCTGCAATATCCTGTGCCATCCGGGGCCCTGCCCGCCGTGCCCTGCGAGTATCAAACAGTTGTGCCTGTGTAAGAAGACGTCGCAGACCGTGCGGTGCGGCACCCAGCAGGTCATCCGCTGCCAGGCGGAATGCGGGAAGAAACTCAACTGTGGTGTGCATTCCTGCGACGCGGTGTGCCACGAGGGGGATTGTGAACCGTGTGAGGTGGAGTTGAAGCAAGGTACGCACGTACATAAGGTGTTTACCGGAGTTGTTGTGAGGTCAGAACAAGTCAAACACAAGTCATACAATTGTCGAGCAGCCACCCAAGCATTCAAGCTGTGTCAGCAACCGACAGCTCTGCAACAAATTTTACTAAACAGTATACAAATATTGCGTGGCTCAGAGTGAAATGGGAGGAATATTATCGCAAGGTAAAATCTGGACTTTTCCATTTCACGAGGTGAAGCCGAGTGTACTGGAAAAGTCCAGATTTTACCGAGCGATAAAATTCCTCCCATTTCACAATTGAAAGCCACTCAATATTTGTTTTATATAACTGACATATAGATGCTTGTCATTTGACATATTTGAACTTTTATCTCAATACAAAATTGGTGGAAAATGTACTTCTCTCTTCCGAACCACCCCTTCACAAAAATGTTTGAACCCAACTCTGTAACGCTGGCTCTTTGGAATAATACGCACAACGCTGAACGTGCACACCAGCGTGCATTTGCACACATATACCACGTCATGGAACAAGAATGACCCTAACTGTTGAATAGTATTTCCCCTTCCCCATGGGTGAATGGGACTTTTTGAGCCGCGGCGTGAATGGGAGCAATAATGAATGTCACGTGATGTGCGTTCCACCAATCAAATGACAAGGATATGTGTGGCAGTTATATAATGCGTAACTTAATGCCATGTGTAGGACTTATGCAACAACTTTGTTGTGCAGCTGCGCAATGAACTTAAAATCGATTTCATGAAAATTAGCGTACATGCGCAACGTTTTAAATAATCTACACATCTTGGACGAGGATAATAGCAGCATTTTCAACGGCTGTTTCTGTGTGATTTTGTTTGGTCACGAAACAGTCATTGAATTACCTCCACCCGCCATTTTGAAAATAGTTTTGCCCGACTTCCTTTGGAGTCGTGCAGCAACTCTAAAAATTCTGTCCCAACTAAAATATATGGTCATCTACCTCAAAAACACAACTATGATTGTCTTGTATCACCCTTGATCAGTTGTGCAACAACAGACTCCACGGAGATCACAGTTTGCTAGTAAAATAGTTCATTTTCAGTCGCTACTCCACAACTTACGTCAGCTAAAATGATTGCGCAAGTTACGCCATAGTCACGGACTTACGCTCTAATAAACATTTGTGAAATGTGTGGTAACTGAAATTTTGCGCAGCGTGAAATGTTGCGCGACCTGTGCAATACATTTTGGCGCAAGACGTATTATGCCACTGCGTAAAGTTTTGTGAAATTGGCTGCTGACATTGCACGTGGCATGATCTGTATTTGAACATTTTGAGTGTGTTTGATTACTTCTCCCGCGCTTACTCGTGCAAGCGCGACAGCGTTATTTACCTCTCACGTGACTTCTCGCGCTTACTCGTGCCAGGCCCAAGTAACCGACTCGCCGAGCCGGTTACTTGGGTAAGTATCCCATAAGGCCATGCAATAAACATGGCTGCCAACGTGACATCCGGCGGGCACCTCAGGCCGTGTCCGAAATGGGCTTCCAGAGCTATTGCTATACGTCTATTGTCAGCGTGTCCCCACGTATTTTCAATGGGCGTGGACCTAGACCTAGCTCTAGACAGTTGTTTCGGATGCAGCCTGTGTCATGTCAAAGTTCAACTTTCCAGCTCTTGCACGAAACTTTACCCGAAACCTTTCGTATATTTAGCTCCACTGCGCATGTCTGTCATCACGCGAGGAGCCAGGCGCGAGTAAGCTGGGGGAAGTAATCGAACGTACTCTTTGTGAAGTTTTGGAGCATTATTTATGGAAGTTACATTTGTATTTTGAATATTGAAGGTATTCAGTATTGTCCATTTGACAGAGTGTTATTGTGGCAAGGACTCCAAGGTAGTTCTGTGCAGTCTTGGTGACGATGGTAACTTGCTACAGGAAGGCCCAGCCCAGTACCCATGCCAAGCTGTCTGCGATAGGTAAATTATTGAAAACAAGATTTTATTTTTTTTCATTTAAATGAGGTTATGCTAATTTGCATTTTTACCTTAAAGATAAGAGTACCGAATCATTTACAGCTATCAAAATGTAATTGATTAAATTAGGTTTTGCCCTTCACCGACGTTTAAACACTGTATACTGTGATAGACCGCAAAGTCATACCATTCCTTGTTGTATGGTCGTACCGGGCACGGTAACTTTGCAATGATATTGCACCGTGTGAATTTCCAATCTGTTTCTTTTCTTGTTATTTTTATTTCGTGTTTTTCACAAGATGGCTTAACCGACCTGACCCGACCAGAACATTTCAAACGCAAAAGCGAAACCGACCCAACCCGACTGAAATGATGGAAAAACCGACCCGAAAGTCGGTTTTGGGGTCCGTTGCGGTTTTGGGTCGGTGTGCCCAACATTACTACATGTACATACATGGGCTCTTAGAATTATGTTCCTTTTACTTTACAAAGACATCCCCATTTCATCCTAGAACCCTATCCTGTGGCAACCACTCCTGCAAGCGACCCTGCCACCCTGGACCCTGTGACCTATGCCCCCTGACCCCTGACCTGGTCACCCACTGTCCCTGCAGTCAGACCAAGTTATCAGAACTTACAACTGACGGAGAAGTTCGCAAGACGTGCCTGGATCCGGTGCCAACATGCAAGAATACGTGTGGCAAGCCGCTCAAGTGTGGCGGAGACTGTAAGTTTGAAAATATGTTTTGGGCTCAGTCCATTTTTTACAGAGTTCAAGTGGTTCAAAAGGTAGCCATACTGAACTTTAAAAGCTTTCTCAAGAGCTGAAACATTGTCGATACCTTGTTGATGGATCCAGTAAGATGGGTGGACCATTACTGATACATATATGAATGTTTTTAATTGGCTTTTCGGCAGATGTTGTCTGACAGCTTTTCTCCTGTCAAGAGTATAGCTATTAGGACTGCAATTCCTATAAATGTTATGAATTACGAAAGCAAATAACAGCTCCAAAACTGCGTAGACTTGGGCTACTTTGTGGAGTGAAAAAGCTCCAAATGTCCATAATACAAAAACCCAATTGTAAACAAAATGTCTTCTGCATTTCTTTGAATTCAAAAATCATTACAGATCAGAAGGATTTGCTCTGTGTTTTTGAGAAATTTCATCAATTTGTAACAGTGTCAGAATAGTACCCCAGCTTCTCTGGTATCTGATGCCATAGTATTTTGAACAGGTTTCCATATTTGTAATACTGCTATATCAAGAACTTCAGCGATTCCATCTAACTCACTGGTCCCTGTACCACCCCATACCTCCCTGCCAGTTACTAGCTGTATGTCCCAAAATGCCTACGCTCTGTGTGGTTCTATCAATTTATCAGCATGGAGCACATTCAGGCGAAGACTACAGTTACCCATATTGTGACTTAACACTTGAACGCAGGATGGTTGGACTACTCTAATCTACTATTTGGAGCCCTACCATGGAGCATGGTTCCATTGCTGGTTACCAGTAGCTGTGCATAATGTACATCAGAGAGCCAGGACCCAGATGTTTTATGATGACGTTTTGACTATCATTGGACTGGAGGCCTTTACTTATCCCTAACCTTCCCAACTCCAACAAAATCCGTCCCCCAAAACCAAATCCATCAAAATCCATTGGTTGATTTCAGCAGACGAGTCATGTATACCAAGTCCATCAAAATCCACCTATAGCAGTGGTGGATTTGTGGTGGATTTTGGCGGATTTGGTCCTGAAGCATTATGGGAAGCAGAGTCAGTGATGGATTTTGGCGGACTTGGTACCATTCTTAGTAAAACTCAGTAGGGAGTTAGGGTAAATAGTGCACAGGCTTAAGTTTCGTCACAAATCAACCACTAGTCGACTAATGGTCCTCGCTCGAACTTGCTCATGATCATGATCAATAAATACAATGTAATATACAGAAGTACAGATATTAATTGGTTAATCTAATTCTGAAATGTCCATTTCAGATGTGCACACCTGTAAGCAGCCATGCCATGAGGGCGACTGCCCCGTCTGCCCTCTGAACTCCACGGTCCGGTGCCGCTGCGGCCATCGCATGATCGACGTCCTCTGTCGCGAACTCATTGAGGCGTATGACCCGCTGACAGGCCAGGTGTCCATGATGTGTGACCGCAAGTGCCCCAAGAAAAAGGATTGCGGGAAACACAAATGCAATGTCAAATGCTGTGTGGTATGTTATTAAATGTTAAATCTAATATTACTATACCTCATACATATTCATGATCGAGAGCCGAACGTTCACTGGTCAATTCACCATCACGTGCCAGATGTTATTCTTGCTGTTTACCAAACGCGCGCGCGAGGATTCACGCACATTGTAAATACGCATGCGTAGTAGACTGTCGCATGGGTTACCCGTGCGACAGTCTACTATGCATGCGCTTTACAGAGCAATCGAGGAACTGTCGCACGGGTGCAGTACGCACGCGCGAACATCGCCCAGGAGAGATGCATGGTTGCATGGTTCGCGTAAATGTTAATTTCCAGAGCTCAATGATGCCGTACTGGAGAAAATTTATAGACCGTGTAAAGATGTCTCCTGTACAAAAGAAAGTTGTACACATTGCAAACAACTGTATTTACAGCTGTAATAACTGTATTATATTGCAAACGTACCGAACTAGTAATTGAAGTTGAATTTTTTTGGTGAGCTGTACAAGGTTCCCCTAATTTTGTTTTAGGTGCATGAAAATAAAATAAAATTCGGCAACTGAATATGTATGAGGTATAGTAAAACAAATATAACATGGTTAGAGGGTGGACAGTCGATATTAGCTCCCCTCGGTATTGGAAGTTGACAAACTAGTTCCCTCGGCTTCGCCTCGGGAACTAGTTTGTCAACTTCCAATACCTCGGGGAGCGAATATCGACTGTTCACCCTCTAACCATGTTATATTTGTATATTGTTTGTGAATGAAAGTGCAGGCATGCAACTTTTCTTCGTTTTTTTACTTCTCGTGAATGCCATTACAAATTGAAACACACTGTGCAAAGTCTGGTGTGCTTTGGAATTTCCTCGTTTTTTTCTAATTTCCCAGTTGCATGCCTGTAAGTGGCATGGGTGGCTGGTGTGTAAAGTGCTCGCCTCTCACCAATGAGGCCCGGGTTCGATTCCCGGCTAAGACCATATGTGAGGACCTTGCTGCATTCAGTCGTCAACACCAGTGCATGAACTACAGACATTGAGAAAAAGAGAGCTAGTCCCCCGTGAAGTGTGCCACAGTTGTATCCTGCTGCAGTTGTAGTAGTTGTAACATTTATTTCAATGATGTCATTCATTACAATTATGTACAAACATGTATACATTAGAAAAAGTCACTAGTATAATATTTGATAGATATGTACAATGTGATTAATTATAAAGTGTGAAATTAAATGACAACATTTAGGTATAAGGTTAAGCAGAACGCTTTTGTGCCCTTACCTATGGACAAACATACGACCAAAGGACAAACAAAACAATACGTGAGACAGACAGGACAAGCGTGAGACAAGGCCTAAATATTAATACACAAAATAATGGAATTTCAATTTATGAATATGATTCGACAAAATGAGTTTTTAAATTTTTGACAAAGACAGATAGTGAAAGTAACGATTTAAGAGAACCATCTAAACTATTCCAGTACAAAGTGCCTCGGTGAATAACACTATTTTTTGACATTGACTTTCTGTTAAATTGTACAAACAAATTCCCCCTAGCACTACTTCGAGTATTATATACATGAACGTTAGATGCTAAGGTAAAACAAGAATTAAAACATGACGGAAATAAATTATGCATACATTTATACATTAGTTTTCCTAAATTAAGGTAATATAAGTCATTACATTGTAATATATTTAATTTAGCAAATAATGGAGCAGAATGATCACGATAGCCAGCATTCGAAATTATACGAACTGCTCGTTTTTGTAAAGTAAGTAATTTATTAGTTGGTGACCACAGACTCTGAGGCAGTTTAGCCTCGAGACTTTTGACCTGATGGGTCTTGCTACACTGAGCAGGCTTGTCACTTAGACAATTGTTGCATGTTGCTTCGTTTAGCAGGATTTCTAGGGGTTAGGGCTAACGTTAGGTTTCTGTTTTTCTATAATAGTTCACAATGCTATTTCTACACAGACATGAACAGTTTCAATCGTAGCCACATTTGAAACAGCTCAAAGCCAGACTGCACAAAGCACTATAAGCACACTTCTAGCATACTACAAATTTGACTCATTTAATCAAGTGTTTATTTTCAGGCCAAGGAGCACTACTGCAATCAGGTCTGTGGCCGGATGCTTAACTGTGGTCTCCATCGATGTGAGGAGATGTGCCATGCTGGCAACTGTGTGCGCTGCCTCAATGCCAGTAAGTCGTGTCTCAGTGGTGCGCATTTTTAAATAATTTAGTTCTTTTGAGTCAAACTTGGGAATTCTTGCAGCGCTACCCAGAAAATTCTGAGCATACCTCACGTGCATCATTAGCTTGAATACAGTGCACGTGAGGTATGCTCAGAATTTCCTGGGTAGCACTGCCTATGTTCCCAAGACTTGATTTGTTTCATCTAGTTGACAGCAACCTCTACTCGCACGGCTGCTTTTAATACTTTACTTAAATTCAAGTCCAAATCCAGTCTTGACCATGACTATGATTAACCCTAGCCTCTGGAGCACTTTTACTTGAAAGTTTCCTGAATCCACCAAAATCCATCAATTTTGTCATGTAAAAGAATGTAGGTGTCCTGAGTCCATTAGAATCCACCAATGAGTCCATCAGAATCCACCAGTGTAGTACACATACCTCATGCACACCAGACATATAGCCAAGGAGTTAAACTATTGAAATCCTGAATCCATCAAAGTCCCCCAACTTTTTTCAATATTGAGGTATTCGGAATCCGCCAAAATCCTCCAAAACAGGGGTGTGGATTTTGATGGGTTCGGGTACGTTGGGGTTAATATGCATGTTTTTGTGTCTCCAATTGCCAGGTTTTGACGAGTTTTCCTGCCACTGTGGTGCCAGCGTCATGATGCCGCCCATCCGGTGTGGTACCAAGCCTCCCGAATGCCACGAGCCTTGCGCGCGACGCCATGACTGTGAGCACCCGGTGCGCCATACCTGCCATAGTGAAGAGGTCTGCCCGCCGTGTGCTGAGCTGACATCCAAAATGTGCATGGGAAACCACGAGGTAAGGCAATGATTTGTTTCCATCTCAAGCATATTGAAATTGCTATTTTTCTAGCAATACACAGGTTATTCACCTTTGTATGAGACATTGACTGAAGAAAAAGAATAGGCCCATGTTTATATATGACTTTTCAAATTTTTCATTACTTACTGCCTGAACCCGGAGCCAGTCTGCTCGCAAAGCTGATCTGTTTGTGCCCAAAACAAAATCAAGGTCATTATTGCTAAAACAATAGAAATATTGTCAGCACGAATGCTTGAGAAATACTTTACTGAGGAACTTTGGTTTGTGGGTTGCTCTTGGTAGTCTTATCAAGCCTATTGATTTTGGGGCCGACAGGTCAAGGGTCACTGTTGCTAAAACAATAGAAATCTTCCATTTTGGTCAGGGACACTGACACTGCCAGCATGCCAGGGGGACTGTGCAAGTCTCACTTGCAGTGTTTTTTTCAGAGGGTTGCAGACGTCCAAAAAAGGATGTACAAGTTGAAAATGTATTAAGAGAAAAACAAAATTGTTGAAAAGCAGGGGGAATGCAACTTGAATCAAATATCTTGATTTTCTTCTTCTTGATCGATTGTAGAAGAGACACAACATTCCATGTCACATCAAGGATATCTCATGCGGTCACCCCTGTGGGAAGAAACTGCCGTGCGGAATGCACATATGCAAGATGATCTGTCATAAGGTACATTTAAATCAGCCCAATTAGAAAGGGGAAATTTGAAGGAAGCACAAAGGTGAATTTGAAGTTTTCCCAAATGTAACCAGCTAATCCTTACAGTGAAGCCTGTTGTTTGAATCGCCGTCATCGATGCCGAAACCTCAATACTGGTAAAGCAGGCCTTCAAGTCTGGAAGAAATCGTTCGAAAACGTCCCACAATCTATGTATTTATATCAATTTCTAGGAATTTATGAAAGTTGGTATTTCACGAGTAGTTGAACACTTATATCATCTAAGTATATTCCGAATTTCAGCTTAATCTGTTGGTGCTAACGCATGTGTTACAGCTCAAAATATCTCTAAGGAAAATCTGGATGAGGATTTTTTCGACCCAACCCTCTTGCATGATTTTCATAGCGCCGTAGGCGCTACGGTTGACCAATTTTGGCCTGGCACAGCACAATTACGGCGGGTATATTAGCATATTCATTAGCGTCACCTGGCGTGACTTGGCATGGGTCTCGGTATCGACCAATGGAAGCCGGCAAAAGCGTGATATTTATCAATTAATAACTCGTGCAGAAGGCTTTAATGCGAATTTTTACTGCACACCATAATGGGTAGGAACCTTACTAATATTTGTGAGGCTTGAAAAGTTAAAAGACATTGCTAACGCCAGTGTTACAGCTTTCAAATATGCACGTAGCCAGGCCTATTTTTCCAAATTCAATGAAAAGTAAAGAATATATATCGCAACGATTTTTAGCACATACTTGGATCATTATAGGGGAAATAAACGCTGAAAGTTGCATGAAGATACGGTATTCTAAACGGGAGAAATTAATTTTCAAAGATTTCGCCCGCCAACGTGAACATGTGTGTGTACATGTTGTTTCATTCAAAACAAAGTTTTATGTAACCTTTAGAAATCACCTTTCGCAACCGCATGGCTGGGGGAGGGGGGACTGAACCTATGACCTCCAGATTGCCGTTCCAGTGCTCTACCAACTCAGCTCTCAAGCTGTATGTTGGCAGTTCCTCATTTTGTCAAAATCTTTGTTCAAGAGGCGCTAGTCAGAAGCCATAAACCGTATGCCATGTAGCTACCGGTAGTCTGAGGATCACACATCAGACATTCACATGTGCAGAGCAACAAGTTCCAGCTATCATTCAGAGTAACAATCATGTAACCTGTCGTGTCCATATTGTGACTTTACATAACCAGGGTAGCTGTGAAGCCTGCAAGCAGCCCTGCCTGCTGCCCCGCCCGGAGTGTGGCCATGCTTGCTCCGCCCCTTGCCACGCGGGCTCACCCTGCCCACCCTCCCAGTGCAAGACCAGGTTTGTCATCCGTTGTGCCTGTGGGAACCGCTCTGAGATCATCCAATGCCTGCAAGGTGGAGATGACGTGAGGCTGACGGAGGCATTTCAGAGGTACACTTCATAATATACACATATTGACTCAAATGAGGGCACTAGTGAACATCTATGTGCCCTAAGGGCAGTAGTAAACATCTAATGGCCCCAAGAAGCTGTGTCTGGTCAGTAGTAGGCTGCATATCTCATAATACATGTATCAAACTAGGATGAGGGCACTATTCACCAAGGGCTATAAGTGACAAGAAGAGGGCCATATTTTCCTTAACAAATATGTTCTGAAATATTAAATGGGAGTGAGGGCACTAGTGAACATCTAAGTGCCCTTCGGAGTGTCAGTGACCCCATGAAGGCCCAGTTTTTATTACATCTCAACATTAATATATTGACCGGGATGAGGGCACCAGTGACCTGTTTGATCCTTCACAAGATTGAAAATTGGCATTGATGCTTTTTTCTTCAGACTGGCGACGTCAACTGTGGCCGGACAGGGCAGCCAATCAGGACAAGACGTCGACATTAGCCAGTTGATGGCACTGAGAAACAGCAAAACACAACGACAGTAAGTCCTGCAAAAGCAACCCTCTCCTCCACCCCTTGCCCCTGCCCCACCCCCTCTGCCACCCCTCTGCCGCCCCCTCTCTACCCTTCTGCCAGCCCCCCCCCCGCCCCTCTGTCACCCCCTCTCCACCCTCTGCCAGCCTCTGCCAGCCCCTCCCCACCCCCTCCGTCACCCCTCTCCACCCTCTGCCAGCCCCTCCCCACCCCTCCGTCACTCCTCTCCACCTCTGCCAGCCCCTCCCCACCCCACCGTCACCCCTCTCCACCCTCGGCCAGGCCCCCCCATTTGGCACCCCCTCTCCACCCTCTGCCAGCCCCTCCCCCACCCCTCCGTCACCCCTCTCCACCCTCTGCCAGCCTCTGCCAGCCCCTCCCCCACCCCTCTGTCACCCTCTCCACCCTCTGCCAGCCCCTCCCCACCCCTCCGTCACCCCTCTCCACCCTCTGCCAGCCCCACCCTTCCGTCACCCCCTCTCCACCCTCTGCCAGCCCCTCCCCCACCCCTCTGTCACCCCTGCTCCACCCTCTGCCAGCCCCTCCCCACCCCCTCCACCCCTCTGCCAGCTTCTCCCCCACCCTTCTGTCACCCCTCCCCCACCCACTACCCCACCCCTGTATGCTCTCTTTTTCTCTCGCAAATAGGCCTTCCCATAACCAACAAAGTCACATCACAGTGAATCAGGTTTACATGTGGGATATGAGTCTCGTGTGCAGTAAGGTTTATTCAGCACACAACCAGAGTCACGCAGCTTGCTTTTAGGTTTTATGTATTGTAAATTTGCTGCCAAATGTCCATTTTAACTCCCAATACTGGGAGAAAGCATGAAATATTAAAACCAGATGAAAAATGTATTAACCCTTGTTTTCCCATTGCAGATTGGAATGTGATCAACATTGTTCCATTCTCTCCAGAAACAAGTAAGCAAATTTCAGCTTTGAATACTTACTATGACATAACCTGAAATGCTAAGTTATATTGGTCTAGTACTGACCCTTCAAATTTTTGTTGGGGGGGGGGGGGGTTGTTTTGGGGTGGAGTTTTTTTGTTGTTTTTTTGTAAAAGTAAGTAGTATTACATGAAAATGTGTCTCGACCTATTACTTTTTGCGCACATCATGTATAATTTGGAAATCTTTGTCCTGGATTTTTCTCTTCACAGGCGGCTTGCTTCAGCCTTACAAATCAAGGATCCAGACTCTTCTAAGTTTTCACCGACCTACAATCCCTTCCTTAAAGAACAGGCTAGGTAATGTGCAGAATATCTTCAGCCTTTGTAGCATTATATGGGCAATTCCATGGTAACTCACGTTATATTTAAGGGGGGTCTTCTATCAACTCTGAGCTGTTATTCAATAAAGTCCAAGTATGTAGTGAGGTTTTTTCTCACAGAAGATGTTTTCCGAGCACAGAAAATCTTTTCCTTAAGACCCGTCCATCTCCACTGTATGTCAAAATTATTTACCTTAAAGATATAGTCCATCATTTGTAATTTGTGCATTTTGTTCGTTTGAAGCAACAAAAGTGTTCAAAATCTAATGAAGGATACTGAACAACTAACCTGATGAAGTTTCAGCACAGCTTCAGCTGTACATTCTGAGAAAAACAGCATTCTAGGATCTCAATATCAAATCAAAAGTTGCTGAAACATGTTTTGAATTGTTTTGAATTGCAGCTATATGCGATGTCGCGCACTGATCCGACGAATTATAGCAACCGCGCGCGCCTGTGCGTCGTGCCAATGCTTGCGCGCGCTGTGCCGAATAACAAAACGAACTACTAATTTAAATTTTCCTACAGTGCGTCTTAAGACGCACCGTTGGAAAGGCCTTCTTTAGTTGATTACTTCAAAATGACAGCTTGCCAGAAATAATAATTTCACAGGGAGTTTAGTCCACTTACTATCTTTCAACCAGTATGTTTTTCAACAATAATACGCCAGTTACTTTTTGGATGGCTGCAAATGATGGACTATAGCTTTAAAGTTACACGTAACTATTGTTGACTACTGTGATGTGAGATATGACGTTTTGAACACCCGAGGGGTCGCAGCAGTCAACAATTGTTTTGCTATACCTCTGTCTTGGCTTCTTTGGATTTTGTTTGACAATCGAACGGCAACTCACATGCATGACGCATGCTCGAAACGGCTGATCATCTGCTAGTTCGCTGCTCCCACTCATGTGTGAAAACATGGTGAAAATAGCGTGGGTACCAACGATACAAGCGATTTGCACCGTACGTACCGTACGTACTAAGTCATAGCACACTCCCTGTGGGATATCACGTACTTGATATACATAAATCTGGTTTCCTTAACGTGAAACGACTGAGAATATTTCTTTTCCCCCTTGATGGAATGCCAGCCCATGGCACGTTACTCCCCAGCTAATGCCAGTACCCATTTGTACTTGTCGGTAAAGAGAGGCAAGTGGGGATGAAGTGGCTTGCCCAAGGACACAGCATATGGCCAGCAGCTAGATTCGAACCCCTGACCTCTGATTGTGAGTCCCCTACCCTACACGTACCCTATTCCACACGACCACACTGGAAGGAAAGTTCATAGTAAAAAAAGTATAAAAGTACCTGCCCTACCAAGCCCTGACACTCATGTTTGTGTGTTTTTTCTCAATTTGCAGGAAGAACCCTCAATTGATAGCCAACATCATCAAGGAGTTATCAGCATTGGTCACGTCTGCACAATCTGTAAGTCTCATCATCAAACGTGTGTAGATTCAGACAAAAACACAAAATGCTTATATATGTAACCATGCATATGGTTTGGGGGCAAGCTTTCCCTCCCCCCCCCCCTCGCGACGCCCATGGCTACAGTGAGTAATAGACGGGGCGGTTTTGGGTGCTACAGTGTCTAAAGAGTTAATAAATTACTAAAACAACAATCTACTTCATTTTCTATATCCATCATTGTTCCACATCAATTGATAACGTTCCCATATCTTGATTTGTGTGAACTTTGAAGACTAGGGTCTCAAAAACGTGGTGGTTAAAAGTTTTAGACAATTAACTGTAGAGTCACAGCCTCAGAGAAGTAGACCATAAAATGAAGCTCCCCTCCCTCCTTTGCAGTCCAAACAGCCTAGCCGTAGCCATGCCTTCCCAGCTATGAACCAGATCCATCGCCGTGTGGTCCATGAGTTGTCGGAGATGTACGGCTGTGAATCACAGAGCTATGACCAGGAACCCAAGCGCAACGTGGTCACCACTGCTAGAAAGTAGGTTGTTCAAATCATTCCTGTGCTTTTCATAGCAGAATATGGCAAGGAACAATCTTTTACCTTTCAGAACAAATTCTAAGTGCGTGTTTTTATGATGCAACTAAGGATTCCTCAAAAGCACTGTAGTTCGCAAGCCTGAAGTAACCTGTAGAGAGGAAGCAATGAAGAAATTACAGTTTTAGAGGTCGGAGGAAAACCCCAGAAGAATATTCTGGGGGGAAACAACAAAATCATGTAGGGACTGAAACCCAATCCACTTGTGGACCAGGGCAGGAATCGAACCTGGTCCATGGAGGTGGAAGCTAGGAAAGAACCCACTGTGCCAACCTGACTCCCCAAATGAAAAATATTTTTCTCCAGCACTTCCAGGTTGAAATATGTTGTTTTTGTTTTTATTTCATTGTTAACAGGCATGCAACTTTTCCTCGTATCCGCTGATTTCCTCGTTTTTTACTTCTCATGAATGCCATTACAATTGAAAAACACTGTTCAAAGTCTTGTGTGGTTTAGAGTTTCCTCGTTTTTTTTTTCAAATTCCCAGTTGCATGCCTGTGTTAACAATAACCAAAAAAATGTCACTTCATTCCAATGTTCTGTTACTGTTTGGTTCATGGCTTCTGACTAACATCCAGTGAACCAACTTGTTGACAAATTGGAAGACCTCCAACCTAGGGCTCAATAGCTGAGTTGGTAGAGCACCAGCACAGTTTTCTTGAGGTCACAGGTTCAGACCCTTCTCCAGTCAATTATTTGCTCAACCTTGTTTCTGTTCAGTAGAGAAATCTAGACAATTTCAAGTAAATCATTCTTGTTTATTTGTCAAGAACTATTTGATTTACACAATTTCATTGCTTTTCATGTTTATTGACAAAGAATTGGTGTTTTTTTTCCCGCCTTCCCTCGACAGAGGCACATGCTTTATTCCCACCGTGTCGCTGTCCACCGTCATTGATCGGGAGACACACCCCAAGGCCCCGCCTCCAATCGTCCACACCAAGCACGAGACTCCCAGACGCCTGACGTAAGTTCCACGCTCTGCGAATTTTGCCTGCCATGTGCTTGCCCTTCCTAGCCAGAATTTCTTGACAATTACCCTAACGTTTCTTTGTCTAAGTTTCAATGACGGTTTTGAGACTGAACAAAATCAAGCACAAACAACCGTCGTAAATGCTGTTATCCTCGTCCAAGATGTTTAGATTTTAAAAATATTGCGCAGCTATGCCAAGTTTCATAATATCGATTGTAAGATTTTGCGCAGCTGTGCAACCAATTTGTTGCGCAAGTCCTACGCATGGCATAAGTTACGCACTGTTTCCTGAATTCAGACTCCAAGTATGCAGCTGCAACTACAACCATAACAAAATCTTTTCAACAGATCTTCATGTTCAAATTGCACCCCAATAACCAAATACCTTGCGCACAGGACTCGAATGCGCAAAACCAACCTATACAATTAACAACTCACTTTCAATTACAACAAAATACAAAAAAGTACAGAAATCAGGTCCCAACATCAGCGCAAACTGCAATCAAGAACCAAATTTGTTAATAAGACCAGTTCTACAGAGCTGCTTTGAAAGGGAATTTTAAAAGTAATGGCTGGTTTGAGCTGGTCTATTCAGATTGAGTGTAGCTGCTCAATATCGCCCGATGGACAATAGTGAAAGATGCGCTCCCCGTGATTTTTTTTTTATTTTCACCTCAAAAAAAAAAATTGTTTTTCAATTGCTGTTTCCTAACAAAACAGTGTGAGTCAACAAAAGCGAAACCCAAATGTCGGGACTATTGTTTTAGTGAAGTTCTGCATGTAGCACTTTCAAAATCTAGGATATGAAAGCCCAATTCATAAGCTTTCTTTTAGTACAAGAATCATTCAAATCACTCATGTACTTTTCAAGTTACAGATCACACAAAAGGTTGCGTTCTTTCAGCAAAACGAAAACAATTCACACACATCCCTTCGTGATTTGTTTTCGTTTTGCTGAAAGAACACTTACCTTTTTGTGATCCGTGGACTGAACTTTAAAAGGGTGGTTTTGTTTAAAATTCAATAACTTGAAAAGTACATGAGTGATTTGCATGATTCTTGTACTGAAAGAAAGCTTATGAAATTGGCTTTCATATCCAAGACTTTGAAAGTGCCACATCCAGAACTTCACTAAAACAGTGGTCCTGACATTTGGGTTTCGTTTGTTTTTACTCACCCTGTATAAAACTTATTCACTTTTGAGTGAGACATCGAATGAAAAAATCCACTGACGTTTAGTTTTTGAGTTACTTCTTCACAAAATTTAAATTATTAGATGGTTCTGGTTCTGGTTCTGGTGGAATACTGCATAATCTCCTCAGCTGCCAGACAATTATGAAGGCCCCTTTTCAGAGGGTAGCAGATGCCCAATATTGGAACAAAGTAGTTCTTTCCCCCGTTAATGTGAAAATTTAGGAGAAAAAAAAAATTTGCAACTTTAAAAGTAATTGATTGATTGATTAATTGTTCGATGGAACTTCTATGTGTTTCTTTAGGTCCCTGTCTAAGATGCCCCGGCCAGAGAGTCCCACCAGTCCCCCGCCTCAGCCCAAGGGGCCCATTGTGGATAACAGTGAGGTCCCCGACTCCTGGGAAGTCAGATAGTTCATCATGGCAAATGCTTCCCAAGTTACGCATGCACAAATCCAAAGGATAGCGCATTGAGTTGCACATGGGAGACACTGCAGTTTTTGGCTGCAGATATCAGGGGCGGAGCCGGGATTGGCTAAAGAGAGTGGGGGGTGTTAGCTGTTAAGGCGGGGTTAGCAGACATATGCTATGTTTCTGCATGATTTTCCTCTTTTTGGGGGGGCCCAAAGGGGGGGGGGGGTAAATTCCCTAGCTCCCCCTATCCTCACCCTCACTAGATCTGCCATTAGCAGATCTGGGGGGAGGTAGGGGTTACAGCCCCCATTTCAGCTGCTGACTACAAGCCTGCAACCTTTCCTCGGATCTGCTGATTTCTTCGTTTTTCACTTCTCATGAATGCCATTACAAATTGAAAAACACTGTGCAAAGTCTTGGGTGGTTTGGAATTTCCTCTTTTTTTTCCTTCTAAAATTCCCAGATGCATGCCTGTTCAATGTTATAATACTTGTAAAATGGGCCAAAAATAATGCATGCAATGCTACAGTTCCTAACTTTTTTTTCTGAAATTGCCTGAGAATGAAGGGGAAACTTTCCAGGGGCATGCCTTTCATGCCTTCCTTCACTCATTTAACAAATTTGCAGACAACAATTATGGATTTGCCGACAGAAATTTCAAATAGCGACGGCCCTGCTTTCTGGATACTTTGTCATTTGGCCTGATGATGTGTACTTGTGATGTCTTGATTAGGGCTGTGTATCGGGACCAGGTACCCGAGTACCCCACCGCTGATGTTAGAAACCGCTTCCAGATTATGGAATTGAGTACCCGTAATAAACTTATTTACTTAGTAGCTTCTCAGACAATGAAAAAAAGAAAGGTTTTGAATGTCGTTTCTGAGGAATTTTCCAAATGAAAACCAGGCTACATGGAAAAACAAAAAACAGATTCATGTTTATGATGCGTACCAAAATGCAATTTAAACCGTAAAGCTAGTAAAGAGCTCACTGTACACCCTTGTATTTTTCTGTATTGCCATACCGATGTGGTAGTATTATCGTTCGGACCTTTATGACCAATGTGAACAGCAACTTTCGAATTTTAGATTTTGGCGTTGAGTTTCTTGACGAGTACCTGGGTACCCCTGTTTTTTTGGTTTTGTTTTTTCAATCGGGTACACGATTCCCATACCACCCGTAAATGCTCACCCCTACACTTGATTGACACTATGGAATTGATACGGTTGTATCTCTGATAACTTATTGCAGTAAAGCCTTTTTAAACAGAAAATTGGTCCGATTGCGGTGTAAATTTATGCAAAAAGGGCAGAGTTGAGTTTCAATATCATTTAATGATGCTTTCATAAAGAACCATTCTAAAACAGATTTTATTTTTTGTAATCAATCAGAAGGATGACTGAGTTGAAACGATATGTTTCCTGTTTTGTTTAATATTTTTTTATTATTCATTACTTTCTTTTCAGTTCTATTAATATCGTTCTTATGTATTAATTATCCAAACAATGTACATCATCTTGAAGTCTTGTGGGTGATCCAAATATCAAATAGTCTAATGTATATATCAGCACCTAGAAGATTCCTGTTTATCTATACAGTTAAAACAATTAAAATATTCAAAATTTAACTATTTCCTAAGCAAATATCCAGGAAATATGCTGAAGACAAAAGTTGAAAGTTTTTATGTAATGCAGGACATAAACAAATTTGTTTTTCGGTTTCTATTTCTCATTGTTTCCCTAATCACCATTAATTAAAGTTCATTTAAAAAACAATGTACATTTTGCTGTTTCACCGATTATGGCAGTCGCACACACAAAAGTTTGTGGTCTTCCCGTTTATTTACAATTTTGTTCATGTTATTGTCAATCTGTGTACAATTTGGCATTTTGTTTGTGAAGTTTGGGAACACTTTGCAGCCTTCAATCTCTTGAAATGGGTGTCCTTCCAAACTTGTGTCTTGGAAATTTCCACGGTCACATATGTTTTTTTGGGTTGGCTCCCAATCCATGAATTTGTTTCATAAGTAATTATTTAAAAACCTGTTCCAAATTCTGAATTTCATACAGAGGTTCTCTTTTTATGTAAACTGAGAGAGTAATCAATAAAACTCAGAGTATTACAATTTTGTTGCATTTTTTAATTATTTGTTCTCATATTCATAATCTTATGCGACAAACATTACAACCATAGGAAAAACTGACACATGCTGACTGATGTCCTGTTTGGAATCGTTTCGCAACAGTATTTTTAGTTTAATAGGGCCTCATTTTGTGGGATGGGGTGATATATCTCGCTTTTATCTCTCCCGGCCTCCTCCCTTTTTAATCATATCCACTCCCCCATTTTTGTAACCATAGCCTGCAAGGTCAACCCCCCCCCCATGATGTTAGTATTGACCACGCCCAAACCAAAGATGTCGATCAGAACCCGCAAGATGAAAAGTGGTGAAAAAGAGCCTTTCTTAATTTTGGAAGTGCAGTAGCGTATAGCAGGCCTACATTACGAAAAGCGGCGAGCGCCACCTTGTGTCCAGTTGCGGATTGGGTTTTCAGTCCATTTTTGATTTTCCGGCCTCTGAATATTAGTCTTCTGGGGTTTTCCTCCCACATCTAAAACTGTAATTTCTTCACATTGTCTCCTCTTTACTGAGAAATTACTGGGCCCCATGGGAGACCAGTGGAGTCCACTGAATGGGCTACCCACTTAAAATAAGAATTTATAAAATTCGTTGTCCTTGCATTCGATTGAGTTGCAACTTCTCGAGCTTGGCAAAATAAACGAAACTTTGAGGCCCAGAATAATATTACACCGTCCGTGCTCTTTCCCGAAAACTACGTATTCTTTTCTCTATTGCTATTTTTTTCCTAGCAAAACCAAAAGTTTATTCTCTTTTGCATGAGACATCGAATAAAACAAGGCCCATGTATAGCTATGCCATCAATGAAATGATTTAGTTTATAATTTTCGAAATATTTGTGGCCCGACTTAAATTCGGTTATCGCACCCCCCCCCCCTTAAAATTCGCCAGGGAAAATGATTTTTTTTGTGACAGAAGAGTATGGGTTGTACATCTTTAAATGTTTTGTATTTTGAATAAGCCGAACGTCCCGCTCTCGATAGTATTGAAAAAAAATCGACCTAGGTGCACAGACTGTTCAAGTCTTTAATTCAACTTTTCAGTTCATTGGCATCGCAAACATAATTTCATGTAATTTACACAGCAGCTCACAACAAAGTTTTAGTTATCGATAATCCCCCCCCCCACCAAAAAAATTGTTGTTAGGCCTGCCAATCACCTTGGCAGTTTGGCTGAAAATCGAACCCTGAAAGGCGCTTAAGCTTGCATCAACTTTTTCGTTAGTAATCGTTTGTTACTCGTACTCGCATACCCACCATCTAGTATCCAAGGCGCCGATGAGGGTTAATTCTTCTGAGCCGTCAAAATAGCACCCAAACTGCTCGGAGTACTGACGTCAACTTCCAACATCATTATGTACAAATAAACCAATGTCTTATGTTCGTGTACCTAAACGCAAGTGAAGTGAGATGCCCCCCCTCCACCTCCACCTCCCTCAGTAAATGAGACTGTTATAAATTATTGTAAAGATGTCCCACTACCATTCGAAATTCGGATAAAAATAAAATAATAAAATAAAATACAGGTTTGTAAATAACCAACCCACTGAGTGCCCCCCGGTGGAAAATGAGGACCTTATAATTAAACCTCCGAATTGGCCCCAATAGATACACCATGCCCGATCACGTCCGTCGTCAGGCAATTGAATTTGTTTCACTTTTTCTATAAGATCACCCTTGAAAGGGTGTGTCCCCTCTCCGCCTACCCGGCCTCTGCCCTCCTCCAATCGGCACGTGCCTGAAATTTTATACTTTGTTTAAATTTCTTGCTCTGATAAGCTGTAAAAGAAACTTTACTTTACAGATATCTGCTCTCGTGCTTAACTTCTCTGAATCCACTGAGGTGAGGACCCAATCCATCTTATCACTAACATGACTAATAACAAAATTTGAGCGTTTCCAGCAAGCCGCTTTGGTTTCTATGGGGAGCGTGTACACATTTCAGTCATAAGAACACCCGTGTACCCGGCAACGCTGTACACAAGTGTATGCATATATGAACTACACGTCGTACGTCCGTACAAAATTGCATTTCCAATCAAAATGGCCACTATGTGAACGTGTAGTATACGATGCAGGCCGCGAAAACTACAAAACATGGACAATTTCTGGAAGTTTTACACCGTCCAAATGCAGCAGTTGGGAGCAAGGTAATGCCTAGTGATATCTTGAATCGTGGGGTGTTGACATGGGGGATTGCCATCGCCTGAATGTGGAAATTAAACGCGTTAATGGAGGTCAACTTCGTAAGGGTGTTAACATGTTTACTGCAATGTAACTGGATACACACAGTGTCAATGGTACTTGATTCAATATCGCACATGTAACGCTAGAGAATGTCTAGATCCTCAAGTGGCTTGCCGAGTCGAGTAACAAGACCTACTAGTGGTAGGCCTGAAGTATATTATGGAAAAAAAATCTATTTTAATACCTCAGGCTTGGAATTTTTGTAGAATATATCCTCGATCATCATGATCATGTCGATTCTGATTGTAATAATAATCTGCGCATGTGCTTTGCAATGCGAGCGTGTTGCGAATTCAAATTCAAGGCAAGTGCATAGAAATAGGGGGAAAAATTTTGCAACCTGATGCCACTTCAGCAGTTGTGTACAAAGCTAAGTCTGTGGAGAGTCAAGAACATTTTCTAAGTATTTCCTAACAAAATTGGACATGTTTCTCAGTCAGTGGCATCAGGTTGCAACATTTTTCGGAAAAAATGGCGGCGTCATGTGATTCAGCGCCCCTTGTGCGTTCACGGTGCATTGCGGTGATCGCCATCTTCTATTTTTATGTTGCGTTTCGTCGCTGTCGTCATCATTTTACCCTCAAATTCAAAACCCTGCCCTCTGTATCTATGACATACCTGCGTGTTCTTAATGTTGCCAACTAGTTTTTAAATAAATTAAAAGTGGATTTTGTTCTCTTAGCCTAGGAACTGAGCCTCTAACTACATGATCACTAGTTTTAAATAAATTAAAAGTGGATTTTGTTCTCTTACTAGCCTAGGAACTGAGCCCGTAACTACATGATCGCTGCGCTGAATCGCAATTTCTACTCCAGAAACTGGTCAAAATTACCAAAAAAGGTGTCATTAGAATTGAGAGAAGTCTGCTGTATTGAAAAGGTCATTTTTGAATGATAAAAAACATGCTTGACTCTAATTTGATTAAAACTAAAGAGGGGCCCTACACTACACGATCGCCTTTATTTGAGAGTATGTTCATGTATGGTGAAAAAGTGGTTGATTGTATCGGGTTCATCTTTCATAAAGTGTTTTCATCATTCCAAAACGACTTCTGCAACCTTAATGAGTCTTCTTTTAATTCTGATGTCCCTATGATTTGGTATTTTGAAGTGTACTTTTTGGAAGAAAATTTTATGCAATTTCATTGCGCATTTTCCACTTGGTGCCATGGGAATCAACGTGGTCTTGTGCATTCCAGGTGCATTGCATTGATCACCATCTTTGTTCTCTTTTTGCATTTTGTTATGCCCAAAATTTCCCTCAATAAATTAAAACCCTGCCCCCTATCCATGACACTCCTGTTGGTATTAACCATAACTAAATAGTTGGGTGAATCCAATAACCTAAAAACTAGTTTTCGTTCTCTTATAGGAACAGGGCCCGTAACTACACAATCACATACATGTTCTTCATTCTAACATTTCTAAAGGGCATCCTTTTTAATTATTTGGTTTTAATTTCTGACCAATCCTATTTTGGGATCCTGACCAAAGAAAAAAACACTTTTTTTTTTTTTATTACTGTCGACCCTGTATATTTACCAAAAAAATACATAAATGGTAAGGAAATCAGGCTCTACAGTATGTTATTTGAAAAGAAAAATATCTGATACTAAGCGAAGCAGGTTGTATAGCAACCAGTGCAGTCCCAGAAGATGCAAGGTGTTGCCTCTCATCATATCTGAGGTCGGTAGTTATGTCATGGCTGCCGCTATTTAGCTAAAACGTCAGTGAGCTGCGTGGTACATATACCTGTAACTGTATGTAGGCCTATGTCAACTACATCTTGCCAGAAATTATGTTATTCAGTGATATCAACCCATTGCAAAACAAATGTAGATCTATACAAAACCCACTTGGCATCATAATAATGAAGCCATCTAGATGCGGGTGCAACTGCAATTTTTTTCCAAGGGAAAACCCTATAAATGAGGATAGAGGTAAATTCATGTACGTGCACATCTAGGCATCAAGATAAAAATCAGAAAAGAAGGCATTCTTGCCACTTCATGTATGTAAAAAAAATACTTCAGCACCTGAAGCACGAATAAATTTGGGGGAAAATCTTTTTGAAAAGTTCACACACACACACCATTGACCATAGAATACACAAGTTAACATAACCAACAAAGTGGCATCCGAATTTACAATTTAATATCTGAAATCCAATTTTCGTCCTTTTTAGTTCATTGGTGCAAAAAGAAATAATGAGATTGTTTTAGTGATTGTTTATTGGTTGACATCTAAACATAGACCTCAAAGCACATTTCAGCTGAAGAGAGCAATTGAGAAAATTAATTTATACAACTTCCCAAATGGGAGATATTGTGAGCCTTTTAAGGGCTGGAAGAAAAGAAAGCGTCCCACACAAAAAGGGAAATTATATTAATAAAAAAAAATCACTCAGGATTTAAAAACAAAAGTCATAACTTGTGAGTTGAGCTCTAGTTACATGTAGCAAGGTATGGTTTCTCAATATTAATAACATGAAATTAAATATGCATGTGCCATTTTAGATTCTCAAAAAAAGAAGAATTTTATTGAATAGCTTTTTTGTTCAGAGTCAGTGAACCCCATCCTTTGCAGCAATATTGGCTGTGATAACTTAAGGTAGCACTTTTATCCACCCTTTTCAAACAGATATGGTACAAAAATTCTTAATTTGACAAGTTGCAAATTTCTAGTTGACAGTTATGAATAAATTTGTGATTTGAATTTGTTAGTGTAGAATTTGCTGGTATTTGGTTTTGCGTACTGATGAAATTTTGCTAGAGACAAATTTAATTATCTTTTTTTGGGGGGGGGGGGGGATCGGAGACCCTGCACAGATTCTAATCTTAGTAAAAATGTAGTTTTCACGGATTAATGCTGAGAAACTCATAAAAATGCACCTTGCCAAAGGCCAAGACTCTAAGGCATATTTCACGCCAGATTTTCATTTGAAGATTACCTCTTAAAAAAGTGGAATTATTAATTAGTTCACTCTTTCAGACGACAGGCCCTAGTGTTATTGATTGGTAACTTGTCTGAATCAAAGCCCAACCAAGTCTGTCTATCTTCTCTTGACTGCTACAGGCTGTTCGTGCATGACTACCATACGTTATTAGCAAGTCAATGAGAACGCTAGTGTGTGTGTACATTGGCAACCGGCCGCCGTCCACAGTGTGCGTTCTATAGTCGGCAGTGACTTAGGCTGGCCCAATGTCAGCCCACAGCAATGCGGCTGAGGAGCCGAGTCAGTCGGCGCCTGGCTCTGCTGCAAGTGGGACCAGTCAACAACGCTCTGCCTGGGTCGAGGATGAAAAACAAGCCCTATGCGTGGAGGACAGCACTCCAGACGGTCAGAAAAGTAAAAAGAAGAATAAATTAAGGCACAAGACCGAGGTAGTACCAGAGACTGGGGAGTTGGAACGGGCTGCCTCGCCTCCGACTGCGGGCGAGATCAACAGAACCATGCCTCCGGGGGGCATGACTAAGAAAGGTCATCAGCAACAGCCGAGACCCGGGAGTACGGCGTCCGGCAAAAGTCGGCGGTCGGCCTGGGACGCGGCCGAGACAAAGGATGTGGAGTCGCCGCGGCAACAGCAACCACCGGAGGAGAAGAACTTGTCCAAGAAGCGGCCGGGGAAGATCGCCGCGGAGATGGGCAAGAACGGGGACGTGCAAGTGCGTTCGGTGGAACTGCAAGAAGTGAACGGCAGCCGCGGGATGCGCGATCGCGAGGAGTCGCGACGCGGCTCCTCCTGCATGGAATCAATTAAGGGAATTTCCAAGGTGTTTCAGTCCAAAAAGTTCAAGTCCCCCCAGCTGGAAAGGCTGTACCAGCGTTACTTTTTCAGCTTGAACAAGAGTTCTTTATCGAACCTCCTTGTACTAATTGATATTATCCTGGTCGTCATGATCTGCTTTTACTACATCCCGGGCTTAACTTTACCCGTAACGGGGGTATTGCTGGGATTACTTATCATTGTGTTCATTGTCATGTTCGCCCTGTGCTACCGGAGTGCTTTTAGCCAGTGCCAGCTCAGCGTTGTGTGCTATGTCGTGATCGTTTCGTTAGCAGCTGTGACTGCCATTGACGTGTTGGACGCGTCGGTGCGCTCCGCCTCGAAAGGGGTGTGGACCACGCTTTTCTTCATTTACATGGTGTACACCCTCTTACCGATCCGAATGCGATTAGCTGTCATAAGTGGGTGCTCGTTTGCAGTCATCCACACAATTTGTGCAGTTGCCAAGAATCATTCGGATACGTTTCTATGGAAGCAGGTGAGTACATTTTTGTTTGAAAATATTATATTTTGTTGGTAATTTTTTTTAATCATAAAATATTTATTCTAATAGGACTAATATTTTTAATTCTATTTCTAATAAGATAAAAGAATGTGTTATCCAGACACCAATTTGTTTGGTTGTATACAAAGTCTGTAGAGAGTTGCATGCATTTTTAAAGTACAGGGTGAGTAAAAAAAAAAAAAAACCCAAATGTGGGGACCATTGTTTTAGTGAATTTCTGCATGTAGCACTTTCAAAATCTAGGATATAAAGCCCAACTCATAAGCTCTCTTTTAGTACAAGAATCATTCAAATCACTCATGTACTTTTCAAGTTACGGAATTTTAAACACAACCACCATTGTCCTTGGATCACAAAAAGTTCAGTGTTCTTCCAGCAAAACGAAAACAAATCACATAGGGATGTGTGTGAATTGTTTTCGATTTGATGAAGGAACGCACACCTTTTTTTGTGATCCTTGGACAGAACTTTAAAACGGCGGTTGTGTTTAAAACTCAAAATTGAAAAGTACATGAGTGATTTGAATGATTCTTGTACTAAAAGGAAGCTTATGAATTGAGCTTTTTTATCCTAGATTTTGAAAGTGCTACATGCAGAACTTCACTAAAACAATGGTCCCGACATTTAGGTTTCGTTTTTTTTTCTTTTACTCACCCTGTATTTTCTAACAAAATTGTTTCTCAGTCCCAGGTTCATGACTCTTTCCAAATGTTTGTGATGACTGACCTTCATTGAGATTTAGTCCTTCATATCATGAAAAAAGTGCCTCGGGATGCAACAATCTTTCTCAATTTTTGTTTTCCCGTAAAATGTGCCTATGGCACTTCATCACAAGCCGATTGAAATGTGTGGAGAATTAGCGATGAACAAGTATTTAAGTGTGTGGTAGGTGGCAGTGCTGCAGCCAAACCGCCGAAACGAACAGAAGGGAAAAAGCTAATGCCCAGAACATGAGATCTTTGAAGACCAACAAATGCACATAAAGTCAGGTCCTGCTGACTGAAAGTACAATATCATGATTAATGAGACAAAATGTTGCAGAATGTTCAAAGTTTCATGCAATGAAACTTAAAAGAAACATTGTCCCAGTGCATGCATTTTGATAACACTTGCGCATTTTGACAAGAAATGAAAAATGACAGGCAATTTAACCATATATAAACAGCTATTTAATTGATCAACCATCAACTGTAAATGTTGGTGTCGTTTGCCGTGGCTTTTGTGGCATTTGTGCCGCTGCTTGTGAAATTTGCAGAATGTTGACTTTGCTTCCAAGTAAACAGCTATTAAAGTCAATTAATCATGCGTGCGATACCAAGCTTTTGTCTTTCACAAAAAAAAAAAATAGGCTTCGTCCCTCGGTTCGGAATGTTAAAGGTCCCTAAGTTAAGTGTTGTCCTAAAAGCAATGCTAAACTTGCTATGGCATTTGTACATGACATGGGAAAAAAAAAATTGTCCTGGCATAAAAGCGGTCCGTGCTGCTGACAACTGTTCACTCGCACTGGGTACTTTATCAAACTTGTGTACATTGATGCAACCTTTGAAGTAAAAAGCCCATCAATTTCCCCCGAGCAGGATGATTTACGAACCGGGCTAAAACAAAAGTTTGTAAACAAAATGCCAGGCAAAGAGCAATATGTGCAACTATCCATTGAGAAGCGTGGACATGTGTGCTTTCCCACAGGTTGTCCAATGCACCTGGGGTTTGGATGTTTACAGAGCTGACTAAATTAAGCAAAACAAATATGTCTCTATTTCTGTAACGAGGCTGCAGAATTGAAGACAGAAAAACAAACAGTCGAACCCCAAAACAAAAAGCTGTTGAAAGATTCAAAATGTATGGTGTCAATATGTTGTCAGTCATTCCAGTGGGAAAGTAGGCCTATGGGCAATTATGTACAGAAAAATCTAATTACGCTTTTTTCCCATTGGACTTTGTGTGTAAGTTGCTTTAAGAATAAATCAAATTAAATCCAGAAGTACCAAATTAAGAATTTCAATGTTTTTCCGGTGTTTTTCCACTTGATATTCATTACGGGAGCTACATGTACGTACATTTATTTACGTGGTTTATAGTAACCAGGAAAAATTGAATTCTGTACCTCTAGACACCTACGGTATATGTAGTTATCGTGTAATTTTCAGGGGAAAATTGGAGAGAGTTTGTCCGATATGACTGCAGGATTTTCATGAGGTCATGGGTCGTGCACCTTTGACCTTTTGTTTTTTTTCCCAGGAGAGAGCTTCAGGAGTTCCATAGCAAATATCAAACTTGAAAAAGCAGTCTAGATTTCAAATTCAGAAAATACAACTTTTCAAGCAATTTTACAGTACACACCGGAACATCGTTGTGTGGCTCTAAATATGGAGGAAGTCCAGTATTTGAGACACATTTATGGGGATAAGGGGAAGGTTGCATCAGTGATATGGAAACCTTTATTTGGGTGGGGGGAGCTTTTTCAGAAACTGCTGTTTGTAAAAATAGCCAAAGTTTACACCTTTCACAGTTCTGAACAAGATCATGAAGTTTTATGTAAGGCCCAAAAAAAATAGCTATGCCTCCGATTACATGACATTTAAAAATAGGGTAGGTAGGGAATATTTTTTTGTTTGGCAATATTTTGTGTGTATGATCATATGGAGGTGTCTGCATGTACATGTACATGTAGTCATGGGTAAAAGGTAGTAATTGAAGATTTTCATTTTTTCCTTTCATTTCCCCCCCCCCAAAAAAATTAGGGTAGGGGCTGTCAGAATAGGGTAGGTAGGGTAACCGGAAGCTATTATTTTTAGGGGGCCTAATACAACACTCCTCCTAATCCTACATGTATGTGCTCTCAATTTCTTTTCCCAGAGTATTCCACTTCTTGGGATCAGTGTGTGTACAAACTATTCAAGCACCGTCCCCCGTTAGGTTTACAGGGACATTGTAAGAACTGTTTGTCCTGCCTACCGGTACTTGTCTCCGCGCTTTGCGCGGCTATCAAATAAACAAGGAGTAGCTCGAGTTAATTGTGGGGCTTGCTAGTTGGGCCTCCCAATCAATATTACAACTGTAACTCTATGAGGGGCTTAACAACTACACCATGGCGACGGGGTAAATGTACACTTCTTCACATCTTAAAGGGACTGTGGCTATACAGGCTGAGTCAAAAAGAGAATGATCAGGATTAAGGATTTTTCTCCCTTAATTAAAAAGTAATTAGATTTGACACGCCAATGAAGCATTAAATGAGCAGTTCTTCCGCTTGTTTGCAAAAAGGAATGACTGATTTGATCCATGCTATGAGAAGTTATGAAGATTTTACTAAAAGAATCTATTTTTACAGTTGTCCATGGAATGCCATTTGAAACTATTGGGCTGAGTGAGAACCAGAGAGTTCACAAAGGCATTAAGAAATGAGAATTTTATAATTTTTGTCCAAGACTGAAACATTATTTTTACTGTAAGATTGTGAGTTTTGAGTATGAGGGATTTTTTTTGGAAATAATGATGGCGATTTTTATCTGTTTTCCTGTGCAAGTTTACGTTCATTCATGAAGGCAGGAAAACGCCCTTGTTTCATTGTATAAATATAATTGGTAAATTATCATTCGTGGACAGCTGAATTTTGTGATAAAATCTAGACATTTAACTTGTACACATAGAAAGCAAATTAACTCTTTCGCTACGGAATTTAATTTTTGTCCCAACTGGACGTAATTAAAAGCTGAAAATTCCGCCGAGCGTTGATGTGGGCGCCACCATCTTTAAATGTATCTCCGTAAACAAACTGCTCACAATAACCAAAAGCGCACCCCGGCCAGACGGAGAGCCGCTGGTAGCGGCTCAAACTAGGGTCAGAGGTTATACGATATAAATTATGTAGATATGGCCCACGTCATGGGGATACCATGTTTATTTATAGCGACGCAACCGAGCCGCTGCCAGCGGCTCTCCGTACGACCTGTACAATTTGTATGTGCCGCTGTCAGCGGCTCGCCGTAGCGAAAGAGTTACAATGTAAGTGAAATTTTGACTAAGTTACTAGTCAATCATATGTACTGTACTTTGTAACTTTTACTAAATGGAGCGAGCCACATATTTTTACAAATATAATTTTCTCAATAGGTAACCTTCTTTTTGTCTCAAGCTGTAGATTAGAAACACACACGTACATAGAACGTTCGATAATTTTGAGTGGGCAGACTTTGACTTCTCTCATTAGGGTTACAGTTGACATTTGTTTGTGTGGAGGAGTATGGCCTAGTGAAGGTTAGGATTGGTGACGCAAGATCAGAGGGTCTGGGGTTCGAATCCAGCTGCTGGCCATATGTTGTCTCCTCTGGCTTGGAGTTGACATTTGGTTGTGTGGGGGAGTATGGCCTAGTGCAGGTTAGGATTCGTGACGCATGATCAGAGGATCAGGGGTTCGAATCCAGCTGGCCATATGTTGTCTTCTTGGGCTAGCCACTGCACCCCCACTTGCCTCTCTCCACCCAGGGAGTATAAATGGGTACTGGCAAGTCCGGCATTAGCTGGGGCGTAACCTGCGATGGACTGGCATCCCATCCAGGGGGAATAGAAATATTCTCAGTCATTTCATGCCCATGAAACCGGAGATAACCGCCAGCCTGATGGGCCATATTGGCTCGTGACAGCCTTTACTTTTGCTTTGTACTTTACATGTAATTGTGGAATTACATATTATACGTGTACAGTACCATACGGTTACATGTTTTAATTAGCTATAAAGTTCTTTAAATATGTTTGAATTTCCGTGGCGTTCATCTTGTGAAAGAAATGGCAAAGTAAGTGTGCAGTGAAGACAGTCCAACAAATTCTGCACTAATTTTATGAATAAACTCTCTTGCACTACTCTTAATCAAAAGTTAAAGGCATACAGCATTATTTTCAATATCCCAACTGATTTATTATCAAAAGGCTTTCATGGATTTATGATCGTACTGGTACTAAATGCCCTGTGAAATTATTCCGTCCGGCTTGCTGTCATTTAGGAGAAATCAAGAAATGTAGGTGATATCCAACAATCAGTCAATTGACAGATATTTGGAAATAAAGAGTTCTATTGATGACATCATGTTTTCATGATCAAAAGTTGTGCATTGTTTTCACTCTTTTCTTGAAGAGTGTAATATCCACTGAGCTGAAAGTTCAACAGGTTAGGTTTTGAACATTTTCCTTTGAACTTTGAGTGTTGCTATATAAATTACTTGAAATAAACAAAAATGCATGATAAGTAAATGTTGTACATGTACATGTGCTTCAAAAACTTTGCCTCAATTAAAATGCAATTTAGTTAAGACCTTTGCATGAAAATGGATACTTCCTGAAGAAAATTAACAACTTGAATTCATGGTTTTTATACACAAATCCACCGCAGTGCATGCAATCTCTTTAATGTAATGTAGCGTCATTCTGGAGTCCAGGGAGAACCGTGAAGGGATTATATTGTACTGTTGATGGCCTAATCTGTCCATTGTTCAATGCTGGCAATGTGCACTGGGCCATGGGCTAATCCCTGCCAAGGATCTGATCTGCTATTCATTGCTTAATGACATTGTCATGGGACTTAGACTATAACTGACACCCAGCTAACTGCAGAGTTGCCCAGGCTACATACACGTACATCAATAGGGCCAATCGCTGGATGGTTTTGTTTGGAGAGTGTGAACAAACTGGTATTTGGAAGGAAAAAAGTGTTCGGATGGGCGGGGTTAGGGTTGGGATTTTGTGGAGGATGATGAAGGGGTGTGCCGGAGGGCTATGAGATCGAAAATGTTGCATATCCTTGGAGTAAAAGGATAGGAATATCTCATGCGCAACAAGTTTTTGAAGGGGGGCAGTTATTGGAGGGATAAGTCGGAAGGGTTGCAGCAGTGATGGAAAACCCTCTTAAGAGGGGAAATATTTTAGCGAAAAACCCATTAGTTTTGACTTTGTGGTAATAGGCAAATTTGGGCACGATAATGCAACACACATGTTAGCCATTAGATATGAATTTCATTGCCCAATTGTCCTGCATACGGTACATGTACAGTACATTCTGTGTAACTTTCTTATAGATTTACGGAACTGTCCCATTACTATGTTGGTTATCCCAAGTACAAACAGGAGATTGCTTTTGAAAATAATGTATTTAAGTTTTTATCAAGGGAACAAATTTGAAAAGAAGATTTGCACATTTATATTTTTTTTATAAAATTTTTTTTGGCCTCGGACTGAACAAACGGACAAATTGCATTTTAAAATTTAAAACTAAGACAGATCTATCAGTTAATCAAAAATAAGACCTACAAGCTACGCTCATCACCTTTTGATTTTGGCAAGATGTTTGTGCCAAGATGCTTTTAACAAAATTAATCTGCTGAACCAACTGCTTTCATGATAGTGAATGTCCAGCATGGATGTTATAAAAAAAAATCCTCCGAGGAAGATACGAAAGACGAATGTCTTTAATTTGATGAAGATTTTTGGCCTCGGAGGATCCGTAACCATCAGTGCCAACACCTGGGGATATTCTTATGGGCCCAGAAATTAAGTGCATTAAGTGGGAGCCGGTTGTCGCCTTTGGTGCGGTTTGATTCGTGGGGACGCAAGCTTCCCGACGGCAGTGCCAGTCAAACAAGTGTCAGGAGTCAAGCGGCGCGTTGGTGGGACACGGCGGCGCAGGATGGGATACATAGTCCAAAATTGAGGCCTATGAATCTTAAATAAGAGACCCAGTATTTAAGATAGTGAAATGAAACAACCGGTTTATGCACATTGTACATGTATTTAAAAAGAAACATACCTCCTCAGTCCTCACTATTTCTCTCATTTTCTCCACATTTATGCTCTCAAACTAAGGGTCCATCTTTTGAAGAAAAAAAAGACATTTTGGAAATTAACCAGTAGACCTACCGGTACAGACGTTAAAGCACATGGCTTCCATTTTATTGTTAGAGCTAGGACCACAGGTTAGCACATTAATTTTTTCACTGATCTTCAATAATACCGGTCTTCTCAATAGTCCTAATACATGTGTACAGGTCTACCGGTAGCCTATTTGTTTTGGGTGAAACATTTGTAATGTATCTTCTAATACAACCATGTGTGGGCTTACAAAAAATCCCAGATGCCAAACTGAATCCAAAATGCTCTTTTGGAGCATAGAGGAACACCCCCCCAAAAAAGTAATTAATGAACTTCACTTCAGAGTGAAATACATCAGAAATTGAAGCTATTCAATAAATTTCGAGGATTTCGAGTATTTGTTAAGAGCATGGCATTGATTTACAATGCGTGGCAGTGAAGTGTACTTTTGCTAAAAGAAAAAGTGCATAAATAGCGTACAGTATGTACTACCGGTACCTTTATCAAATTACTGAAATTGACATTGCTTTTTTAATTGAATTACAAAAGAGGCCATTCGGAATTTGTAGTTACCGTATTTACAGCCAACTGCCATAATTTTTTGATGATTTTTAAATTGTTGTAAGGAAGTTCACATGTAACTTAGGAATTTTGGGAGTTGGGGTTAAAAAAGAATGGGGGGTGTTGACATGCATAAGTTGGGTTCAATTTGGAAGAGGTACTTACTTTCTTATTATGAACTACAATCCTTTTTTCCTGTCAAAGTTTCTGATGTGGGTGGATACGCCTCCAGAAGATGGAAGGGTTTAAGCGCCAGTGGACAGTAGTATGATTCATGGAAATTCTTGTAAAATTCAGCCACCAGAGCACAACTCATGAGTGTTGCCCACCACTAAAGCAGCACTCATGATTAACATTCTGGCGGAGAGAGAAACGGAGTCTGTGAGCGGCAAATTGGCAAATTTTCTTCCCCCTTATATGGGGAAAGGCCAGGTTCCCCCTCCAGCCAAATGCTGCATTAATATCACCGGTGAATGGCTCCTAAATTACCTCCCTGCTGCAGGGCTGTTACAGATTGATAGGGCCCTGGCGTCTTAGACCACAATCAGACAAATTGAAAACAGAGAAGAAGAAGGGGGAAAAAAAAACAGTGGAAGAAACTAAAGGTGATCGGTGGCAAATTGTGCAGATCTAGTATCTGCAAACATGTCAACTGGTGTTGAGGCGGTGGTAGACGCAATTTCAATGTGTCTCGGCATATTTATTGCCTATTTTTCTTGGGGGAAAATTTAATAGAAAATTCTGATGTTTGACAGAGAATCACACATACACGTAGATTTTGGGATCTTCAACAGTTTTGGAATTGAGTTAAATTGCGTTCACCTCAAGAGTCATTTCAGATATTGTTGTCATGTACAGTGTATCCATTTCTCAGTACATATTGCGTTTCAAATGAGTCTACATTAAGTTGGCATTAAAAACAAAATATGCTTTAGGGAAGTCCTCCGCAGTTGTAGGATTTTTTTATTTTTTTTTTACAAATATGTTCACATTGCTTATTTGAGGCCTAGATCACAAAGTATCTCCATGCTAAAATATATAATCATTTAGGTACATACATGTACCGGTAGCTCATACAATTGTTATAATTTTTTTGAAATCAAAACTTGATTTCAGAATTGTGGGGAGTAAATTTTGAAAAGATTTTCCTTGGAGGATACATAAGTGATCGGTCCAAAAGTGTGTATGCAGAAACTATGCACTAAATTCTCGATCTTTGTTGTTCAGAATATTTATAGACTACATTCTATATGCAGTGTCTGACATACCGGTATTTTTGCAGTCCCACTAAATTCACAATTTAGCCTACCGGCACTGTTTGTGAGAGCACATCATTGCAAAAATACATAGCTCCCCTTAGTCATTTTTGCTCTAAACTTTTTTTTTAGGTTTGGTGGTCCCCATAGGCTTCTATGTGTTGAAAATTTGAGCAACGTTAACATCTTTAATTCAAACTGAGCGTAATCTTGTATTTAAGCATTATTAATTTGAGTGAAGACTGTAGGCTATGTATCCAGATATGCTCAACCACAACCCATTCAGCGAAACAACCAAACTGAAAAGAAAAGAAACAAAAATCTCCCTGTCTAACATTTGAACAGTCTACAAATACACCTGGCCTTTCAGCACATAGCCTCCAGGACAAACACAGTTTTACAACCCCACGCCATAGCAACGTGTAACATATCTGCCCATCTCGCGGCCGTGTCAGGTCGAAGGGTTGGTTTTTGAGCTGGATACGGCAGCATTAAGAAGAGAAAAAAAAATTGATAAATCGATCGCAACTCCATCTGAACGCAGCTGCCGTTTTCATTGTGTTTCTAATATGAGCCTCGTTCCTTTCTCTTTATGAGGCTCGCCTTTCATCAGCTCAGCTTTTGAGAGATTCTGGTCATTTTTTGGTTTTCATCTTTAATATTTTTCCCCCCCTGTTTATTAATCATATTAAGTGAAAAGCAACGATGTGCATTAAGGGGCAGGTCACGCACTTGCAAGGGCATTACTTCAAGAAGAGGCACTCGGCCTCGCTTTTGAGGGAGGCTGGTCGTGTCTGACCTGAAGAGGCAGATGCTTTTATCTCTCTCCAACCAAAAAAACAAAACAAACAAAAAAAAGACAAAAATAACTTTATCGTGTCGATTAGGTGGTCAGAATACACAACATCAAGCAGTTATTTTCAAGCCAGGGTTTCAAGATACCAGTACATATACTACATCATTGTATAAGTGTACATAGCTAATATTATTTTTGAGTTCATAAATGATTTATTAAAAAGGTAAATTATTATTAAAAGGGTATTAAATAAGACACAAGAGGAACTGATTATGTACAATGTACCGCATGGGTTTGCTTTCGTCAGTTTTCTATCGAACGTGTACATGTAATGTACAAGCCTTATTCAGCTCTTCATAATTCAACTTTTTCAGTGAAAAACTCAATCATCAACGTTCACAAATGAATTTGCCCTTACCTTGTAAGTGTACTGACTTGTACATGTTTATACATGTACTCAAAGCCTTTTCACGCTATCATCTAGGGGTGTACATGTACATCGGAACCAGGTACCCTAGTACCCGACCACTGATGTCAGGAACCGGTTACCCATACTAATTTTTACAATTAGTTACTTCTCAGACAACAAAAAAGAAAAGTTTTGAATGCCATTTGCGAGGAATTTTCAAAATGAAAACCAGGCCATATGGAAAACCAAAACAGATGTTACGTTTACCGGTATGCATTTTAACATGCGATAGGACGCTCGCGACAGTTGCAATTTACAACATAAAGCTATAAAGCCCTTCAGACAACTTCCGGGATTTGAATTTTGGGGTTGGGTTTCTTTCATGGGTACCCGTGGTTTACTTCAATAGTGTGCCCAGTTCCCGTACTACCCGTCAATACAGACCACTATCTCCCTACCCATGTTGAAGTCAACACGGGTCCTTCGTGAATGAAAACTGGTCCTATCAAACATGCAGGCAGTGCACCGTTCACACTTACATAGTTACAACATACATATTTGTACTCCGCGTTGTACAGAGTGGATTTTCCACCGGGTGGGAAAACCTCTGTACCCTGATCCTAGGGGTTGTTTTTATTCCGTGTGTACAGTGGTACATCGCTATACTGAACACCTCTACACCGAACACCGCAACACTGAATATTCGGCTATACTGAACATCATCTTTGGCTTCCGATTTCTGTGTACAAAATGTACCGAACATAGGCCTACATGTAGTTGTTGAAAAATGGCAAGAGAAAAGCTAAAAAGCGGCTACTATTTCCCCAATGAATAGAAGAGGAAAGCCACCCATTGCTGTAGGTTGTAAGCTAAAAAACTGTTTAATGACATAATTCAATAGTTGGCACTTGTTCAAAGTCGTCTTTCAGTAACTACCAGGGCGTGCAGGGCAAAGTTTTCTGCAGGGCGATTTTTATTGAAAAGTGAGTACCAATTAAAAATTGAGTACCGAATCACTGGCTAAAATCGCTACATACTGAACGGTTGCTAAATATTACAAACACTTTCTGTGGATCCCGCGATGTTATAGCGGCGTATGTACATGCATGTACGGTATATATGTAGAGCACTGGACCTGTGTAGAAACCATGTTGGATTCTTCCTAGTGCGAAAAGGATTCCTGAAATCTGCATGTTGTATAGTGTGAAAGGTTTTATATTTATATCCTCATATGCAGGAATTGCTTGCTAATTAAATTGCAGATTTCCGGTATCCACTTGAACCAACCTTTTGTGTAATGAACATGGTAAGGGAAATGCTCCTTTCTCCTGAGTTGTTGTCTACAATCCAGGACACTATCGGCAGTTTATCAAATTTCAGGAGATATCCCATCCTGGGTTTTGTAATTGAAAAGTGCATTAAAATCTCTCCTTTTTTTCTCCTTTGTTCAAAGGCCTATTGGGACTCCAGATAATGGATTTTTTGCTATGTTGCTATGGTAACGAGTCCCTCCCAGATGTCCTGCACATCTGGGAATCGGTGAAATGTAATTACAATCACATTTGATTCACAAGTTGAATATCTCGATAGGTTTAGTGTGTGATGACCTGTGGTAAAGTGCTGTTCCCTATTCTCTCCCCCTCCCCCCCCCGGGAAAAAAATGAAAGGACTCAGATTAAGTAATTATATAAAAATGCGTCCCTTTTCTTTTTTTATGAATATATTTTCTTGAGATTTTACTTCAAAAGTCAGTTCAAGTGTTTTTCAAGTTGTCCTCAACTTCAAAGGAAACCTGAAGGAAAAAAACCCTCTGAAATTCTTAGTTCTTGGCTCTTGGTTGGTTCTTCTCCTAAATACTCCACGTGGTAGTTTATACAGGAGGCCAGAAACCAAGCCTGTTCGGTATGGCAATATTTCACGATATTTCGATTATATTTTCATATCGGAAATCGTATCGATCTCATAAAAAAAAATCGGCACATCGTGAAATTGGATATGCCGAAAAATATCGCGATATTCTTTTGAGGTACCGCTTTTTGTAACCAAAGTCAATCCCTTACAGTTTCAAACCATCGCTAAAGCGCTCCCATGAAAAACCGCAAACGACAAATTCACCGCATTGTATTTACCGCGATAGGTCTTACCTATTCAGGGGCGGAACCAACTGACTAACGTCACGTGTATTGGATTTTGCGTCTTCCACGCTGCGCTGCACGTGGTGCAGTACAAACAACACAATTTCACCCGACGTACCAAGTGCCAAAATCGTAATCACGTGCGTGGAGTTAACCGAAGGGAAACGAAGTCTCTGACATTTCGCAAAGAAAATACGGTGCCTGTTTTGTTTTGACGGAAATGTGAATTTGTATAGACAAAACACCACAAATACATGTGCTTGAATTGTAGATTACGACGTCGAGAAGTGAATGTTTCGTTTCGGCACCGGCTCGAGGAGACCATGCCGATCTCGCAAATTTTTTTTCCAGCACCAAACGACATCCGCATACGCACGTTAAGCGCCCTCTACGATACTTTTATGATACGTGGGCACTATATATTGATTAGTTTTCCACTTTTGAAGCGAGCAATGTGACAGCTCAGTCGATAATTTATTGTGTTTTATACCGCGAGGTTGCGGGTTCGAATCACGGTGTTGCACATGATTTTTTATTATTATTATTATTTTCTAACCTGAGGCTTGGGAGGATTTTATTAAAAAGGGAAATAAAGCCCGAATTTCATATATTTATATTTTTGATTTTCTTTCCATGTTTTTAGAAAAGTATATAGTCCAAAACGTCATAGTGTATTGCGGATGTCGTGCGCGTTTGGGAGCCGGAGAGAAAAAACAAATCGCCACAGGCTAGGCCGACTCCGCGCATGGAGCTCCGCGCAGGCGAACTAGAATCGAATTTTCCTGCACGTATTTTTCCTGACTCGGAACGAGCTTCTCTTCCGTGGTTGTGCCTGGGCACTTACACTTGCTTAGTGCCAAAGCTGTCCCAAACTTATGAAATCTGTTCATATTTTCAGCAACAAAAAACGTCGAAAACCAACTGTTCAGTCGCGGCTTTTATTTCGTTCACAGAACAAAAAATGCGTCACAAGAAATTGGACTGATCCATTCATTTTTTGTAAAGGGGTGTTTCACCCTCATTTTTTGAGTTAACATCGTTTTTCGAAAAAAATCTTTAGAAAAAAAAATATTTTGTTAGTTTGTAACGATGAAGAACTTTTTCTGAACCAGGAAATATTTCGGACTCCATTAAAAAAAATATTATTTGTAATTCTGAAAAGATGGAAATACTGGTAAATTGTTTTCAGTGAAGCACACCCTTGCCGCAATGGTGTGGGCTGTACTATGCGTGCGCGCACGTGTAGATCATGTCAATGTGGCGTGCAATTGCGTGCTTGTGCTTCGTTCTTTCCTCGATATGGATTTCTAATAAATTGCACATTTTTATCCAACATTTCAAGGTAATTTTGTTTTCGATGTTTGAATGTGGAATTTGTTTTCTACCTAAATTGGCAAAGTAAATGAGACTCTAGTCAAATAAACTTGACGATTTTGTTCAGGACATATTGGGTCTTTTTCGCGGCAGTGGACATGCATGGTGGATCGTGACTTCGGTCGTGGTTTTTTTTTTTTTTTGTTGTTGTTGTTGGTTATTCCATTGTTCCATGAATGGAAAAATGACGTCATCACGATAATATCGCGATATCCGATATTTTTTTCACGATATGCCGATTTAAAAATAAATGGATATCGAACAGGCTTACCAGAAACACCGGGGCAAACCCCTTCTTTTAGCGATAAGTGTTTACTGGGTTCTTTTACGTGCATTTATACAACACACGGGACCTACGGCTTAACGTCCCATCCGAAGGACAAAGCAATAATGGTTAAGTGCCTTGCTTAAGAGCACAAGTGTCCGCCTGCGGGCTCGAACCCACGTCACTGTTGCCTCTGAAACACCAGAACGTGAGTCCGGTGTTCTTAACCGCTAGGCCATCACATTCATGTCATTTAAAATACACGTATTTGACATTGTGGTGGTTTTTCAAAGCGCAAGCTTTGTCTATGGCCCTTATGCGTGGAATCTATGAACCGTGTACATTTACCAAAGTACATATTGCATGGACGCCAACGTAATGAGTATGAATACTGGTTTGAGTACATTTAAATGTAATTACCATAGAAACCCCTCGTTAAGTATCGCATGCTGTCATTGCCGGTACATGTAGAACTTTACACTAGATAAATTATTAATAAAGAGCATACACATACACGTGTGCCTTGTGTAGTTCTGCACAACAGAAATCTTTAAATTAGGCATACTGGTACATGTATAGGATCATTTGCTTTTCATGCATTTTGTTCGTTTCCAATAATAACACCACTCAAAATCCAAAGAAGACTGTTCAAAACTTAACCTGTTGAAGTTTCAGCTCAGAAATTACTCATTTTGGAGAAAATAGTGCAAAAACACGCACAACTTTTTGATCACGGAGTGCACTATTTCGTCGGTAGTGCTCTTTATTTAAAAAAATCAGTCAATTGACTGATCATTTGAGATTGCCCATATTTCTTCATTTTTTCTAAATGAAAGCAAGCGAAACAGACTAATTTGACAGGGTGTTAATTTTGATTACCAGTACGATCTTGAATCCAAGTAAGCTGTTCAATAGAATTTTGCCGGGTTATTGGTGGGATAAATGATCTGATATGCCTTTGATGTGCACACATTTAAATAAATGAATCAAATAAAATCCAAATAATTTACATTTGAAAATTGCCTCGCAAAACAAAATTGTAAATTCTTAACAGAAAACTAAGACAAATTTGAGGCACAGTAGATAACATGTTGCTTCTGATTTAGCAATCTGCAAACATGTAACTGTATACTATGTATACATTGTACATGCGCTCTGTATACAATTGTACCTTATGTACATTTACCTGTGTACATGTCCATTACTTTCGGAGTACAGTTTATCAAACAGGTGTGTGTTCTTCGTGCATACGATACATGTAAGTAAATTCAGGGACATGACTTGTTTTCCATGCTTAGTTTACATAAACGCATGTACCCTATGGAACTTCTTTCTCATTTTTCAATCTCTCTCCCCGTTTCCGTGTTGCTGCATCCTCCCTACGTGCGCCAGTTCTCCTGGGGAAGGTTCAGTTGCTAAGAGCAGACGGACACACTGTTTATTTTGTCGCTGTAGAACCGTAATTACGCCATTCAAATGTTCCTGTTTGCACTGGAGAGTTTGGCCAGAAGCGCACGCGTCAGACGTTGGCCCGTTTGAATCTGAGCGCAGTAACACTACACAAGTTTGGTTGGAATTAATTATGTGTGTACACGTGTGTGTACCCACCTAGGGTAATATTTGGCCAAGTTTTCTGTCGAGCTGATTGCAAAATGATAAGATCAAAAATAAAATATATTTACGTATTATCTACACTCGGAATTGAAATGTGAACAATTGCATTACCACAGATTTTTTTTTTATGAACTTTATTGCAGTGCCTATAGATTTTCTGGATTCAACAGAGAACAGACAGAATGGATTAAATATCGGTTGTATTCATAATTTTTATTTGCAACGTGTCACAATACACAAACTTAGTTAAAAGTTTGTGCAAGGTTTCAGAGAAGCTTCAGATTTTCATACTACTGACTGGAGATGTGACAGTTTACCAAGTTTGTCACAAATTGCGTTATTGACAGCGTTGACCACTTGATCGCATCAGCATGGAGTATTTTGTCATGTAAACTGTCATTTCAAGGCTGATTTGGATGTTTATGGTCAAAGCTAAAGTGCGTGTCTCCCAAAGGATAAAAAAGCTCTTCTTTCTCTGATTGTGCTCTGTTCAATTCAATTCAATGTTGTGTTTTTGTCTAGGTTAAACACAGAGAAATTTGATGCCCACTGAAAAGTCTTATCACACACACTACACAAATAACAAAACAATACAAGAAAAATTAAAGTACCACACTTTCTAAAAATCAACATCACACAGTATGTAAATCTGAATTAAAAAAACACCATTTACTTCATGACAGATAATAAAAAGAATGAAAATCATAGGAAGTGTTCAAACCAAAGTCCAGACTACAGGCAGGCTTGTAGTGCATGACTGCTACTTGTATAGCATTAGGAACAAATGCTTGCCTGGATCAACAATGTAAAGAACCTGGAACATGAATACAGATACCTGATCAATATGTAATGGATAAGAGGGGTCTTGGATAATCTCGGAATATTCGATAGAACACGTTTTTCATACAATGAACCAATTGAGGGAAGATCTGTACGAGTCAATCACTGGGCGGTCTTCCTCCGCCTATCCAATTTCTACATTTTTTCTTTAGGCAGGTTGCCAGAGTTAAAAGTGAGAACACTTTGAATCAAAGATTGATAAAACTACACGCTTCTCCAGCCATTTACAGCCATATAAGACATTGTTCCAGCAACAAATTCTAGGAAGAATTCATCCAGCTTCTTCCCACGCACTTCCTCACTATATGGAACACCTTACTGGTATCCTGTTTTCTAGTTAATTATAATTTGTCCCAGTTCAAGCCCAACATCAATACTTACCTTTCTACAAGTTTGAAGTAATTTTTCTTTTTTTCTTAGATTTCCTTTTTTTCTATCATTTCGTTGTGTATCTTTCTTTGTGTAACCATGGTAACTGGGTCCAAATTTAAGTGGTTCCAAGACATTGGTGGTTCGGGGCCAACTGTCCCCCTTTATCACTACACAAGGCTTGGGCAACTTTTCATCATAATTGAAAAGACTTTATTTGGAAGTTTCAATCAGGTCCTTTTGCTTTTGAGAAAACTATGCGCAGTACATGTACCCCGATTCATGTACATGCAACACATGTACATGTAATCCTCTTCCCTGCCATGCCTTTTACACACTAGTCATCAACATTTCAAGCAAGTTATGGGACTAGTCAAATACAGTCAACAGACAAAAGTAGGCAAATGGTTGGCACAGCTGGCTTATCAGTCACCTACAATCAAAGCATACCGGTAGCTGTATCAAGTTACATAAACAGTCACAGCCAGTCAATCCTGCTTTATGTACGGTAGGCTGGGAACTCTTAAAGTTAAAAGCAGTCACTTGACTGATTTTGACTGAAAGGACAACTTTACAGTTCTACAGTTCATATCTGTTTTTATGTATGGGTTTTGTCCTTTTAAAAATGTTGCAAACTAGACATTTGCAGTCAATTCGAAAGTAACTCCTGAACAGAATTGGGCTCTGCGAAAGGTTCAGAAATGTTTGGAATCACCCAAGTCTACTTTTTGCACCCGACCACCCCTCCACAAGCAACCAATCATCACACAGACCTCCTTTAAGTTGCAGGCCATCACCTTGCTGTGTATGTAAGAGGGGAGAAACCCTTTGATTGGAACGGTAAATGCCAAAGTAGGCCAATCTATAACCTGGCTGCTGTCTTTTCTTCTTATTTTGGGGTAAAACTCGGGCGGTTGGGGGGGGGGGGACGAAAGGCCCTGGCCCAACGGTAACCCACTCCAGCCAATAATCTGCATCGTGGAGTACACCGTACATGGTCCGCGTCTCCGGTTCGGGTGAAATTACCACTTCTCCCCGATCGACGCGGCCTATAAATAGATATTAATAAGGCCCGGATTGGAGGGTCCAACTCGGCCGGGGAGGGATGGGGTTGCATACGCTAGGCAGGTGCGGTGTGTGCACAGCATCGGAAATTTATACACATGTGCATGTGCACTGTGGCGCCTTTGGTGCTGTCTGTGGCTGTTGCATGTCTTGTTTTGGGTCACAGTGTGGCTGTTTCCTGTGTTAGTTTCTATTTTAACCTACAGTAGATACCAGTCCTCCTCTATTTAATCTGTCCTTTGTTAGTCCTTCCACTCCATCCTCTGTGATCTTCACCTACATGTACTCTGGTGTGCCCACACCCAATGACTCCCTTTTGTGTTTCTCCTTCCAACCCTGCATGCTTGTGAGTACCCTACCGTACATGTTAAGTTCTTGTAGGTTCTTCTGTCATTTTGCCTCTGAAGAAGGATTTGTTACATGTTAGTGCGCAACGTCAGGCCGCATTAATTTATTTGATATTTCAGGTCAATCCAGTCAGTAAGCAATTCGTAGCAGTCCTATTATTTTTCTATTTTAGCTACACCGACATGAACTGTATGTTGTATACAGCAGCAGAGATGAAAGTTTAAACCATCACGGTATCCCTGTTATACATTCAGTAATGCAATCCACAATAGGACTGTCCCAAATATTTGATCATCAACCCAATATTCAAATAGCTTTTTGCTGCTTTGAATATTCAAAAACAAAAAAACTATGCACATGGACACACACGACTGTGACGTTGCTTTATCGTATAGTTGCAGCGTTTCATTGTCATGTGCCACTTTTTTGGTCAACGGTAAGCTTTTGGTCGACAGTTGTTCATGGTTTCTATCCTTCCAGCAGGTTAAAGCCCTCGACAGTTATAAAATCGTGCAAAAAACTACATACCGATCGCTGCACGAAAATGTTATTGGCGTGCTCTGCATGCTACTTTTGACCGGCGCGTCACGCAGTTGCAGCTGGCAGTTCCGAATATCTGAATATTCGGTCAAACACAGTTTTGAGTAATCGAAACTATCGTATATTTTTTGAAAACAGACAGCCCTAATCCACAATTACAATAATCTTGGCCATTCAATATTATCCTCTCACTGACTGTACTGATACCAGCTCAGTAAGCCAAATCAGTACTCCAACCGTGCATGTGCACAAGATTCAACAATTTTTTACTTTGAAATACCGTAATTGAGGCATAAGTGCACACAAGATAGTGGGGGGGGGGGGTGATAACCAAGTCTGGATTCTGCAGTATTTCCTGCAATCAAACAGATAATGGAAACTTCTGTTTGAACAAAAGTTGAGGCATAAACAAACACTTTCTGTCCAACTTTTTTGAAATGTTGTGCTGACATCCGAACAAGACATTTCTTTAATTTTGCTGGTACCCGCTATGATTTTGCATGCCTACAGCAAATTGGTTATCCTGTAAGGAAAATGGTCAAATCTTGATGTGCACATGCACAGTTGGAAGACAGGACTGGCTTCATTTTCTTGAAATTTTTCTCATTTGAATTTAACATGCATCCAGATTTGGCGCAGTATTCATCAGGGGAGGATCCAGGAATTTTTGCAGGGGGGGGGATGTTTCATCAGCAAAAAATTCTGAAATGTAGACAGGTTTTTTTGCCAGACACTAGGCCTCCGTAAAATCAAAAGGGGGGGGGGGGGCTGGTACCATATTTCAATAGGGTGCACTGTTTTCTAAGCTGCCTCTGTCCATATTTTGAACAGGCGGACAGAGCGGGGGAGAGGGGGGTTTCGCATTATTTTTTTTAGGAATTTATGAATTGTTTTTTTTGGACAGAGCTTGTTTTGTTTGCATTATTTTTTTTTAAGGAAAATTATGAAATTCTCTTTTTGGACAGAGCTTTTTTTGTTTGATACACCCCCCCCCCTCCCCCCCGATCCGCGCCTGTTCATATTTGCTTTTTTGGCCAACTCCGACAAATTATGTACTTGAAAATCATAGTAGCACTTGGCGAGATTTGGTGCACAACTATTTGTGCATTCACACAAATCTGTCTCGATATATTTTATGATTGGTGCGACACATGCAACTGATTATCCTACATGTATTTGTGTAAATATGATAGCGTACATGTACATACATTGTACATGTACGTAGTTGACACTGTCTTCTCAAAATTAATTATGCATTACGCATCAGTAAGGTCAGACCAATGTGTTATGAATAGAAAATGAAATCAGATTTATTCCATGGATATTGTATGAGAATATAAATATAATCTATAATAAATATTGGTCCCGAGCCTGCGGGGAACGAGTGTATTATTGATGCCTCATCGGCTCGCGCCGATCCAATTAAATTTTAAACAGGTTTACGGCATTTCTATAATCCTCGGGACAAGAAGGCTGTCAAAAGCATCTCACAGAAGACTGTATTTGATTTGGCTGCACAGACAGTTGACTTATTTGATAAAAAAAATATATGTATGAAATTCAGAAGATAACGTGATATAAATTTATCATTTTGATATAGCGAAAAACTGTTGTGCAAAGAGGCCTAAATGCAGAATTTGTTTAATAGCTGAATACAATTGTTAAAACAAGACATCTGACAGAACGAATAGTGTAAGTCTGCTTCCATGGTCGTACAAAAAAAATTGGCTTTATATTTGATTAAAAAAAGCAATGGACAGTGAGACGATTGTTTACAAACTACTGTAAAATACATGTATTTGCTATTTTGACCTGGAAAGAATGGTTAATTATAAAATAAAGGTTTAATAACAGTTAAATATACGGTTATTATATTTTAACCTGTCGTTATTAATACAGACAGTTAAAATTTGTAAATTTTTGTAAATGTGCAGGTTTTGAAAAATTTGTTAAAACTTTGAAAAATAGTTTGTATCATTTGATGATGACAGAAATCAACGAAAATGTGTGACCCAGTGCTCTTTAACATACGTGTACATGTACATAATGTACATGTACATGTTTAAGTGCGCATGTAAGATGCCAATGATTTTCTGCCTTTTCGTAATTCAGCTGAAGCCAACATTCTTTTTGAAACAATTCAGTTTTTGGAGCAAACTGCAGATATTCTACCGGTATGGGTAGTTTAAGAAACATTAATATAAAAACCTCTACAAATATGTCAATTCTGAGGTGCAGGTTACGAATTGTTTTGGTTTAATTTTCCGACAAAATTGATTGACTGTACTTTCATTTTAAGTTTACTCCCCACTACATGTAGGCCTACACATGTAAAAAGTAGAAAAACATTTTTTTTAAAAGGTCTCTGACATTGTGTTTGACTGGAATGACACTAAATAATAGGAATGGTTTTTTTTTCCAAACTGATGTTGGCGTAATTATGTATGCAAGGTGACCGTATAATTTCAGCCATTACAGCTCCTGGCCGGAATTAATTTGTTATTGTGATAGTAACATAGCATTTCCACTGCACAAGCTTTATTCACCATTTTTGCTTGTTACTTGTAGGATGGAACGCCGTATTATCGCGGTACTTATCACGTTTCTCGTTCGGAATAAAGATTGCCCACTAACCTTTGTCTTTTAGGTTGTATAACTCTTCCTTTTGAAATTGATATAAAAAAATCCGACGGTGTGGTTTATTCCGTGTACGATGCCTGTGAAAAAAATAGACATGCTCAGAGTGCGTAGGTGGACTCCCTGGATATTATCGTATGCGGAAGTGGTTTTTATAAAGATCTCTGATATTTTCCTGTAACGTTCAAGTTGATTAAAGACTATATCCCTGCAGGATGATTTCTTAAAACCCTGCCTTCCCCAAAGGGAGAACAAAAATCACTGAGACAAGTCTAATGATTGGCAATTAGGGCGCCATTCACTTTACACGGTGTGCCGTTTTTTTTTTTTTACGCTGTCCTTATTTTTTTCCCTTAAAAAGTTTTACGATTTCGCGGTGGAAATATCGTCGTTTCGACGTTTTTTTGTGTTTGCAGCTAGAGAAGGGAACCAGACAATGGAACTTTCACAGACAGAGCACCATTAAAGATTTATGTTAAAATATAGACGGTACCTTTAGCAGACACGGTGAGGAAAAATTTCAGGTTTTTGAAAACGTGAATATTATTAAAAAATCTAAAAAAGTCCGAAAGATAACATTTTTTTAATCGTCTTTGTATACAACGGCAGAAAGTCCTTAAAATGCCTGGTGAACTGTATAAATCGCCACTTCAAGGAGTTTAGGCAAAACAACAAAAAAAAAAATGAAATGTACATGTAAATTTATACACGTATAATCAGATATTAAGAGGAAAAATAAGTGTACATACTGTGTACCTGGTACATGTACATGATTATGCAAAGCCTTTTCACAACTCTATGAAGTGTACTGTTCAAGAAGTCTTAATCTTGGTGGAAAAAGTCATATTTGACAGAAAATCGTTTATGGCACAATTAAACGTAATTTACATGTACATTTTGATTGTAAATGTACCTAAATGTCTCTTTAATGTGTGATTGGCCCTGTCAGCAGATCATCATTTCACAGGCAGCACACACCGTTTGATTTGTCACCTGATGCCACACATGAAATAACAACATCATTAGCGCAGAGCAGAACCATTGACTAGTTACACAAGCATACGGCATCCGGCCAGCGCGATACGCAACGCACCGGCTACCATATGACGTGCATTAGTCACGGACCCGTGGCTCGATCGCTGCGCTCGGCGATTTAGCGTCTCGCGCATGGATGCTTGACTAGTCATCCGTTGGGAGGAGTGTTACCATGGCGTTTAATGAAATAAACAAATCATTACTCCTTGACAAGGGAGTAAAGATTAAAACCCTTAGACTTTCTGTCTGTAGTATAAAGTTATTATATACAATATCTCAAGGTTTGCATATAACCGTAGTGGTATTTTTGTCTGATGGGGAAAAATATTGAACTGCTGCTGAAAGCTTTTTTGGAAGTTCAATCGATTGGTGTATTTGATTTGTAAGGTTTCTGAATCCACAAGAGAGGTGTCAAAAAAAAGAAGAATCAGTCCACGCTAGAATTGCTGAAGTCTCAGAGCAGTTTATTACCGGTATTTCAATTGCATGTACATGTACCGCAAATCGATGGGATACAAATCAAAAGTTCACAATACTTTACAGTACAAGTTCAGCTTTGCATCAGAGCCTGTTGTCAAATGTCCCTGATGTCAGTACTTCCATTGAAACCTTATTGTTTTTTGTATATTATTTCTGTATTGGGGATAGCAAGGAACATACATGTACTTACTGTATAGGATCATTTGATTTTGAAATATTTTCTGTTTCAAGCAACAAAGTTGCACAAAAATTCAGAAGGGTGCATACATGTTGTACATGTAACAACTTGACGAAGTTTTGGCAACATGTACATTTTGAGAAAACAGAGAATGTATATACAGCACAATTTTTGGGGTCTCGTAACTGGATTCCATTGCTAATGCACGTAAAAGCATTTGCCCGCTACACCACCTTCAATGATTGTTTTCTTAAGAACAATACCATTTCAGGCGGGATAATGTCACCTGGGTGTTTGGTACCTGTCATATCTTCACTTTGAAAAAGGATAAGTTTCCTCTTTACGTAAATCACTTTTCTGGGTAAATGAAAATGTTCCCACCGTACTGTACGTACATGTACCTTTATCATTACACACTTTCCAAACTCACAACCGGAATGTCACGGCCAACAGACTATTTCAAAACAGTGATGTTTGGTTGGCATACAGGATTTTGTTTGGTAAAGTTTGATTTTCCTGGCTTCCCTTTAATAGTCCAGTTCGCGTGTGATATTGAAAAAAGAATTCAAAGCAATTCCAAAAAGTACCTGCCCCTCCATGTACATGTACCCCGGTACCCAAATTTAACACGTACGCGTACATTAGTGACATGCATGTAAGCAATCAAAGAAAACACCCTAGTGGGCAATTAATTAAACAAAGTTAACCCATGTCTCCTAGAGACTGGAAACTAATTCCAGTGTCTAATTTTCTCATCTACCGCACAAAGTCCACTCCCTCCCCCCCCCCCCCCTGCCAAGACTCTAAGCTGCCTCTGTCAATATAGACCATGCTTTACTGTAGTCAAGGCTTCGTCTGGTTGAAATGCATGACGGCAATTAACTAAATTAAGAAGGCAGTTCGTGTATTGCCGAAGTCAAGTGGTATAGTACTAAATATAGTCACAGGCGACACTCACTATTACATGTGGGCGATTCTAGCATTATGAAAGCAAGTGTAATGTCCGCGACAGAGCCAATTAAGAATGATATCTAATTAATGGTCAAAAGAGAAAAAATCGCTCTTAATCTGTAATCTCCTTGACCTCATGATGAATACCCTGGTACGTGTATAAGATTTGGAAAAAAATATACATTTTTAAGTTTACAATGTATTCACTGAGCTCCTAAAAATACTGTGACTGGAATTGCCCAGGTGTACATGTACATGTACATGTACAGCCCTGTGGTATAACCATGGTGCTACCGGTCGCTCCAAGGTGGTACATGTATTTAGAACTTAATTTCAATTTTCCTGATGGAATATTACGTAAAATATAACTATTGATCTTGAAGCCACGATTCAACTACAAATGAATTGCACCCATCCGAATGCATCAGTAAATATAAATGTGCTGGCAAATTTATGAAGGTTTTTAACGCAGACTGTTTCATGTACTTCAATCCCGGCCAAAATCATGAAAATGGTTGGGACACTTGGAAATAATCTTAGCCTCCCACGGTCACCCACTCCCCCACTCCCCCGGTCAATGTTGTTCTCAACGCGCAATGAGAGACAATATTGACCTGGGGCTGGGGGTTTGGGGGCCCAGCGAGATTTGGCGGAGATTGTAGGTTCACAATCCATTCTGAGACATACATGCGCAAGTATGGTGGATACCGGTACATTTAACTGGTGTACAGCAAACTACATGTAGGTAGGCTTGGACATCCGGCATAAATCTAGCTGGTATGTTGTTGAAACTCAATGGTTCTTACCGGTAAGTCTTGAGATGCTGAATGGTACCGGTATTACACAAACCGGTAATAATAAAAATAACAATACCGGAGTCTTATATAAACAACCATTAGGTACCGGTACTCAAGGCATTGGAAGATATGTCTAAAGACGGGTAAATGAAGTTTATGAGAAATATGTAGCAACAGATGAAAACTGGCATGCAAATGAAAAGGTATTTTCATTGGATGACATGCCTACCAGTACATACCCCGTACATGTACAGTACATATTCTCATAAAATTCATCTTAGTACTTATACAATGTAAATGAAGATTTTTCAAAGTTGCAAATGTGTCCGTAATATTAAGACTACCGATATCTCTCCCTCTCATATGAAAGACATAACAGGTCTTTATAATAAGTATCAATTTTTTTGGCATAATATTTTTGCATTCATCATGTACACGTACATTATAAAACCAATAAACCACTTTCATTGCACAGTGTTATTTTTTATAGGGCCCCCATTTGAGCGATCGAGCCGTCAATCATCTCCCATGGATGAACATGACACAGAACAATGTTTACATTCTCAGAGCATTGACGATTTACAGTGAAATGTATTAGTGAAGCATTGTGAAATGATTACATGCATCCCGTTCCTGGGAAAGATGCTGATTGCTTTTGGTTTGTTATTCTAAAGAACATTTATTCTGAAATGTAATCAAACAGTTTGATAGGTGTCTTACGGTTCAAGTTGGTGTTAACACACTAATTAGTCTATAGATCATAGTGCAATCAGTATCATTTTACATAGGTGGTGCATGTACAGTGGGTATTGAATTGCACGAACGGACGGCCAGATGGATGAGACATGTGGGGTGATGGCATTGTGTTCCCTTTATCCCTTTTTCTAAAGAGTTCACGTCCGGGGTGATGTTTTTCCATAGGTTTCACATGTGGGGTGATGTCCTGAACCACATGTGGGGTATGGTCAGCCCAAATTCGCTGACAAAGGGCAAAATCTAATATTGATTTACATCACCCCGACACAAATTCCATCTTGTGAATAGTTTAATTTGTGGTACGGTACCTGCTGCTACATGTACCGCTACATCAGCTTCGAACCAGCCAACCGATCCCGCAAGCTCGGTGGTTGAGTGGTAAGACGTCTGCCCTGGAAAGCAGGATGCCATGGGTTCGAGTCCCACCTGAGTTAAATGTATTTTCTTTAGCCCCAACAGTCCTGAATCCTCCAATTTTAATATGATTTAGCACACCCCCTAGGGAGTTACCAGTAGGGTTAACTTCCACTCGGGAAGTAACAGTCACACTTTTTTAATGTTAATTTCTGTGATACATGTACATGTACATGTACATGTACATGGAATGTGCGATTGATCATTTTTATGAAGACCGCACCATACACAGTTTAATTTATTTATTAACTATGTCAACAAAAGGAGCAGCTTTTTTAGATGAATTAATATGGTTTTTTTTGGGGGGGGGGGTTAAACGTGTTTAACATCACATTCTTATTGTACATATTACATGTACCGGTACATGCCAACCAAGTTTTAATTAAGGTTTTTGGTTGCTTGCATGGTTTGGAACGTGGAGATCCAACATGTAGTGATACATGTACAGACATGCCTCAAAGTAGTCTGCAGAATTGTACGTGTACGTTTATTTTGTAGATCTGTGTTTGGCCATATCAACCGCTGGTACTTAAGACTTGACTGTGGATATAAGGAACATACCGGTACATCCGTATTTGAAATACACGTACATTTGGCAGCAGTGCCCGGTGTTTATTTCATCAATTTCCCATATGTGTGTAAAAAAAGTATGATTGTAAATGATTTGATACTTTTTTTGCCCTTTAATAGCTTCTGTAGTGTAAATGGATGGAAGAGGTTTTTGACTAGTAGCTCAGGAATGCCTGCATTAAGAGTCAAGCTCTAGCCCTTCTAGTAGAATGTGGCTATAAAACTCTACAGTGACTAAAGTCACTGGAAACTTGTTTCTTAAGATTCAGTCAACGACTGCTTAAGGATATCGCACTCCTCAATAGTGCTGTTGACACCTAGAATAGCCCATATGACACACAGCGCGCATCTTAATTGTCAGAGGTGAGAAGGGGAAACAGCCCAGCGCAGGTACAGCACTTCATCACTGCCAATCAGTTTAAAGTTAGTTTTGCCCCTACAAGACGTTTGTCAAGTGTTTATCAACTAGGAAAAGCCAGCCGTGGGCGATACCTGTAACCTTTCGGTCATAACAGGATGAAGTCCAACAGATCCTGTGGCCGGAATTAAACCAAAAAAAACCTGGTACCCCGCCCTGGGCAGTGGTTTCCGCTCTGACTCGAGGGTTTCCGCGGATGGTCTAAAGCCTATTAAAGGAAAATTCTCTTCGCAAGTATTCCCGGAGGTGATGTTGGGACAGGGAATGAAATTGATTGATAGATTTTGCGGCTGTGGGGGGCAGGCTGGCTGTTGGGGAGGAAAGAGCCTGAACACAATCCAATTTCTGTCATCGGTCCCAGTATTTGGGTTATATTGTAATGGTGATGATAGATCTGCAGTACTGGGAATCTGAAACATGTACATGTACAATTGTAGAATAAACATTGAGTAGATGAATGGCTATACATACATGAACAGTGTAACAATGTTTTCGGAACCTATGTAATTTACAAAACCTCCGAAGCACTTCAAAACATGACTTATTTGGGGCAGAGGTAGTCAAGGTTTTACTTTTTCAATGACTGCCACTGCTGACTTATCATGTTAAAGACGCTGGTCTGCAGACATACATGTACATTTTAATGAGCATACGTCAGCCTTTGTTAATGGCTACATGTTTAAACGGTTCTTAAAAGATTTGCTAAACGTGTACGAAATTAAACGCAAAGTCACATCCTTATCAATGACAAATTAAAGACAAATATAGCCCAACACGATCCCTTGTCTCAAGGTGTTCATTTCGATTTGCAAAATGTATCTGCCTCAGGTCACTGTACGGTAAGCACTTCGTACAGTGTGTAGCGTGCGGCTATTGTTTAGCAGCCAGATATGGTACCACATCAGTGGACACTATCGACGAACGCCTTGACCAAGGCTATGCAAAATCCTGTCTTCTGCCAAGTTTGTCCATACAGTAGAAAGCATGTTTATCCCGTGTCAGTGTCAGTGACCTCTGGGTCCTTTCCATCTCTCAAATGTTTTGTTTCTACATTTCCGGGGGTTATGCAGGTTCGCCAGAGTAGGATCTTGCCAAAAACCCTGCTAGGACGTTGACAATTCAATGAAGACTCAAAAGTTTTAGTCCTCTGTGGCCATTAGCCACGGCAAATTTGCAGTACGGAAAAGCCTGTGGCATCGTCAATATTGCCGTGCTGACAAGCCAGATGCTTTTACTTACCCAGTGTTTGAAATGAATGTACATGTATACGTGACTTGTTCCCTGCAAATGAGAATAAATGAAAATTCTTTGCAAGATGAAAATTCTTATAGTTCTTCAAAACCACAGCTTTAAGAAAAATTCTGCATTATTAAACAAAGTCGGAACAGAATTATAGTACCGGTACAAATTCCCAGTTACATTCGTGTGAATTCACAAAAATGTACACAAGAACAATGTATACATGTACCGGTACATGTGTAGGCCTACTGTCTGTTAATCTGTTTCTTTTGTTAAAGTGAGATACAAGTTTTTGAAGAGTTTTTGTATTTTATTCATTTTTTTCCTGTTTTAATTTCCCTTTCCTTCGCTTCTAAATGTATCTTACTGATTGTTACGGTATGATCGTACAAATGTACATGTAGGAGAGAATTGTACATCTCTAGTGGCCCCAAATGTACTTACCGGTACATTGTAATTTATGCACAAAGACTATCATTGCTTTAAGTAAATCCAATCTATTAGGTTTCAAGCAGTATAGTACCACATCCAAAAGTACATCAGCACTCTTCCTACCCATAAACATGGCTGCCTAGCAACAGGTTGGCACAGTTGCCATAGCAACCTTGACACGCAGTCATACACAGCAGAGTTAAATGCTCGACTGATGCATTGCTGCGTGAAATTCGGATTAATTACATTTTGACCGACAGAAGACATGAGTTGATCACAACGCTTTTGACTTGGAAGGGAAATCATATTTATGATTGGCCTTGCATTTAAAGATATACCGGTAGTCCATCATTTGTAATTTGTGCATTTTGTTCGTTTGAAGCAACAAAAGTGTTTAAAATCTAATGAAGGATACTGAACAACTAACCTGATGAAGTTTCAGCTCAGCTTCAGCTGTGTATTCCGAGAAAAACAGCATTCTAGGATCTCAATTTCAAATCAAAAGTTGCTGAATCATGTTTTGAATTGTTTTGAATTGCAGCTATACGCGATGTCGCACACTGATCCGACGAATTATAGCAACCATGCGCACCTGTGCGTCCTGCCAATGCTTGCGCGCGCGCGCTGCGCCAAATTACAAAACAAACTACTAATTTAAATTTTCCTACGGTGCGTCTTAAGACTTCAAGCTTGCCAGATTAATTTAAGATTAATTTCACAGGGAGTTTAGTCCAAGTATGTTTTTCAACAATAATACGCCAGTTACTTTTTCGGTTGGCTGCAAATGATGGACTATAGCTTTAAGTTGGATGTTAAATTGTTTCTGTGCGTTTTGTATACATACCAGTACTGGTATTTGGTACGGTATGTACATTGTTTGCATATTGTGAAGTGTACAAATGCGTGTAGACGTTGTATAAACTGGTATGTGTGTGTGTGCACATTTTTATACATTGTACACTTGGACTTGTTTCTTGTAATAGTGCCACAAATTAATTTGCTTTTATCAAGGAACTTACAAAATGTACATGTACGATGACTTGCATCTTGAGTTTTATGAAATGGAGCAAATGTAATGTACAGCCAGAGGGGCGTGCATGGGAACTTAGTACCGTAGAACCCGACCACTGATGTCAGGAACCGGTTCCAGGAACCGGATTGGGTACCTGTAACCAACTTTTCAAATTACTTAGTAACTTCTCAAACAATGAAAAAGAATGGTTTTTAATGGCTTTTTGTTGGGAATTTTCACAATGAAAACCAGGCTGCCGGTACATGAAAAACCAAAACAGATTTCATGTTTATGTGCAGTTTTTAAATGCCCGACAGTTGACGCTCGCTAAAGTTGCAGTGTACACCGTAAAAGCGTAAAGCTATAAAGCCCTTCAGACAGCTTCCAGGATTTGAATTTTGGGGTTGGGTTTCTGTTACTCGGTTACCTGTGTGTTACTTCAATAGGGTACCTGGTTCCCGTACTACCCACAAATGCCGCAAGTTGGGAAATGTTTGGCACTGCAACTGGAGTTACAGAGTGCATCAGAGTGCTGTGTGAAATCTGGTGTGCTTTGTAAAATTCAGACTTGTCAATGTGACATCTTTACCTGCCCATCTCCTGTCCTGCCCTTTTTTGGTTGGCTTTTTCGCAAATTTGTGAAAAACGCCTTTGTTTTTGTTCTGATTTTTTTCTTTCTTCGACTTGTTCCACACCAAGAATTCTGTAGACTTTGTGCACGATGTTTGTGTGCGGCATTTCTGGCAACTTTCTTGTAGTTAGACCATTCAAAACACCTCAAAATCTGGGTGCTGGCAAATTGGAGGAAAAAAAGTGCTGGACCTTTTAAAATCCTCGACCTTTTAAAATCCTCCAGAATTTATTGTTACTGCACTACCACACCTTTCAATTCCTTTCAAATGGTATTGAAGTGCAACTTACTGAATTTGCCCACAGAGTTGCTTCACCTTTGGAAACCTTCCTTTCATTGGATTGACTTCCAACTTGGTACAAACCAAGAGCACAATGACAAAATCTGCATTTACAAGTGTTGTCAAGATGACGTCATGGCAGGGCATGTGGCGTCATGTGATAAAGCTTTAGGACTACTTTTGGAACCTATTTTTGGAAACAACCTTTAAATGTATCAAGCACTCTAAAAAGTGACTGCAGAGGGGCAAACATAACATTTACATTAGTAAAATGCGACATACCGGTAGCTCTTTTTTATTTTATTTTTTTACACAATGTAGATCTTTCTGAATACAGAGAATGTTTTGTATGCCCTCTTCATAAAAAAGCATCTCCTGTATTACAACATTTGTACCTCTGTTTGCCTTTTAATGTACATGCATACTTTCCTCTGACTTACATGAGTAAGTGATTTGATTTCCCTAATGGTTTTTGCGGGTCACCATGGTCACTGCGCCGAAGAGAAAATATGCTTTTCACAGATGAGTATGAAGGGCAGGTATGCATTTATGTATGAACTACATAACAGCATCTCACCTTGGGCAAAAATAACAGCGGGACAGCGCGCGGACAATGTAAATTGTTCCTCATCCTCACAACGGGGAGTAAACATAGAATATGGATTGGATGGACGAAATATGGATAGAGACGACCTCTTAGCCAAATATGAAACGTGATAGCCAAGGTTTACATCTACCTGTGCAGTGTGCATGTACATATGTAGGCTTATGAATTTTAAAGTTGCATTCAAGTTTCACCTTAAAGGGAATATACATCATTTGCTTTTGCTGTAATTTTCAGAAATGGATGGAATTGGGGGGTTGGAAATATATAGCAAATATAGTTACACTGACTTTTTTGAGGTTTTGGGTTCAAAAATGCTATAAAAACCAAGAAAAACAATCATTTTCCTGTAGTCTGGTTCCCTGACTCCATTTAAGAAGAAACAGAGCAGTTTACATATATTTGGGAATTGAAAGGTCAGGGAACCAGTCTAGCTGGCTTGTACCCGTTCATAGGTGTGTAATCGATTGCAAACAAGTGCGATGGTCAACTGGGGACAGTATTTGAAAAAAAGCCAGTTTTTTACAACGCTGATCGGCCAATCAGCGTTGGAAATTGATACAAAAATACCACTTTTCTTGAAAATGACAGTATACCAGGTGCCATGATTTTACAGGATGCTTTACACTGTCATTCACTAACATCCTAGTAAGGTATTTCGTAAAAACTTGGTAGTTTTATTTTTCGATGTTTGCAAATGTTGTATTTTCCCTTTAAAAAATAGATTTTTTTTTTCAATTGCTATTTTCAAGCAATATAAAAGTTATTAACTTTTGAATGAGACAAATGAACGAAAAAATCCACTAGTACAGTGAATGATTTTTTCACAATATTCGAATGCCAATAATTCGGCTCTCACTAATAATCCATTATCCAACTAAACTCATACTCAGGGAACATGGAAATTGTAGTGCGTCTCCATCCCACATAATACCACTCGGCCTTCGCCCTCATGGCATGTGGGAAACTAGACCACTCGCTACCCTTTTGCCATGTTCCGTGTATTTGCACGTACATAATCTGCATTGATTTGAAGTGTGTTGTAAAATGTTGATGTGTCAAAGACAGACACATTAAAATACCACGAACAATCTGATCAAAACAGGTTGGTTTGGAATAGATTCGCCAAAACGTACTGAAGTCTGTATGGTACACATGTATTTAATGTACCGGGGGGGGGGGGGTGACGCGTGTGGGCAGAGCCGAATTAGTCCTTGTATAGAAGAAATGGCACTGGAAATATTAGCAATAATCAATGCTGAAATCTTTGTACAGTACATTTCTGAAACTACACCAGATATTCTGCTGTGTTGAAAGGGAAGATACAACATTTGCAAACATTAAAAAACGAAATGATCAAATTGTCACGAAATACCTTACTGGATTGTAAGGGAATGACAGTCTAAATCATCCTGTAAAATTGTGGCTCTTGGTGTGCTCACATTTTCAAGAAAAATTGTTTTTTTTTCTCAAAAACTGGCTTTTTTCAATTTTCTTTGCAATGGATTACACACCTTTGAAAAGGGTACAAGCCAGCTAGACTGATTCTCTGATCTTACAATTTCCCAAAGTCTATACATTGCTCTGTTTCATCTTAAGTGGGGTCAGGGAACCAGACTACAAAAACATGTTGGTTTTGTTGGTTTTTCCAGCATCTACAAGCCCAAAACGTAAAACAAGTCAGTTTAACAATATTTACTATAACATAATAATCCTCCGAAGCCATTTATGTTGGAGAATTGCAGCAAAAGCAAATGTTGTATGTACGTGTATGTATTCCCTTTAACAGTGCCCAAAAAATACCGTATGTACAATGTAGGATTTTGAAAAGATTTGCTTCCCTTAAATCCAATTGCCCATACCATGACACATATTCATAGGAGTCCCTTGCTAACAGGGTACAATACCGTACATACGGTACATGCCTAATGACAGATTGCAATCTGTAATCAGGTTGTGTGTAGTTTCAAAGCTCAGCTTCTGGAGTGATCCATTTACAGGAGACAGTTAGCACTCTCAATGATTGTCACGTTCTCAGAATTTGAGGTAAACTGGATTAGTAAACTGTTGCCATGGTTACGGAGGGTGAAATTAGACCAAGGAGTGCTGAAACACTTTTGATCAGATCTGTATATTATCAAGGTCACATGACTGCAGGTCACATGATCTGTAAGTGCAAATTTCGTCACAAAAATGAAATGTGCCAAAAAACAGTATCGGAACCCAAACTTCAGTGAAAGGTACAACATGTACGGTACTCAGATGTATTTGAACTTACGCAGTTACGGTACTCACCTCTCAGTACATCCACTCTTTTTTCACAAAAAAATCAGGGAAAAGGGCAAATTTATGTCGTTTAGACAGTCACAATTTGACTGCTTTTCTCGTGGCAAATTAGTTTATGAAATAGACCATAGCAAAAGCTATGGCCTATGATATGTGAGCAGATTTGCTGATTAATTAGGCAAGACCCTGCCTCTTGACCTCCTAGATTTTGACCAATCAGCGGGCACTTTCTAATATCAGGTCTTCAGTCATTCACCTGTTGTGCGGCATAGACAATGGAAAAAAACAAAACTGTGTCACGTGCTCTGTATCATGCTACGCGATATGCGCCCGGCTGTTGTTGTATTACAAAAAAACTGCATTCGAATTGACCAATCAAACCATTTACATGTAGTCCTGATTTGGGAACGAAATGACGTCATGATGTAGTAAAGTCAACCTCGATTGGCTGGCCCGCTGCTTGCATATATCTGCATGTCTAGACATATCAGACGTTGTACAGGACTTGGCTCCGTGGATAGCGGGTGATACTCAGACTACTGACAAATATGATTAATCGTTAAAAAAAATGTCCGGTGTCCGACTGTTATTTCATCTTCATACTGCCGTACTTGACATCATCAGTCATTTTCGACAACATGTGTTGCATGGATAGAAGGATGCTCGAGGATATTTTCCTCAGAAATGGTTTCCGAAGTAGTCATACACGTTCACGTATAGGTACCCATACATTATGATGCAAACACAAGGCTGCAAAAACGCGCTCATATGTACACATGTGTACATGTACATATAAAAGTCAATAATTGACAATTGGCTACGTGCATTTTCGCCCTGAACAGCGGTTCTCCATGCAAGAATTAGATTGGGTTGGTAATGGGCAGTAATACAATTAATGGCCTGTGACCATGAAGAAATTATTAAATACATTTTTAATTTTGAGATTGAAGCGCTGATTATGACCGCCCAGTGAAGCAAAATGACCTTTAAGTACGGGTCGCCATAAGGCGAGAATTAAAAGGGGGAGGGGGTCCGATTCGTTTAAAAATGGGCAAGATGAAAAGGAATTGAAAAATTTGTTGGGCTCCGGCTATTTTCATAGTGGTAAATTTGTTTTTTTTCCTCCCATAATTGTGACCATCTAACAGATGCATGACTAATTTACATATAGTTTTATAAGAAATTTAAGGCTTGGTTTTAGGGTGAAAGGGGTTCCTAAAAATCCAAAATTTTTCCCTTTTCAGGCCTGATTTTAAAAAAAATTTAAATTTTTTTTTGAAAAAAAAGGAAAAAAAACCCAGCTTTTGACTTTTTCCTTAAATTACAACATTTTCGTTAGGATAAACATGAACTAAAAAAGGGCCATTAGTTATTTTATTCAACTCATTTTTTGGGGTGGGGAGAGGGAAAACCAAAATAGTAGTTGGAAGCACCCCATTGAACCCCACCCACACCCACACCAAACAAAATCACGCCGTGCATGTTAATGTTGGTCTAGCCTGGCATGTTGTTTCAAGACATTACATTTTCCTAGTTCATTTAAAATTCAATAATATTAATGGAGAAATAGTTACTCTTCAAACCTCTAAGTTAATGAATTGTTTAGGCTATTCCTTATGTCCACACAATCTCATGGGATGTGCGGGGGTTGTGCAAATAATAGTTCAATGACGAACAAGTCCAACTGAAATTGATTGAATGCAAATTTCTGAAAAACAAATCTAAGTGACAATTTATTAACTTTTCTACGTAATTGTTATTGTAAGGCCGAGAAGAAAATGTGTTTGTGTCCATGGTGATGCCCTAAAAATTATCCGGGTATACGTGCAGGTACATGTACACCTAGGTAGGAAAATATTTTTATTTTGAAATTTTGTTTACCTTTGTTCGTCTCTTATACTTGTTTACTTTAACAGTACTCTGTTTAATTAACCTATTTAGTGTTTAACCCTCCTGCTATTTAAAGAGTCAAAGACAGTCAAAATTCACTTCTACTTCGCTGCTATACTTTTAACAAAGGCTAGTCACCAGCAGTCAGATCATATGTCAAGCAAGCACTGTGACTAGTCAAACTGGGTCAACAGACAAAGCTGGCAAGTTGTGGTCACAGCTGTTTTATCACTCGCCCAGAGTCAAAGTTGCTCTGTATCAAGTTACCGGTACTTAAACAGTTTAAGGCACTCAATCTTGCTTTTTGTAGGCTGGGGATTCTTAACTGTTGAGAACAGTCACTTGATTGATTTTGACTGCACGGACAACTTGGCACAGAATGAATGTTTGAATAGGCGGGTTAATCGGGTGCATACCTATGTTCCCCAATACCGATGTTCCCCGAAGTCCTTACCCTAACCCTAACCCTAACCCAACCCTAACCCTAAAGATTTTGGGAAACATCGGTATTGGGGAACATCGGGTAGACCCCAGTTAATCACTCAATAACAGACACAAAAACTTCACATAGCAGAGACATTTTTTTTTTCAGGCATGATCCATGTGCACAGTTTTCCTTATTTTGTTGGGTATTTATTTTATGAGCGTCTGACTAGCAGTAACTGGTGATGGACCTCTGTTCTGTTTTGTTGTCCTAGATACTTGCCAATGTGTTCATCTTCATATGCGCCAACCTGGCTGGGGTCTTCACCCACTACCCGACGGAAGCCGCGCAGCGACAAGCCTTCCTTGAGACGCGGCGATGCATCGAAGCCAGGCTCACAACACAACGGGAAAACCAGGAACAGGTAAGGAAAAGGCCATTGGAATGATGGAAAGAGTCATGGAAAATCTTTGGGAAAAATCATTCAGTGAATGTCATGACTGGGGAAATGAAAAACAGTCATTGCCTTAAGACCTGGTGTAATTGAAGAAATGGGGGGGAAAACAGGAAGACGTGTTGTTTTAGTGAAACATTGAAGGGAATTGTTTTGGAAAAAAACACTGGGAAAAATGGAAACATTTGTGGAAAATATTAGGTAAATATAACTGATGCAGATGAAGTGCTTGTATATTTATGGGAAATCAAAACAGTCATTGCCTTAAAGACCTGGAACTAATTGTTTCAGTTCAGTTATAAATGGAAGTGTGTCGGAAAAGTCTTTGGACAAATTGGAATTCCCGGAAAATCTTTAGGAAAGAGACAAGCTTCCCTTGAAGCCAGGATCACCACACAATGAAAAACCAGGAACAGCTATTGTTAGAGTGAATGGAAAAGTCATTGAGGAAAAATGAGAAGTCTGTCGTAGAAATTTTTCTGGAAAGAGTGGCTTGTGCATGTGAACAAAACTGGTTTAATTTTTATCCTTTGGTTGACACTTCATTCAGCATGATCTGAGGAAATGTTGAGTTACATCAACACCATTGGTTCGTCTCAGAAACCTTGTTGTTTCCCATTTTGTACAAGTTTGCAAACTCCTACTAAATAATAGTCTCCAAAAATATTTTCACAATATTTTGTTATTTTGGGGGGCCAGCAGTTGTGGGGTGCTGTGGTCCAATGGTTACGGTGTTCGACTCGTGTGCCGTGGTGCATGGGTTTGAATCCTGACCGTGGGAACATGGTGCTTGTGCTCTTGAGCAAGGCACTTTACCATTTTTGCTTCGTCCTTCGGATGGGACGTACCCGGTAAAGCCGTAGGTCCCATGTGTTGTGTAATGCACATTAAAGAACCCAGTAACACTTATCGCTAAGAGAAGGGGTTTGCCCCGGTGTTTCTGGCAGTGGCTGCAATATGCGCCGCAGCACCTTGTAAACCATTATAAGGTGCTACATAATGGGTCTCATATTTCTCATAAACTTTATTTACCTTTCTTTAATAATTGACATAATTTCCAGCGCCTTGAGTACCTAATTGTTAGTAGATACGTGCGCTATATAAGACTCCGTTATTATTATTATTATTATGACAGCTTTTACAAACTGTCGCAGACTTGCAGTATTTTCCAAGAACTGTTTTGCAGAATACTTGCATAGTGACTCAGCCTGGTCCCTGAGCTACGTGTACCAGCATTTGTCACATCTTGAACGGAACTAATTTGGAGATGCTAAACAAATCTTCCTCAAGATAATTGATGCTAGCCGACACTACTCAATCCCTCCAAATTCCCAACATTACTACGCCAAATCCTCATCAATCAAAGCAGGTTGTATGATTAAATGCCAACAGCATGTGTGCAGAAGGTGATCCTGAATAAATCCGCAGTGGCCCGCCTGCTAGGGTATAGTGTTTCTTTTCTTCTGCAACCAGTTATAGTCACTGACCATAACATGCAAACGTCAGTTGTCGTGGGATGATTCTGGAACACATTTTTACTTCCCTTTAAAAAAAAATCCTCTTAGGCTATGAATCACAAAGAACCACAAAGAAATGGTGATAAGAAATATTGATTCTACCTCCATGGTACCGAACATGTAAGATTTGATTTAATATGATAAATGATATTTAAAAATGAAAAAAAAAAAAAGAATAAAAAAAAGAATAAAAAAATTTTTAAAAAAAATCATATGTCAGGTAATACCCGGTAGGTTCTGATCGTGTTACCATCTGGTTGCCCCGTGATTGGCCATCATTGCAGTAGGCAATCGTGCATTGTAGACTAGACAGTATAGCTTATTAACTCTAACCGCTCTGAATCCTGCAGAATCCTCTTTGCCAAAGTGGAGGAATTTGGAGGATTGACGTTACATGGCAAAAGTGTGTTACTGATTTCGTTGGATGCACTTTGTCAAGGTCTTGGGCCAGACCTTGTGTTGGTTTTGATCAGCCATTCATAAATATAGGCCTGGATTATGCTTGAAATCATCCGTACTGCTCCAGGATGTCACTGCCCAAGCCTCAATGTATTGACAGTCACTGCCGCAGGATTTTTTAGGATTCAGGCCGTGGTCACCCCTCCACAGACCATATTCAAGAAATAATGGAGGAATTTGCAGGATTGAGGCTATGCTATTTTTCCATGAGGCCCAATTGGAGGATTTTGCAGGATTGAGGCTACCGTACCGTACATCCTAGCAAAAAGGCATAGGAAGTTAGGTTTAAATAACTGCAAATTCCTTATCAAGTGGCATAATGGTCACTACATGTACGTGTACCTGTGCCGTGTACGGTTGTCATAATCATGCCGTCCATGTACTGGGTGTTGGCTCTGCATTTCTCTCTCAGTTTTTGCTACATGTACCCATCACAGCTTTGAAGGCTTGCCTACTACTGGTACCTACACATACTGCACAGTGTGCTATACAATCTTTGCCTACTACAATGGCATTTCTGACTTTCCAGTACCCGGATGTAAATGTACAATGTAGGCTGGTTCTTGAGAGAGCCCTTTAAAAAGATTGTTCGAAGACCAAAGCTCTGCACTCTAAACACGCGCCCAACTTAGTGTGCAACAGAGTTGCTTCCTTATTGCCTTTGAATAACCTTCTAAAACAACCCCAAACCTTGTAACATATTTTTTTCAGTACTTGGTTGCAAAAAAAAGAAGAACGAATTGGAGCAAGGGTTCAGGCGCCAGCATGCCGCCAAAGTAGGTAACCCTAATACCGGCAGAAGGCATCTTTTTACCTCGCCCCCCCCCCCAAAAAAAATCGTTTCTGGAGTCTCCTCTGAGGACTGAAACTCGAGACTCTTTAAGCACGCTCAGTACGTTCCCCTGGAGCCTCCCCGCGCAGTTTGCCGTGGAGTATTTGCCCCGTCGCACAACCAAAGTCAGTTGTTTATAACGGCCCCAATTGTTTACTCACGGTGGAATTATTGACAGGGTTAGGCCCCGAGAGGAATATTCATAGCTGGGTTTCAAACATTTTTTCTTCCTTTTTTTCGGAGGAAGAGTGGAGGGGTGTGCATGTACACGTACGGAATAAAAGAGAGGCATGTACATGTACATACATGTACATGTACACTTTTAGGATAAGAGTTTAAGGGAGTGATTCAATTGAGTGAATTACTGTATTAGGTGTTCCCCCCCCCCCTTTCTGAAAGGATCAAATGTTGATCATATAGTACAAAGGTATGCTTGCAAAACGATTAAGTTTCTTTTGTTATTATTTTATTGTATTTTACATGTAAGTTGCGTTCCCTGTGTTATTTTCGAGTTTATTCCCGAAAAATACATCTCCTTTTCTTAATTGTAATTATTTACTCAAGATCCAGAATATTGTGTTTCTCGAAATATACAGCATTCACAGAGTGTCCATCTTTAGATTTTGAGCACAAATGACAAATGGTTCATTCTACCTTTTAATAAGAAAAAGTGTGTACGTGTAGTTGCGTCCATCTTCTAAAGGCCTCACAAATCCATCACAAGTCAGCCAGTTCCAAGTCAAGTCACAGACGGTTCAAAATATTGCGACAAAGGCATTCCATTATTATTTTTCATCCCTTATTATACTTGTGGCTGGACTTGTGAATTGACGTATGGATTACTTGTAACTGAACTGGACTAGCGATGGACTCGACTATATCCCTGGAGCAAGAATGTTGTATGTGCTCATGGACTTAATTATGTTCATGTGAGTGTCACGCTTAGAAAAATCCAGCCGAAAGTTCACAGCTCCAGAAGGGCAAATAAATTTTGCCCGGGGCAAGTGGCAGGATCGTGTTTCTCTCAAGTATTAGCTAGCACCCATGTGGGAAGCAAACGCTGAAGTGGTACGCAAAGTGGTGTGGCACGCCTCAAGATGCGTGTCAATTGGAACAACTACATTCTCATCTTACACACTCCAACAAGTGCATTACATGTACATGCACGTGGACAACAAGGTGCCGTGCACCTTTTGGATGTATTCATGTGCCTGTCCTCAGGTTTGTGCTTCAAGCAGTACGTGTCAGCCAGAGCCAGCCACCGCCAGCCGGAGCAAACAGGCCGGAAGCGGTTCCCTCATAGTCATAGGCAATCAGAGTTGACTGGGTTTATATCAAAAATTGAGTAGCTACAGTACATTCTCATTTTGCCTACCCCAACAATTAGGCCTACATTTACGTGGACAACAATGAACCACGCACATGTTTTGGACACACCAGGCTTCTAGTGTGTGCCTAGGGCAGTCTGAGCCGGAGCCAGCTGGTGCCAACCGGCTGTAAGCGGTTCCCTCAAACTCAAAGGCACTGAGAATCAGACATGTCAGAGTTGAGTGGTTTTTATTTCAGAAATAAAATAGCTACCGTACATTCTCATCTTGCCCACTCCAACAAGTACCAGAACATTGCATGCACATGTTCAACAATGTACTCCACACATTTTGGACTCATCTGGACTCGGGTGTGTGCCTCTAGCAGTGTCAGCTGGAGCCAGCTGCTGCCAACTGGATTGAAGTGATTCACTCCAAGGCACTGTGATCGAATCAGAGTTGGCTGGTTTCATTCTCATTTTGCCCACACTCCAACAAGTACATGAAATGCATACACCAGGGGGGGACCGAAGGGTCGATGCCGGTTGGGCACCCCCAGCGAAGGAACATGTCTAATTTTTTCCGAGACAGCAGCGGGCACACATCAATGGCAAGCAAACCATTGTAACTGTCCACAACGCCATCTGAACTATACGGTGTATGTGCGGCTGCATGGCCCCGTCTACAACGTATACAATAACACAGAGCTCTAGCTAGAGCTACAGCGCGATATCACATTACATGTACAAGCGCCCAACGGCCATGCGTTGATCCACACACAGTCATCACGCCACACTGAGACACAGCGTAAGTACCGTTGAGATAAACCATTTTCACTTTCGACATGTTCATACATTTGGTCAAAAAACGCTCGTGTTAAACTGAGGGATTTCCTTTAAACGACTACAGAGTAAAGATTAGACCTTCGATGATCTTTTTTGGAAATAAAAACGAAATGTTAAAAAGGCGTTTCCACAAAAAAGTTTTTAAGCAGGAATTACAGGGGCGTCATGAAGGTTGTACTGTATCGGGAAGTGCATGTACCACGTGTCGGCATACAGGACTCACTGCATGACAGAAGGAAGCAACTGCAGACTCTTTTCCAGAATTTGCCTTTCAATACTAGACTAATATGCACATTCGGCATGGAACAAGTGCTTGAATTATGACTGTAGAAAAAAGAAAGCGTACAAATAACAACTTTAAAAGGGATATTTCTATTATCACCATTTTGCACACCCCTTCTTTACGAATGGAAGAGGCACACAGACCATCGTTCACGATCTTCTCGGGCCCTTCCGTCGCCCCCCCCCCCCATACACTAGGCATACACCTTGAGTAGTGTCAGCTGAGGCCCCAATTTCATGGCTCTGCTTACCATTAGCGAAAAATGCCTGCTTACTGTAGCAGAAAATTCTGTACTTACGGTAAGTATGTTTCACGGGTCTGGGAGGAATTTTGGCTTGTGCACACATGCGTACATCCTGTAACTAAGGATTCCGTGTTTACAGGGTTAGTGCAGAATTTTTCAGCTAGTGCTGTTTACCGCTAGCTCAGAATGGTGATCCCAAGCGCAGAATTCTGTGGTTAGCAGAGCCATAAAATTGGGCCCTGGTGCCAAGTGGTGCTAGCTGGTTCCAACCAGCTGGAAGCAGTTCCCTCCAAAGCATGAGCTAACCGGTGGAATAGTATTTGCGCCTAAGAGGCCACACTTTTCAACAGTACAGTGGACAAATTGCATTATTGCTCTGAATTTATGATGATCAATCCTTCATTGTACTTGCTTGACCACACAAATATCCATGCCTTCCTCCTCTGTGACCCAGGTTTGAATCCTTCCTTGGCCAACAGTTTGGTTTAGTTTTCAGTCTCTGCCTCATTCTGTGGGCTTTCCACAGAATGTCATTTCGGTGACATTTTTTTGGTACATCTAGATACCGGAACAGCTTGTCTCTGTTACATTTTTTTTTGTTTAAAGATAATATATACAACAGTTGCAAACAGCAAAAACAAAACTAATAGTCTCAAGCATTCTGTGAAATCATGGCACCTGGTGTGCTGTCATTTTCAAAAAAGTGAAATTTTTGTATCATTTTCCAACGATGGTTGGCCGACCATTGTTGAAAAAAAACCCCACTTTTTTCAAATACTGTCCCCAATTTACCAAATTTAGTCAGTCCACATTTTGTTTGCAATTGGTTACACATCTGTGAAGGGGTGCAAGCCAGCTAGTCTGGTTCCCTGACCTGACAATTCCCCAATGTCTGTAAATGGCATCGTTTCATGTGCAGTAGGGTCAGGGAACCACATTACAACTTTAAACAGGTCAGTGTAACAATATTTGCTATAAAATACTCACCCCCAAAATCCATCCATTTCTGAAAATTATAGCAAAAGCATGTTGTTTATTACCTTTAAAGGGAATATATACATCATTTGCTTTTACTGTAATTTTCAGAAATGGATGGAATTGGGGGGTTGGAAATATATAGCAAATATAGTTACACTGACTTTTTTGAGGTTTTGGGTTCGAAAATGCTATAAAAACCAAGAAAAACAATCATTTTCCTGTAGTCTGGTTCCCTGACTCCATATAAGAAGAAACAGAGCAGTTTACATACATTGGGGAATTGTAAGGTCAGGGAACCAGTCTAGCTGGCTCGTACCCATTAATAGGTTTGTATTAATCGATTGCAAACAAGTGTGATGGTCAATTGGGGCCAGTATTTGAGGGAAAAAAAGCCAGTTTTTCCAACGCTGATCAGCCGATCAGCGTTGGAAATTGATACAAAAATACCACTTTTCTTGAAAATGACAGTATACCAGGTGCCATGATTTTACAGGATGCTTTACACTGTCATTCACTAACAGTCCAGCAAGGTACATGTGTATTTCAAAATGATTTGGTAGTTTTATTTTTTGATGTTTGCAAATGTTGTATTTTCCCTTTAAACTTTGGAGAGAAAAGTTCAATTTTTGTCTGAAGCACAAACCTGCTTTCAAACCACCCCTCACTGTCATGATTTCAAAATAGGGCATAAATGAGTGCCATTCAAAAACAAACAGTAGTATTCTAAAGTAATGTTTATAAATTTGGAAAGGTTTACACTGTATTTGGACAGTGTTGCAAAAGTTTTCTTTGAAAATTAATCCCTATTTATACTTGAAATTAACACAGCTAATCCCTTTCCCCAAGGGCTTGGGCAGACGTAATCCTTGAAAGATAGTAAATACATCAGAATTGCTTCTCATTTCGTTAAAATTCAGCTTATTCTGACATTTTGGCAGCTAATACAAGGCATAATTTTGGTTATATATGGGGAAAAGTCTGTTTCTCAAATTCCCATGATACATTTAAAAGTACGGTGTATGTATGCATGAAAAAGTGCTGGACCAAATATTTATGGGCTCCATGTGTAAGCAGCGAGGGCGCTTTACGACAACTTGTGAGAGCCCATGGATGGGTCACACCGCGTACACCCATTGGTTTGTGTGTGTGGGGGCGGTGGGGGCAGTGTTCAAAGTGTATAAAACGAATATCATGGCTACATCAGACAATAACTACTGATATTCGCTTTCCAAGCGACGTAACAATCAACAGCCACTCGCGAAAAAAAAAAGGTTAAAAAATACGCACAAAATCGCGGGGAAAAAAGGGACTTTATGTTCTTCCAGCTAATCATGGTAACTCATTTGACTGTGATTTTCTCTGGATGCCAAATTTCAGTGGGTGGGTGACTGGGGGGGGGGGGGGGCGCAAACTTCCATGGGAAGATGGTGTCCAGCCCCCTATTTGATTTTACGGGGGGCGAGTGTCCAGTGAAAATAGCCTGTCTACCTTTCAGCACGGATGAAATTTTAGGGCAACCCTCTATTGTAACCTCAAGCTCCCCAACACGCCCCCTAGGATGAGAACCCTGGCTACGCCGCTTGTGTTGACGCTTCTATCATGTGTTGACGCTGTGTTGACGCTTATTAGTACGACCCCATAGAACAGCTTAACAGCAGAATCCATGCCAAGATAATGTACAAAAACCTTTTTGATCATAATTGTGTTGCTGTGTGTATTATTATGGACGGTGTGGGGGTTTGTCATTATAGGGGATATTACTGTAGGGGATAATTCCAAGTTTCTTTATAACAAACTCCAAGTCGTCACGTTTTCAACACGTGTAAACATGACAAGCCTGTTTGTCTGTATATTGAATCATTGCATACATACATGTAAATGATCATGGGCATCCTTTTTTCCTGTGGTAGATTTGCATGGAAGACAAACAAGGTCGGTTATTGGTTAAGCTCCGTGGTTCAACTAAGATTTAATGACGGGTATTAGGGACCATAATTGCAGTCATTAGCAAGTGGAGACTTTCCATCATTATGAAGGGAGGGAGTGAGAGAGGAGGTTATTGTAAACAAGATACATGTACATGTAGACCTATAAATGAAGACTGTACGGGATGCACTTCTTTTTTTTCCTGTGTTCTTCAACAAATTCAATTTTTTTCTCTTTATAAATTTTCAACTTGTATGTTTTATCCCAACTATAAAACCTCTTTTTCCCCCTTTTTTGGACATCTGCAACCCTGTGTGCAACCCTCTTAAAAAAAGGCTTTTGTTTTGGACTCAAACAGATCCGCTTTGCGAGTAGACTGGCTCCTGGTCCGTACATTATTGATACAGATTGTGGGGCGAGAACCAGACTATCCCAATTCGAAACTGTAAAGTAATCATTCAATAACTGAACATGGGCTGATCTTTTCGGTCAGTGTCTCATTCAAAAGTGAATGACCTTTGTTGCCAGAAAAACAACAACTTGGAAAAGGAGTAGAAACTTTGCTGAAATCTGGAGGGGGCGGAGAGGCAATCTTCAGGGATCATTTATTTGAGTATTGAATTAAGTAAGCATTAACTTTATTAATCCACCAAAGCTCACCGTTACAAATTACAATAATCATAGGCCTATTATTCCATATTGAAATTTTTAAGAAAAGGGCAATTCCATGGAATTATAAACATAAATGGAAAATGCCAAATGCCACCAATGAAACATGTATATATCATTTTGAAGCTTATTACCGGTATATGTATTTTATGGAAACATACATAGTTTATCTTCAACAGTGTTCAAAAGTTCAGCTGTTCCTCAACTGAAAAAATTAATTCTTAAGTGCAATAAAAACAAATCGATTTGTCAGGGTACGTCACTCACCATGGTGTTTCAAGCTGACTTCTATTAAAGTAAAAAAGTTGGATGAGCAACTTCTTTTTTAATAGGCATTTAAGAACGCTCTTATTAGTAAACTTTACAGTATTATTATTACCCCTGATCATTGGGCCAATAAAACATTCCAAATACCATCTCAGCTCCCTGGGGAGTATACAGCTTAATGCTGCCTGTTAGGCGCAAGGAAGCTAATTCAATCACAATGACCATCTCTGCCCTCACAGGTACCATTTACTCCTGGGCGGAGAGAAGCAATGAGTGACAAAGTGCCTTGCCCAAGGGCACACGCACCATAGCCCCAGGCTGGACTCGAACCCACAACCCGCAGAATTACCCGCAGACCACGAATTCAGTGCCCTTAACCACAAGGCCATGGCACTCCACAAATCATTGTAGTAACTAACTTATACGTCTTATCAGAATTAAAATCCTCTTTGAAGCGCATTTCATGATGTCAACAATTGAAACAATTACAACCAGACTGGGACAGGTCTTGAGTGCTAAAAAACATGCAAAACAATTTCGGGCCAACTTTACTCATTTTTTAGCAGACAAAATTCTCCAAAATCTTCATGAGGCAAAGACAAGGTCCTCAGTATTTCACCAGCCAAGTTTGAAGTCTCAATTCAATTTTTAAAGGAGATTTTTCTTCAATACTTTGCACCTGAGAGTGAAGCAAAGCGAATTCAACTAGACTGGTCACCTGTTTGAAATGACTAATCACTTCAGTAGTCTGGTGGCACATTATGGAGAGATGTGTAGAAATAGAGACCAGTTACAGATGTTTCTTTTGACACAGTTGACTGATGCAGTACTAAAGGGATGTCGGACTGGTTGTTGCATGTGCCAGTCTATTTTCTTGTATTGCATGTTTTCAATACCTGAAGTTTTGGGACTCTAATGCACAGTATTGAGAGTCCCAAATTAGATTACAGCATGTACCAGAATGCAGAATTCATGTGTATGATTTTCATTTGAGTTTGAAAACAGGGCCACCTCATTAATGTGCTCTGATTATGGGTGCCAGATGTGGTTGTCTTAATATGTACGCTGCACGTGTAACATACATGTGCATGTCCAATGTCCTTTTTGAGGATCAGACATTTCAAGAAATTTCCTGATTAAAAAAAAAATTCATTAGGATTAATTTCTACTGTATGTCTGCTCATTTAGTGTACATGTATTTTGCTTTATTTAATTTTTGGGGTGTTTAGCATGATCTTTTCGTTTTCTTGATTGACCAATCGGGATTGCGTGCAACATCGATACTGTGTAGTACAGTGCACCAGTAGATCTGTGTTGCACTTTTTTCATTAGACATATTAATTGAACATCATTCTTCACAGAAAAAACCCGCTGTAACCCATACTGTCTTTAGAAGAATCAAATTAGCCAGGAGCCATGACGTCCAAGGATAACGTTTTTTACGTTTCAATGGCCTTCTCAGGAAGCTGTTGACATGGCAACCCCGTTTCGGCTTAATCGACGGGCGACAGAGGACTGGTCAATGATTGCATTGTATATATTTTTCTATTTATTAATTTTTGTTTTGGAGATATGGGGTTGGGCTTGAGTAACTGTTTTCAGATGTCCTTGAATGTGCTGAACCTGAAGCCTGGATGATCCTGTCTTTAGGCATCTGATTGCTGGCCTTGTCTTTTTTCTGAGAAACAAGAGGCCAACAGTGGAAAATATTACGCTCATGTGTGTTTCACGGAAACTGAATAATATTGAAACTCTGTAAATTTCCAATGACTTTTTTTGAAGAGCAGTTTTCCAAATAATGCAACTTCATGTAGGCCATCAGCCTCGGTCCAAAATTTTGGCCACCGGTATCAAATGAGGGGAATAATCGTCATAGCGATTTTTGGCAAATATGTGATAGGAAAATATTGGAAAATATGTGATAGCATTGCAATGGTGGCAGCTTTTTGGGTGTTATCACCCTTTTTTTTTTTAAGTGTCCATCATAAATGCTTGTTACCATTCTAGGGGCGGTATGCCTTGCGCATGCACACTATAATCATTTATGCCCTGAATCGATACTGACCAAACCCCCAGGCTGATGGCCTAATGATTGCTTGATGATAACAACAATTTGCATATTAATGCAGTTCACCAAATACATCTGGGTTATACCGGTACTCTCCTCAAGAAATGCACATACGGTATATGCATAATTTAATTGGTTGCATTTTTATTAAACTTGTTAACACTGAACTAAATTTTGAAATATATATATATTTTTTTTTTTAGATAAACCACAAAGTGAAATGGACTAGGTACGGTACATTATAATAATTGTTTCAAAGTTAAACCTTAGAAATTGACTGGAAAAGGGTTTGAACCTGCAACCTCCAGATTTCCATTACGGTGCTCTACCAACTGAGCTATCCAGCTCTACATGTATGTTGGTGGTTACCCCTTGAACATGGACATTGACAAATTGAGGAACCACCAACATAGGGCTGGATAGCTCAGTTGGTAGAGCACCGGAACGGCATATTGGAGGTCATAGGCTCTAACCCCGTTCCAGTCAATTTCTTTGTTAAACTTTGAAGAAGAAAAAAGAACATTAGACCCAGAATTCCTTTCTGGGCCACAATTTAACCTTAAACTCGATCTGTCACTGTTGGTCCTTAATTTATGAAGCTCCGAGATGTCTTTTGACCCTTTTAACATAAGCTCCCCAGATTTTGACGCTGAGCCCATGAAACTTGCACTTGAACTTCTCACGTAAAAAAAAAAAAAGCAACTAAAAAATGTGTGACGGAATTTAAAACTTCCCCTTGGCTAACAAAAATGTTGGTGGTATGGCTGCAAAGTAGCTTTGCCGGTTGGGTGCATTTCAGCAGCGTCTGTCATGATGTGATTATCAGCTACCTCTTAACCTAGATTCAGGCAGTCCTGATGATGGCGACGTTTGCAAGGCCACGTCCGGATCACTTGGCTACGGCTCGAACAATTACGTACATGCGCGCCTATGGACGCGGCTGCAGCCACTTTACATAGACACATGCGTGTTTTTTTGCCTGCCGTAGCCTTGAAGTAGTTTGAACACAGCCATAGAGCCAAACTGGTATTTGTTGATTTCTTCCTTGAACCATAAATCTCCCTTAGCCAGTCTGCTAGATTTCTGCACATGCAACGAACCCTGTGCACAGTCTGGTTGAAGTAGATTGGTTAGTGCTTTTGATTGGATGACCGTAGTTCAAATACCTTCCAGACAATCCACATACATGTAATCAGGGGTGAGATATCATCAACAACACCACGAAGTAACACCCTAGTGGACTTGAGTGCGCGCTACATGTACATGTGCACGCGTATTTTACAGAGCCGAGTGATTTTCGTTTTCACGAAGTACCGGTAACACCCAAGTTCATGTACACTGTGCGCTCACTCGGTACTGTGTGAAAATGTACCTTACATTTCCGTTTTCACGAAGTAACACCCATCTTTATTTCAACAGTTTAAAGGCGTTTGTTAAATGTTCCTGTAATCCCACAAGAATGCGGATTAATTACATTCCTGTCAAAAGGTTTTAAAACCTTTTTATCCAATTTGTATTTTCTGTATTAAACAGTGTTGCAACTTTGTGAAATTGAAAATCATTCGCGCAAGTGTCTGATGTGAGCGCCCACTTCGTGAAACCAACATTTGTCGTTTTGTGGTTTTCACAAAGTAACACTGTAGTGGACTTGGGTATTACTTCGTGGTGTCAGTGACGATATGTCAGGATTTTTTTTTGATTTCAGGATTTTTTTGTCAGGATTTTTTTCCTGATTTCAGGAGTTTTGTCAGGATTTTTAGAAAATCCTTTTTGAAATCTGAAGTTCCAGAGGTTTTACCGGAAAAGTGGGTTTACATGTACCTAGAAAAGTCTATATGGAGCAAAACAATTTGGTATTTTAGGGGTGTCTTTAGAGAAATTTCAACAAACTTATACCATTGCTCTGGGGCCCTTGGTGAACCCTAAATCCTCAGCCGTTCCTTCGTAGATTTTTTGTTTCCCACGCAATCTCCCGTGCATAATGTCCTACGTGTAGGGTGAAAATGCTGAAAACCTCCATTTGCACACTATGGACATCTGACGTTGCAGTAATTTTTGCCTTGTGTATACATGTATATATACATATTACTAGTAGTGAATGAAGCCATAAAGAGTTTTAAACCAAATTTCCAAACATCAAGACTGGCGCCAGTGTCAGTGTAGGATATCGGGTCACATGCTCGTTGAAAAGCAAGAAGTGTCACTGTGATGACAACTGATGCTCCAATGGCTCCATTTCTGTACTCTGAAATTCCTTCACAAGGTAATTACACAAAAAAACAGCATATTTCCAAGATAATAAATGTGTAAACCTTTGTATTCTACTTTTTAACGATCGCATTATCATTTTGTGGTAAACGGATCATTGGAGCCCAAACGGGCACATTCTCTCCAAAGTACTCCTTTAAATGTTGCTCAAAACAAGCGTCAGTTCAGACAATTACTAGATGCACATGAATCATTTCCAGTACCTCAGATTGAAGCCTAGTAACACGGACATTCAGACAATTGTTTGTTTACATGACCAGTAGGCAGCTTAATGTGCACAAAACTTCATTCACATTGAACCGTTTGCCAAGGGCGGATCCAGAACACAGTTTGGGAGGGGAGGGGGGGGGAAGTGGGTCCAAAAAATGACAGCGTGGGGTTCGGGGCCCGCTTCAGTTCCCTGAATTTGTTTTTGGATTCTAGACGGCAGCTCTGTGGTACGATCTGAGGCAATTTCTGAGCACATTGGCCAATTTTTTTTTGAGGAAAGGATGGTGGTGTACGCAGTGCCTGCCTTTATTGCGACGTCTCTAAAAAAAAAAAAAATTGGGTTCGTTGCCGTTTGCCAATGGCTACACTAATGGAGTGTACACACACGACAGAAATTGGCACAGGCATGTACGTTTTCTATTTTTGTCCCTTATTTACCAGCATATAAAATGCCTAGTTGCAAAGGTATGTGATTTAAAGGTAGGGTAGATCATTTGTCATGTGTGCATGTTTTTCGTTGGAAGCAACAAAAGTGCTCAAAATCTAAAAACGGGTCATGAACAACAAACCTGATGAAGTTTTAGCTCTGTCAATGCTGTATATTCCGAGAAAACAATATTCTAGGATCTCTCGATTTCAATTCAAAAGTTGCGGAGTCATATTTTGAGTTGCGCCCAAATCGGCATCCAGAACATGTTCTCATTCGGCCGATTGCAGCTACGCAATGTCACGCACTGAACCGACGAACAATAGCAACCGCATGCATGTGCGTCGTGTCAACGTTTGCGCACATCGTTCGCAGATTTGCCCAATTACAAACCAACTACTTACGGAAATATCGAAAATTGACTCATCTTTGGAAATGACCTTCTTTTATTGTTTTCTTCAAAATGACAGCATGCCAGAAGGAATAATTTCACAGGGAGTTTTGTGCCATTACTATCTTTAAACCAAGTATTTTTTAACAATAATTTGGTCAGCTTATTTTTGGATAGCTGCAAATGATATACTCTACCTTTAAACACTCACAGTCACAGTTGCCTCATTGTGCACATCAAATTTACCTTTTTCCGCCAAGCATAAATGTGGGTCATTTTATAAATGTGGGTCCGGTTTTTTTCCCTGTTACATCTGACGTCTTTAATTTTGTTATTCTGATGTACTCCTTAATGCAGTTATCCTCCAAGAGTGATTATGAATAGCAAATTACAAACCCAACAAATACACAAAATTGTTTGAAGTTATTCATAATGCTACTTGAATGGCAAATTACAAAGATACAAAGTAACAGGGATAGCAAAAATGTCACACTTTGTATCCGCAAGTTAAAGTTTGACTTACAAAAAAAAGAATGTATGCACATATTTGGGCACTTAAAATAATTTTCTACAAATGTGAATAACAATTTTTGAAAGCACTTCTTTCTCATTTACCTCTGGTTCAAATTTTGGGAATGTTTCTAAAATAATAGGAACATTTATTAAACATAAAAAAAACTCTCTCAGCAATTTTTAAAGAAAATTAATCATTAAAAAAATTAAAAAATTGGGAAAATGACTTATTGAAAAAATGAAATAGAACATTTCCGTGGTTAGATGTCAATTTGTTTGAAGATAAATGTGAACATAGTGACCCAATGGAAATGGAACGTTTCTGAAAATTATGGGCACAGTACATTGGGTCGCTGTTGGGGGATGCCCAAAAGTGGGCAGGCAAAGGATTTTTTTTTTGGGGGGGAACCTCCCCCCCCCCCTTTGAACCCTAGTCTATGAAATAGACCTTGGCCCTGGCGAAGTGATCATGGTCTATGATATGTACATGTAAACACAACATGGCGATTAATTATGCAACTAGACAGCGTATGACCTAGAAACTGACCAATGAGCAGGCGCCTTCTATGTGCGCGTAATGCGAGCTCCCCACATGCGTAAACATCACGCCCATGATGAGTAGCATTTTTGTACAGGTTGTTGTACATGTATTACAAAAACGTGGCATCAAAAATGACCAATCACCATCTTAGTCCTGATTTCGGAATGAAATGACATCACGCATGCTTAGATATATCTACCGAAGATGAGCTCCGTGGACAATGGGTGATACTCAGACTACTTGAACCCCATTCTTCCGCATGTATGATTCAGACGTTGTATCCTACCCAACCCGTGTACTGACTCTGTGTGTACATGACCACTTCTAACCATCTTTAAGAACCCTTGTGAGAGTGACACGCTGCATGGACGTACTTGATATTCCTGTGTTGCGCGAAATATGCACCGCTTATTTTAATCTGAATGTGGACAAACCTGTAGCGTCTTCCTTGCCATCAGCAATGCGTTCAAATTTCCCTCCTAGATCTCCCCCAATTGTGCACGGAGTCCGTACCATCATGAAACATAGTTTACGTGTTTATGTATTGTGCCAATCTCTGGAGAGAACATTTTCACTTTACACACGATCGTCGTGAGTCGATCTGCAATAAAATGTCGAAACACAGTTCAAGTCCGTGCCTGCACAAGTACTTAACCGAGATTCCACCTCGACTGCCCCAGTAAATCTCATTTACTTCACCGATACCCGAGCCTGTCTCGTGCCAAAGCATTTGGATCTATCAACAACTTGCTGTCTGCATTCAAACCTTTTACTGTCCCTACCAATCTAAATTACAGTACGTCTCCCCTTGTTTTTTCATTAGTGCCAGCATGACTGAAGCTTGGTATATTATCTTTCTGCCCTGCATGAGATTAACTTCATGGAGTCTGGGTGAAATTTTTTCGGAGTTACGAACAAGATTCAATTTCCAGTCATTTTCACTTTCAAGTCGTATTCCAACTCTCCCAGAAAATAACCAGGTAGTTGATAATGTTCTTGAATAAATACCTGTAGATGTACACAGACACTGAAATTTGTATCCTTGTGGAGTCATTTCTTTGTTCTTGTGTACTAAAGTTTTTTTGTTTGAAAGTGTAGTTTCAAAATGCTCCTATTTTAACCAGAATCAAGTTCCTGGGCTGAAATTCGGACTTATATCCATTACATAAAATACTTCAATTTGCGACTGATCATCCCACCTTGGAAATTCCTAGTTTTTGAGTAAAATCCATGTATCTTTTTCATGATAACCTTGTGGAGATGTATTCATCTATAAAAATTGCCCTGTGGAGACGTATTCATCTATAGAAATTGCCCTGTGGAGACGTATACAATCTTTTGTTCCCTATTATGCACATGTCTCCACAGGTTACCGTGTACCAGATCATGTACGTATGTATGCGTCCATTGAATTGGTCAACAATGAAAGTTTACCATACGCATACATGTTCATAGCTGTGCTCTGAATGTCAGGATCAACATGGTCCTTGAATTGTGCTTAAAATTTGAGTGATCCACAAGACAGTGGCCCAATCAACATCAAATAACAAAAAGGCCACTTTCCAACTTCGTGATCAACATCCCTGCATGTTTTCCTTTCAGTTCCTCTGATGCACTACCACTGGTTACAGTCATTATGATGCACCACAAAGTTGCCGATTTTGCATTTGTTCATATCATACATCACTTTGTGGAGCGACAAATAAGTTAAATATGTGTCCGTTATTGTTTATTTACAGGACCACGTAAACACAAATAAATTTGGAAACCTCTTAAAAACAAAACTCATTGTTATTGGAAGAAAGGAAGCTCCAACTTGAAATTTGCGTGTCCCTTCTCCATCTTCCCCCCCCCCCAAAAAAAAGCCATTAAAAACTTAGATTAAAAACTGACAAGTTCTAGTTGCTTTGTGCCAGCAGTAATACTGTTTGGTGTGTGTATGTGGGCATTTTTTTAAAGTTGGTTTATTGCTTAAAATCATTACTGCAGCCAGAAGCTGAATAACGTGAAGTTTACATTACATTGTAAAGTTTTGGAATCAGTTACAAATACGGTATATATTATACAAATATTGAATGCTTCGAGTGGTGTAGTAAAACTAGCCTCCCGAGGTGATCCATGGACATTCTATTTTCCCGAGGCGAAGCCGAGGGAAAATAGAATGATCCATGGATCACCGAGGGAGGCTAGTTTTACTTCACCACGAGATAAAGCATTCAATATTTGTTTTATAACACTTCACCCACAGATTCTGCTTGATATTAATATTTTAAATTATTTAAATCTGAACACAGCTGAAATAAACTTCAATTTCAATACAACATTGGTGGAAAATGTATTTCTCTCTTAAAAACTACCCCTTTACAAAATGTTTGAACCCAAGTCTGCGGCGCGCTCTCTTTGGAATACGCGCTTACGCGCTGCATACGACGCACCACACCAGCATGCATTTGCACACAAATACCGCGCCGTGAAATAGTGTACTTTTGCTTGCGCATAGTACTTTGGTTGCTATGCGCATAGTACTTTTGGCCGTGCACAGAAAGATAGCAAAATTAGAAAGTAACATGTGACTCGCTCTCGGCCAATCAAGACACAGAATCTGTGGGTGAGGTGTTATAAATAAAATAATTCCATGAAATTGTATTTACAAACAGTTGAATCAAATCGTATTGAAGTAAAAACAAAAATAGATAAATACATGCGTGTACAAAGGTATTTTAAGAGTACCTTAAATAAAAAAATGGTAGAATCAGGAGAAAATTGCACTTTTTCCCATTCAATAAAAATGTCATGTAAGGCAGAGGGCTCATGCGGAATCTTTTGGTGTCGCACAAATATGGCTCGAATTTGGGGTGGGTCCTAAGAGAGTGGCGCACTGAACTCTGAATCAATCCTATTTTAGCCACGGCTCGTTTCAAGTCATCGAGATGGACTGAGAGAGGAGAAAAGGGTTTAATGTTCTCGTAAACAGAATGCTTTTTTCAATTGATAATGATATCGCCCGACACAAGGTCAGGACCCAATTTCATGGCTCTGCCAACTACAGAATGCTGACCAATTCAGGAAATCTCATAAAAACGTCGGAGAAATATCGTCTTAGTTTTAAAGCAACGTAACACCCTAAGACCCTGCACCTGTAAATGATACTCTCTGTTAAATTAATACAGGTTGTTTTGCAAGGTGTCACTTAACCCCAAAACAAGCTGTGCTTCGGGCTATTGGTATTTCTCTAGAACCACAGAAGCCCTTTAAAGTGAGCCACCGAGGCGAGAAAATGAGCGACGGCAAACTCGGCGAGTGGTAGTTGACCCGAAAAATTGCCACGACCCGTGTTTGTTTTGTACCTCCTACTTTAAAGACTAATATTACCCTTGGCTCATTTTTTTTTTCTTCCTCTTTTTTTTTTTTCCACTCGTGCAGGAGAGACTGCTGTTGTCGGTGTTGCCACGGCACGTTGCCATGGAGATGAAGGCCGATATTGCTAGCAAAAGGGAGGACATTCAATTCCACAAGATCTACATCCAGCGTCACAGCAACGTCAGGTACAAAAGAGTTGGGGGGGATGGGGAGTATTGTAAGGTGCGTGGGGAGGCGATTTATTGATGGACCACTGAATCATGGCCCAATTAATTAATCAGCTAGAGAAATTGAATGTTAAAGTGAGCACTTCAAACAATTTCAAGAAATATACATGTACATATTGCTTCAGCATTTTAAAGGTAAATGTATATGTACATGTAGAGTGGACCATATGCAGCTTTCAAAATAATAACTGACCAAGTTATCATAAAAAAATAGCTTACTTGGTTTAAAGATAGTATTGACACTAAACTCCTCATGTAATTATCCCTTCTGGGCATGTTGTCGTTTTGAAGACAATTAAAGAAGGTGATTTGCAAAGATGTGTCAAATGACACCTTTTTGGAAATTTCCCTTTGTAGTTGGTTTGTAATTGGGCGAATCCGTGAATGTGTGCATGCAAGCGTTGACACGACACACACGCGCGCCTGCGGTTGCTATTATTAGCGAGAATCGTCGGTTCAGTGTGCGATGTCACGTTGCTAGAATGAGAATCATGTCCCCAATGCTGATTTTTGGATTGTGTCATGAGAAGACGCAATTCAAAACACGATGTGGCAAATTTGATTTGAAATCGTGATACGGAATATTGTGGGTTTTTATTCATAATTTATATACAGCTTTCACAGAGCTAAAGCTTCATCAGGCTAGTTGTTAAGCACCCCTCTCTAGACTTTGAGCACTTTTGTTGTTTCAAGTGAAAAAAATGCACAAATGACAAAATGGTTCATCCTACCATAAATTAATAATACGTGTACCGGTATGTGATCAGCCCACACCGATGATTCATTATTTGATTTGTTACTACAGTGTATCAAACATTATATTTTCAACAGATCCTTCGATCATTGTAACAGATTGACAGATGATAAATTTTATAAGCCTAACCCTCCAAAACCCAACAAAATCCATCGTCTGGTTTTGATTGTTTTTGATAGAATCAGGACTGAGCACTAGCACCATTACCAACATTTGGGCAAATTGTACAAGTACTACTTACAAATTTCCTGTCTTAAAATGTGCAGTTCATCCCACATCTAAACCACTTCATAATTGAACTGGTGAACTGGTTTTTGCGAAGCAAGTATTTCCAGTGCTAATAGCGAATTCCCGTGCTCGGCAGCTCATTAATTTCGCTCCAGGTGTTGCTTTGTTCATCCTGTGTCTGACCTTTCGTTGATGAAAATAAATATTCTGAATTATTATTTAAGGCTTCCAGTGGTAAAAATACATCAGCGTGTTGTATGCTGTAGTGAAAAGTACCCGGATGACTGCAGTATTATGTCAATAAAAGTACCTGGATGACTGCAATATTATATCAGTAAAAGAACCTCGATGAGGACAATATTATTTTTGATATTGCCCTCATCCTGGCATTTTAACAAATTTCACTGGTTCCCGCTCAATCAAGAGTGTAGAAAGTCACAGTTGTTAACCAGTGAACAGAGCGTAGCGCGCGCGCGCATTCGGTAGTGCTTTGTCGAAAAAAATGGCAGCTTCAAGCGGCGCGAGATACGCTTCAGTTAGCAAAGAATTCAACAAAATTAGAGAACTAAAGATACTGAAATTACCTGGAAAGCAACCAAGATGACACCAGCAAATATTCTGTGAATAAACATGTAGGCCTATCTGCCGAGAAGAAGCTACTGACGGATTTTGAGATGCTGGAAATGCTTCCACTAGCTGGTATTTTGTTGAAGTTAATGATAAAGTACTGAAGAAGCGGTCGGCGATTTTTACAAGACAGCGACATGAAATTTATTTCTTTTGGATCAAGTCAGCCTGATACAAATAATAACAATTATATTGGATGGCTTTTCTTCGGGGAATACAAGAATATATTGCACTCGCTATAAGAATATTGCCATATATTCTTGTATCCCCTCAAAGCTATTCAATATTATATAATTACTGTATCAGAATGAAGTGACTGTTACAATGTATGTGAAAAGCACAGCTACAGCTACATGTAATACAATATACCGGTACAATGTGTATGTGTGTATAAAAGGTTGGGCAAGGCCTGGTGCAAATTGAATCTTAAAATTTAAAAAACAAATCTAATTATTTCTGGATTCTGTTTTGCCGTATTGATGCAGTAAACATGCACTTGCTATTTTAAAAGTTACCCGTAGATTTTACACATTAAGAGTCAATGTTTAAGCACAACATTTGCTTTTTTATGTAAAGTTGGGAATATTTGTTTTGCATAAATTTGTCATTTGTAAATTTGCAAAATAATAATTTGAAGGCTGCCCAACCCCGTTCCAAGAAATAATGTCTGGACTCTGGAGAATTAAATTGTATGACCTACAAATGATACATGTACATGTAATACAGCAGTGAATACAAATGTAAGCACGTAGGCTTAACAATATAGAGCACTAATGAAGAAAACATCCAGGACAAGCACGTATCCAATTATAAAGGTTGGGTGTATTTTGTCTTTCAGATAAAGACCCTGAATCATCTTTAATTGCTTGTGCCTCAGGAGTAGGCAGTTTTAATAAGGGAATAAATGTGTGCTTGGCCGGTTTTAAACACTATGTTTAAGACTGGTTGGGAGTCTGGACACTGATAATGACCCAAAAACTTTTCGGTCCATAAGTCAAAACATGTCAAAAATTATATATTTCCAACGATTTTGCTCAAAAAGTTTACTTCATGTTCTACAAAGCAACCCTTTAGCTATGTTATGGTTTGTCCCTCTCCCAAGTACAATGTAGTAGTAAATAACTCCTTATAATGAGATTGGCGCGCACGTACTGCAGCTGTGACAGTGAAGTGTGAATTTAGGACTACGAAACACTGACTCACTGATAGTATTGCGCATGCTTACATGTACGTGAGGAAAGTTCAACCAATAAAACGGTAAAAGGCACTGGATTTCATGGGAGTCAAAATTTCATGTGACACTGGAAATGTGTTGATGACGAGCCAGCCGGTCTTTATCAAACGTTTAAGACCGGCCACGTGACGGGCTGTCGACCAATAGGAATGGGTAAACTGAATAGGTATTTATGAACATTATTGAATTGTTTAGGTTAGTTTTTTTCTTCTTGGCAGCATACATGTATGCTGCGCCCCCAGTGCACAGTAGTGCAGGAGGTTATGACAGTCCTTAAGCAGTTAATCGATTTGATAGTTCTTTTCTATTTGAACAGGTGTAGTAATTGTTCCGGTTATCTTTCTTTTCTTTCTTGGCAGTATATTGTTTGCAGACATCGAGGGTTTCACCAAGCTGTCCTCACAGTGCACGGCGCAGGAGCTGGTCAAGATCCTCAACGAGCTGTTTGCTCGCTTCGACAAACTGGCTCAGGTATGTTTGCATAGAGTTAGGCTGATTCCAGTTCAGTTGGGCAGGTGGTCATTATGCTCAGGTGGCCATTATGGACAGGTGGTCATAAGCTCTGCCCATCTTCTTAAACTTGATGTAAACTTCTCACAGTGCTTGTGACAAGAGTTTGTCTTCAGGAGCTACTTTGGTCAACTGACCAACATTGTTCACTGCGTTGCAGTTTGATTGACAGGTGAGGGGAGGGGTCCATAGACAGGTCTTGGGTGTTTACAATGAGCAGATGGCCAAGATAGACAGTGGATCCTTCTCTTGGCAGTGGGCCATAAGGCCAACAAAAAAAAGTCTCTGGTTTCTGGTATGCGCGCGCGTCGCCGTAGTCATGCGCGTCGGCAAAATGAAAAAGTTTTTTTTTCAATAAAAGATGATGTCTCAAAACCGCCAAACTCACTGGTTTGACTGGAATCCTGCTGCTGCACAATTTTAACGTGTTTTTAGATGGGGTTATGATCGAGAATAAGCTTTACGTGTATGTGGCCTCTCCGGACTCCCATATATTTGCACTAAGTTTAGTCGGGCACCATTTGCAGTCATCAGCCGACATTTGAAGCAAAAAAGACAGGTAAAAAAAAAAAAAAAGCCGCGTCGCCGCACCACTTTTTGGGCAAGCTCCATACCAGAAACCGGAGACTTTTTGGGGGGGCCTAATGGACAGGTGGCCACAATAGACAGGTGGTCACAAGCGTTACACTGGTATAGTACAGAGATTATCCCAATGGGTTGGCTGAAGTGAACAGGTCAAGTAACCTATCTTGGTAGAATCGCGTCAACGCAGCTTGTGAAACGTGCAAAATCTGAGACAAACAAAACTTAATGTACAAAAATTCCATAGTGTTGTCCAAGGGGCGTGACTAATTAGGTCAATACCTTGAGGACCTCGGAGATCAAGTTGAAATGAAACAAGTTCATCACTCATAATTAGTTTATTAGGTTGAAACACAATATATTTGCATTTACTTTGGATTTCCACAGCAGTATAGCGTACTGTAAATCATGGAATGATTGGTTAACTTGGTGGCAACATAGTGGCAATCATTTGGCCACTAGATAATTACTACGTGGCCACAATTTGGCAACTGTGTATTGACTATATGGCCACTATTTGCCAACTGTATTGATTTTTTTGCCACTATTTGGCCACAAGATGGTTAGTGTATTGACTATTTGGCCACTATTTGGCTACGATTTGGCAACTGTATATTGACTATATGGCCACTATTTGGCAACTGTATTGATTTTTGCCACCTACGATTTGGCAACTGTATATTGACTGCTCGTACGTGTATGTCACCACTATTTGGCTACTGGATTACAGTTATGTGGCCACGTAGTTGGGGAATATCATTTTTCTTGTATTTAAAAAAAACCCACTGGGACACAGGTACGTGCCTGTCTAATAATGAATTAAGATTTACAACTTTGATGCCGTACAAAAAAGTGGACGCAAAAAATTGTCATCTACATGCATACATGTACAAGATAAAAGTAGCGTGCCTTTGAAAAATGATATGGTAGAGCAGCGTGGTTTGCTCAGCTGACCTTCAAACAGAAAAACTGTGCATGTTTGTTACTATTGCATGGTTTAGTTTTACGATATCAGATTACCGATGCTATTCAATCAAGTAATTGCGGCGCCTATGTTGCCGCTCAAGGCCATTTTGCAAATGCGTTACCGCGCCGCATGCAAATTTGAGTGGTTTAACATTGCAGTTGTTTGAGATTGACGAAGGTGGGAATGTGCGCACGTCAATAATTAGCATCAAAGTGAGTGCTTTGTTGCCATGGAAATGGCTGATTCTCGGATTGCTCAACTGTGAGCAATATGGTCCTTTTGCAATTTGTCAGTAATTTGCAATAAAACATGCGCTAACAGCATGAATACTAATGGCTAATCCATGGCAAGCTTTTCTTTCATGATAAAAAAATATCAGAAATTGTTGCTCAGGCCGCAACAAATTTCCTGGTTAAATTGCAATCGAACATTGCACGATTATCTTGTCGTTTTTTGTCTAGAAACATAAGAAATTAAAAGAACTCTTTATAGAACTTGTAAATTCTATACAACGTAAGCATGAAGTTCACCATGTGTTGGTTTAGCAAATTGTTTAACATGTTTAACAGAATAGTCTTTTGACTTACATGGCGAAATATCTAACAGTTTACAATTTTGTTTGAACTGTTCTTTTCCGTTGAAACAAAATTTAAAGGGATTACATATGTATTTCAAGAAGGCATTTTTTTTTCCGAATGGAAAATTGACAGCGATACAAAAGTCATGATTCAATGGCTTGCCCGTAATGCACGATAACCTTAATATTGCTTTGAAGTGTGTTCATCGGCGCTCGGACTTCACCATGGGGACCGGTGGAGAGAAAAGTAGCGATATCCTAGCAACGGCATGCACGCTCCGACGGCGGCCGTGTATGCGCCACATGGCCACTTTGACGTCAGATTTATCGGGTGCCGTCATCGTTTCGTTTCTCCGTCCATTTTTATCATTGTCTCACGACTATTCCTGGCAGGGCTAAAAGTCACATAAGGCCGTGGAGGCTATCGCGACTATTAATCAAATCATTGGGATATATTTTTATTCTATTTCCCTGGTGGCTATTCCGACTGTTCCCTCTAAGAAGGGCTCTAGTCCTGATCACATGTACATGGCAAAGTTCATGTGAGTGATCTATAATGACTTATTCTTTCTTGTGCTGTTATGACAATCTTGGAAGGAAATGTTTTGAGTGTTATCAAAATTTGTTGGAAATCTTAATGCATGAGTAATTGTGACATTGTAACGGTAGAAAGTAAAAGTGAATCGCACATTACTTTGAAGATTTTATGTCTTCTTTTTTGGAGCGAGGACCCCAAAAGTAAATTTTCAAATTGAATGAGTAATATTGAAACAGTAGTCACTAACTTTCAAAACAGATGTCACACACAAAAATAATAGTTTCAGTTGAAATCGTCTCCTGTCTAATTCTCACTGTATGGATGTTTTGTCATTTGTCACGTGTAGCACGTAAGGAAATAACTATTGTTTCAAAGACCGAACACAGTGTAGACTGTCGAACAGTGGGTTTTTAAGCTGTGGCAGGAGCTTCTACATGTCACTTGGTGGTCGGTCGTGACATTGGATTGAACGCACCTATACGCACTTTAAATGAAGGGCAAAAACTAATATTGATTAACATCACCATGATGCAAAATTTGATCTTTATGAATAGTTAAATGCGGTACCCGCTGCTACGTTTACATCAGATTTGAACCGGCCAAACAATCCCGCAAGCTCGTTGGTCGAGTGGTAAGACGTCTGCACAAGAAAGCAGGAGGTCGTGGGCTCGAGTTCACCTGAGTGATTTTTCCCAACTTTCACTCGGGGGGTAACACATTGAGTATACAGTGATTATACGTCGGTGAATGGCAAAACCTAATTTGCTTTAAAATAGACTTTTAATTCATTATTTACCTATTTTTCACCATGAAATTCTTGTGCAATCATGGAATATATGATTCCACTGTAAGTAATTATTTTCCCTCAAGAAAGAATCTCGTCCTCGCCGAGAGCAAATTTAAAAGATATGGATATTATTTTGAAAAATCCATTTTTTTAAACCCAGATATCTGAGGAAACCAAATATATTTATCTAATAAAATGACTTCATTTCAGTTTTGAAATAGAAGTATAAACCCTCGCTTCCCACCCCAGCTGTGAAGCTAACAGGGTATTTAAGTCTCCTTCCCTGAGGACTAAAACCCGATTCGCTCATCCGTAACAAATCCAGAAGAATGATATTTCCAGAAATTCCCTCTGACAACACAATCAATCCCCCAGCCCCCAACAAAAGAAAAAGGTGTCACCAAAATCATATCAGGTTTTCTTTTTATCCCCGCACCGACGAGTTCCACGGCAACCACAGAAAATTGAGAAGCCAGTCAGAAGTGCCGACATGGTTTCATTTAATCACGGGAGACGGGCGAAAAAAAAAGGGGGAAAAAAATACACACACCACTTTGGCCGCTTTTATGTGTGTGTATTTTACCTTTCAAAGCGATTTCCTTCGCCTTGCCGCGCCACGTGAACTATTTGTGGAGCGGCTCGTGTTTGGCTGTGTCGAGAGCGCGATTCTGTTTCCGTTGCCGGGGCGACCGCATCCCTGCAAGTGTTGACTCCCAATATTTGGAGTGAGGATATTAAATTTAGGTCCCATCTGAGTGAACGCGTGTTCCTGTGCCGACTGCACTAACAAATGCGTCTTTAGGTTGATGTTGTCATTCAAAGTTTGTACTGAAGCTGCAAAGAATGCACTCTATTGGGGGCGGGGTCAAACTTTTGACAGTGTAGGTTTAAGAGAGTGCAAGTGTGAGCTGTCACTACAAAATTAGCGTGGGTCAGACATCTTAAGAATTGAGGTATTTATGTACATGGATTCTGCAGAACCAGACTGTTTTAATGGTGCTATTGGGATGCCACGCTTCACGCGTCACCCGCTAGCAGGGTGGAGTCATATACTAATGTATTACCTTGACCTCAATTTGCATGTTGACCCCGTGGTAAACCTTGGTGAAGCAATTTTGCTACATTTTTCACTATCGAGTTATGTTTTGCATAATAGCGATACGTTTGTGTTTTCATAGAGATGACGTTTAATTTTACTATTCAAAGTCTCAAAGAAACAAATTTGCCAAAAAAGTAAAACAAAACAAATAAATCGTCCTTTTTTTTCACGTGCCAACCATGGATTCATCAGACCAAGTTGCGCTGATCTTGAGCTGCCGCAGAAAAATGGACTCATTCCTGATGAACGGGGGTAATAATTGTAAAGCCCTTTGAAACCTTAGGTACCGGGTACAAAGAGCTATATGAACACCACAATATTCCTGTTAATGAACCCTTAAGGAGACCTGTTTTTCATCAGAAGTCATACCGTAGGGAGACAACGGGCATTAGGGAGACATTTCAATTTCTTCCTATGTCACAACTCCTATAATAGAAGCCAAATTTTACTGTTGCTAATATGCTAGATCGATTGCTAGTGGTCCAAAACATACCAAATTGGTGGTGGTATAGGATAAGGGAAAATTGGGTTTAAGGATCATTAAAGTTGGACAATTTTGTGCACAAGTCTATGGGAATGTCTCCCAAATGACCTATTATCGGTAATTATTATTATTATTACTACTATTGGAACATGGCGTACAGTCCGCATTAAATTTCCCATGTGCCGTCCCCATTATCAAGCTTCTCTTTTCAGAAACGTTTGACCAGCTACACGTATCTTCTTTCAGCAAAGGTTAACTTGACCTATTCTCGCTTCACCTGTTATCATCACCCAACCCGCGGATCACTTATCCTTTTCACACTCGGCCATATGCGGTGATCCCCTTTCACCGACCCTCGCGGATTTGCCTAAGACGTCGCTGCCCACGAAGAACAGGCTCTTTTCGAAATTAAGGATGCCCACGGTGTAATGAAATGACAGGCGTTGGAGTGAACTGGGTCGCTGAGCATTGACGCACACAAACTGCCCTTTTCATTCAATTAGTTCCCAAAGCTGAGGTTTGTCTACGTAGCTGCGACTGTACCGACTGTTTTCTTTTCATTTGTGTAATTTCTTCGGGTAATGAAACAGGATTCCTCCGAAGCTTCAAAAGGCAAAATTAATGCAATATCCCGAAGAAACATGTGGCGAGGAGGCAATGGAGAAGGCTGTAATTTTAGAGGTGGGAGGAAAACTACAGATAAAAAATGACAGATTTCTGCGGAAAGCCCACATAATCAGGCAGGGACTGAAAAAAACAAATACACATGTGGATTCGAACCAGAGTCACAGAAATTGCAGGTACCAGTCTTGGATTTCTTTGTGTGTTTTGTGACAAGTTTAAACAAAAACATCAAAAGCTTTGACTAGTACTGCATGAGCTATAAAGATATTGACCAGGAGGCCAACAAAGGGCTTGATAGCACAGTTGGTCAAGTATAGCGCTCCAGATTTTGCCGTATAAATCCTGCTTTTCTGAGTTTCAAATCCAGTCAATTTCTTGGCTCAACATCAACTGTAACCTAACCAACTCCATCAAAATCCATACCCCCAGTTTGGGGGATTTTGGTAGATACGGTATTAAGCCATGTGTAGGCCTACCAACTCCATCAAAATCCACCAGCACCAGTGGTGGATTTCAACAGATTCGGTTCTGAAGCATTACGTGAAGTGGAGTGAGTGATAATATTTTGACTAAAATTTACTCTACTTAGTAAAAGTCAGTAAGGAGTTAGGGTTAAAGTTGGCAAAAGAAAGGGACAGATATGAACCTGGAATAATCAATAAAAAAATTTTTAAAAAAATGAAGAAACTACTAGTTCGAAAAGTCTTTGAAGGCAAAAGGAGCTTGTTGCTGGCTAGCTCTGTTGGAAAAATGCCAGTATATGGTACTCTGGATGTTGTAGGTTCAAACCCTGTTTCTGTCGATTCCTTTGTTGAACCTAATTTTGGAAACAGAATCAAAAAGAAAATGTACCGAAATTAAAAAAAAAAACTTTTTAAATTAATAATTGGAAAAAATCTTTGAAGTCAAAAAGAGCTTGTTGCTGGCTAGCTCAGTTGGTAGAATGCCAGTACGGCACTCCAGATCCTGCAGGTTCAATCTTGACCTAGTCAATTTCTTTGTTGAATCTTTATTGGAGAAAGAACAAAGGAAATATAGGGGCCAACCTGGAATAGTCAATAAAAAAAATAAAAAAAAATACCTTGGCTTGTTGCCGGGTTAATTAATTCACAGTGCAGAGAAGAAAAACACTTGTGAAGCTGCGGCTACACTCACATGCTGAGTGAGTAGGAGAAAATGGTTGTGACTTCTATTATCTCTCTCCACCAGTATCTCTCCAGGTCGGTACGGTACTTGCACACGTCAGCGCCACAGTTGGCGATATTGCATCGGTAATTGGAAATCTGGTCCTGTGAAGGACTATTTCCCCCTCCGCACTGGTTGTCGCTTGTTTTGTATTCATGGACTGTACCGAGAATGGAATAAATTTCAATATCCGTTGGTGGTGAGACCAGCTGGAGTCTTTGAAATTGCGATGTGGACACGTGAAGAGTACAAAAAATTGCTTTAATTTGCAGGAATCCATAGCTAAATCCAAAATCGAATGCCCACAATTTAAACATTTATCGTAGGAGTACATAAAATGGAATACATTGCAAGAGTTAATAAGGTGAATATTTTGTTCTGAAAGTCAGCTTAATCCACATTTGGGCAGTTCCACTGTATCAGACATACATTGTGGACAATTTAGTAATGTGCATAATAAAAATTATAATCATAAATTAGATTTAAAATTTGGATAAAACGTATCAGTTAGTTACTTACTACAATGATTTAAAGCATAAATTATTCAACCAACTTTCTTGCTGTAGTAGAAATCGGCTTGAAACACCATGTACTCACAAATTGATTTCTCTGTGTGTGTGTGTACAGGTTTATTAATTTTGCAGTTGAAAGTAATAGCTGAACTGTTGAACATTGTTAGAAATCACCAATGTTTCATTAAAATACAGCCAATAAGCTTTAAAATGATGTGTGCATGTATGTTTCATTTGTGGGATTTGGATTTTTTGAAGTTGGGTACTGAAAAAAAAAATAGTATTGTAATTCCATTTCGATATTTTAACGACATCACTCTTTATTTATTGTTTGTAATCAACAGTATATTGTTACTTCATGTATATGGTACCGGTATTACTTTAATATCATCCGAGCCTATTAGAGAGCAACCATCTTGTAAATATTAACCATTCAAATCTCTGCCATGCAGTAAATTGATGAATCAACTAAAAATTGTGACAGCTGGAGATATGAGGCATTAGATCAGCCCGAACGTCCGGTGCATTGTCCAAATTGCACCTGATTAAACCCATTAGTCCCCGTACCACTCCAAACCGCCCTGCCTGTTACTCCCTGTACCACGGAAGCTGTCCTAGCACTGTATGGTGGGTGGATTCATCAGGGATTAAATACAATGTAGTACAATGTAATACATGTGGTATATTGGAGACAATTACGAAAGCAGAACATAGGTATGAGCAGCTGTCTTATCATATTTATTAACTCCTTACCCCCAGATTCTGTGTCTTGATTGGCTGAAAGCAACGTTTTTACTATCTTGCTGTGCATAGGCAAAATGCTATACAATGGCTGCTTTGGGGGGGGGGGAGAGATGGTGGAAGTGGTGCCCGTGGGCCCCCAGTAGAGGTCCCCCCCCCCATTTGAAAACATGAATTGTACACAAACAATATATACGTTGCCCTTAGTGGCCCCCCCCCCTTGAAAATTGGTGTATTCCCAGGTGCTCCCCTAGCAGTTTAACCCTAGTTAATCCAACGTACACATGTATGCATGCATACAGGTGTGTGCGGTGTGCGTATTGTTCCCACACGCTACAGACTTGAGTTCGAACATTTCTTGGAGGGGTAATTTGAAAAAGTGCAAGTGAATTTTCAATTTGTTTCATGTTAAAATAGAAGTACATTTTTAATTGGTTAAATTTTGGTTAGTAAATCTAGCCTCCCTCAAGGATTCATGGACCTTTCCAATTTCCTCGGCAGAACGCTCCATGGATTACCTCGGGAGGCTAGTTTTACCACACCACTCAAAGCAGTCAATACTTGTATATTATTTGATTGTCTGCTTTTCATTGTGTAGGAGAACCACTGTTTGCGGATCAAGATTCTGGGCGACTGTTACTACTGTGTCTCAGGCCTGCCGGACCCCCGCCCGGACCACGCCCACTGTTGTGTGGAGATGGGACTGGACATGATAGAAGCCATATCGTAAGTAGGCAGCTCTTTAAGCACTTCGTGCCGGGATTATTTTTTGCCGAAAATTTCAGTTTTTCGTAAAAGGCAAAATTTTGCAGCCAACTTCTGATATACAGCCAAACGCCACAAATACTGATTCGCAAGAGTAATTACAACAGTACCGGTAATTGTACGATATTTCTTGCTGAAACCTTATATTTTTCAATACTGAAGCATAAATTGTACAACAATAGGCCGTGCACAACGGCCAATTCAAGATCAACACATGGTCCGCCTCCACAGACTTCACGGACTTTGTGTGTGTGTACAATTACAAAAGGCTCAAAGGATTAGCGTGTTTAGACAGCGAGTCGAGGCAATCTTGATATCTTAACCCATCAGCCATGTCTGTGTATAAAAACAGCCAGTGTGTGTTATCACGTCCTCCCATGCGAACTGGTTAATCCAGCCAATCACAAGTCAGTCACAAGTCAGTCACAAGCCTGACACTAGTTGATCACAAGTCCATCACAAGTCCATCACAAGCCTGACACCAGCAACCAGAAGTTCATCACAAGTCAACTGTGGTGCAAGTCTGACACTTAAACACATCCATCACAAGTCAATCACCAGTCAAATCACAATAACATATGGATTTTTTTACCAAGTGGTGATGTACTCTATAACTTAAAGAGAAACTCCAATTTCCATATTTTCATATCAGTGAAGCTTTCTCCTACACTGTCCTTCCTGTTTTCAAGCCAGTTCCATCTTAAAAATCATACTCACTCACCTTCAAGGGACATTGCACAAAAGATGAATCTCATTTCCATCGGACTTGCGTGGGCTGCTACCGTACAATGTATATGCAATCAATAAAATGCGTTTCATGTAGCAATGTTAAAGATCCCATGATATTGACATTTCCCTGTCCTTAGCAAGCTATCTCAGCTTCAAATCACTCCTGAAGGTCAACGTTCTTTCATAAAATGGCAACAAATTTGCAAAAACATGTACCTCAATGTTTCCAAAAACGAAACAAAAATCTGGAGCATGATTACTGGGACGTAGCAACTGCTTGACTCACCAATACTGATAACTTCATTGCGGGAAGATTTTCGGGGAAGTTGTTCAGAATCCTGTGCAACTTACACCCGATACAATGTTTGCAACTTGTCCGGAACTGATATGAATCGAGACGGGCCCTTACTGCCAACCAGTCCATGAATCTGCTGCCCGGCGTCAGTGATGTCAATGCTTTATTCCTTACAAATATGTAAATAATTCTCTTTAAATCTCTTCCAGGCATGGATCGGGGGTTCATGTTATTTCATTAAAAAAATGCGAACCCCCCCCCCCCCCCAAATTATACTGGTAATAATGTCCGTGTGTGCGCACAATACGAACAGAGCCAGCCGAACCCCCCCCCCACCCCACCTATTGATTTTCGAAGGCCAAGTGTCCAAAAAAACCCACCTGTCTACATTTCAGAATTTTTTGCTGATGAAACCCCCCTCTGCAAATATTCTTGGATCTGCCCATGTCTTCCGTTTATTCCTTATTATGTAACTAATCCAAAAGCCCAGGACACCTATGAATATGCATGGCACAAGGAGGGCACCCTCTCTTGATCCTGCCGGAACAGCATTGGGCAAAAAAATAGCACCCAGCCTCCAACCAAACCTTTCAACTAATTATCCTTAGTCGTACGGGTGCCCCTTAGTGTGTTTCCAATCGACTAAACAAATAATCAGAAGGCGTCCTTGTCTATGTCAATTTCTTGTCCCGCAAAAAAATACGAGTCTCGTTTTCACTCTGGTGGCGCCAAGCTTTTGCTCATATATGAAGAAAAAAAAAATGTTAAGCTGGTTTTGTGAAAGTAGAATGTTTGATTTGTAGGGCTTTTTGGAAAAATCAGTCTGATAAACTGTGCTGTTTACTTTGGCAATGGAAAGGCGGCCATTTGAAGTTGGAACAGTTTACGAATGTTTTCCTACTCGTAAGTCGATTGCTCAGAGTCCATTTGTATGTTTCCCTTGTTTTTAAATTCACCTCCCTTTTCCTGAAGGAGAGCGGAACTTTCCAGAGCGACATCCGCAATGATGGATGATGCTTTTTAATAGCGAAACAGTCCAAACCTCGTATCGTCTGAAAGTGCATACATCAGTTGCTTTTGTTATTTAATGTGAACTGTTCAGTCTCTAATGGATCCAATTCAAAGAGTTGACCTTTTTTTTACTTGCAAGTGTTTAGTTGTCATGTTCAGAGCAAAACATGACATTTTTTTTTGTTTTTAGAGGAAAAGTGGGACTTGAAACTACTCAGCGAACCATTAGATCGATCGACACAAGTTGTCTTGTCATGAATGGCCAAGCACATGATGGAACTCCACAATTGCACGATTCACAATCCTACGTTTGAAGACAACATATTTTTTTTTAAATTTACGTCAGATGCTCACATCACATGTTTATGGTTGAGTTCCGGTTAAAATTCATGAAATCGGTACTACTGACTGTGGATTTTTTTTTTTCAAGCCCGTAACTTGATAGCTGCTATGTAACTTGATACTGAAGAGTTTTGTTGTCTGCGTCTGAACCTGCTTTTTAGGACGGACTTGAGTGAATAAAAAGAAAAAACTCACGAGATGTTTCTTTCAGCAACTGTGCATTTAACCGCTCGATCCGCAAACTGCGGGGGCGCCAGGCTGTTATCAAAAAAAAGTAAAGGCACGTTAATGGGGTCCGTGCACCAGTAATGTAGTGAGTGATATTTCATAAAAGGAGGTTTACTGCCTGGGGGTAAAAAGGTGAAATTTGTTACATGTAGGGGAAATGTCGGGGGGGGGGGGTGTTGTTGTTGTTTAGGGAGGGGGCGGGGCATATCCTTTGATACTAGGGGTGGTGTCGATGACACGTGCACATGTTTGTACATGTTCACAAATTAATGCACATGGTCACATTTTAGGCCCTTTACTGGCAGGTCCATCGTCCAAACTTTGTGTTAATTTCACAGAACACATATTGGCTTCAGGCCTGCGTTTTCTTGTCTTGTTTTGTCTTTTTCCATTTTTTTGTTGGTCATTGTGGGCTTTTGAGACCACTGCCTTAACCATGCCTGAATTATTTAAAATAAACTTCATGTTCCTAACTTGTTCTTCATTACAAATTTCGGAGAGGAACTTATGGCAAAGCTTCATGCACAAGGACACTACAGCAATTCACAATGTCCAAACACATACACACCATATTTGTGCCCAGGTTTTCATTTTTTTAAATTTCTTAGTGCTCCTAATTAGAGTTGTGTCTTATAAAACTTTGTTTTTTACATTGGCTAACATTCATTGTACTGTACGTGTACATGTAGTACATTGAAAAAAATACTTTCCAGTTGTTAAAGCCAGAGTCCATCATTTGCAGCTATCCAAAAAGTAACTGGCGTAATTATTGTTGAAAAACATACTTGGTTGAAAGATAGTAAGGGGACTAAACTCCCTGTGAAATTAATCTTTCTGGCAAGCTGTCATTTTGAAGAAATCAACGAAAGAAGGCCTTCCCAATGGTGCTTCTTAAGACGCACCGTAGGAAATATAAATTAGTTGTTGTTTTGTTTTTGGGCGAAGCGCGCGCAAGCGTTGGCATGACGCACTCGCGTACACGGTTGCTATAATTCTTCGGATCAGTGCGCGACATCGCGTTGCTGCAATCGGCTCAGTGAGAACGTGTCTCGGACGCTGAATTCAGGCCCAATTCAAAACATGATTCAGCAACTTTGGATTTGAAATCGAGATCCTAGAATGCTGTTTTTCTCGGAACATAAAGCTGAAGCTGAGCTGAAACTTCATCAGGTTAGTTGTTCAGCACCCTTCTTTAGATCTTGAGCACTATTGTTGCTTCAAACGAACCAAATGCACAAATTACAAATGATGGACTATACCTTTAAACCAAAAGAGTAAATTCCGTTATTAAAAAAAAAAGAGAAAAAGAAAAAAAGAAAAGAAATGTGTATACCATTGTCTACAACTGATACATATTACATACAGGCAAAACATAATTTGTGGGTGGGTCATTCTATGAATTTAGGGTCCAAAGTGTGGCATTTTTCCTGTCCCTGTTGCCCTTCTAGTGTCATTAAGAATGACTTCAAACAATTTTGTATTTGTTGGGTAGGTAGCTTGCTATTCATAATCACTCTTGGAGGACAACTACGTAAATGAGTGCATCAGAATTATAACATCACACATGTAACTGGGACAGGAAAAAAAGTGGACCTCAAATAATATGAAATGACCCACATAGCCCATAGAAACCACTCAGTCTAGACTGGTTGCTGTGACCTGTATTAGTAAATCAGGGCTTTGGTAAAGATGCTGCCTCCGGAAACCAGACACAACAGATTACTTTAATATAGTGACTTGCTTTAATGGATTGCAAGACCTTTCGTTTGGACGAGAGTATGTAGACCACTGTGCCCCAAGGTGGAATTTGTGATTCATGACATGAATTGACAGTATAATCACACACTGTATAACTGTCGTGCATTAGGAGCATTAGTGAATGCATTATACATGTAGTTCAGATGTACCAGTACATGTAAATGTCATCTGAAATATGAAGTCATTTTAGGTGTAATATGCGAGGCGTTCTGGCAAAAATGAGACGGAACTACATGCGCACAGTCCGTAGTGGAGAAAAACATGCCAAAAAACGAGCGGAGGTTTTTTGTTTGTTTGTTTTTTTTTCTTCCAGATTTATTTATATTTGTAATCTTTGGTATGTCTACTTCACATCCTTTAAAGAAATAGTAGAAAAAGTATGGAATACAGGTGTTTTTAAGGGAAAAAACAATTGGCGTCTTTCATTTTCACAACTACATAACTTGAAACTATAGAAATAAACCATTTTGTATTTGTTTTGCTATACCTCATACACATTCAGTTGCCGCATTTTCCCGCAGTATGCACCTTGCGGGCAAAAAAGCTTTGGAGAAACTTTACATTGCTCAACCTCCGAAAAGTTCAGTTTGTTTGCAATACAGTGACTACGATTGTAAATACAATTGTTTGTGGACAACTTTTTTTTGTTAGTACAGGAGGCATCTTTATTGTCCACAATATTCTCCAATTCGGCATCATTGAGCTCGGGAAAACACTAATTATCATTTACGTATGCAACCATCTTTTCATGGTGTAGCTACCGGTATAGGGCGATGTTCACGCGTGCGTACTACACCCGTGCGACAGTTCCACAATTGCTTCGTAAAGCGCATGCGTAGTAGACTGTCGCATGGGTGACCCGTGTGGACAGTCTACTACGCATGCGTATGCCTGTGCCTGAATACTTGCGCGCGATTGGTAAACAGCAAAAATAGCATCTGGCAGGTGATGGTGAATGGACCAGTGAGAAGTCGACTTTCGGTCATGAATATGTATGAGGTATAGTAATTCTAAATATAGTACTTAAAAAAAGGACTTATTTGGTCAATCCCGAAAATCCGAAATTAATAAGAGTAGTGTTTCTTTAGCTTGTATTGTTCACTAAGACACAACATGTTTCTTGACTAAACTGTTCAAAACTTCTTCAAGAACCCAGAAAAAAAGTTGTTTTTTTTACTTGATACATTACTCTTATTAAACGAAAGCAGCCAGATAAACGAAGAGGAAAACATTACTGGAAACGCTAACTAGGGACTTTATTTTGTTGAGAGCGCCCCACATACAATGCACATGTCAATTTCAGTCACACCAGAGGAATGTTTAGAGTGCAAAGCACGTCAGTTGAAATTTTTCCCTCGAATCTGAAGTACCCAGGCTAATTCTCACCCGCACTGGGTTTAATTACGGTACCCTAAAGAAGTCCAAACTGGGAATCCCGTTTTTTTTGGGCCCGGATCACTTTTCAACTATGATTCTGTTAGGTTGTTTTTTCTTTCTTTTTCTCCCGTTCTGCATACAAGATCGCTTTCCGAAAGAATAAACCTGTACAAGTGCTCTTCTGACCACTTGTCAATCTCCGCGAGCTCTACTCCGCCCGCCAAGAATTCTGGTCGGTGCACGTACAACTACGCATGACTAATTAAATCCCCTTGCGCGCTCCCCTGGCGCAGAATGTATGGTGAACTTCGGGTTGGGCGGGGGATGTGACTGAAGAAGAAAACAGAAAATCATGACTGTACTTGACGGGACCCGCGATCAGGTTTCGTTAATTTCAGCGTTTCCTATAGGGAGCCCGTACGCGGACATGAACGCTATCTAGTGATGTGAAATCGGACACCTTGGGGCTAGTTGAAAAGTCGTCATCGACCGTCAATATCATGATGGACATGGAGGGGGGGGGGGCAGGTAAGCCATTGTCATGACAGGCAGGTCGGGCTTGGGGTTATTGTCGTGAGGATTTTTTTTTTCCAAAGCTAGGCTGACTGTCTGCGGGCGTGCATTATACATGTAATTCTACCGGCTTAAACCACTGCAGTGGTTTATCATTATTAGTCAGTGTCCATGCAAAAATAATGGAAAAACTAATTGTGCACCCTACACATTTCACCCCTGAGATATTTATATGCTGACAGCTAGAAGTATATCTAGAACCCTCTGTGAGTTTTTTAATTGAACACCAACCCCACCCCCCAATAATAGGAATTTATAAATAATTTAAATTTCCCACAAGATCTTGGCCAGTGTGCGGTGTGCGGTGTGCGGTGTGCGGTGGTTATAAAATTACACTTGTGTGGTGATTCAATATTTGAAAATCAAAAATTTATAAATTTTAGTAATTTTCACAAATTTCTGCTAATGGGTGAATTGCATGTACTCCAGCTACAGCGACCAACTGGGCTTTCCCCCAAAATGGCCGTGAATGTGATATTTTGGGTCAAATTAAATTTTGGACGTCTTGGGTTCGAATTCCACCCAAGTAACTGTCTTTTCCGTCACTCAGATTGCAGTGCACATATGTACAGTGCTTTTTAGTAATGCGGCAGGATAGAAAAACCCTGGTTTTTTTTAATTGCTTTCTTTTGACATCATCGATCAAAAGTGATATGAGCTTTACAAGAAGCAAAGGGCTTTGAAAACCTTGTATTTTTTCTCAAGCTTTGGCCTTACCTCACTGCCTTATAGAATGAAAATAAGGTACACAAGATCATGCATTTGCTTGTGGTTATTTTTGCTCAAACTCTTCAGAAGGCCTATAATAACTAACCTGTTGAAGTTTCAGCTCAGTGGATACTATACATTTTGAGAAAACAGTAAATATATGCACTTTTTTGGGGGTCTAATCTGGATTCCATTGCTAACAGACGTAAAAAAAAGTGTGCCCATGGGTACCCAACCTCGACCCCAGGGTGTCGAGCAGTACGCGCCCATCACTACCTGCTCTCTCACCCTGGTATTGGATCATTTGCATGTGCAAGATTTTTGAACAGGTATGCAAATGAGGAATAGTCTGGTGCCTGCATGTGCGTTACATTATTGTTTGTTCTTGGATGCGGTGTCTGGGGTAAAAACAGAGTCAATTCTTCGCAGCGCGAGCATGGCGTGAGTTACGAAAACAAGATTTATTTAATTAAACTGTTACGATCTTATCGAGACAACATGCAGTATCACATTTCATATTAATATGCACAAATTGGAAAGGAAATGAGTATTTTCGAGAAGGAATGGACGAATGATCGCAAAAAACACGTTCTGCACGTTGTGAGTAACAACACCAAGTACACGATATTAAATCCATTTCTAGCCAATTGCGGTATCGAATCAGGATGCAGGAAGGAAGTTTCCTTTCCAGGGTTTACTATTGGAAACAAGGTTGGAAAGAAAGTAAACTCTGGGGACGAGGTTGATGGGTACCCTACTTTGAAAACACCTTCAATTTTAGTTTTCTTCCAAATGATACCACTTCGCGCGGAATAATTTCACAGGGTATTTGAAACCAGTCCTATCTTCACTTTCCGCAAGGTTTCTGTCATTAAAATCGCTAGGTACTTTTACGAGCACCCGGTTACAAATGATCATGCGTGGCTTTAAGAAGCAGTAAACGTCAAAGCCAAATAAAAGTACTCTAAACTTTTGCCTGATATAAGGCCAAGTAAAAAAAAAAAAATAGTTTCTCGTCCAAACTTTTTGAAAAAAGGGAGGAAGTGGCCCTCCCCCCCCCTAAGATGGCGGATTTTCTAAGATTAATTCTTCCATTTTTCTCGACTGTTTTGCTGATACTTTCGTGTCCAAACGAGCCGTCATCCTTTGTTCTAGATTCTAAACTTGCATACATAGCTACAATTTTGCTTGAAGCACATATAAAAGAAAGAATATACTGCACATATATGATTTTAAAAAAAGAGGCGGCCAGGAAAAAAAGGAAGCAGACAGGGACAAGAAACTGATTAATTGTTTTATTTGGCCTCATAAGATTTGATGTTCCTCATCCAGAACATGAACCCATATTGGGCTGTTGGTACCTAAGTCAGAAGCCTAACAAATTATCTTGAAGGCGAAGACGTTAAATAAAGCCGAAGTTTCAAAAAGGAAAAATATAAAAACCTTAATGTAAGCTTATGGAGAAACAAGAATGGCACCGTCGGCACTTACTTCAAAAACCTCTTCACGATCGCGCCTATGACGTTTTGCGTCAAGGTCTTGTCGGATGACGCAAGATCATCGCTCCGTGCATTCGAGGGTGCCAGGGGAGATGAACGCAATAGAATTGAAGTATAGAATATCAGATAAGAAAACAAAGCTTGCAAAGCCCCCTGCCAATATTGAATTGTGAGAAGGGGGGCCGGTGGGGACTATGCACGTATTTGCTAGGCAAACCCATTAGGGGCAGGCAGTATATGCATAGAGGCATGTTTTTTTTTTGTGGGCCTATGTGCTTGTCTGGGTGAAGATCAATGCGGATCACATATCCTTCTACTATTATATTAATGATATCCGCGGAGAAAACATGGCTCGACTTACTTCGGGCAGAAACGTGCACTCGGTGTTGTTTCTCATTTATTCAATTGACGATGCTGTAATATGATTTTTGCAATGCGATATTCTCTTATTCAAACTTACATGTTTTATACTTGCCCGGGCAGTCTACGGTAGTTTTGAAGGTGACATAAACAGGCCCAAGGCAGTATTAGTCTTACATTGAGTTATACAGGTTCTCAGGGTTCCTTGGTTATCTTTCTGCTTTCTTAACTGTTTGCTGAGTTGCTGCTTAAAGGGAAAATACAACATTTGCAAACATCAAAAAATAAAACTACCAAATCATTTTGAAATACCTTGCTGGACTGTTAGTGACTGACAGTGTAAAGCATCCTGTATAATCATGGCACCTGGTATACTGTCATTTTCAAGAAAAGTGGTATTTTTGTATCAATTTCCAACGCTGGTCGGCCGACCAGCGTTGGAAAAAACTGGCTTTTTTTCCAAATACTGGCCCCAATTGACCATCGCACTTGTTTGCAATCGATTACACACCTATGAACGGGTACAAGCCAGCTAGACTGGTTCCCTGACCTTACAATTCCCCAATGTATGTAAACTGCTCTATTTCTTCTTATATGGAGTCTGGGAACCAGACTACAGGAAAATGATTGTTTTTCTTGGTTTTTATAGCATTTTCGAACCCAAAACCTCAAAAAAGTCAGTGTAACTACATGTATATTTGCTATATATTTTCAACCCCCAAATTCCATCCATTTCTGAAAATTACAGCAAAAGCAAATGATGTATATTCCCTTTAAACCCTACATATGTGCATTGTACGTACATGTGTATTTTTTGTTGCTACGTCTTCAAATTTTTAACAGCTGTGTAAGAATCCATTTCTTTAAACTGTAAAGCCACACTTTTTTGTGTTAGGATTACAGATTTTTTTAAAGGAGACATTGTGGGAGGTAGTCTGAGTATCATCCGTTGTTCAATGCATGGAGTCTGCATGCTACCGTATCTCCACAAGAACGTCTGATATGTGCAAAGCCGATTTATGTGACCCCCTGCACCAGTCAATTTTGTGTTTTCGTGCAGAAATGTGAACCAAGCTGTTGATTGGTCAATTTGTTGCCATGTTTTTGTAAAACAACAACAGGGTACTGAAGACCTGATAAAAGGTGCCCGCTGAATGGTCAAAATCTGAAGGTCGAGACGCCGTGTTGGTTTGCATAATTAATCGCCGGATCTGCACACATATCATAGACACTTGTGTGCAAGCTGACATTCCATAGACTACTTTTGTTTTCTAGATTGCCATTTTCTAGCAGTTCAGAAGTTATCCACTTTTGAGTGAGACATTGACAGCACAAAACAGGCCATGTTTTATTATTACTATTGGCTGCCAGACAATAATTCTGTTCTCACGGGGTTGGCTGGTTCCTGCCTCACAATCATAATGTACAGACCGGGAGCCAGTCTGCTCGCAAAATGGATTTGTTTGTGCCCAAAACAAATGTTCGTTAGTTCAGATGGTTGCAGTCATCCAAAAAAGGGGGGGGAAAGGAGTTCTTTTGGTTTGAATAAAACATAGGCCTACAAGTTGAAAACTTGCAAGTCGAAAACACAGTTTTGTTGAAGTGCACAGAGAATGCAACTCTCATGAACACAGATACACAACGTGATCTATGTTTTAGATGGAATCAACAATCATGGATTGGACAACATATAGAGCTGCATCACAGAACTGAAGTTACTTAATGAACCTGTGAGCAGTTAAAAGCCCTTTAGTGCAGTCGTTCCGTTCATTTGCAACGTCGTAATGCTGCAGCCCTTTCTGCTTGCCCTCAAGGCAGCAACTGAAACGCTCCAGTCTTCCAGGGTCTAGACCTGAACGCCTTTTGTCTCATTACCGGGACACTCATAAAGCAGGTGTGTCTGGGTGGAACAAGGAAACGAACGGGAACTTGATTAAGGAGCGATCAATTGATGTAATGGACACCTTTTCATGAGCAGCACGGCTCAGTCTGAGTATCTAAGGGAAGTAGGGAACAGTGGAGAGGCACAGTCAGAAGGAATTCCATTCTTTAGACAGGAGAGGGTATAAAAGGGGTCTGGTTCTAGAATTATTTTTTGGGGGGGGGTGAGCAGTAGATTTGATTTTTCCAAAATTGGTACATTTTCATGGAATGTTTAGAAAATCGAAAGGACCCTGAAACCCTCTTCAAAATGTCATTCATGACTTTTCTTAAAGGTATCCGGTAATATACAACTTTTGCTTTTGCTGTAATTTTCAGAAATGGATGGATTTGGGGGTTAGTATTCTATTGCAAATATTGTTACACTGACCTGTTTAATGTTTTGTGTGTTCATAGATGCCCGAAAAACCAAGAAAAAAATGTTGTTTTTGTAAGTCTGGTTCCTTGATCCTACTTCAGAAGAAAAGGAGCAATTTATCGACATCAGGGAATTCATTGTCAGGTCACGGAGCCAGACTAGCTGACTTGCACCTAATCACAAATATGTAACCAACTGCAAACAAAATGTTAACTCACTAAATTTGGTAAAATTTGGGGCAGTATTTGAAAAAAAAGTCACCTTTTTCCAACGATGATCAACAATTGATACAAAAATTGCACTTCTCTTGAAAAATGACAGTACAGCAGGTGCCATGATTTCACAGGATGCTTGAGACTATTATTCACTTACAGTCAAGTAAGGTATTTCTAATAATTTGGTAGTTTTTATTTGTGATGTTTGCAAATGTTGTTTGTTACCTTTAAAGACAATTTTAAATAAAGATTTTAAAAAAATATATTTTAGGCATCAGAAATCTGTTTATTTTTCATTGTTTTTACACCTGTAATACCCCAAAAGATCCGCCTGAATTATTGGCGGTCTGCAAATTATAATAAAGTACATGTAAAAGTTTAAGGTTTAAGGGGACGAACCTGTGTTCACAGGGACGGAGTGCCCATCTCTTTTGAAGCAATTGGGCCAGACTCGTGTCCATGAAATGCTGCTGTGGGGGATCGCCACACCTCCTCCACAGCGAGTCTGTTACCTTCCCAGCATTGAATAATGCCGGTACCCATTTAACACCTGGGTTGAGAGGAGTAATTGAGGTAAAGCGCCTTACTCAAGGGCACAACACGCATTGCCACGGCGGGGCTCGAACCCACAATCCAGCGATCATGAGGCATGTGCTGGACCACACGTGCCCCGCATGTATTTGTTCCATAACTAAACGTGGGTGGATTGTTGTGTTCAAGTCTCATTAACACACACAAAAATCCATTATTCATGATGAAAGTTGAAAATAGCAAAGGTGAGTTGAGGGTAATAACCGATAGCTTACTCACAGCTGTACTGACTGACAACTTGAGATAAACACTATGCATTTATGTGCATTACACTATTAGCAAACTAATATGCATAAGAATTACCATAATCAAAGTTGAGCCAAGAACACAATTCAATTTTCTCAACTCATGCCCCAGCCGCTGATAGCCTGTCAGTCACCCTTTAGTGATAACCTGTCAATCATCCTTTCACCCTATTAGGCAAATCGATAGTAATTCTCACTTGTGGACATCAGGTCCCAAACATTTCCTGCCGCCATATATTGATTTTCACGTCAGCGGGTTCACATTTCATCAACTTGAATTGTCAACAGTTTTCTGGAATGGACTTCCCTTCTGACGTGTGGTACTTATGGTCAGACAGGGCACTTTTTTAACAGTTGAAGGGGTTTTTTTGGAAGGGGAGAGGGTGAATTGTCGTCGTACATTAGACAAATTGATTTTGAGTTGCTCAATTTCATTTTGTTGTAAAGCCTTTTATTTGAGAGTTTTGCGTCATTTTAGCGTGGAAGGATAGTCAATAGCAGGCTGAGAAAAGTAGTTTATTTTTTGATGTTTGTTCAATAATCTTCAATCTTGGACCTCCTGTTGTCCCCCTGTTGTTGATAACTCTTTGGTTTTGCACATGATTTCCTACCGAGGACCTCCACCCAATTGGGGACCCTACCAGTATTTTCCTCTATAGTTCAGTGTCACTTGGGAGGAACCCCCATTGGTTTTGCCCATGATTTTGAACGGAGGACGTCCACCTCTTGTTTACCTATTGTCCTCTTTACTTCTAGGTCATTTGGGAAGAACCCCATTGGTTTGCCCATATTTCCAACTGAGGAACTCCACCTAATTGTGGACCCTTTTGTCTTCTATTGTTCAAAGTCACGTTGGAAGAACCTTTATTGGTCTAAATTTCATCCATAATTTCCAACTGAGGACATACCTCCCCGTATTTGTGGACCGTATTGACCTCTAGATCACGTTGGAAGAACCTTCATTGGTCTTATTTTTGTCCATGATTTCCAACTGTCCACCTAAATGTGGACCTTATTGTCCTCTATTGTTCAAGGTCACTTTGGAACCCCCATCGGCTTTGGCTTTGTACTTGATTTCCAACTGAGGACCTCCACATATTTGTGGACCCAATTGTCCTCTATTGTTCATGGTCCCCTTCCTACGTACTTGAAAACACATAAAAGTAATACAATTACACGTAACTGCCTAATTCTAATGAGCAACTGATAAACACACATTGTATACAGGGTGTTTAAAAAAAAAGGAAACCCAACTTTGAAGAACCAGTATGGACAGACTAAATGTTTACTGGCAAAAAACCTGGTATCATCTGAAAGCGTAATCTCTATGCTTTTCAATGATACCTCGTTTACATTTCCAGGGTCATGCATCACTGAGCGCCACTGTCATGAGATTTTGATTCAAAATTGCAGTTGGTTCACTTTAATGTCAAACACAATAGGCATGGTGTGCATGAGAATAAGTATTCAAGAAGAAGACACGAGTGCATAAAAAGAAACCAAAAAAAACAGGTCGGGTTGGTTTCAAAACTGGATTTTATTGTTTGTCATGAATTTCTCGTTTTGACCAAGCCTTGTTCAAAAGAATGTGCCATTTTCATTCAAGGATTAACATTCAAGCCATTTCACAGACATTTCTGTAACAATAGGCACACCGTGCCCAGTGGTGTTTTTTTATGAAAGTGAACCAACTGCATTTTTGCATCCAGTTTTCAAGACAATGATGCTCAGTGATGCATGACTCGGAAAACCTAAACACGGTATCATTGAAATGCATAGAGATTACGCTTGCAGATGATACCAGTTTTATAGCCAGTAAACATATCGTCTGTCCATACTCATTCTTTGAATTTGGGTTTCCTTTTTTTTTAAACACCCTGTACAAGTAAAGTAGTGAGCATTGATCAAGTTCTTAAATCCATCCTTTCTGCTGGATTTTACTCATGTATCAGTGATTCGTTAAGTTATCCCCCCAAAACTGAAGTATTTGACTTATCATCACTATCACCGCTAAGCTGTAAAGCAGAAAAGGTGAATGTATGTGTGTGTTCACGAGTTGATCAAGGTAGCCAAGTCACCTCCCGGCAAAGCAGTTCGCCACCTTCCCGCAAAGCGGTTTGCCTGCCCGCCAAGCGTTTTGCCACCTTCCCTGTGAAGCGGTGAATCTGCCACCTCCGAAGCGGCTAGCTCCCCCAAGAAGCAGTGCAGCAAGCCGCCGCCTCTGCGAAACCACCCCGTGTAGTACTATTTTGGTTACAGCCTCACTTCAATAATACACCAACACCAAAGTGCATTAAAATTGCACTCCAATGATCCTCCATTGCCACAGAGACTTGCACACTCACGTTTCATTCAAAACGTCAACGGCAAAACTCTTCCAATTCGTGACTGCACGGTACCCCTGAGGTTTTCCCCGACCCCTTACGGTTTGCAGTAATCAATGGCTTTAATGAGAGCAACATAGACGGTTGTCACGTTGCCCCGCACCGAGAGGAACATCCCTCGTGGGTTGATTGGTGGGTTAGTACCGGTACAAGCCAGTGGGAAACCCTTTAATCCAGAATGTGACGGATCAGACTCTTTTTGGTCTTGAACCGTCAACCCTGAGGCATTTTTCACTCCAGAGTGCAGGTTGGAGGCTGCAGAGTATAGAAGAGCCTATCAACAGTGAAACCTTGCCTGCTGCGATCATACAAAAATAGGATGAACTGAGATTTGGGATTCATACAACAGTTGAAGATTTAGTTTCCTGACTGTGACAACATTATTTGACGGGTAATTTTAACCCCAAGCCATGGAGGGGATAATTTCAAAGTCGGTCAAACACCAACCATTCTCCCCTCATATGCAAAGGTTCTAGGCATACTATGATTTTTCAACTCGGGTTCATTAAAGGTAGAGTAGATCACTTGTCATTTGTTTGGTTTGAAGCAACGAAAGTGCTCAAGATCTAAAGACGGGTGCTTCACAACTAACCTGATAAAGTTTTAGTTCTGTCAGTGACATGTATTCCGAGAATACAATATTCTAGGATCTCTATTTCAATTCAAAGTTGCCGAGTCATATTGTGAATTGCGCCTGAAATCATCATCCGGAACACGTTCAGCTGCGCGATGTCATTCACTGATTCAACGAATAATAGCAACCGCGTGCATGTGTGCGTCGTGTCAACGCTTGCACACACCCATTCATAGATTCGCCCGATTAAAAACCAACTACTAACGGAAATTTTTAAAAATACATCACTTGACTCATCTTTGGAAATGACCTTCTGTTAATTTTGTGGAAATGACCTTCTGTTAATTTTGTTTTTGTCAAAATGACAGCATGCCAGAAGGAATAATATCACAGACAGTTTAGTGTCATTACTATCTTTAAATAAGGGAGCTTTTTCAGTCACTTTTTGGATAGCTGCAAATGATCTACTACTATAAAGCCAAGGTTGCTCCTCCAATACTAGTTTCCAGTCTCACCCCCAAAATTAATACTTTTTGTAAAGTGTTTTTTTTTCCTCACAATATAAATGTTAGTCACTTTTGAATGAGATAATAAAAGAAAAAAAGTGTCCAAGTTTAGTTCTTGAATATTTACTTTTCGACATTTGAATTACATGCAGTCTGATGATAATTTAGTCCAATCGTTTGTGCGTTTGAGATACAAAATAACAGGCAGTTTTCAGAAGATCATGGCAGACGCCGAAGATCTTACATTATTACATTTGCAGTGTTTTATGTGGTGAAGTGGATGTTTTTTTGTTTTTTTTGTATATGTTGCAGTTGGCCGATCTTGCTAGGGCACGTTCACATTGAATGTAGTACCTACCATATTGTGAGCCTCAAATATAAAGTTGAAGCTCTGTGTCAGAGGTCAGGAGGACAAACATGACAGTGATTGTTCTCTGACTCTTATCTTACCGTAATTGGGGAGATTAATACAATGTTCAGACCAGAGCCACATTGTTGCAAAGTGTGTTGCTTAGGAACACAAGCAGACATGTGAATCCGAAAACGCTGATTGGATCCCACATTCCCAACACAAAAATGTAACTGGGACGCAGCAATCATATGCCATACGTCATGTGTCAGTGACAGCGAAAAGAAACGACGCTCCCTATCGCAGTCTTTTCATGACCCATCAACCAATCAAGAACCTTGTAAGACGAGGAGGTTATATTATCTTCTCCAAATCAGCCCCGCCAGGCCTTGTATCTTAACCTGTCACGGTCGGAGTTTGATGAACGCTCTTCATTTTGTCCTTCATTGTGCCATTGCCCACAGGTGAAAAAAAGTAGGGGGAAAAAAGTAAAAATAAATGTAAACCAAAACAAGCATCTACGCTTGGACTTACAGGCGGATTGTACGCTGTTTCCTGGTGACATTTGAGCAGACCTCAGGCACAGCCGACCCGACCGAGTTTTTGGAAACACGACCCGAGTAGCAACCCAGATATGCCAACATTTAAAAAACAAAAAAATTGTTGGAAATTTATTGTTCGTGCAGTGCATGCACCTGTATGTGGCTCATGGTCGATAAATTTTAATGCCGAAACCGCAATCGTAAAACCGTGAGCTCGAAAGCGGTGAGCTTGATGAATGAAACTTGGAAGCCATGTGACACCTTAGTACCTGAATGAATATCTTCGTATCACCATCAAGTAGGTAATATATTAGCAGTAATCAAAAATCTTCCCTGCCCTCCCCAATGAACTGGCGTATCTCTGACTCTTACCTTTTCTTCAGGCTTTGTCCAAGTGGGTCATGTCACACACTGTCTGTTTAGTCTTGGCCCAAGATTTGGTACTGAAATTCCAGCTGGTTCCTGACAAATGCTGATAAAGCTGCTGTGGCAGTAGACGTCACTATCAACAAGATGAATTTGATCCAATCTTGGGAAGTTTGGCAGCGCTACCCAGGAAATTTAGAGCACGCCTCGCCTGCGCTGTGTTCAAGCTAATGCAAGCGTATCAGGCATGATAGACATTTTCTGGGTAGCACTGCCAAAGTTGCCAAGACAGGATCTGATTCATCTGGTTGACAGAGCTGTCTAGTGCAGCACATTTGTCAGGGATCGACTGCATTAGGCCAATAAAATGTAGACCCAGTCTGGAACTAAGACTTCCCCTTAATAAATAGTATATTACGTGTAGGGCACTGGCATAGAAACCCAGACGGCTGCACTATTATCAAAATTTTAAGATACATAAATATTGTAAAAATATCTGTCTGTCTGTATCTGTATAGCTACGTTTCAGGCATTAGCACAACGGAGTACTGAGGTACTCAAGGCACTGGGAGTTATGTCTATTATTAGATGAATGAAGTACATGAGAGATATGAGACCCATTATGTGGCACCAAGGTTTACAAGGTGCTGGCCACTGCCAGAAACACTGGGGCGAACCCCTTCTCTTAGCGACAAGTGTTACCGGGTTCTTTAACGTGCATTACACAACACACGGGACCTACGGCTTTACGTCCCATCCTGTAACAAATTTTCATGGAAATTTCTTAAAGAAAATTTCTGTGGGGGCTGCGGGGCGTAGATATTGACCCCCTTCCCACAGATTTACAGATGGGTTAAGGCATCATTTTTGGAAAAAAAAATTGAGTCTTCCCCTCACTATTGGATTACCTGCTGACGAGACATTGGTACTTTTCCCTCCTCTCAGAAATGTTCTCAACTTGCACATTCACGCTGCGCTCTTTGAAAATTGTACATTTTCACCCCACTTTTGGATCACCTGTTATGTAGACGTAGACTGCAGAGTAACTTCCAGTTACGTTTCAATGCCATGTATGACCCGTTCCCCATTTCCAAACTAAATGCAATGAATTTTGAAGTGAAAGTAGAAAGTACCATAAAACCAAGTCTGAAAAAAGGGGCACATTTTTACGGAGCTGAAGTTGGTGGCATAATAAGGATGTGACTATGCATTTAATTTTCTAAACATTTATCAAATATTTAGAACTGTTTAAATGTTTAGCCATTTACAATGGCTGGCGCCTGCCTATTACATGTATGTCTGCAGACTGGCGTGATTGACATGATATATCAACAACGATTGACATGATAAATAGTGGGCAGTCATTGAAAAAGTAAAAACTTGCCAGTAACTGCGTGTACACTGTACCCTGAATGTAATCAAGGGCTAAATTACATAGGTTTGAAAACATTGTTATTTCTGCTATGAATGTTTAACTCATAGGAAGATCATGTGAATTTAGGTCCCTTTTTTAATAATTCGGGGCTTGTTTAGACGGTATTGGAAAACGGATTTAGGTTTTTCTTTGTTTAAATGTTTAAACATCTCACCCTTAGTGGCGTCGACGCCATTCCCAAAAAAGTGGAAAGATCGTAAGCCAAAAGATCGTGTGACATATATTGTTCAGTTCTCACCTCATCTCTAAAAATAGTCCTTTTTTTTTTAAGCAAACAGATTTGCTAAGTAATATATAGTGCTTCTAAAGTAGCACCATAAAATTGGCCCAATTAAATACGGTAGACTTCAATTCATCACTGCACCACATCACATTGGCTGCTTCCAATGCCATGTTGTAGTCTAAGATTTCAGCTTTAAATACCCTGTAGCACATCCAGCGTATAATGTTTAGGCGCGCTGTCTCTCCGCATGAGACACGCATGGCTTATTCCCGGTATCAGCCAGCGGCGATTTGAAAGGGAGATTTTTAGTGGCGAGGTAAAACCAGCTTGGTTTTTGGCGGCCGGGCAGCGACGGCGGCGGGTTATAACCAGTCTGAGCCGCTCTTAAGACTTAAATCTCGCTGTTTGGTGTTTGATGATATTAAACATCGCGGTGCTGAGTTCCGGAGGTCTGATCTTAAAATCCCAATTCATCATGGTCTTATCCATGTCGGATAGCTTTGCAAACATTTGTTTTTTATCCTCTTAGAGGGGATTATGTGAGGATTTGGGTTTCTGAATTTCATCATATAATGCCTATGTCAGAGATTACGTTGGCTCGCTTTGCCAAGAAAGAAAGCCAACAGGGATTTTTCGATGAATTTGTGGGTTTTTTTGGGGGGGAGGGGATTCGGGAAATGTACATTCTGACATTTTCTTTCTTCAAGCTCTTTGACCACGCTGAGTTTACAGTACTTAAAGAGTTGTGCCACTGAAGGGAATATTGACTTGCCAAACACTGAAAATTGATCAAAAATAGGAATTAACTTTCCTACATTTAACCTTTTACTTTGCCTTCTCCTCAGCCACCATCCCCACCCCCGACACAAAATTGATAGCTGCTGTTCAGCTCACAAAAATGTACTTTAATATTGGGATTTGAGTCTGCTGATCAATATAAATTGAATTAATTTATTAGGATTTGACTTAATATTGATTGAAATGAACCTGTACATGTAGTTACTTTAAAGATACATTCTTCATGCTATATTCAAGTTTCATCCCCCCCCCCAAAAAAAATTCCTTTTCTAAATTGCTATTTTTCAAGCAATACAGAAGTTATTCAATTTTGAATGAGACACCGATCGAAAAGAATTGGCCCGTGTTTAGTTATTGAATTATTTTTTTACAATTTCAAATTATTGGCTGCCAGACAATACTTCTGTTCACGCGGGGTAGGCTTGTCACCACCCCACAAAATAGTATCCATAATGGACAGACCGGTAGCCAGTCTGCTTGCACAGCGGATCCATTTGTGCCCAAAACAAAAACCTTTTCTAAGAGAGGATTGCAGATATGTCCAAAAAAGGAAAAAGTTGAAAAATGTTTTCATAGAAGAAAACAAATTGAATTTGTTGAAGAGCACAGGAAAGCATTTTGAATAGTTTGATATTTCTATTTTTTTGCAGATTGGTCCGTGAGGTGACGCAGGTCAACGTCAACATGCGTGTGGGTATTCACAGCGGCAAGGTGCACTGTGGGGTGCTGGGCATGAGGAAGTGGCAGTTTGATGTCTGGTCCAATGACGTGACGCTGGCCAACACCATGGAAGCAGGGGGCATGCCAGGGTAAGTACGGTTATAGTCATCCACTAGAGTAGTCCAACCATCCTGCATGTGAGGGAAGTTTAGCCCTCTTCACACAAGACCAAAAAAAAAAAAACCTTACAATGCTTGAGAATTTTTCTCATGCTTGAGAAATCTCACAAAAATGCAGTCGTGTGAAGGGACACTCATGCTAGAAAATGACCAGTATCCCTGCTGAATTAATCTCATTCCTTGAGAGATTTTGCCGGAGGTCCAGACCTGTGACCAATTTTCTCAAGGTACCTCTAACAACCTCAACACTATTTATAAGAAGATGACTTTGCATCGCAGTGATGTAAATCAATGTTAGGTTTTGCCCTTCACCAACGTTATTGTAAACGTCCAGTGCAACAGTATAGGCAATTACACCAAGCATGGCCACATTCAACTTTGTGTAAACGCCAGAGTTTCAGGTTGATCTCAAAGCTAATGGTGTTTCATGTAAAATAGGCCTCTTGAAGATCCATTTTCTCCATTGATGTTGTGGTAAACAACATGCATGTGCTGTTCATATGCTCATTACATTCATATGCCGATGTTTGCAAATATCCAATCTTCCCTGGTACTAGCAGCATTTTCATGCAAACACCACTGATCTTCTGGTAACCAGCGTCCTTGTCTTCAGGAAAGCTGGAGAATTATTACTATGTAATGGTTCTTTTCAGAACCACACATACTCACAAGAGAGATTTATTCACATGGTGCTACCGCAAACTTATCTTGTCTTAGTATCTTTCCACCATGCAAACCTTCAAATCTCATCTTACTATGTAATGTGAAAGCATGCAAATGATTTCAAGCTTGTAATGTTGAAGTAAACAATCCCCACTCATAAATCGTTGCTCAAACCTTGCTTGATATTTTTTGGCATCATGTGAAGGAAGCTTACTGGTAAAGCTGAAACATGTTTAATTGTAGTCCCTGCCTGAACTTGCTCAAAGTTGCGAACATCTAGGCCCAAGGAAAATTGTGTGTGCAGAGGCTGAAATTATGGTTGGCCATTAAAGGTTCACCCACAGTTTTCCATTTTGGTGACTTTTAATTTCTAATATTTTCTTCCAGGCGGTGTACAGGGTGAGTAAAAAAAAAACGAAACCCAAATGTCAGGACCATTGTTTTAGTGAAGTTCTGCACGTAGCACTCTCAAAATATAGGATATGAAAGCCCAATTCATAAGCTTTCTTTTAGTACAAGAATCATTCAAATCACTCATGTACTTTTTAGGTTACGGAGTTTTAAACACAACCACCGTTTTAAAGTTCTGTCCACGGATCACAAAAAAGGTGTGCGTTCTTTCAGCAAATGAAAACAATTCACACACATCCTCATGTGATTTGCGTTCGTTTTGCTGAAAGAACACTGAGCTGTTTGTGATCTGTGGACAGAACCTTAAAATGGCGGTTGTGTATAAAACTCCGTAACTTGAAAAGTACATGAGTGATTTAAATGATTCTTGTACTAAAAGAAAGCTTATGAATTGGGCTTTCATATCCCAGATTTGGAAAGTGCTACATGCAGAACTTCACTAAAACAATAGTCCCTACATTTGGGTTTCGGTTTTTTTTGGACTCACCCTGTACATGTACAAGCATTTTGAGTAGGGTACTTAAAGTAAAGTTTTGTTATTGCAGCCAGCAGATTAGTTAAAATGCCCAGGGAGATCAATTTTTTAAAGAAATAATAATAATAATTTGACAAACCACTTAAGCGGTACTGTGTTTCTAGTCATGCGGTAGTAAACATGGTAAATCTTTGGCCCTTGGGACTACAGAAGGGATTAGAAAGCTTCTAGTCCTGTCTGTCTCACCGTCGAGGGTTGGATGGACAGACCCCAAATCCTGCCCCAGAGCTTGTGGATGTTGTCCCCATGACTATAGGTCACAGCTGGTTAATGACATATGGTTTGTTATCCTTTTTGATTAAAGTAGTCATTATACTACCTGAAGGGAGTTTAAAGGTACATGTACATAGGATCATTTTCTCTCTGTCCCTTTTTGTTTTATTTGAAGAAACAAAATTGCTCAAAATCTTAAAGGCAAAGGACACCATTTACAAATGTTACAAAATGAAACTGTCAAAATATCATGAAATATCGATGTTGATTGTTATTCATCCAATCAAAGTAATCACATTGCAGGTAATAATTCAAATTCTGGATTCACTTTTACGTTGTCTCTGACGACATTTTGGCGATTGCATGTAACAACCGCCGCCTTCTGGTGGCCTCTGATGTGAAGGACGGTCCTTATAACGTCGTCAGAGACAACGTAAAAGTGAGTCCAGAATTGTACTTATAACTTGCAATTGTAACATGAAATAGCCTACATTACTGTAAAAAAATAATAGGATTATGCATCCTGTGAAATCGTTGTGCCTGGTACATTTATGCTGTCGTTTTCGAGAGAAAAAAAATAACCATCATTTCCTTGCAATGGTTAGGACCAACCCGTCGTGCTTTGAATGAAAAAAAAAATTGCGTTGAGAACAATGAAGTTGGACTGTCACATTTTTTTTCTTAAAAAGTTTCCACAGGTTAGTTTTTTTAATAACCTGCTTCAGATTTATTGTACATGTAGGTTGTTCCCTGAATCGGCAAAAACTTTTTTTTTTTTTGCAAATACAGTCTATTGTCTTTAAGTAGGGTGCATAATAACTAACCTATTGATTGGCTACTAGTACGGTACTATGCATTTTAAGAAAACAGAAAAACATAGTCACAATTGTTACCTCTACCAAGGATGTTATTTTTTTCATTGGATTTGGTTAGTTTGTTGGTTTGTTTGACTGTTAGCAAGATAACTCAAAAAGTTATGGACCGATTTGCATGAACATTTTTTAGGGGTGGTCCTTGGTACAATGTACAAATCGATTAGATTTTGGAAGCGATCCGGATCTGGGTCTGGATCCAGGATTTTGTTTTAAGGATTCTTCACCATTTATGCGAGTATTTCTTTTGGGTGAACTGACAATATGGCTGGGAATTGTTTAGCCTTGGCGGAGGTTTGCGCTCTCTGAATGCTTTCTAGTTTTCTGGATTCCGTTGCTAACACACGTAAAAAAATGTGCCCGTGGGCACATTTTTTTTAAAAACCACCTTTAATAATTGTTTTCTTCTGATTTAGACCATTACTGGCAGAATACTTTCACAGGGTATATTTGAGCAAGACGTTTCTCATTAAAATCGTTAGGTACGTTTCCATGTCATTACTAATATTCCTACATATATATACACGTGCCTTTAATAACGAAAACTTTGGAGAGTTATCTAGCTCAACATTAAAACAAAAAAAAGGACTAATTTGATGCAGGATCAGATCTATGATGCTAAAACATTACACTCGAAATGGCAGGAGATTTTTTTCAAGTACAAAATATGTTTACGCCGATTGTGAAACTTTGCAGATGAGAGAAAGCATGCTCCTTATGTGCGCTGCTAACATGCTTCCATAAGGAACACCCTAAGGGCTGTTCGGTTGTCAAAACCCCATAGGCGTGGAGTGCTCCACTCACAACCAATGTCACTTGACATGGAATGGATACCTTGAGTTACCAACAAAGTGGTGTTAAGAAAAGAACACACCACGTACAAAAATAGACTCCGAGGAAGAGAAAAAAAAGCAGTTACCCGCCAGAATTTTTACGTGAAAGACTTAAGACGTTTATGTTGCACGTTGTAAGTGCACTCGAACCGCATCAGGTTTTTACTTTTCGCTCAAGAATATGAGACCAGGGGTTCAGTGGAAATTGCACTGAAGCGTAATATGAGTGCCTTGTTGGCCCTTGAGGATGTTTTGCAGAACAAATTTTGTGTAATGGAAGCCTTGGGAACAAGTATGCAGTGGGGTTTTTGTTAGTTGACAAGTGGGAGATGCGAAGATTGGAAGAGTCGTGCTTTGCTTGCTAACTGACGTTGTTTACCACTAACCATCTTGATTGATTTCTAAGTCCTTTATGATTCAGAAGCTGAAAGGTCTTTAGACTGTCTCTCTCGCTCTTTCTCTCTGGGGTATATTCCTCCTCTTTTCTTTTGAAAAAATGTCAGGAAAAAAAATGAGTTGTGCTTACTTTGTGCAATAGGTGCACTAACCAGCATGCTCACATGGCGTGTCCGTCCCACGGGGGCTCTGGAAAGTGGTAAACTTTCAAAACCGCTATCAAAAAAGGCCTTGAACTCCCACTGTGTTTTTTTCGAATGAACGGTAAAAAGTATTTACCAAAATTCAAATGTCAAGTCAATTTTTGTAACTTTAAGAAAAAACAGCTTCAGCTACTAATACCCATGTTATGTATTCAGTTACATATCTTGTTTCAGATAATCTCTGACACAGGTTGTTTACTTATGCTTTTCCCATCTCTGAAGCCCTTTTTCTCGGCACGTCAATTTTCTAGAATATTAGTCATTGTTTATTGATGTTGCTAGTACATGTATCTTACTTAAATAACTCTCCTTTTTTAGGGTGGGGGTGTCATTTATCAGCACGAAAAGAAATGCAACACCCACGCAGCCTTTTTTTATGTCAGCTTTATTTAGAGTTCTGTCCCTTGTCGTTAACTTTGCAAACACAGTACAGGGAAAAATTGCCTGTAGCTAGGTTTTTTGGTGTGCCTATCTTGATTGTTTGTGTTTTCAAAACCATACTCACATTTACATTCTGCATATAAAAGTGTATAGTGGTGTTCCCTAACGTGGCGCGCTTCAACATTCCCCTCAACTTTCCTCGTGCAGTGTTGCCAAACCTCTTTGTTGACAAAACTTCATCTTCATTCAGTTATTAAACACTGGTACTTTTACCTTAATAATAATAATGCTTACTGTTAAAATTTGATATGAACAATTTCAGTGTCATGAAATTAAGTCCGAAATTCCAAATCGGTGGCATCTGGAAATCGGGCACAAAATCGACTGAGTTTTCCCTAACTTGGCACACTTGAACACATCTCGGAAAACTCCAAGTTAACATATAAGAATTTCTTTAAAGTTGACAAATTCTGATAAACCATTTATTGTCTCCACTCACATTCCCAAAGTTAGTCTGTGAGAATTTTTTTATTTTTTTTATTGTTATTTTTGGATGCATATTCAAAGGATTCAGTGTGCGCTTCAAAATAAAATTGGAAAATCACGAAAAAAATCATTTCTCTGTTAACTTTGTAATGGTTAGGGGAACTCAGGATTTTTGAACGAGAATGTTAAGAGCTTGATGAAATTTCACTCCCTGTGAAATTTGGATTATTTTTTGGGCTCTAACAATGCACTAGAGGCAGAAAAACAAAGTGCGCCACGTACGTTAGGGGTCGTGCCACATAAGGGGAAATCTATAAGATGTTGCAGCATTTCCCTTGGCTAAATGTACCGGTATGCTCAAGGTGCTAATGTTGTGTAGTAATGAAGGGGAACCTAACGGGTCAAATGAGGGATTCTCAAAATATTACAAGTAGTACCTGTAGGCTGTCATGCATGTTTTCATGTGTGTATGGTCTCATCTTTGCAGATGTGATTCTGAAGCTGAAACACTAAATTTAAAGCTACAGTCCATCATTTGCAGCTATCCAAAAAGTAACTGATGCAGTTATTGTTGAAAAACACACTTGGTTAAAAGATGGTAAGGGGACTAAACTCCCTGTGAAATTATTCTTACTGGCAAGCTGTCATTTTAAAGAAATCAACGAAAAAGGTCTTTCCAACGGTGCGTTTTAAGATGTACCATTGGAAATTTCCGTTTGTAGTTTGTTTTTTTATTCGGCAAAGCGCGCGCAAGCATTGGCACAACGCACACGCAAGCGCGGTTGCTTTAATTCATCGGATCAGTGTGCGACATCGCCTAGCTGCATTCAGCTCAGTGAGAACATGTCTGGGATGCTGAGTTCAGACCCAATTCAAAACATGATTCAGCAACTTTTGATTTAAAATGAAGATCCTAGAATGGTGTTTTCCTCGAAATATACCGTACAGCTGAAGCTGAGCTGAAACTTCATCAGGTTAGTTGTTCAGCACCCTTCTTTAGAATTTCAAGTTGAGCACTTTTGTTGCTTCAAACGAACAAAATGCACAAATTACAATGATGGACTAACCTTTAATAAATTTATGTTCTCATTTGAAAATATTGTGAAAGTAAGCAAATATACAGTGCACACTAAAATGTGTATACAATGTATAAGTTGTACATGTTAATTTAGTTGTTATGAATTGCACTTTTTAGTACTTGTTATTTTTTTTGTGAGCGGCTATCAAGTTTGTGATCAAATTGATTGCAGCATTAAGTTGCAGAAGTGGGCGTGCGTACTCTGTTCTTCACTGACATTTTGATTTGATAAGCGTGGCTACATGCTGCCACAAAGCAAAAGATATAACGTGGATTGCTTTTGTAACCTTTGCTTCGTCTTGTTGGGTTTTGTTTCACTTGCCAGAAGCATCAATTGTTCCGCAACATTTTTGTTTGGTTAAAAGAAATTGTTAGTTAGCCGGCCCATGAAAGGGAATCGTGAACAAAAGGCCGACAACAGGACTGGCAATGTGATTACATTGGGCTGAACTTCAGTGAACTGTGCGCTTACCAACATGAGCTTTATAACGCTATTCAGACCTTAAATCAGGCAGTGAATTGATTTTTTATGGGCATTATGCATTAACAAATTACAGAGGTTTTGCTAGGGAAAGTTTGAACTCAGCAGGCAGTGACTTTTAGGGAAAACTGAAAAAATGCACTATGAATATGTGTGTGATGAAAGTTGTACAGCCCCCGACTATCCCCAACACTGTTTGGTTTATGATTTCTCAGGAAATAAATGCAATGTGGTAATCATGTAGTTTAGGACCCCGTTTCATAAGAGAACGAAAAGTAATTGTATATTTTTAAGTTTGCTAAATTGAATATCAGCAGGATTAATTTTGTGGGGTTTTTATTTATGAGGAAAATTATGGGGTAAAATGATGACATCTCCTGAACTGCTGCGACTCGTACGTCTCTAAGTGCTAAACAACATCGCATCATCGTTGGAATACCTCATTCTCCTGACGACGGGCAGAGCATATTATTCGAAACGTTGAGTCCCTCCGGTTCTTTTCAGCACCACAAATACTCACAAAACAGATTTATTCACATGGTGCTACCGCAAACTTATCTTGTCTTAAAAGGTTTTAAACAGGTAAGAAAGTCACATTTTCTTTCAAAGTGGGCCTGCTAATCAACATTACAAAATCTATCTAGAGTTAATATAAATAAAAAAGACTGTTTGGGGCTGCAAAACTCAGTTTGGAAAATTTGACAGTCATTTGCAAAAGTAATTTTTGAACAGAACTAGTAAAGAAGAGAGGTTTCCTAAACTTCACAATTGCCTACAATGTAATAAAATGTACATGTTTCATTTACTACAGATGTAATGGGTTCAGTTTGAGGACTGCATGTTGATTATATGAGCAAAAGCCACAATCCTTTCAAAAATTCACGCCATCACACTTGTTAATCTGTGCCTATCTTGAATGAACTACCGTGTCAGCTGTTTGGGTGCAAGCAGCAACCGTGGACTATCTAGGTTATCACCTGCTGCAGCAAGATGTTCAGCTGACCTGCTGGATCCGGTTGGATCTGGTCGGATCTGGTCAGATCCGGTTGCTACACAATAGGGAGCCTGATGATACCAGCTAGTCTATTTGATCAGTTTCCTCCTGCCATTTGTCAGGTGGTCCATAATTCTCAGAATACATTGCAATCGACCTGTTTCTGCAAAACAAGAAGAAATCAAACCCCCCCCCCAAGATTCTCCAATTATTCAATTTTTTAATATATCATTTCATTTCTCAACCTACATGTACATCCCAATTGAAGTGGAGCACACAGGTAAACTCTATGGCAGAAAAACATAGCTCGTATAGAACAGAGCATGCACACAGCAAAAATTGTTTTTAAAAGCTATTCCAGACATTTTTCTGCAAAATAGTTCCAATGGATAAATGTTTCAAAAAGCAGAATGATGAGGGCGCTGTCCAAAGATGTATGCACACATATTTATACATGTACATGTACATGTGCCATTTCCGTGAAAAGAGTGGTGTACAAAAAATATCTTTAATTGATACAGCGAAAACACCATTTGGGAAAATACAGTGCACATTTATGCACATTGGGTTCAAATCTATACACACAGTACTAGGCTAAATTATTGGGGGGGGGGACAATACAGAACAATGCCATTGGCTTCCACCGCCGAAAATTATTGGGAGGACTTTCGCCGTAGGTCCCCCCCCCCCCAATCACTGCCCATAGCCTTTTCTCTCACTTTTTACAGCAAATTGAATTTGTTCATGCATGATCAGAGGTGGGGAGGCCAAATTTCCCAACCTCGTCTCTTTGCTGCATTTCCTTGATCTAATGAAAGATTTTATAAAAAGCAGTTCAGATTTGATGACGCCAGCTACACAGGGACGAATCTAGCTTTCAGGAAATGGGTGGGAGGGGAGGGGGGGGTGGCGTGTAGGTGTGCTGGAGGAGCGCTCTGCTAGGCCAGGGGGCTCTGAGGGCATGCCCCCGGGAAATCTTGGAATGCTTTCTCCTGATAAATTTAGGAATTTTAGCATTCCATTTTTGGCCCCAATTTACTACTGTCATATTAGTCAGCGGCGGAAGGGGGGGGGGGGGTTTGATCCGAACCCATGATCGGTGTTTTTTTTGGGGCCCCCCAAAAAAAAACACCCCACCCCTGTAGATGCCCACTGCTAGGTTCAGGTGCTCAACATTATACAACCACATAAACAGACGTGCAGATCTAGCCCTAACAAAACCTTTTGTCATAATCATGTTTAATACTCAAGGTTGTACATTAAACGTGGATACATTGCCGTCATTGTAATAGAAAAAACGTGATTGCAATAAAAAAACAAGGCGGCGCAAAAATTAGTATGAAATTCTGAAGCTCAAGAACGGAAACTGAGTTAGCCACTTCCGTTTGGTGCTGATGACGGGGAAATTAATGGCGAGATCCAAGGAAGAGACAGCTCGATTGGCATCAGGAACACGGAAAAATATGAGAGAATGTGGCGAAGAAAGTGAGTGGGTGGGGGCAAAGTCGCTCTGTCTTTGCAACATATTGTAGACTTGGTACGTCTAGTAAATCTGGTCACGGTACGCACAAAATTCTATTCAATTGATTTAGAATGATTTAAAGGTCATAGAATGGGTTACAGTATGTACCCAGTAGCATGGTAACGTGATGGAAATAACATATTTATCCACTTACGCTGTCGCATGGAGTTTTGACATTTTAGGAGTACATGTACGTGAAACAAGTGGCGCCAGTGCTTGATGCAGGCCTGGGTTATCACATAGGCTCAGTAGGCACTAGTCTGAGTATCACCCGTTATCCATGGAGCCAAGTCTCTTGTATAACGTCTGTTATATAACCGACATACAGATCCTTGTCATTTGATTGGTGGAACTCACATCACGTGACATTCGTTATTGCTCCCATTCACGCTGCTGCTCAAGTACATATCGCGCCCATTTGGGGGGAAATACTATGAACAGTTTTAGGATCATGGCGCGGTGTGTGTGTGTGCAAATGCATGCTGGCATGCGCGTTCAGCGCGGCGCGTTGCTTGTATTGTTGTTAAGAGCTAGCGCTACAGCATGGGATGGTTCATTTGGTTTCGTGAAGGGTTGGTTTGGAAGAGATTTTTTTTTTTGTTTTAAAAGTTCAAATAAAAAAAAATATATCAAATGACACGATCTATATGTATATATATATAAAATAAAATGTGAATGTTGAGTGAAATATGAGGAATATTATCGCTATCTAAAATCTGGACATTTCCAGTTCACTTTTCCAGCCCTGAAAAATGGAAAAATCCAGATTTTTTTACTTTACCTCCATATTCCCTCCCATCCCACGCTGATAATTTCAATATGTCAAAACATGCAGATTTATAAATGTGACCTCGCGCCTCGGCCAATCAGAGTCGACTTTACTAAATCGCGACGTCATTTCATTCTCAAATCAGGACTAAAACTGATTGGTCAATTTGAATGCAGTGTTTTGTAATACAACAAAAGCCGGGCGCTTGTCGTGTGACATAATACAGAGCACGTGCGCATAGCCTTTGTTGCTGTGTTTATATGTTTTTGATTATAGGTTTTTGTATCCATGTCTATTATTATGAGACAACGGTATATGACCGAAGACCGTGTGTAGAAAGTGCCTGCTGATTGGTCAAAATCTAGAGGTCAAGATACGGCTGTCTTGCATAATTAATCAGTGAATCTGCTCAATGTATTTCACATGGCTTTCGCCATGGTCTGTTACATACTAGTAGACTAAGTAGGCACTGTGCCTACGAAAAATTTGGGGCCAATACGAAAAATTTGAGGGCCTATGAAAATACAAGTGTACCGTAAAACACACACATACATGTACTTGTTTCGTAGTTGTGGGGACATACGGAACACTCGTTATTGCGGGGTTTTTGTGGGGACCGAAAATGCTGTGGGGACAGCAGAAAGTCCCCATACATTGTAACTCGGTCCTTATTTGCCTAGCAATAAAAAACTTCCCCATATCAACTGCAAACAAGCAATGTACACAGTTTGACCTGTAAGCTTGAGTTTGACTTTTAGTTGTACCTTACGGTACCTTGAACTCAACTTCAGTGACTTGTACATGTATTTTGATGAGTTGTACTTTGTTGCTGGTCAGATTCAAATTAGTACTTTCTGGTAATTAAATCAAGAGTTCTTCAAAAGTGCACAGGCACTGTGACTCGGAAATTAGAAGAAAGTTTAAAACGGATAATGACTGAATGCCAATTGAAATCTCTCACAGTAAAGTCTCGATACAAAATAATGTGGGCAATTTCTTGTGGATTTTTATCTCTTCATATCCTTCAAATCCGCTGCTTATTAAATATAAACAAAACTCTGTTTGCCCCTCGGGATGGACGAGCAATTAAAACCGGCAAAGCAGAAAACAACTTTTCCTGTGGCACGACGGACTGATTGCTTTGTAGCGAAAAGACAAATTAATTTTTTTTTCGGAAACAAAGCTGTGGAGATCAGAAACTAATCAAGGGGGAAACACTGCTAATTTCAATGATGCTTTGAAAGTTAATTATGGTTGAAGTTTCAGAGGGTGCACTTCACAATATGGTTGATTATTAAAAGGTAGGTTAGATCATTTGTCATTTGTGCATTTTTTTTTTCGTTTGAAGCAACAAAAGTGCTACAAATGTAAAGACTGGTGCTTAACAAATAACCTGATGAAGTTTTAGCTCAGTGAATGCTGGACTTTTCAAGTAAACAATATTCTAGGATCTTCATTTTAATTCAAAAGTTGCCGAGTGATGTTTTGAATTGTGCCCGAAATCAGCATTCCGCGCTTACGTTTACCATTCTATGCTAACCACGCTGCCAGAAAAATTCTGCACTAACCCTGTAAGCACAGAATCATAAGTTACAGGAAGTACCCGGTACACATGCGCAGAAGCCAAAATTCCTCACTAACCCATGAAAGACGCTTACTGTAAGCACAGAATTTTCTGCTACAGTAAGCAGGGATTTTTCACTTAGTGTATAAAGCAGAGCCATGAAATTGACATCACCGTTTGCGAGTTAGCCACGCCCCTTAGACAAACCTATGGAATTTTGAACGTTAAGTTTTGTTTATCTCAATTTTTGCGCGTTCCGCGTCCATTTGTATATCATGTAATTAGACAATGACAAGCTGCATTGACGCGATTCTACCGCGATAGGTAAATTGCGCCCTGGTTGCAAGGAATGGTTGTCAGCATGTCAAACCTTGAGGAGATGGGATTTGCCATTTGCTGAAAACACGGAATTGTGCCAAGGACGCGTCTTCAATTTCAGACCTCATTACCAGGCCTGGCTTATGCTGAGCCGATGTTTTGTCAGCCAATATTTGTTTTGGGTTACGCAAAGACTCCAAATCCTCCGGATTTCCTATTTTTGATTGAAGTATTTACTAGCGCTAACCAACTTCCGTGTCACGCATCATTGTTTCTAGGAATTAGTAATCAAGTTCAAATCAAATTTGAAATATTCTATTAATATGAAAACCGCAGGTTTTTTTAAAAAGTTGTAATTACTTTCAGGATTTCGATTATTTTAAATGGAATTAGATTCATTTTCCTTGGGGTGATTCTTGCATAACAGTTATTTTTACCTTGAGTTAGTCATCAAAATTCAAAAGATCAAATTCTTCTTGCAAAGTACAACAGTAAACCTCTACCATAGTATATGACTGTTTTTAACACACACACAAAAACACGTGCAAAAGGAGAGAAGTAAATGAAATTCAAATTTTCCTGTCTTTTGGCTGTATTCATGATATAGACTAACCTCTCATGTATAATAAACTGATTCAATGCTTTTCTTAGACGTTAGGAGTAAGGACAGAGAGGTAATTTTTTTGTCAGCGTTATGAGAAAAAAAATGAATTCCACAAACATACTGGTATTTTATACCATATAAGATTTTAGGCTTTGCATGGTGGAGTATCGATATCGAGTCTCCTGACGATGACTAGAGCAGGCTAGTCGAAACGTTGAGACCAAAGACAAGTTGTTTTAGAACTTAAAGCAGGACTGTTCTTATCAGAACTAAAAACTACTTTGCGAAAGTTGATAATAAGCAGGACAAGTTCTTTTCAGAACTGAATATCTATTAAGCAGTAGTTATTACCATATGGTGTTACCGCAAACCAAAATGATAACTGTACCACTTTCACACTTGGCAAGTTTGAAGATCTCTCGTGTGTGATTTTAGTTGGAATAACACTGAGGTTGATTTGCCCTGCACATTTATAAGCAATGCAGGACATATGAATTATTGCAGGATGTGCAGGATGTTCAACAGGTAGTTGAAACTCTGCATCTTTGAGACAAAAGCTTTGTGGCGGAAAGTATTGTGAACTGCTTTTTTTTCTCTCAGCCTGAAGCATGTATAAGGATCATTTGCATTCACCCAAAAGTAATCTACCAAATTATTATCAAAAAAACTTACTTGGATTAAAGACTGTATTAGCACTAAACACCCCGTGAAATTATTGTCTGGCTTGCGGTCATTTAGAAGAAATCAAGAAATTTTGGTGATTTCCAACGATAAGTCAGTTGACTGATTTTTGGAATAAAGAGTTATAATTACAAAATTGGTTTCGTGATCAAAAGGTTGTGCATGGATTTTCACTGTTTTCTCGAAAAGTGTAAGATCCACTGAGCTGAAACTTCAACAGGTTAGGTTTTGAACGTTCTTCCTTGGATTTTGAGTGGTGGTTTTTTTATTGGAAACAAAACAAAATGCATGAAAAGCAAATGACCCTATATGCCTTAAAGAAGCATGTGGCATTTATATTTATATATCATTATTTGTTCTTTTGTTCTTGTTCCCCTTTTCTAGGAGGGTCCACATCACCACGCCGACGTTGAAGTTCCTCAACGGCGACTACGAGGTCGAGCCAGGCAACGGGAAGGACCGCAACTCCTACCTGAGAGATCACAACATTGATACCTACCTCATCGTGGCCAAGGGACCCCGAAAGGTACATGTACATGCAAAGAGATACATGTATAATATTGTGATAGTGTGGTGCTTATACATTTATAACGCTTTACATGTATCCGCTCCGTTCACAAGTACCCCCTCACCGGCAAAGAAAGTTCAGTGGGGGGTGACCGGACGACGCCATCTTGCCTGACTGCAATATTTTGCCGCGGCGAAGTGCGGCACTGCGGGTACATACTACAAATCCCCTGGTGTACGTGCGTCACACACAAGGAACGGTGCGCGCAGGTCAACCAGCGAAATGTAGTGTCCCGCCCATGGGACGTCATTGCTAAGTAAAAGGGCTCCCTCTTTTGTTGGCGCACGGAGCCCATACCAAAGTCACAAGGTACTTCACATTTATTCTAACACCTGATCACAAGTTCATGAGACCAGTTTTCTGCCACAGCTTGAGATCTGCGTAATCTGTTATCTCCACTCATGGGTACCCATTTATACTCATGGGTGGTGAGAGGCAATTGTGGTAAATTGTCTTGCCCGAGAACATCAGCAGAACCAGCACCATGTTTCCCGTCAAGGCTCGAAACCCTCCTTTTGGGGCGCCAGAAGGGGAAAATAATAGGAAAAAACAACAACACCAGCCATTAATCCCCCTCTCGATAGCTCAGGCCCCCTCCCACGTGCCAAACCTTGATCTGCCCCTGGCAATCTTATTTCAAACTTTTATTCCAAGGTGAGACTTAAGCAAGAACCTGGGACCAGCAAAAACAAAGGTGGTTCCTTCATTAAAATAAAACAAACAAATTTCACAAACTCAATAGGAGAAAAAAAAACCTTGGGTTAACATGAACATTAGTTCGACAAGTTTGAATGAAATCGCCGCATTGGTAAAATATCAAATGTCACTGCACTTGATTCAGTCAGGAAGCCACCAAAGGGTCTCTGGGCAAAGAACACACCATTAGGCCCAAGAACTCATTATTACCCTGCAAGTTTATGCCTTCAATTTACTCATAAATCTGGGCCCTAATCACCCACATAATAATCTCCGTGTGCACTTGCCCATCGTAAATCTGCCCTACTGATTACACACAATCAACCCCAGAGACAAGGTTTTATTTGGATTGCGGCTGCATGCGTACTTCAGTCTGGTGATGAATGTTAATAATGAACCTAGCAAGATTTTGTAGGTTTGATTTGCTGGTTTGTTTTTGATACAGGTTTTTCTCAAGTAAATTGCGGTGAAATTTATTGTCCAAGGCTGCATGATGGCTAAAATGTCCTGCATAATATGCTGTGGAACTGTGCTCGCTAAGTTGCCCTGTTTAGTGTTGTGTAATTGCGACATCCATATTTGTACAATGCGAAATTGAGTGGCAATGCAAAATTCATACTGTACCTTTACATGTATGGCCATCTGTAGTGATTTTGGTTTCAATACAGGGTGAGTAAAAAAAAATGATACCCAAATGTCGGTACTATTGTTTTAGTGAAGTTCTGCATGTAACACTTTCAAAATCTAGGATATGAAAGCCCAATTCATAAGCTGTCTTTTAGTACTTGTAAGAATCATTTAAATTGCTCATGTACTTTTCAAATTACGGAATTTTAAACACAACCATCGTTTTAAAGGTCTTTCCACGGATCACACAGAAGGTGTGCGTTCTTTCAGCAAAACAAAAACAATTCACACACATCCCTATGTGATTTGTTTTTGTTTTGCTGAAAGAACACTATACCTTCTTGTGATCCTAGGACAGAACCTTAAAACAGTGGTTGTGTTTAAACTCTATAACTTGAAAAGTACATGAGTTATTTGAATGATTCTTGTACTAAAAGAAAGCTTATGAATTGGGCTTTCATATCATAGATTTTGAAAGTGCTACACTTAGAACTTCACTAAAACAATGGTCCCGACACATGGGTTTCGGTTTTTTTGACTTGGCCTGTATAGCAAAGCATCTGATGACTAAGTGCAGACAGAAACAATGTGAAAAATTATGTCTGATTCTCGATACTCAATGTTTAAAGACCTTTATTACATGTACTTCCATACTAGCTTACTACTTATGTTATCACATCCATCATGGAGGCCCTCTTTTAGTGGCGAAAGCATTGTGCTAGCTATTGTTCAGATAATCTGTCATGGGGTAGTACCTTTGTACAATAGCATGCACAATGCTTTCGCCATTGAAGGGGGCCTCATGAGTGTACAGTGATCACATGCCCGGATTGTATTATACAAATAACGAATGTTTATAAGTGCAATGGTAAGAATAATTTTATGAGGTGACAGATGGAATGTTCCTTTCTACGAGGGTTGGGACGCATAATTCAATGACATGTGATCAGCAGCCTACCAATCAGATGACAGGGATTCATTGAGGCATTGTGTAAAGTCTCATGGCCCCTATTCACAAATCCCAATTATCCCATACCAGCTAGTGGTAATGAAAAACGATCCATTGCTCAAAAGTGAACATTTAACACACGGATGGAAAAGTGTTCGTTATTATGTTAATATGCCAAGAAATTAATCTTTTTTTTACGGTAATACTGTGCTAGCCAGCTTGTCGATATCATAAGCACCAGTATGCTAAATTGGCCAAAAGCCATCATCGTGATATTTACTAAGGTTTCTAAGAAAGCTTGATGTATTCGTATAAGGTCTAAACTGGCCTGTTGAAACAAGCATTATCTTCATGTACATGTACTTTACAACCTGAGAATTCTGCCTCAGTCAATTTCGTTTGCCCAACTGAATTTAAAACCTTAACTTCCTTTTAAAAAACAAACGCGCAAAGATATCTGATTGCCCTTTAATCGCGCTCTTATATTCCCCACCATCCATAGAATAACGACCTGAACAACTCCCCACTGACATCCAATGGGGAACATCGAGGCCGGTCCTCCTCCGTGGCTCAGCTGGAGAGCTGGGGGGCTGAGAAGCCCTTCTCCAACTACCTGACCACCGTGCCTGCCCACCGAACCAAGGACCTGCGCAAGCACTTTGAGGGGGACCGCCCGGCGGGACAGGCTAACCTGGAAAATAAGTAGGTGGCTTTCTTATGTGCAAATTGCTGTGTCCTTTCACCAAAGCCTTCGGGTTATTTTTTTTTCGCTGTTTTTTTCCTCTTGATTTTTGCTTTTTTCTTTTTTGTTTTGGGTGAAAGAGAAGGATGTTTGCAACTGCGGTGCTAGAGCATCTGTATCGTCCTCTCCCTCTCCCTCTCCCTCTACCCCCCCCCCAAAAAATCATTCCCCACCCCCCGCCCAGCTGCAAGTAAAGACAAGGTTAAAAAAATTCGGACAGCATTAATATATCATGCATATAGAATACAGGTTCCCCATCATGTATTACTATGAAAGAACCCCTAAATACGGTAAATCAACACATGACGAAATTGCAGCTATATTCAAGGATGATAAATTACATGCATACCCGGGAAGCTAAGGATACATACACATGGTGGTCCAAAAAAAAGTTTACGCTTATTCAGATGCAGATTTCTCAAAATTTGAGAGACAAGTTGAAATTGTTCTAAGATATTCCTTAATTACAAGATCTTGATGGTACATGGTAAAAACGGCGTTGAGAATAAAGCCGAAATTAAGAAATAGCGGCAACTTAAAAAAAAATGCTCAAAAACTAGTTTGTCCACATGCAAGCCCATGTAACATGGTCAAAACAATAGCACTGCATGCACAAAGAACTGCAGTAACGATGACCATATCCCATACACGCGTATGGACAAACTGGTTTTTGACCATTTTTTGTATATGTAAATGGCCGCCATTTCTTAATTTAGGATTTTTTTTACATCGTTTTCATTAAATACAAGTGTAACTTCTTCTTTTTGACTACCCTGTAGAACAAATTTGAGTGCTCAGACAACTTGTTACTTGAATAGAGTCGGAATTATATCTCAGAATTATATCTCTATTATAAAAATAGAATACCAACATACAATTTATTTTTGCATGGAAGTACCAATACAGTGTATGAATCCCCGCCAAGTACGTAACACATAAACTGACGTGCATGTACCCATCTGTTTCACAATAAACGCAAGAGGAGAATCACTGTTTTGAAATGAGCCCTCATTGACAAAAGCAGGCCATGGAAACATTCTTTGACGGAATACTTGAGTTGCAAGTCAACTCAATAAAGACTACATTCTTGATGTATTCTTGACAGCAAATTGATAAGGATTTTTTGTTCATTTCGTAAAAACAGTTGAAACTAGAAAGCACTCAGAGGGCGCAAACTCCGCCAAGGCTAAACAATTGCCCGCCATGTTGTCAATACACCCAAAAGAAATACTCGCATAAATGGTGAAGAATCCCTAAAAAAAACCAGACCCAGATCCGGATCACTTCCAAAATCTAATTGATTTGCACTTGTACCAAGGACTATCCTTGCACAAATTTTCATGCAAATCCGTCCATAAGTTCTTGAGTTACCTTGTTTACAGACAAACCAACCAATAAACTAACCAAATCCGATGAAAACATAACCTCCTTTGGCGGAGGTAATAATGGTGTAACAGTAAATTATGAAATCTCACTGGTCAAGTTCAACATCTTAGAACATCACTCATAGCCTTAATTTGTATCTAGATCTCAGTGCGGGCCTTATCACATTTCTGACTGCAGCATCTGTTCTGTTGGATGATCACTTACAGCGCGCTTTGTGCTCTTGTCAACCCCGTTCACAATAAAGCTGCGCCATTATTGTGGCACACGAACACGTCCACGCACATGCATCAGTATTAAAACACGGTTTCAGAAATGTGAACTGATCCGTTAAAATCAAGGATAGCCTACTTTGATAAGGAAGTGAAATGTTATCGGTAACACGCAGTGGCGCAGTCGTATTCAGTGCAGTGTTAATATTAACAGTCCAGACTTGTATTGTGTGTCATTCGATTTCAAGCCTTCGTACCTCGGAGGGACATTTTTAATAATGTCAGCAAGTCAGCCATGTAGAGTGTGCGCGCACAGTGTTTTTGTGTCAGATTTCACGATACATTAACCTGTATTACTCTGATTAACTAGGGTGGAGTGTGCGTAATGTAGAAGATATTGGAAATGGAGAATCTGGGTTGTGATACTGCAGTGATGGAAGTGGCATCATGTTGGCTTGATACGATATTTGACTTGATCCCGAGTTACAAAATTTGCAAAACTGTTGTGAACATGAAACTTGAAGCATTCATGAGCAACCGTATGGTATACATGTAGCATTAATAAAATAGGCCGGCCTCAGGTCAATGCGACAGAACTAGCCTTGGTCAAGGCGTTCGTTTATAGTGTCCGTGATGGTATCTGGCCGCTAAAAACAAAAACACTGTAACGGTTTTATAATTTACTTATTTATTTATATAATAGTGGTTTTGTTTTTAGCGGCAAGATACCATCAGAGACACTATTAATGAATGCCTTGACCACAGCCGTGCTCTTTGCACTGTACGAAGCACTATTAGTAAACGCCTTGACCAAGGGTAGTTCTGTCGTGGCACAAGCAAATCGTAGGTCGATCTGAGGCCGGTCTTACAGATTAACTTCATTGAAGTGAAAATATTATTCATTCTTCTAGATTTTAACACCTACCTAAGTCTGAATTTTGATAATTTTGCCCATATATTGTATTATAGGCTGTATCTCAAGATACGACTGCGCAACTTCCAACTGGTTTTGTGCTTGAGGGTCACACTGTATTACACAAAAATTGTTTTGTGACCAGTAAATATATGTACATGGTCATTCCATCCTAATGTGGTCTCGGATTTGGTTATAATTTTTTTTTGGGGGGGGGGAGGGAGTGGTCACCAGGAGCATTAATGTTTTGGTAAACATTTAATAAAGTGTTTGCCAGTTTGCCTCGCAAACCCCAAAAATACCGTTTTCAAATTTTCAAAAAACACAGACCATTTGGCAGTTTGATCAACAAGAAAAAAACACTGGTCTTCCTCTTTTCAATTCAGGCATCAGAAAAATAGGTCGAATATTCTGACGTCAAACTGACCTTTTAAGGTCTGATAGCAGGTTTTTCCACAAAACTTGGATAAAAAATGTCTCCGTTCACCGTCCAGATGTCGATTGATGAAGATTAATGTCCGCTCTGACCCCATTTGTCCGAGAACAAACCGACATGTTAACGACCGGTGTTGTGTAAGGGGCCACTCTGCACCGTGTTAGTGCAAAGGTCTAGTGTGTGTATCAATTAAAATACATGGTTCTTGAGAGTTGGTGCATCATTTGTCACGGCAACAGTCATGTCATTAAATCATTAAAAAACCAAAAAAAACCTGAAATTATATTAGATCCTAATTCCTGATAAGTACTGTACCGGTACATGTGGTATTCAATTTGTTTGTAATTCCAACAAAATCGAAAAGATCCCCTTGGTGTTAAAAAAATTTCTATGAGAGTTTACCCATTTCTATTGGTTGAGTCATATGGGTGGTTTTAAATGGTTAATAAAACACCAAATGTGATGCGATCAAGCTAAATGAGTCGTTCGTCGGGAAATTTTATTTGGAGATACAGGCCAAAATAGGGCCACTTCATCACATCACTTCATCACATTTCTTGTTGTTCCGACTTCCATAATTTTTGAACTAATGATGGTATCAGCATGCAGTTTTCACAGCAGTAATACTGAGATTGTGCTCTTTTCAAATCTGTAATCAAAAATGTTTTGACCAGGGTCGACAAACGACTTATGTAGCTTGATCGCATCACAAATGGTTTTAAACGCTTTATTCCTGCAACACTGCGTTCTGCACCACGTCGCACTATAGGCGCTGCGCGCCAATATCCATGAAAGGAGACTTTTAGAACATTGTGCGAGGCACATACGTGCACCATGAATATGGGAAGAAGGTGTTTCACAAAACATGAGGTAAAATTGTTGAACAAAATCATTCGAAAATATTTGACTTGTTTTGACGTTTTGACTGAAAGGTATTATGAATGGGAATAAATACGCTTGGCCGCTTCTAAACAAGTACGTTAAAAACCGGTTTGGGGCCTGGCCACGGATCGGCAAGGGCTGTTATCGGCGGCCAGGCCCATAGCGGGTTTTAAACGTACTTGTGATATCGGTATTGATATTGATAGTCATCGGATCGATTTTAAAGAGTTGCTTTTAGTTTGGATGAGGAAGGTTGTGAGGAGGGCTAAGGGAGTTTCCTTGTGAATGTGTTTTTTAAACAATTTGCTTCATTTTTCAATGGTTAGCACAGGCCATGTAAATGTGGCGTCAGTGTAGCTGAGTGTGGCATGAGAACATTAAAACAATTCAATAACATTATAAATCAAGCCCAAATCCTCAACAGACAGAGTACATGCATGTGGCTGTCTTTCACATGGACATTGTATACAAAGTATACATTGACAATGTATACAACGTATACATTATAATGTACATGTATACATCGCTTGTATATGCTTCATCTGTGTATTTCCTGCTGTAGGTGCACTCACGTCCAAACAAATTCTGATTTGTGTAAACAAAATTTCTAAAAACAGCACCGATTCTGTTATCCAGTAATCAGGAAGTTCAAGCAAGGGTGAGATTTGTCAGGATTTTTCATGATTTCAGGATTTGTTTTACAGGATTTTTAATCAGAATTTGTTTTGATTTTTGGATTTTTTTGGTTAGAATCTTCCCTGATTTCAGGATTTTCTAAGGAATTTCTTTTGAAATCTGGAATTCCAGGTGTTTTTGCCTACATAGGTGTTTTTGCCTACATAGCAAGGCTCTATAGCCTTGCTATTTTAGGGGCGCTTTAAGGTTAATTTAGATAAAATATTGTAAATCATAGACCCTAAATTGGCCCTTGGGGACTCGGTGACCCTTAAACCCTCTACAGATAATTTCGTGGATTGATCCTTTTCTCCCAACATCACCCTTGAATAAGCAACACTCTTCCTTTTCGAGCATTGCATCCTGTGTGGCGTCATCAGAATGTGACAACATTGGTCACATACGCAATAGCTGTCATGTTGGCGTTAAGACAAACACGAACGCTTCCACCTTCGGAGGTCATGCCCAGCTCTCGTAACATATCGTTTCACACCCCCCCCCCACCTCTCCATGTGCCACAGTGGTTCATTTGATTAGCACCCCCGGTTGGTTACATTACCGCAGAATACCGGGTGAATGATTATGGGGCGGGCGGCTATTTTTGGGGAGAGACAGTGGGGGGAAACAAACAAATGGAAGCAGCTGCACTGTCGCCGTGAGGGGAGAACGGAAGGAAATAATGTCGTCAGTGGTCGAGCCTGCTCTGCTTGTAGGGGTGAGGGTGTTACATCACGTAGCTATAGACAGATAAAGGCCCAGAGGTGCTGGTTGGAGATGGCCATTACCACATTGCATTGATATTAGCTGTCAGTGGATGAACCAGCACTGATACCATTTAAAGGGAAAGTACAACATTTGCTAACATCGAAAAATAAAACTAACAAGTTTTTATGAAATGCCTTACTAGGATGTTGGTAAATGACAGTCTAAAGCATCCTGTAAAATTATGGCACCTGGTGTGAAGTCAATTTCAAGAAAATTGTAATTTTGTATACATTTCCAACGGTGGTCGGCCGACCACCGTTGGAAGAACCTAACTATCGTTCAACTACTGCTCCAAATTTACCTTTTTTTCCAGTCCAAATTGTGTTTGCTATTGGTTACATGTTCATGAACGGATGCAGGCCAGCTAGACTGGTCCCCTTACTTTACAATTTTCCGACATCTATAAATTGATCCATTTCAGCTTTCGAGGAGTCAGGGAACCAGACTCCTTGGACATTTTTGTTTTTCTTAGTTTTTCCAGCATTTTCGAACACAAAACTTCAAACATGTCAGTGTAACAATATTTTGATCTATTATACTAACCCTTCAAATAGTTTATTTTTGAAAATTACAGCAAAAGCCAATGATGTACATTCCCTTTAAAGGGTTCTTGGAGGGAATATAAACTTAATGTTGCTATCAGTATGCGTCAATTTGTTTTTCTCATATTCACCTAACTCCCTAGGCTTTTTGCTAGGATGTAGCCTCAATCCTACAAAATCCACCAATTGGCCTCATGGAAAAATAGCATATAGCCTCAATCCTGCAAATTCCTCCATTATTTCTTGAATATGGTCCGTGGAGGGGTGACCACTGCCTGAATCCTGCAATATCCTGCGGCAGTGACTGTCAATATGTTGAGGCTTGGCCAGTGACATCCTGGGGCAGTACGGAGGATTTCAAGCATAATCCAGACAACTTGGGGACATTTTTGATAGATCGCGGCATAGCATTCTGCCCCCTCACAAAAACAACATCTTGATAAAAAGAAAAAGGAAAAAATGGAGCTATTTAATATGTTTTTAAACTACATTATAAGGGTGTTTGCCGAGTCCATAAGAGTGGTCTCAGTGTTCTTTGTGCATGCATTTGTTCAAGGGATTTGACATAACTTTCTCTTGCTTAACCAGTCATTAGACCCCAAAACATTTACCAACAAAATACTCAAAAATCGTCAACGCAACCGGTGTCTTTTTTGTTATGGTTTCAGGTACCGTGTTGGACACGATCCAAATCTACCGGTACATGACTACAGGTCCATGATGTGGGTATTTTTCACACCAGCTATTTTTTTATTTTTAGGATTTTAGTGATTCAGATTAACCAATCATTGGGCTTCATGTGGGAACTACACGTACATAGAGGGCGCTTTTGCAATCATAAGTGCCAAATGAGGGTGCAATTTCTTTATAGCCTGATGTTGACAGATGTTTTCCACAAAGATGCTCTGTGAAAATGGTACTTGGTAGCCCTTGGTTGAACACTGTATTGCGAACTCCTCCTCTTGAGTGTGTGCGAACCAACTGACCATATTGCAAAGTCAACTGCAAACGTTTGCTTGAGACAGCACTATGGCCTCCGTTAATGAACACTAGACGGCGCTCTTTGACCCCGTTTGAAAGTTGCAGCGTGTGCGCGCTAATCTTACTCTGAGTGTGCACTTGCAATGACACAAACCCATGGCGAGTTGGTGTGAGCATCAGGCACGACGGGCAGTGCAGTAATTTCGAGAGTCCCTCCCAGTCGTCTCCCACAACTCTCCCTTTCTAACGTTGAGGGGGTACTTGTGCACGGAGTCTTTAGCACTCAAAACTTGAAATTGCCCGTGTTTGGATATTCAGTTTTTCAAATGTGTCGTGTAGTTTTCGCATGGAGCCCATTTTGTCAGAATTGCAGTTGCAGTGATAATAGAGTCGATCACAGCACACCATATTGCAGATATCAAACAAGCACTCATATTTGTGGGCACCATTAGGATCACACTAACCCTTAACGCCACCGAATGTAACAAGATCTATCATCAGGGAGCGGTTTCTGTCTGGTCTCGTTGATGTTTGCCAGTTAGTGGTCATCTAAAGACCCTCTGGTTAGCTTCAGGTGGATTCAGCGGGCCTTAATTACATATATGCATCTAGCCTGTTGGATAGTGTTGCATTTGGTTGACTGTTAGTCAAATAGGGATTAGCGTACAGGTACATAGGTGCTTTTGATGAACATTTTATTATTTCGTCATGTAAACCAAGACATTTCAGAATAACATTAAATCAAACCATATGTCAAAAATTGTTTTAAATTTAAAAAAATGTCCTAAAAACCACGTAGGGAAGCCATATATCATCTCTGAGTGATCCCTGTTTGCTATTTCCCAGATTGGCAGCATTGAGACTTAAGGGCGTGATCCCTGGCTACATGGCATACGAGTTTATGGCTTGAACAACGACGTTGACAAAATGGGGATCTGCCAACATAGGGCTTGATAGCTCAGTTGGTAGAGCACCAGAACGGCAATCCGGAGGTTGCAGGTTCAAACCACGCTCCAGTCAATTTCTTTGTTCAACTTTAAATTAATAGTAAAAAAAAAATTACTCATTCATTGTAATACAGTTTAGACACCAACAAATGTGCACTACGTTCTCAGTCATTACACTGCACACACATCCAGGCCTACCTTACATACCTAGCGTGGACATTCCTTTGTCTTCGCACTTTTACTCGCACTGCGAACAGTCTTTCGACACAATTTTTTTTATCATGATTTCCTTGAGTGTTCCTCTTCATTTTGCGATGGATAACCCTAATCCCAAAATGCCTCTAAACCTGTTTTCCGGAGAGGGGGAAACCTTGTGTGGACCTGGCTTAGTCCACAGAAGGTTCACACAACCTGCATCATGTGTACCAATTTTTGTTTTCAGGTCCACACAAAGATGGCAAGGCTGGCACACATCGCCCCACACACAAGTGTGTATTTGCCTGCAATTGGGGACCCCCTATTGTCCCTCCTTTGTTTTTAACTTTTTAGGAAGACATCTAATATGTTTTGTACACGAATCCAAATTGGGGACCTTCGGGAATTGGGGACCCTATTGTCCTCTATTGTTCAGCGTCCCCTATTGAATGCAGAAACAAAGTCACACACACCATTCAATTGCACTTCACAGTCACAGTTACTTTACTTCACTACAGTGCTGTGTCTTAACCCTAACCTCCCCAACTCCATCAAAATCCCCCCCCCCCCCCACCCCCCCATTTTGGTGGATTTTGGACGACCTGGTCCTGCAGGCCTGGTTTGACTAAATTTTGATGGAGTATGATGGACTTGGGCCTGGAGGCCTAAAGCAAAGCATGCATTGGAAGCACTGTGATTGATGGATTTTGGCGGACTTGGTCCAGTACTTAGTAGGGAGCTAGGCTTAAGCTTCCATTGCCTCTGTGTGAGACAGTTGTTGAGAGCAGCGCACCAACTGCAGCATAGTTGTATCAAATGCGACCTTTTTTGCTTCATTTGGATGGATTTATGCCAAAATTGATGACACAGGTGATGACACAAAGTTGATGACTGATGTAGAAGTGCACCCTACACATCTGAAAATGCTGCTCCATTTGTTGCTCATTTGTGGTGCCAAGATGTACCGGACAGCACCTGGACGTTTATAATCTAAATGATGTCGCAAAACCTTGTCAAATGTTTGACGTGAGTCCATTTTCTAGACCAATGAAAATAGAAACAGATACACAAAATAACAGTCATTTATGAACTATAATTGTTTTCCCTTCTCTCCTGTGCTCGTTAGACTTGGCCTGCAGGACATGAAGCGACCAGCTGACCCAGATGAGGAGGTCAACGAGTTCTTAGGTCGCGCCATCGACGCTCGCAGCATTGACAGGCTGCGCTCGGAGCACGTCAAACGACTGACACTGACATTTCGCAAGCCGGAGTTAGAGGAAAAGGTATGGCGGAACATTTTCTTTTCACATGATCAAAACTACTTAAACAATCAAAAGAAAGCAGGCATGTAAAATTCTGCATGCGAACTAAATTACAAATCTATGATTTTATTTTTCTTCAAAAGTATTCATTTTATGAAACAGATAATGGGCATTGATATATCGGTATATGCGATATAGGAATGAAAAAGTGAAATAAATAGTTTATCAAATCACCAGAAAGGGAAACTGGCTAGGTGTATATATAATAATTTTAAAATGAGCAAAGACACTGACAAACTGGGGAAAAGTTATCATAGGGCTGCATAGCTCAGCTGCTAGAGCATTGGAACGCTAATCAAGAGGTCAGAGGTTCAAACCTCGCTCCAGTCAATTTCTTTGTTCAATTTTATAATTATGAATATAAATAGATTCCTGCTGAGTAAAATTTCTGTAAAATTAGATTGCTAAACCTTCATATCCGTCTTGTCCCTGCAGTACTCCAAAGTGAGAGATCACATGTTCAGTTCCTACATGCTGTTTGCATTCCTCGTCCTACTCTTCATCTGCATAATACAGCTCTTCATTTTCCCAAAGTAAGTCAGACTGTTACTGGCCCCAGAGGGCCGGTCTAGTGTCCCGTTCGTATGGACTGATGACTGTTACTTGTGACTTAGATTGGTTGTAGACTGGCGACAAGGCTGAGCAGTGCTATCGTATAGAATTCAGGGTTTGACTTTAGCATAGCCTGTTCAACAAGTAGTCAAAAAAGCGGCGGGCTAGTCAAACTATTCCTTAAGTAGCCCGGCCGGCCAGTCAAACACTATTGGGCTACGGCACAGATGAAAGGACAGGAAGAAATAAATCATGAAATTCAGAAAGCAATCCTGTATCAATTTGTGTCTAATTTTATTAACTGTTTAGGGTGTTTATTCAAAACACTGACGAGATTGCCCCAGGATACACGTTTGACATGTATGCACATTGTTGTTTTTATCAGCTGTTTAAAACCACCCACGTGATGGGCTCTCGACCAATAGGAATGGGTAAACTGTCTTGGGTATAAATTTATGAATAGCCATTATTAACCACTTGAATAGAATTTTGATCTTGAATTGTCTTTTTTTTGTTTTGTTGACATTTTTAATAATTTTCTCAGCCTCTTCTGAAAGATGTTTATAGGTAAACCTGAAAGACATGTTTTGACTCATAAGCAGATAGTAGTATGGTTTTTATGAGGATGTTTTAAGTCTTCTAATGGTTTCATGTTGTTTTTCAGGACCGTCATAATGCTTGTAGTCTTTCTCAGCACAGTTGTCGTCCTGGCCTCCACTCTCTTCATTGTCCTTGCAGAAAAGTGCTTTGTGAGTACTGCTTTAGCATTTACAATGTGAAAGAAAAATATGAATTATCTCTGCTTTAAATTCACAGAGCATCAGTGCAGTATTAGCTGCTGAACTCTTTTAATTTTCCTTCTCCATCCTAGAATGTCCAATTAATTCATATTGGAGGATTTTTGAGGAACTGCAGCCGATTTCACAAAACAGTGCGTAACTTACGCTATGCCTAGGACTATGAACTTGGGTCCACGTCACACTTGTTGACAAAAATGCATGCTTTGGTCACATGACGTCCACTTTCATTGAGAAAAAAAAATAGTGTTTTGTTTTTCACTTACTTGAAACATCGCTAGATTTTGGAAAAAAAAAAATTGAAAACACAATACAAGACAAAAACATGTGAAGATGCTTGGGTGGCTGCTTGACCAGTCTGAAAATGATAGGTGTGATGCCGCAGGTGATAGGGTCGATAAGAATAAATAGTAGAATGGTTTTCGCTTTTGCTTGTACTTCCTATGCAGTGCATACCAGGAGACAGTAAAGTCTGTTCCAAGCCAAATTGGCTCAGCGCACCGACATTTGTTTCCGTTTTCTGTGGCATGAAATTACTGAGAATATTATTTTGATTTCCCCTATCCATGGCAAGTTATTCCCCACCTAATGCTGGTACCCATTTATACCCCCGGGTGGAGAGAGACAGTTAAATGGGGATGAAGTAGCTTGCCCATGGACAGTAACGGGATTCGAACCCCTGAAATTTTGTTTATGAGTCGCAAACCCTAACCACTAGTCTACACTCCCCCTCAGCAGATGACATGGACTGTAGGACTACCGGTATATATAATATTTGAATGGTTCTCAAGTTTGTCTGTTCCCTTCCGTGCAGTGCGTACCGGACCGCTTTGCTAGGATATCCCATGGCATTCTGGAGAGGAGAAATCTGAGTTCAGTCATTGCTGTGTGTACTGTCATCATCATCTTTGTAGCCTCCTTCTGCTCCATGGTGAGTGGCATTATGGTCAAGTCTGTTAACTGCATTCCCCCTGCCAGGGCGAAATGCTTGAAGAGATATCCAGATCCACATTTCTTAGTTGCCATTTGAGAACCATTTAAGAACTTTAGACAAACCGTAGTTGCAGATGAACATACAGGAATTTGTTGGTTGGTAAACTAAGCAACAGCTAGAGAAAGCCATTTACCCTTAAATGTAGAGTAGATCATTTGCAGCTTTCCAAAAGTAACTGACCAATTTATTGTTAAAAAGTTTACTTGGTGTAAAGATAGTAATGGCACTAAACTCCCTGTGAAGTTATTCCTTCTGCCATGCTGTCTTTTTGAAGAAAACAATAAAAGAAGGTCATTTCCAAACATACGTCAAGAGATGCATTTTTGGAAATTTCCGTTACTACCGGTAGTTTGGCGAATATGTGAATGGGTGTGTGCATCAATTGACACGACGCACACACACGCATGGTTGCTATTATTCGTCAGTTCTGTGCGTTACATTACATGGCTACAATCGGCTGAATGAGACCGTGTCCCGGTTGCTGATTTCGGACATAATTCAAAACATGACTTTGCAATTTCTGAACTGAAATTGAGATCCTAGAATATTGTTTTCTCAGAATTTACAGCATTCACAGAGCTAAAACTTTATCAGGTTAGTTGTTTAAGCGCCCGTCTTCAGATTTTGGGCACTTTTGTTGCTTCAAACAAAACAAATGCACAAATGACAAATGATTTACTCTACCTTTAAGCAACTACTTTGTACCATAATAAGCAGAAAATTTGCTTTCTGTGATTCGGTGCTGACATAATTTCAAAACATGATTCATGTGATTCCTGTCCATTGCTTCTCTACACAGTTTGCCTATGACACCACAGATCTCCGCGCTTGTCTGGCCGCGGCGGAAGGTAACGTCTCAGAGTCTGACATCGGCAAGGAGCAAGTGGATGCCAGTGGATTGACACTGGGTGAAGAGTACAATCTAAACACCAACTGCCAGGGAGACAAGCCAGCCTGCCACTTCCCACAGGTAAGAACAAGTAAAAAGATCCAGAGAGTTTGGATAATGGTAGGATTCGTAATAGAGTACCGAAGTGTGACATCATTTTGAACCAGGGAAGTGTAGTGCAAACGAATGGAGTACGCACGCTTGTTGGTTCACCAACTGAATCATGCGCTAATGTCTTTTACACACTTAATTGTGCGTGTGATGTATTCATTTCGGTACTCTATAGAGTGCACCGGCAAACTATTCCTAGGAGATGCTGCTTTTCGTCTTCACTGTCAACTGATATTGTGTTTGGCCAAACAAATTTTGACATGCGGAGTCTTTATCTCATAGTGCTAAATGTATGTATACCAATTGGCAACACTTACAAATGTGTGGGTAAAACAGGATAGTTACTGTCACCGGCAGCTTTTCCGTGTTGTGAATCTCTCCTTCTGTCAGATAGGGTTGCTGAAACAAGAGGGAAAACGATTCAAGGAAAGGATTTTTGCATGTACTTTTTTCAATCTCTGAAAAGGTCGAGAAATGGGTTTGAAATTTAGTAACAGTGAATGGATGTGAGGAGATAGCCAAGCCAGTGGAACGCTTGAAAGTTTGATCAGGGAAATAGTGATGAGAGGCCACTGGAACACGTCTCGTGCTGATATCTTAAGCTGCCGTTAATTCCTGCTGATTAACACCATTCCCTTCCCTTGCGTCTTTGCAGTACTTCACATTCTGTGTGATGCTAGTCATGATCAGCTGTGCGGTCTTCCAGCAGGTGGGCAGCATGACCAAGCTGTGTCTGCTCATTCTCATTGGCGGGGTCTTCACGGCCATCATTGAGACCGCCCAGGTCAGCCTCTTCAACAACAGTGACCTTCTGCACGAGGCGCACGTCGGGTAAGCGACTCAGTTGCAAAGACTTGGCTCTAGGGGGTGACAATGGGCTTCTTGCGCAAACAAGAGAGGGCGCTTTTTTAGCATTAGTCTGGCGCTGCTTGTGCCATGTACTTTGAAGATACGCGTGTAGGCAATTAGTCTCCATGTGAATGATGAAAATAGATGTTTAATTTCCATCACGTTACCACTACAGCTAATTGTCCTAAAGTTTTAGCCATTCTGAAGCAGTTGAATAGAATTTATTTTGGCTCAGGAAGTGTTTTGTTAGTTGTCAACATGCTGTTCTGATAAATTTAGTTTTATTTGTCTGATTGTCAGTTCTACAGGTTTCAAAAAGATGCCAGTTAATGTATGTTGTTTTGTCTGGTATTTCCACTCGGAAAAAAAATCAACAAAATTTGTCTCATTTTTGAAATGCTGTTGGCATGTGTACACTATAGCACAATGAAAAAAGTTTGGTTGCTAAAAAGTTTAGAAAATTAATTCCTACGTGTTGATGGCTTGTGACTAGCGCCCTTGAACAAAAACATTGACATAATGGAGGATTGCCAACATAGGGCTGGATAGCTCAGTTGGTAGAGCATGGGAACGGCAATCCAGAGGTCGCAGGTTCAAACCCCACTCCAGTCAATTTCTGTGTTCAACTTTGAAAATGTTAAAGTTAAATGCTGTCTATCTCTATTCATTCCAGGTTGGACAATGCAGCTTACGTCTCTATGAAGTGGACCGGTCCGGTTATCATCGTGGTCTACATCGTTGCCCTGTGGATGCATGGCTTACAGGTGGAGTCCACGGCCAGACTGGACTTCCTCTGGAAACTACAAGTAAGTTGCCTGTGCCCAGTGTGATGGAGCTGGGCCCTATTTCATGGCACTGCTAAGCACATGATTTTCTGCTAACAGAGCATCCATCTTTTTCATGGAGACCGTAAGCAGTAAGCACAGCAACTGGTGATCAGCGGATTTGTGCTTAGTGTACAACCTTGCTTAGCAGTCTCTTCCTGCCGAGCAGCTTGATCAAGTTGGGCAGTGGGGCCCAATTTAATGGAGCTTCTGAATACAAAGTTTTTTAAGGACAGAGAATATTTGCTTAAGAAAAATAGGTTACCAACCAAAAAGTCATGCATTGTATATGCATGGTGTGTAATGGTTCTTGGCTGGAGTTTTGCCGATCCCATAAAGTTGCTAAGTACTATGTCTTTTTTTCTAGTTTATGCATGTGTGCCCTGCTAAGCGAGCTCTAAAAAGTCCAATGTACAATCAGGCCTATCTCAAAAAAAGTTTGAATTGAGTTCTTGACACCAAGTGAACTACTGATTTGCAGTGGTTGTGCACGCGATTTTCAATTTTTTTCCCCCATGAAGCACTGTGAGAAATGGTATATCTGTGGCTATAACCTTCGTGTCCTTGGGCAAGCCACTTCACCTACACTTGCCATCCAGGAGTATAAATGTGAAATTGGGTACCGGCATTACTTTAGCTTGGGAGTAACCTGCCATGGACTGGCATCCCATCCAGGGGGAATAGAAATATTCTCAGACATTTCATGCCAAGGAAACTGGAGATAACTTTCCTTAGTTGGCTCAGCATTTTCTGAATGGCTTCTCTTTTTTGGCAATATTAACTGGAAGGGCTAAATTCATTAAGATTTATTGCATTTTTTTATCTGTTACCAAGGCAACTGAGGAGAAGGATGAGATGGCCAATCTGCAGGCCTACAACAAGCGTCTCCTCAACAACATCCTGCCCTCCTTTGTCGCGGAGCATTTCCTCAAGAACAACGCCAAGGACATGGACCTGTACTACCGGGCCAATGACTTTGTGGCCGTCATGTTTGCCAGCATCACCAACTTCTCCGACTTCTACGTGGAGCTGGAGGCTAACAACGAGGGGGTGGAGTGCCTGCGACTGCTGAACGAGATCCTTCACGACTTTGACGAGGTGCAAATCAAATTTTTACGCTCCCTCTACGCAGGCAACATAAAGCAAAGTGCACTCCGTTTTGCTTAATTTTTTAACATTTGTTGGCCTCAGTTCCTCATTCAAACATTTGCCAAATAAAGTGGCTAGAGCCCCTTTGACCAGAGTTGAACTATTTTACCCTGAAAATCCTAGCCAAACCCCAGCCCTCTGACAAGAACCACATGTTTCGCAGGGTATCGATAATCAAACATTTTGTCAACAAGACTAGTTAGCAAGCTCAAGTGATGGCTGTTTGCAGTCCTCTGTCCACTAGAAAACCTTAATAAATAAGGACAATAAACTTAGACAATAAATAATTAAGGAATTTGAAGCCTATTATAACGTGTACTTCAAACTGTGGTAGGATCTTTTAATCCTAGTGGGGCCTTTTCGCTGAACAAGAAAACAGACCAGAATATGAAATGTAATTCATCTTTTTCGAACTGATTTCAGCTTTTTGGAAAAACCCTGTAGCGTTTTCACAAAAAAGGGGGTACAAAACATTGGAAATCCAGTCATTTCTGTAAATATTTCAATTCAAGCATAATTCTTATTATCATAGTAATTCTAAATTCGTAGCAAAAAATGTTTGACGGAAAACTTTGTTCGGTTTTTGATCAGATTACTTACATAATGTAGCAGGGAATGGATTTTCTTGCACAGTTTTATGGTTGAAAGGGAATTAACGATCTCCTGAAATGGAAAACAGATGTTTTTGACATGGAAAGTATGTGGCCCTATCCCTTCCCCAGCTCCTTGGGTAACAATTCGCATTATGCATGCAAAATCATAGCACGTACTCAGCAAAACTAAAGGTCTTGTTGGGAAGTCAGCACAAAACTTCAAAAGCTTTCGACAGCAAAGCTTTCGAAACAAAAGTTTCCATCGTCTTTTTCATTGCATCAAAAGTTGCAGAATGCAGTTTCGGTTAGCACGTCGGCCCATAGACTGTTGTGCATTTATCTGCCACGTTTATCCCAAAGTAAATGAAACTTGTTATGCACATGTGAATTTTTGTTACTTCAAACTGCAATGTTTCTAGTCGAGTGAAATGTTCCAGCTACTTACCCAGTTGTCGATAGACTTGTACTTGCAACTTTTTCCTTTCTCTGACTCCTGCTTTTCCCAAATTCTCCCCCAGATTATCGGCGACGAGAAGTTTTCCCAGATAGAGAAGATCAAGACCATCGGCAGCACCTACATGGCGGCGTCGGGCCTGACGGAGGAGACGTTTGACCGGGAAGGCAACACCCACGTGGTTGCCCTGGCCGACCTGGCATTCCACTTACTGGCCCAGCTGCGTTACGTCAATGAACACTCCTTCAACAGCTTCAAGATGAGAGTGGGTGAGTCTGACTGAACGGAATGGTCCCTTGTATTGTTGGACACACAATGCTTGTCCCTGCACTGGTCTCATGATCTGTGGGTATTTCTACAGAGTGTGGGCTGATGTCAGCCTGGGGATGTGGTGCGTTTGTCCTTGGGCAAGACACTTTACTACTCCCTACCCAGGGCAGAGGTGGTCGTGTTTGATTTAGCTATTTCTGCCTATATGGCAGCATTGGGCGTGTAAACTCTCCAGGGAGCTGAGACGACCCTCCAAATGTTTTCATTGGCCCAATGTGCAGGGCTAATAATAATGCTGCACCATGCAATGAGCACATATACAGGGTTCCCGTGGCCTGGAAAAAAAAAACTTGCAAAAGCCATGGAATTATGTTTTCAATTTCCATGTCTGGAAAAGTCACGAACATTTGTTAAAAAATGACAAAAATCATGGAAAAGTCATGCAATCTACACAATTTAGCGTCAGAAATCTGAATTTTATAACTGTCAAAATGTGACAAATTTCGCTGATACAAGCATTTTGATTTCATATTTATTTTGCCCCCTGAACAACTTTTACAGTTTTGATTTGCATTTTGATGAACTTAGTCGTGGATATTCATATTTGTTCGTGGAAAAGTCATGGAATTTTTTGTCCTAAAGGTGTAAGAACCCCTGCATATATGTGTAGAATTCAAGGCGTTCCGTCCATCTGCAGAGTTGTAGTCTGCAGACTAGAGTCCGACTTGAGTCTCATTTTCCATGACTCGGACTCCAGTCACGATGACAAATGTCTCGGACTCGGACTCGAACTTTGTGACTCGGACTCGGACTCCGACTTGAGTCTCATTTTCCATGACTCGGACTCCAGTCACGATGACAAATGTCTCGGACTCGGACTCGAACTTTGTGACCCATGACTCGGACACGGACTTGACCCGGACATGGACTCGACCTGCATGACTCGGGACTCGGACTCAACCTCGGGACTTGGACTCGGGAGAGGTGACTCGGACTCAGACTCGATGTTTGATGACTCGAATACAAGTCTGTCCACCTGACGTGGCAGTTGCAACCCAGCCCTGAAGAAGGGGCAGACTGTCCGAAAATATAGCTTCTACTTATCATCACTGAGCACTGTTATTTCGTTAGTAATAATACATGTATGTATCTCTTTTATTAGGCTTGAACGTTGGACCTGTGGTTTCTGGAGTGATCGGTGCTCGCAAGCCGCAATATGACATCTGGGGAAACACCGTCAACGTTGCAAGCCGCATGGACAGCACGGGCGTCCCCGATAAAATACAGGTGAGCAGAATTGTAAAACAAAGATAGGCTCTGTGATTGAATGTAGATGATAACTGAGGATTGTGACTCGTGATCAGAGGGTCAGGGGTTCAAATCCAGCCGCTGGCAATATGTTGTGTCCTTGGGCAAGCCAACTTACTCCAACTTGCCTCTCTCCACTCATTAGCTGGAGAGCAACCTGTGATGGACTGGCATCCCATTTAGGGGGATAGAACTATTCTCAGTCGTTTCATGCCACCGAAATCGGAGATAAAAGCCGGCCTGATGGGCCATATTGGCTTGTGACAGAGTTGTACACTCTAGACATGCCTGTGGTTTATATTTTAACTTGTTTGATCACAGAGGACAGCCGACCGTGGAAATCATACTTATCATTCATGTCATTTCTTTGCAGATAACACAAGAAATGGCCAACATCTTGCGTCCCATCGGCTATACTCTAATGGAGAGGGGCTACGTGACGGTCAAAGGCAAAGGAGAAATGTTGACCTACTTCCTGGAAGGAACACCCAACCCAATCAATATACGGTGACCGTATTCATCTAGCAAGTCTGTAAATAAAGTGTGTATTATTATTTTGTTTTTGCCGCCCTACTAATGCCTGTTCCAGTATTTTACTAGGGATTAGTTGTAACCCAAGTAGGAATCTTTGCCCAATTAGGAATCCATTGTTTGGTCTTATTTAGTGAATATCGTGAAAGCCCATCAACTTACGGTGAATGTATTCATATTTACATAGGAAGTCTATAAAAAGATGCGTATTATTTTGTTTTGCCACCCTACTTATGCCTGTTTCAGTATTTTGCATAGAATCAGTTTGTAACCCAAATTGGAATTGTCTGTCCAACTAGGAATCCATTGTTAGGCCTCATTTTGGTGAATATCGTGAAGCCCATCAACTTACGGTGACTGTATTCATATAACAAGTCTAAAAAAGAAAAGTGTATTACTGTTACATGTATTTTGTTTTGCCCCCCTTCTTACAGTATTCTTTGCATAGAATCAGTTTGTACCCAAACAGGAATTGTATGCCCAATTAGGAATCCATCATTTGGCATCATTTAACGAATGTTGTGCATGTCTTACATATTTTTCTCTTCAAATTTTGCTTTGGGTACTAGTATCACTACCAGTCAGCTTTCTTTTGTAACATTGGATGGTTTCAACTGGTAACCAAGAAAAATAAATATTAAATACATAGCCAAGTCAAATTTTTGGACCAGGGTGAAGCAAGTCTAATTTACAAGCGACAGTCTCAGTCAGTGAGATACAGTTTGGCATTTTGGCCCTCTGGGACCAGCAAAAGTATACCTGCTCATCATGATGGCACTTTGCACCCACCTTAGAAAATTTTGATCAATGAACGGACTATGGAAAGCTGATAGAACAAAATAGAACAAAATTAATGATAAATTTTGTCAAATTTTTACATTCACACACTTTTCTGCTAAGGGCATTTGAGACTGGATGCCCAAACAAAAAAATTTATTGTGTAAGTATAAGCATCTAGTCCTTGTTACATTCGGCATAAATGTTTTTAAACTTTCTATTAATAAGGTTCTAAACCGTGGGTCCCCTTGAAGGTAGTTCACAATTTCACAGTGAACCCACAACAATACTTCAGCATTGCATTAAAACAGTTTTAAGATTACCCAATTATAAAATGGGCATTGCACAGCATTGCTTAAAATTGCTGAAATACTAAGAAATTCCCAAATTGTATTCCTTTACGTGTAAATCTGAAATTGCCTTTGAAATCATGTATTCCGCTTCAATTATTACAAGCATTCATATATTTTTTTGCTCTAAAAAGAAATACTGGCAGCCGTACAGTATTTGAGAATGTATCAGTATTAAGCTAAAGGATTGTTTGCCCTGCCACTAGTTGCTTAATAATTTCATCTTAATGATATTTTGATTGTTTGAATAACTTCATCCACATGATATTTTTAATAATTAATAACTGGATGCTAATTATTTATGAGATGGGTTTTGCGTCAGGGTGATGGAAATCAATATTAGGTGTTGCCCTTCACCGACGTATGAACACTGTATACTCACACTTTGGATGCTTATTTTTGTTTGAAACCCCCTTGACAAATTTGAATGATCCTGTCACCAAGTTGACCTCTGAGTGAGGTCACGACTACACCAGCAAATTGATATAAAAAAAGTACTTGATGAGCTCATAGCATATGAGTTCTGAAGGAAAACATCACAGATTGTTTTTTTTTTCTGAAAAACAAATACACTTTTTCTGAAGTACTGTATTTTATTGTCTTAAACAAAAAGTACTTAACACTTAATGCTGAAAATGAATGATCAGCTTTTCAGCTAAATATATTTTTGTTTAGCTGCAAGGCGCGCAACAGCTTGTTAGTTTGACAGATTTAGTGAAAAATGTGAATTAAAACCAAGGTTTGAAAAACAAAAATTTTCAAATTGGCTTGTCTTAGGCCAAACTGAATTGATTGAATGGGAGATTCCAATGTACATACTGAATATAATATGTGTGAAATAAGCCATACCAAAAATAAAAGGGCGATTTCGTTTTTAAAATCCAGAGTCATAAAAATGTATTCAAACTTTGCAGCTTGCTATTTATTTCTACCGTGAGAAGAGAGAGTCATTTATGAATTATGAACCATAGCGCTACACTGTGCTAAGATATAATTTAAAGTATTTACATGTATTTAATAGAGAAAAGGGTGCAACATGTACTGTTTATAAGGCAAAGAAGAAGTATAGTATTATTGCGTGAGCATGAGTGGAACATGGGATACTTCAGTGCGTCTGTGTCCCATAGGCCTCTTGGCCTTCAGCCTCTGCAACACAGACACACTACTTTTTTCTTGTTCACGAGTGCGAGTGGGATAACAAATTTATCTTCAAGTAAACTTGACGCACGGTAAAGATAGAACTTGCACACTGTACACATTTTTCAGCGTTAATCCTATTACACGTGTGTGTAGCAGGAATAACACTCTCATCTTAGAATAGCATGATTTTCTCGGTGGTGTATGGACATGGTATATGAGATAATATTACACTGTTGTTGCAATGGAATATCAATCAGGATCTAGATTCGAGTTTGCTTGAAAATAACTTAAGAATAATAGCCTTAATAAGTAGCAATACGTGATTATATTTTAAATGTTTCTTTTTTTTTTAAGCTAGAACCACCTTGTACTAGTACTTAACAGCTGTGTGCTAAGATGTTATATTTTTAGATTTAAACATTATTTACAAGAAAGAAATGCAAATTTAGAATATACGGTTTACAATACAAAACTGTAACTTTCACGGTTTTGAGAGAATTGGTGCCACACTTCTCGGAAGGAAGACCTTATTGGGAGGCGGGGGTTGCTCATAAAGAGAGAATTTGAAAAGGTTGAGGTAGATGTACATATCTGTGATTGAATTCAATATTAAGTGTAAATATATTGTGTGCTAAATAATGTATATAGGCTACAGATAAATATTGTAAATATGTAATATTTGAAGAAGATTTAAAGTTAACGGAAAAGAAAAAGTGATTTATTAGCGTAAATGTTAACATCTAGAATATTGACATAGCATTCTTACAAGGCCATTCAGAAGTGTGTTTGTGGAAAGATAATTTTTTTCTCAAGACGGGCATAATTGTATATAAAGTTAACTGTGGCTTAAAATTGTTATAGCATTAACCCTATGTGTATATATATATGTGGCGAATGGGTCTTTGTGCAGTTTATACCAAACTATAGTATTGTAAAGCACTGTCATGGTGAATAAGTTGTGCTCTATTTTTAGTGGTTCGTTCCTAATGCAAATCATAATACCTGTATTAATTTAAAAGTTCTAAACCCAAAACCCCTTGTCACTCTAATTACTTCAGTGTGCACCACCTTGATAACATATTTTATCATTTTTCTATAATTATTTTTTAATATTGAGATTGGTCGTCACAGGTGCTATCACGAAGAATACCAATATCCAGAAATAATATATATTTTTTTCGCCAATCATTCCATTGAAATTTCTGCACAAGTGTATACTATCACCGTAACACAAGAATTAACCAGTTGCAAATTTATTTCGTCATTTATCACTGTATCTGGCAATGATAATCATGTCTCTTGTAAAAAAAAATTGCATAAAATAAAATCACCTTTAAAGGAGTGGTTTTGGGGAATTTAGGCGGGCGTTTATTGGTTCTATAGACCTTATGTTTAGCAGCCATCTTAGAGGGCATCTTTTGTTATTTTAATTCAGTAACAATGAATACACAAAAGGTTCTCTCATGCATGTCTCAGCAAAACAAAGGCAATGCCCTCTAAGATGGCTGCTATGCATAAGGTATCCAGGGCTATAATGGTGAGTTCTACCTATTCCATTAACTATGCTAAATAGCTTAAGTAGCCGATATTTTATGATGGATTAGTTTTGCATAAGTATCAGTGTCTAATGCAATGTCTGATATATTTACAAAATAATGTCAAACATCACTCTTACAGTATTTAGCATGCGTTCTTAAGTTCTTTTTTTTTTTGGTTTTTACTCGTACATTTGAACATGCCTGGATATGGATCATGGTTGATTACTTCATTACTTCTTACAAATATTCAAGTTGTTAGGCTAAAAGTAATCAACAAGTATTTGAAAGATATCTTATTGCAGTATTCATTATTTCACTTTTGTGTTTTATTAGGTCCCAACAAATGGAAATCTGCCGAATTCTTTGTCGACATCTACGGTGACACAAATTATTTTTTGAATTCGTGAACTAATTTTTGAAACTTGACAGAAAAAAAATAATAGTGTGCTTTTTTAAATAGCAGTGTGCTGCGTCTAAAACATTGTCATGTATGTGTGCAATATTAGTCATGGAATATAACGTGCTAAAACAATTTGTTAAAAGTAATGTTATAACTTTTCCTCTTTTTTTTCTCAAGAGAATGGATTTGGGAAGATTGCTTTCGATAAACTTATATAGGAGCCTACTTGTGCTATGAGTTTATAGTTCCTTAAAATGTGGAAATTTAAAGTTATGTTCCAGCTACAATCTGGTTCGTTAGTGTGACGTCAGTTCAGTTTAAACCACGCCCACTGGCCGTTAAGTGGCATTGGAACCACTGGAACCGAAAGCTAACGCAACTTGGGTGGTTCTCCAATGGGCGCTAGTACTCAGTGGTGCGCACGCGTGTATGACGTTTTTACTAACGAACCGGATAGACTGACCCGCTAAGCTCCGCCCTATGGTGTTTGGACCAATCACAGCTATGATTAATGTCCGACGTGCGTGCACAAAACGCCGACATGCAAATGACTTGCGCAGTAGGCGGGGTTTAATAGGTGGTCTGTGGTTGTGATTGATATAAAATAGAAGTGTCCTAAGCCAGGAACAAGTCCGTGTGCTAGACTGTGGTTGATTACGACGTGTGTGTACACCGTGTTGAGTACTAAAGGGGACTATAGTTTAGTACCCAAGCTTGGGTGCTAAAATCCCCAACCCCTGCTTAGTTTGAGCTTTAAGTAACGCATAAAAGTGCCTCAACAGTTGAGGCTTTTTTAATGCGTTATTGCGCTCATTTGATCAATTATGCATGATTAATTCTTCGTTTTAAGGAGAGATTTTGTTTTCAGAATGGAGAATTTGAGTTTAAGAAAGTGTACAGTTATATATTTTGGTAGATGTAATTTCTTTTTCTCTGCGTTTGACAATATGCCCAGTATGTAAATTATGCGTGACTGTACAAATGATCCGTGTGATTTAATTTATTTTGTAATAAATTAACGATGTACTGAGAAAAAGATGGAAAAAAGAAACTGAGTTTATTTATTCTTCCAGATTCACTCTGTAAAATGGTTTTAAAATGTTTTAATGTGTTTGAACTGGAAATTTACTTGAGTTCGCTTAGCAGAAAAAGGTTACCAGCCAAAGTGTCATGCAAAGCATAATGCCTTTGACTGGTTCCCGGCTAGATTTTGCTTAATAGAACATTGATTTGCTAAACATTTTCGTAAATTTGGCGCAGTCATCTCAAACCGTGACATGGAATCGCATCGTAAGCCTTTTTGTTTCTTATTAAAACACCCATACCATTCCTTACTCGCGTTATTAGAAGTTGGTCCCTAAGAAGTGTAAACTGGGCTCCTTTTCGTTGTTTCACTTGGTTGATTTATTCGGGGCTTGGTTGCTTTACGTGATGCGGAGTACCTTTCAGTTTCACCCGTTTCTGACAGGCATTCGACAATCGACCTGAACCAAATAGTATTGTGAGTGTCTCCTAACATGGCGCACTTAGATTTGTTGCCTTTAGTGCTTTCACTGCCTTGATAGGCCTATGCTAGAGCAAAAGGTTTACCTCAAATTTCCCAGTAAGCTCTGAACATTCCCGTTCGTAAACCTTGAGTTTACCTACCCGTTACGAAAGTAAAAGAGAAATTGTACTTGGACGCGATTTTCCGATTTTATTTGGAAGTCCGCAGTGAACTCTTTCAAAATGTGCCCAAAAATGAGAAAATAATGTTCCGACAAACTCCTTGTTGGATAGGTGAGTAGTGATAATAATGTTGTATCAGAATTTGTAAACTTTAAAGAAATGCTCATGTGTTCAATTTGGGATTTCTGAGATATTTGTTCAAATGCGCAACGTCGGGGAACACTCGGCCGATTTTTTTACCAATCTCCGGACGCTACCGTTGTTAAATTTCGGACTAAGTTTCATGACACTAAAATTGATCTCAAAGGTTTATAAGTATTAAGCATTATTAAGGTTGCAGTACCAGTATTTAATTGAATGATCTTTAAGCTTGTCAACAATTTAACAAAGAGGTTTGGCAACACTGCGTGTCAACAAGTCGGGGGAAACGTCGAAGTACAGTGCGCCACGCTAGGGGACGCCACAATTTTGCTTCCAGACGACGAATTTTCCATATAGACTCTACAGCACGTCCCAAAATACCCGCAGCTTGTTTGTTTGCGAGGATCTAGTGTCGGCGCGGAAACACTTATATACCGCAATTAAAATTTTATACCGTTTTAAAGCTAGGAGTCTGACATTTATCCCTGGCGAGTATTGGTTTGATACTTAAAAGAGTTTTAAAATTATTCGTGTTCAAATAAAGACATGTCGAAAACAAACTCAACCGATTTGAAGGAAACTCTATGATGCGGTACATCAGATGCAAACTCGAGTCACACTTTGAGCGCGCTTTTTGAATAGGTGCATAGTTGCACGTGAATTTCAAAATGGAACTTGAAACGAAGAACATTTGTGTATTCATTTAAGATGCAGTCTACGTGGATCGAAAAGAATTGGAAACACAAAAAGTAAAAGGCAACGAGATCGTCACATCATGAACATGATGAACCATTTCCACATTAGAAAAAATGCGCATGATTGATTTTCCTTGAAATCGGTTGAGTTTGTTTTTGACATGCCTTTATTTGAACACGAATCATTTCAAAACCCTTTTGAAAATCAAACCAATACTTACCGGGGATACAGCTAAGTTGCCAAGCTTTAAAATGATGAAAAAAATAATGGCGGTACGTGTTTCTGTGGCGACGCTATAGAGCCTCGCAAAAAAAATGTTGCGGGTATTTTGGGACGCGCTGTAGAGAGTTGTTCCGAATGACTGGAACAACCGGTCTTAGCATAATAGTCGGGGTAAGTCGGTGCTTAAATGGTTACAAACGTCGAAGTTTACAAGTCTCAGGAATAAGTTGGTTTGACGCGACTTTGGAAAAGAAAATTTCATCCTGTAGGCCTAATTTAAGTACCGACAGATGTTGAGCGTTTCTAAAGAAACATTTTTCGCTTTGAAAGCAAGGTGCACAAAAACCTGTTGCGGTTACGTCACTGCGCGGCGCTCATTCTCTTTACGTTTCTGTGACTAAGTCAGGAGAATTCTTCGACATCGGGCATTCTGCATGGAAGCAGCACAGACATTTAAAAAATGGACAGAGATCGAAAGAGTCCGGATAAAGACAAGGTGTCTTGTGACAGAGGCGACCCGGACGTCGACGGCCAATCATGGGCGGGAAGTCCCGCTTCTTCTCACGCACCGGACTTGAAGACGATGGTGTCGCTAGAAGGAGAAGAGAGTTACCTCTGCGATGATAAACTAAAGGTAAACAGCTCATGCTGCGCAGGGTTTTTAAGGGAAAGAATGTTGCATGCTGACGCCACTATTTTCAACATATATTATCCCAATGAAGGTTAGTCCTTGCAAAAATGTTGAAAAGATATGAATCTGGGACCGAGAAACATTTTCAATTTTGTTAGGAAATACTTTGAAAATGTTCTTGAAGTTGACTCTCCATAGAGTTTGCACACAACCACAGAAGTGGTGTCTGGATACTACATTCTTTCCCCTCATCTTTTCCTCCATGATGAAAAACAGTGGCATCAGGTACGATCATCAGGATACAACATTCTTTTCATTGAATATATACCCCCATGCCCCTTTTAATTACTGAACCAGAGAGTAAGTGAAGCTGATGGTCCGATCTTGTATAAATAAAGAAAAGTAACTGGAAAAAAAGAGAAAAGAATGTACGGTCCTAGTATCAGGAAGGTCCAACACACTGTGGACTTGCAATGGCCGGTCGGCTGGTTGGCCCATTTAAACTTTTGGAAAAAATGTTGCAACCTGACGCCACTTTTTTTCTTCATATATCATCTCAATGAAGGTCAGTCATTGCACAAGTCATTGCACAAGTCATTGCAAGACATGAATCTGGGACTGAGAAACATTTCCCATTTTGTTAGGAAATACTTACAAAATGTTATTGACTCTCTATAGACTTGGTACACAACTGCTGAACTGGCGTCAGGTTGCAACATTTTTTCAAAACTTTTTCTTCTTCCAAACTCGGTGGGGTGGGGGATTTTGCCATAAAAAAATGTTGCAACCTGACGCCTTTTCCGCAATTGTGTATAAAAGTCTATGGAGAGTCAAGAAAATTTTCTAAGTATTTCTTAACAAAATTGGAAATGTTTCTCAGTCCCAGATTCATGTCTTATCATCATTTTTGCAATGAATGACCTTCATTTGAGATGATATATGAAGAAATAAGTGGCGTCGGGTTGCAACATTTTTTCCACTTTTTTGTTAAAGTCTTTATTATACCACTTGGGCTGGTCTCATCACCCCTTCCCCTGCTTAACTAATTGCTGTCATAATACACCATGTTACGACTGACTCCCCACATAGCATTTCATCTTTACAGAAACAACTGGACACTCTTGTCATAAGAGAAAACAGCGTGGATGCCAGACTGCAAGAGGTGGAGACCAGACTTGCCTCGGCCGAAACCAAACTGCGCAGCTGCAATGACATACTGGCGCTGATTGGTCTGCTGAAAGACAGGATCCGACTGGTCGAAGAGGATGAGATGTTGCCTAGCAACGCTGAATCCTCATCATCGTTCAGCGGTCATCAGGCTGACGGGTACGCACCTCGGTCACCTTTAAGGTCGCCCAACTCGCCCATGAGGTCTGCCAAGTCACCCATCAGATCACCCAAGTCGCCCAGATCGCACTAGCTATAGGTAGGGTTGAACAAACTAGTGCCAAGTCAGCCAATTTGACATCTCATGTGACCAAAGAATTGTTAAACAGATTTTGTCTGATAAACAAGCACACATGATGCTGTAAGCTTGCTTGTACTAGGATCACCTGAAAGTGTATTGTTCATCAAAATGTTGCACGGTTCATGCGCGAATGAAATCTCGAGTTGGTTTTATGGAGTTGCTATAAAGCAGGGAAATATTGATTCAGCAAATACGTGTGCTAAGCACAAATCACCTAGGAACCAATAGTGAGCAATAAGCCATTTGCGAGTAACCTATACCCTTTGGGATTTACATTTGAAAAACGTCTGGTACACAATGACTTGCTCAGAATGCTTGGCACATTTTAACTTTGAATTCTCCAGACCAAAGACACTGTTGCTAATCACATGATTCGGGGCAAGCTCTTGCATAGTTACGTAAGAGACGCTCAGCACCAATACATCGTTCGAAATGGGTGAGAATGGCACAAAGACACCAGACCATGCCAGAGCTGGGGGTTGCTAGCATAAGGCTTGCCCCGAATCACGTGATATAGTAACAGTCTCTTTGGTCGGGAGAATGCTAGGTTAAAATGTGCAAAGCATTGTATTAAGTCAGCGTTCCAGATTTTATTCAAATTTAACTCGCAAATGGCTCATTACATTTCATAACATTTTGGCTAATAACCTTTTTTTTTGGTCACTTGACACATCTTTGGAAATGACCTTCTTTTGCCGTTTTTTTCCTCAAAAAGACAGCATGCCAGAAGGACTAATTTCACAGGGAGTTCAGTGCCATTACTATCTTTAACCAAGTAAGATATTTCCCCAAAAAATATTGGTGGGTTACTTTTTGGATAGTTGCAAATGATCACTCTACCTTTAAACTGCTTGTTACAGGTTTCCCAACTGCTTTGCGCATAGCAAAATATATGAGGCAATGTTTCCCCGCCAATTAAAAAGCTTCATGAAATTGACCACAGTTTCGAGTAGTTTGAAGAAGTAATTTCAGCACTGTGGCAATGATTGCATAAATAACAAATGTTGCTGTTTCTCATATTAGCACTGATGACTTTTAGAAACAGATTGCTTTCCGTGGAAAAAAGAAAGAATCTTGTGTGAATATTGTTTAGAAATAGAATACCAATCTTAAAGTAAGTGAGACAAGAATTTAATATACTTTAGTTTATTTTTCTTTATTTACATAAATATACAGTTGATATACTCCTTTGTTAAATGGACATTTTCAGAATATTTTGCTTGATTAATCTCCTATGCAAACATAAATTCCGTGCAAAGTTGTCTATTCAGTCAAAATCAATCAAGTGACTGTTTTTAATAACAGTTAAGAGCTCCCTGCTTTCATAAAGCAGGATTGACTGGCTGTGACTGTTCATGTAACTTGATACAGCTATGCTTTGACTGTAGGTGATTGATAAGACAGCTGTGCCCACCAGTTTCCTGCCTTTGTCTGTTGACTGAATTTGGCTAGTCATGACTGTCGGTGACTAGCCTGTGTTAAAGGGCATGCCAGGGGAAGTGGATGGCATTTTGGACTGTCTGTTTAGGAGGGAGTTTCTTGTTGCTATTACTTTACATGGATCGGTTGTTCTTATTTTGTTTAAAAAAAAAGTTTATCACTGGTACACTGAAAGGTGTTTGATTTTGACAGACTGAGAACATTTCTCCACAATATGCAGACCAAAAGGTTGGCCTTTTTTGTCAGTTTACAATTGTGATGTCATCACAAAATGAGCTTTAAGTCAGACTTTTTAAGAATTGAAATATTTATGTATCTGGATTCTGCAGAACAAGACCATTCCAATGGTATATAACATTTAGGGGTACTGAGTTCAGTAATGGAAATATAGACCACCAAGTTACTTGAAGTTGTAAAACTGATTCCCCAGAAAATGGCATTTATCAATCCTGCAGTTGTATTACAGTGAATGAATGATGAACTTGTAGCAGACGGGATGAAACAGGTTTTGAAAGATGTTTGACAGAACAAAAAAATGTGAGAATAGTAAAAACAGGGCTTAACCCTAACCTTCCTCAATCCTCCAAAATCCTCATTGTGGTTTTGGAGGATTTTGGAGGATTGAGGCTGAATGGTATTTTTTTAAATAAGGATTTTGGAGGATTGAGGCTGAATGGTATTTTTTCTGAAAAGGATTTTGGAGGATTGAGGCTGAAAGGTATTTTTTCAGAAAAGGATTTTAGAGGATTGAGGCTGAATGGTATTTTGAGGCAGGACTGTCTGACGATTTTGAAGGATTGAGGGCTGGGTACCCTTCATTTGAACATTTTTGGATCAGGAGGATTTTGAAGGATTGAGGATGAATGCATTTTGAGGCAGGACTGTTTGAAAATTTTCTGAACATTTTGAAAAATTAAAAAAATTTGGAGGATTTTGGAGGATTGAGGATGGTTCCCAGCAAAAAGGGCTAGGGGGTTAGGGTTAAACCACCCCTTCAAATTGTGGCTTTGCCCCACTGCAAAATGGTAATTTCCAACTTAAAGCTCATTTTGTGGTGACTGGTCATTAGATATTCAGTACAGTACTGTTCTTCATTGTAATATCCATGGTCAAGGGCCACTTTGGTGTCTGGATCATGTTGTGTCAGGGAAGAGGCCCGGGAACCAGTATAAACGCTCTCCTTTGTTCTGGTCGTCTACCCACACCAGTCCCTCCTGCACCATACGATCCTGTCAAAAAATCCAAGAGGGAAAAATCTTGACATTATTTTTGCGTCAAATCGAGAAAAGTGTAAATATCTACATGTACAAGATTCTTAAAAATCCACAAGGATTTTGAAGAATATGCAGGATTGAGGAAGGTAGATCCCAATTATTAATACTTTACTTGGGTGTTTGGGTCCCTTATGATGTCTTGAAAGTTCCAGGACAAAGATTCTGCAAACTTAAAAGCATATAGGATCATTTGCTTTTCATGCATTTCGTTTGTTTCCAATAATAACACCACTCAAAATCCAAAGAAGAATGTTCAAACCTAACCTATTCAAGTTTCAGCTCGTTCGATATTACACTTTTCGGGTAAACAGTGACAAACCACGCATAACCTTTTGATCACCCAAAAAAAACAACACGATTTCGTCCTTAGGAGTCTTTATTTTCAAAAATCAGTCAATTGACTTATCATTGGAAATCACCTACATTTCTAGATTTCTCCCAAATGACAGCAACCCAGATGCAATAATTTCTTGGGGTATTTAGTACCAGTACAATCTTTAATCCAAGTGAGTTCTGTTAATAAATCGGTAGGCTACTGTTGGGATAAATACAAATGATCGTATATGCCTTTAATATGAAATCAAAAATGCAATAAGTAGTTTACTAATCCGTTTCAGTTAAACGTCCTCTTCTTTTGACACATGCAGATCCAGACAGCGTCTATCAAATCTTGGTGATGCATCCTACTTTGTGACTACCTAGACTCACCATAACAAGATGTGCTCTATCATCATCCCATTTCAACTGCTGTTTCAACATCGAGAAAGATGCGTAACCTGAACCCTGTTCAAAGCAGAGTAAAACAAATTTCCATGGATTAATAAGAATCAATTTTACTTCTTTTTTTAAATTGCAAATGTATCCTTCTTTGGACACGGAGAATGTCTAAATAAATTAAATTTGACAAGTTCGTCGTGTACTGTTATGAAGAATTTCTTCTGTACGTAAACTGATCAATTTCAATGATCATCAACATTGTGTTGTTAAAAAACAAGTGCGAGTGCACAATAAACTCTGGCCCGGTTCCGGAATGTCTCACTTCATATGCAAACTTTCATCAAGAGTGTATTTAACCAACGATGGCATGGCATTTAGTCAATTAGTCTTTTATTTTTGGCGAAATATTTTTGGTCAATTTTCAGGGACAGACAGACAGAGAGAAGACAGACCGACAGACCGACCGACTGACCACCAAGTGACATGTAAAAGCTCCTGCCAGAGTTCAAAAATCGAAAATGTGGGCCGTCTACGAGAATTGTAACTGAGTTGATCAAGCGAAAATCCAAAGTAAAGGGAATGCCTTGGCCCCAATTCATTTACATAACTTGTGACTTTACTTGACACTGGCCGACTTGTGATTGACTTGATGACATCTTAGCTGCTGTAGTCATTTCTATCTGACCATTTCTATCTGTTCCAGTCACTTAAGGCTTAACCAAGAAGCAAATGTAGAATTCTTTGGACAAAGTAATATAGGCCTACCTCTGCTAGATTCAGTACATTCGTGTGGTCCATGTTGAGTTCTGCGGGGACGGACTGCACTATGTAGCGGCCATCTTGGAGTCTGTGCAGGGCAAAACCGTTGCCTAGGATACGCAACTTCTTAATGGCTCTCATCAGGTCGTCTCTGTAGATGGAATTAAAATAATTAGACAACTGATGCTAAAATTAACGTTGAGACAAAAGATGGCAGAAAATTTAGGATGCTCAGTATAAGTGAAAAGTGTTTTGAGATATTTTAAGAAAAGTATTTTGAGAGAAAAACTTCCATTGAAAACTAATTTAAATTGGATTTTGATGATGTTCCTAATGAAATGGAACTTGAAAATGAACTTTTTAGTGTATGAATGACAATTTGCCTTTATGCTTGATATACAATTTTTGACTGGGCACTTTTGACTGCAGCTTTGTAAATTGCTAACGGTATTCTAAATTTGTTTAGTTTATTCTTTCAGTTTTTCTGCTATTATGTAAAGTAATTAATCAATTAATTTACTGATCAATGATTTAAATTATAGCTATAATTATTGTTTATTTCATAAGTTTCCTTTCATAAACGGGACCAGGCTCTGTATAAGCTTAGGCTTCTTCCTGGCGATTCCATCTGTCACCATTTATGTTTAATTAATCAAACTGTCCTTTTAGCATTCTATTAAGTTCAGTCACTGTATTAACTAATTGTTGCATTAGCATTATATTAAGTTAGGACAAATGGAAAAATAAACAATACAATACGATTCTACAGTGGACTCCAAGCATCCGGCTGCAGTTGGCAAAGAATCTGTTGCAGTTTGGCCTTGGGATTTTCACCCTGTTAAACCTTGTAACAGTGGGCAGTCTTCTCCTTTGACAAGTGTTGCATATTGATGCGTTAGGTACGGGTTCTACTAGCCAGAATACCGTAGAGGGTAAGGGTAATCCTCATGCACAAGATAAACCACAATTCATAAACACCTGAGACAGTTTACCCATTCCTACTGGTCGAGAGCCCGTCAAGTGGGTGGTCTTTAAACTGACCAGGGATGTTTAAGACCGGTGTTTAAAACTCTGCACGCCGAGCGCACGGGCTTCTGCCACCTGCTTAAAAACCACTGATATGATCTCCATATGAGGACTGATGTTGAGCACATCGTGCGCGTCCCACACCATAGAAGTGGTCTAGAATATAATGGCTGAAATTTTGTTAACTTTTCAAATTTGTATGGCTTTTGATTGAAAACGGGATGTTGAGACCAACTTGGGCCCGGTCGATGATAACAGCCCTCTCTTTCAGCTCAGGCCATGACTGGCGGCCAGGCCCTTCGCCGGTTTTAAACCACATGTTTATGCTATTATCGCTTTAATCAACTCTAGGTCAAACCAATAGTCTTGCTCCTTTGATAGCCCTTCCCACTTACAGACTGACATCCTGTGCCTGTTTCGTTCTCCCGCGCGTCGCTCTGACTTTCCTTAGTAGTTCCTCCAGGCTCAGCAAGCCCCCGTTGCGATGCTGTGTCGCAATGCACACCTCAATGATCTGCACCCCAAGCTCATAGTAGAAATCACCAACGCCAAGCATTTCCGACCAAAATCCTTTGCTGGCTGAAAGAATATCAAGGGCAAAAATGCTAGTTTATACTCAAGAACTTCATTAAATTTGATATAAATTGGGATCAACTTTCGACTAGTCTGGTATTACGAGTGGAACCAGCTGTTGATGGGCGGAGCATACTATCCGAATTGTTGAGTTTCCTCCAGATTTTCTCAGAATCACAAAAACGTGTGGAAAGATTCCCATATCTGGCCATCACTTGTCACCCCGTGCACAAACCCTATGAGACTGGTCTGAACATTTGTAAGTGTTTTCTCAGTAAAATTTAAAAATATGTCCCTGCTAATTTTGACTTTTTAGGACAGTATTATCACTTTCTGATGGCCGATAGGTCATTTAAAGGAAAAATTACTGATAGCCAGATATGGGAATCTTTCCTAATGTGTTAAAATGCACATAACAAGAAATCTGTTTTGGTTTTCCATGCAGCCCGATTTTCCTTTGAAAATTCCCCACAAATGGCATTCAAAACCTTTCTTTTTCATTGTCTGAGAAGTTACTTAGTAATTTGTAAAGTTGGTAAGGCGAAGTAAAAAACCAAACATGTTTCTCGTCCCTGCCTGCTTCCTTTTTGGAGGCCGCCTGGATTTTTTTATTATTTTGTATTTTTGAAAAATGCAGTAAAAAAAACACCGAAAAAGTCCACAACTTCATCGGAAAATAAATTGTAGACCAATACAAGTCTAAATGACACTGTAAATATGTTCAGTTCTCTTGTCCAACTTATCTTTCATTTTAAAAGTGTCTTTGAACAGTGGAAACACCAACAATTGCAGGAAATTTTTAAATGGCGGCCATCTTGAAACAAATAAAAAATAAAAAATAAAAAGCCCCGCTTCCTCCTTTTTTTTCGAAAACCCGGACGAGAAACATGTCTTTTTTTTATTCGGCCTTACGGGTACCCGATCCCATAATCTGGAACCGATTCCTGACATCAGCGGTGCGGTACCTGGGTACCCAGTTCCAATGCACACTCCTATTATTGTTCATTCCCAGTTACTTGTGACTGGACTTGTGATTTACTTGTGATGGATTTGACTAGAACACGGCCACTCACAAGCCAGCGGGTCCACCCCAATTGTGGCGCACATTTCCTGGAACTGCATGCGGAACTCCGGGTTGCGACGGATGTCGTTCTTGTGACTAGAGGCAAACTCTTCCAGGTTGGTGCGGAAGGCTTCCAGCATCTTAGACATCTGACTCAGCTGGTCCTCCGCAATCTCACTGCCCTTGTCTTTATACTTGGCCTGCAGAGGATGTACAGATGGATCTTAAAGGATAACTTATGGAAGACTTCAACAGCACCGATAAAAAAAAGACCAAACACGTGATATGTATATTTCTGACAAAAATTAGATTACTCTTTGGTTTATATTTAAAACAAAAAGAGAACTATTTGTAAAATGTAATTCTAAGGTGTACCTCAGGAACTTTACAAAATAGACTGAGCAAAATTTGATCTACAAGAAATGAACAAAATCAATCAAATTTAAAAATAAAAAAATAAAAAAAGATGTACATCATTCAGGCAATTATTTGCATTGTTGCTAAAGACAACCTGGGTAATTAAATTTGGAGTACAGCAAACAAACAGGTACATGTGTACTGCACTTATGGTCGATCATCATGCCACTGCCAGTCCATCCTTCTGACATCCATCAATCACCGTTTCTTTTAAAATTTTATTGACGGTTCTGGAGGATTGTTTTGAAAAAGGGACTTAAAATCTGATTTACTAATGCCAAAGGATGAATGCGTATTCTTTTCTGAACAATCGTGTGAAAGTGCAAAGCCACCGATCATGGCCAACAAATGTACCTCTAGAACTTTGGGGCTCCGCGAAGTGGGAAGTACAACAAATGCATGTCTGTGAAAGCAAATCTGCTTAAGTTAAGAATGTGTGAAAAATGTTATTATTGTTAAACAAATACTTCATAGATTAGCACCTGCAACATACAATCACTGGATTTCATACGTGAAAAATGTAACAATAACATCAACACATCAATGATCAAGTTACCAGGATCCTCAAAACACCCCCAACACCCCCTAAGTGCACTACCCAGCAGTAGCGCGGTCAGTTCTGTTCAGCGCATTTACAGTGCCTTTTCTAATCTCACTGCACTGGCAAGTGGCATTGCATCTCGCAAATCCACCTCCAAAAAATGTATTTTACCTGTGCCAATTTCTGTTTATTTATAGCGCCTATTCCTTTGGCGCGTCTCATCTTTGTAGTACACACTAAGGCTACTGTTACTATGAACAAAAGCAGGAAAATCTAAGCAAAGGTGGTACAGTTTGCGAAGATATACTTGTTTCCCTCGAAGTAGGACGAATAACGGCGAAGGACTGAATGAAGCGAGTCTACTCTATAATCTTCTTCCGGATTGACGTAGAGGGCGCATGTGCCGCTGGAGTACAAACGAAAACAATCTGTATCTCGCTGATTTACACGCTGAGATTCGGTAAGAAATTCATACATTTTGGGGCAGTTGGGTTCAAGCATATGGTTCAAGAAATGATTCGATGATCAAGATGAGGCATGCTTTAAATGGGTGTTCTTGTTTGGTTATTCCATGGAGCTATTGGTTAATTTATTCAATAATTTTTGTATTTTTTTTGGGGGGGGGGGGATTTGCATTTAATCATTTTGCTGTCGATCCCTGTTGTGCAGTGCGCTTTCTTGCAATTTGCGAATTTTTTAGAATGAGGGCGCATTCTCAAGAATGAGCACGCATTCTTAAGAATGAGCATGCAATCTTAAGAATGAGCACTCATTCTTAAGATTTTGGGGAATATTACGTGCCCAATTTATGAATTTTGTGCAATGTTAAACAACATTGCATGGCCATGATGGCCAAATTTATCAGTTTCACATGTGCGCCATCTTGTTCACGGGGCAAAAAGAACATGGGTAATCCCAGACAGGACTCTGGAGTGCTCTGAAACATGCAAAACTAAATCAAGCCCACTTTACTCACAGTTTAGCCAGCGAATTTCTCCAAAAATTCCACTGGGGCAAAGAAAATGTCCTCAGTATTTCACCAGCCAAGTTTGCAGACTCAATTCAATTTTTAAAGGAGACTTTTCTTCAATATTTTGCACATGAGAGGGAAGTCAAGTACACGAATGTGGTCTGCGAATTTATAAGCAAAACAGAAATTGTATTTGCGGGCAAATAAAACCCTGGTTACGCGACTGAATGAGATTAAGCCAGACAGAAACAAATCACCAGTACCCGTACCATCTTTAATCCAAGTAAGATTATTGTCTCATTCGGTATGTAACTTGTAGGACAAAATGCAAATGATCCTATAAATACGATTGGCCCTCAGATCTGGGTTTTTTTTTTAGTAATTAATTAATGCACTCTCCGGCCGCAATTCCAGATTGAGTTTGTAACCTGATTTCATCTCGTTCCTGGACCATGGAGTTCCAGCCTCATGCTGGCGAGCAGTACCCAGCCAGTGAATACCTGGAAGGTACCATTCCTGTGGAGGGGTATGTGGGAGAGGACGGCCACGCCCCTATTGTGGAAGAATATGCAGAAGGTATCAAATATCGTCATCAAAACTTTTAGAAAATCTGTTGCTCCTGTTGCCAATGGTGATGTATTGTAATGTTTTAAAAGATACAATATACATAAAGGGGACGAACCTGTGTTCACAGGAACGGAGTGCCCATCTCTCTTTCATTAGCGATTGGGCCAGACTCATATGCTGCTGTGGGGGATCGCCACACCTCCTCCACAGCGAGTCTGTTACCTTCCCAGCATTGAATAATGCTGGTACCCATTTAACACCTGGGTTGAGAGGAATAATTGAGGTGAAGTGCCTTACTCAAGGGCACAACATGCATGGCCATGTTGGGGCTCGAACCCACAACCTCACGATCATGATTCCTGTGCTCTGCCGCTAGACCACACATGCCCACAAAAGTTACATAGATTCTGCTGTGACAGAAGACGTTTTATATCGGGTTTTGCCCGTCACCGATGTATTTTTATATCATTGCCAGAGGGCTTGCAAGAAAAATTCAAAAGCTTACTCCGGTGGGACTTGAACCCACCACCTCCTGCTAACTAGTGCAGACCTCTTACCACTCGACCACCAAGCTTTTTAAAACACGCTGTTTTAAGCCACCTTCAGTTTCTTCCAAGTGATACCATTTCAGGCAGAACATATTCACCGGGTATTTAGGACTAGTCCTATCTTCGCTTTAAGGAAGCTTTTACTTACGAAATTGGAAGTTACCAATGTTCCTACGCATCTTTAGAGATTCTAATCAGCCTTTGTATGTTCACCTTATATTTGGTCAGGCCCTCCACTACCCATGCCCGGCTCATACAGGGAGCTGCACAGCCTGATGGCAGACGGTGGGGGCCACTTTGGGGTGTCTGCGGTGGCCTTTGACAGGCAGGAGGAACTGCTCTGGATGGGAAACCAGGGGGTATGGCTGCCTCCGAATTACTTGGCTACTTGGCTTACAGTAAAACACACTTGTATGGAAAGCGGCTTACATCGCTTTCCATAGGTGCATGTGAAATTGCAAGCCGTAGCTGAGTATTTTGGACTTGGCCCATTGTACTTTATAACACCTAATTCATATTCATAAGCTGATTCACTCATTTCATTGGTCAGTTTTGAGTTTGGTCAATAAACTTTGTGCACACTAATGTTTTATGAGAACCTAGATGGGTGGCACAGTGGAAGCTAGAAAATATTCTTGTCTAACTGGTTTTATAAACTACCAGACTTTTTAATGCTCATTCATAAATACCTGAGACAGGTTACCAATTCCCATTGGTCGAGGGCCCGTCGCTTGGCCAGTCTTAAACGAATGATGAAGACATGGCTGGCTGGTCTTAAACACTTCTCCAGCGTCACATGAAGTTTTTGGACTCAAACAAATATGCGACTATACAAGCGACTATAAATTGCATAATACCAGTGACGTGTGATTGAGTTGCATACTCACTCCTCACAACCACCATTGCAATGCATAGATGCACCAGTGAGCCAGTATATCATAGTCCCGCACTCACCACAGCTGCATAGATTGTTTATACGCGCACATCACGACGCCAGCGTCGTATGGCGCATTTTTTCGCCTGTTTCGCCTTTTTACTGGACAAGTTTAGAAATTTTGACCAATATATTTGCTTTTTGGTTTGACTCAGCATTCTTAAACATAGTGTTTAATTTTTCCCAAGCACAGATTTATTCCCTTTAATTATAAATATTGGCAGCAGACTAATTCCTAGTGTATAAATACATCCCAAGCTGGATTTATTCCCCAGCAGACAGTTTACTTTTGGTCGAGAGTCCATCATGTGAGTAACCGCCAGTTAAACACAGCTGCATTCGGCGCAGTATGCGCTGCGCTTGCCAATTTCGATATTTTTTTTAGCACTATGCGTGTCAGGCACATACCATATGGCTAGACAGGTGTTTCACAAAACATGAAGTAAAAGTGTTGAACAAAATCATTGGAAATTTGTGAATGACTTGTTTTGACTTTTTGACCAGAAGGTATTTATGAATGGGAATAAATATGTCTTTGGCCGGTATTAAACAAGTACATTTAAAACCGGCTAGGGGCCTGGACGCAGATAATGACCCTGAACGCAGATAATGGCCGAGCCAAAAGCATATTACTCGACATGATGAAGCCCGATGAGGATTCTTTTTTTTTTTTTTGCAGGAGAGGCTTATTTGAAGTTTTTTATTTATCCAGACTGGCACTTTTGTCGTAAAATAAGTACTTTGTATTATATCCAACTGTGTGAAGTAAGACTGCACAAAGGCAGTGAAAAGTTGCTCCTAGTACTTTAGTACTATGAAATTTGCTACATTTTCTGGAAAAAAAAAAGATAAATAAGCTACCCAAACTGTTTATTATGCTCTCATGTATTGTCATATTGACTCACTTTTACTATCCCTGTTCGTTTCTCATACAGGGTCATGTGACCTCCTACTACGGCACCCAAATGCAGAAGTACACGTCGTTCCAGATGCACGCATCGAGGGAGATACGACAAATCACGACGTTTGACGATGGAGTATTGGGTCTAACCAGCGACAGCCTGCACTGCCATGCTAGGCAGGGTCTGCGGGTGTTTGATTATCGGTAATTTACACTTTAATTAAGAAAGTCAGTTTCCCTTTGTGGTTTATTTGAAAATTTGTAATAAAATGCTGTAAGTGATCCCCATTTGCTATTTCCCAGGTTTGCAGCATTGCTAATGTTTATTTATTTTATTTATTTATTTATTTTATTTATTTATTTATTTATTTCTTATTTTAACTGGGCAGCCCATTCAGTGGAATCCACTGGTCTCCCACGGGTCCCAGTAAAGAGCAGACAACGTGAAGAAATTACAGTTTTAGATGTGGGAGGAAAACCCCAGAAGAATGTTCTGGGGAAAACCCACGGAATCAGGTAGGGACTGAAAACCCAATCCACTTATTGACCCAGGCAGGAATTGAACCTAGGTCACAGCGTTGGAAGGCAAGGAAAGTACTGCTACGCCAACCAGACTCCCTAATGTTGCTAGCATCATGACATTGGGTGTGATCCCTGGCTGCATGTACATGGCATTATGGGTTTATGGCTTCTGACTAGCACCCCTTGAACAAAGACACTGACATAATGGGGAAGACACTGACAACATAAGGCTGGATCGCTGTTGGTAGAGTGCAGTAACAGTAATGCGTAAGAAAATTACATTTTCTACTGCAAAAAAAAACTGTTCAAAATTACTAAACACAGTGTCATTAGAATTAAGGAAAGTCTGTTCTAGGTTTGAGAAAGTAATTTTGGTACTACAAAAAAAAACAACCTTGACTGTGACCAAATTTGACCCAAACTAAAGAGGGGCTCGTAACTACACAGTCGCTGCCGGATAAAATAACCATGCAAAGTGGTGATTCAACACGCCATTTTTTCCGAGGTACTTACGTATCCTGTACGTGTACCATTTCTAATGGGCTCTAATTTGGTGGAGATTGGGTCATGATGTGCGTGTACTTGTCTCAAGATGCTTAGAATGAGATTAATTTTGACGTGTCTTATACATTTGTTCCCCAGTGGAGAGTCCTTGCAGGATATGCAGTGCATGCTGATCTACAACGGTACCCATCTACTGATGGGGGGTCATCAGACCCTCCTGGTGGAGTTTGACCTGATGGAGGGGCGCGAGGTGGCCACCTTCACTGCCCAGGACCCTGGCGTGGCCATCATGAGGCATGGCACCAACTTCATCTGCTGCGGGGACACCAGTGGAAAGGTTAGGGAAATTTATACAATGTTTTCATTCGGTTGTGGCAGTGAGCTGCAAGGAGGCTCTGAAATGTGAGCTGGGCAGGATTAAGGCTAGACATCATTCATTCGTTAGGCATTTGCCCGTGGTCTCCTCAAATTATACACAGTTGGGATCACTGGCTCCGCTCCCACCACAGCCCGTCTTTCCAGTGCTGCTGCTTTCAGTTCAGTGGTGTCACACCCTGACCATTCTCGGATGTTGTCCACCTAGCGCAACCTTGGCCGGTCCACGGAGCGACGACCACAACAATTATTAAACAGTGTATAACTTCATTTATTAATTAGAATGAACCAATATTCAACCATTCCATTTTTCTCTTGAAGGTTCACCTTCGGGACCTGAGGAACCTGAAGGTGGAGCATGTCCTGGATCCACACTCAGGCACGCTCTCTGATTTTGACGTCCATGGAAACCAACTCGTCACTTGCGGATACGGCGAAAGGTAACAAAGGTTACCCAGAATTTTTTTATTTAACAGATTTTGTGGAATATGTGTTTTCATAAATTCCTTTGCCTCACTATCGCTTTTTACACCTGTTGTTCCATGGTCATACTGTAAACTCCGGAAACGTTTGAATAGGAAATAGGGTCAAAATCCACGCTACCATGTGCTGTCTACGTGTTATAGATGGCAGACACACTGCAAATAGCCATTGTTTGAGTTGGCTGACTAGTCTTGTTGACAGGATGATTGATTATCCATACCCTTCAGCAATACACCCAGCACAGTATGTGACAGAGGGATACCTCCCCCCCCCCAATCTCCCTATACCCAATACACACCCTAGACTATTGTTACCCAACACATCCCCCCTAGATGTCTCAAAAGAATTCCTGAGATTCTGGTAACACAGTGACCAACACAAAAGAGGGGGTTTCCCTCTGTCAAATATCGTGCTACATATGTGATGCGATCAAGCTAAATGAGTCGTTTATCGGGAATTTTTATGTGGAGATACAGGCCAAAATAGGGCCACTTCATCACATCACTTCATCACATCTCTTGGTGTTTCGTCTTCCATAATTTTTAAACTAAAGATGGTATCAACATGCGGTTTTCACAGCAGTAATGCTAAGATTGTGCTCTTTTGAAATCTGTAATAAATTTTTTTTTGACCAGGGTCGACAAACGACTCATGTAGCTTGATCGCATCACATATGTGCAGCAAGGCCGGCTAGACTCACGATAAGGATTTTATTACACAAACATGTGGTTCTTGTCAAAGGTGCTGGTGTTTGGCTACAATTTTCAGGTGTCAATAGTTCAACCCGGGCTAAAGGGACACTCACCACATTTTTTGGCTTATTTGAATGAGGAACTTGTAATATATGAAATTTTTTACCAAAAATGTTGGCGTAATTAAAAATTTAAGCAAATAGGACTTTATTTTAGAGCACAATCACTCAGCGGACGGGTTTTAAGCCCATTTGTCCCTGTCCCGCCCCAAAGCACCTTTCTTGTACTTATAGTACTTCATGAAACCACCTGAGTAGGTTATTGAAAATGAAAAATGCATCTATTCACTACTGAATTGTACGTATGTAACGCTTCCTTTCCCTCACTTTTTGTTCCTTCTAACCAGGAATGGAGGCTTATCACTTGATCGTTTCCTGATGGTGTATGACCTACGCACCATGCGGCCTATGAACCCACTGCACATCCCCATAGAGCCGTGGTACCTGCGCTACGTGCCCACTTACTCCAATAGGATTGTGGTGGTCAGTCAGGTACGGTGAAGTTTTTAAACACTTTTTCAGGTCGAGTGTGGAAGTTCTTTTCCAGGTCTCAGTGGAAGGAAGCGTCTTCAAATTCAGAAGCGTTGGGCTCCGTGCACAAGTACCCCCTCAGCGGTGGGAAAGGGAGAGTTGGGGGAGACCACTGGGAGGGACAGCATATTGCTGACGACACTCGATGCTCACGCAAAAGATGCTATTGCCTATTGCACATTCAGAATAAAATACGTCATGCGTACTTGGCGTTATACGTGTGCGAACCAGTACGTACGTGTTTTACGTAACTCCCGAGGACCGACACACAAAGGGAGAACAACAGACCCTTTTAGTCCTCAGGAGTTGTGTCTTTTGTTGGAAACAGTCCTCTGTAGTTGGTTCTTGTGCTTAGTCTGTGGGAGAGTATTATATTACAGGGACAAAGGGAAACACAAAGCATTGTCCTCGGGAGTATAGTAAAACAAGAGTGTGTGAGTGCAGGCAGTGTGTCCTGTCCACTGGGCTCTCAAAAGTGGTCAAAAGCGCCCTCTCTTGTTAGTGCATGGAGCCCATATTCTGTAGAAATCCTGTACAAATGGTGGTTTATGGACTCTGTACACAAGTACGCCCTCAACGGTCACAATGGCAGGGTTAGGGGAAAACACTTGCTGGGACACTTGAATGGGCATGCACTGCGTACGACACCTGATACGGTTTGTAAGCATTCAGAAACAAATAAGTTGTGCATACATTGTTCCATACGCGCGTGATCCGTACGAGCACGTAGTGTTTCCCTCCCACTAAGAAACTGTCCTGAACACTTCTTTCATTGGATCTAGTCACATTTATTGTTTTACGCTTTGTTGACGTGCCCTTCCCTAGTGGAGCCCCCATAGGAAAGTGCACATGTCAAAAAGGCGAGACGTTGTTATGTCATAGGTCTGTTTCGTGTTGGGAGATGTAAATTCATTATTGGGTTTTGCCCTTGGAGTTTGTGAATTTTTCTATCAACTCCTTGGACAGCACTGAGTTAACGATGCTTATGAACTTACGTTGGTGAAAGACAAAACTCAATATTGAACTGTTCAAATTTTGTCTGTAGGATTCATTGATTCACCTTGATTTTGTCGTAATAACGTCACTGATAGGCAAACCTTGATTTTACTCGGTGCAAATTCTGCATCAAATTTGAACCTGATAATAGTTCTTTTTTTTGTTCCTGAACAGACCGGTGAGTTTCAGCTACTTGACCCCGGCGGTCTGGTGACTCCCGAGGCCATGCTGCTCTATCAGGTCAACATCGCAGGGGACATGACCCTCGCAGTGGACGTCTCAAGCAACTACAAGGCCATTGCTTTCGGGGACTCTGGAGGTATGGTCTGGATCGGAGAAATTTTAGTTTACTTGGTGGCTGTTGTTTGGTTTAAGCACAAGTTTTTGTAGGGGCTTGGGCAGGGCTCGAAATTGGGCCGATCTGCTTGCATTTCTGCTGTCATGGGTGGCATGGGTGGCGCAGTGGGTAAAGCGCTCTCCTCTGACTGTTGTGGCCCAGGTTGGATTTCCGGCTCAGGTCATATGTGAGTAGAGTTGTTCGATGATTCTCCTTTGTGCCACAAGGGTTATTCTCCGGGCTGTGCGGTTTTTGCTGCCCTAAGGGCCTTTACATGCCTTTGGCTTGATCACGTTATAGCTTCGTCCTTCACAATCCAGCTTCTCAGCTGCAAGTACAGACAATTAGCCCCTCATATTAATTAAAGAAGTGGGTTTAGTAGGGCTGTGCTGAACATACAGGATATTCCAATATTCGATCATCAAGTGAATACCGAATAAAATTTGTATTGATTCAGTTATTTCGCACATTGCAAGGGTTGAAAAACTATGATATACTTTCACCAGGTTTTAGAATTAAATGTGGTTGATATATGTGCCTATAATGTAGGCCCATAATTTTGGTAATGCAAGTAAACTTGTGCTTGTATCAAGTTGAGTGAGTTTGAGTTTGTTTTCATTTTTAAATTTTGATTCAACAGCAAGCTCTGAAATTTCAAGTGGGGGGTGTGGCCTAGTGGTTAGGGTTGGTGACTCATGATCGGGGTCAGAGGTTCAAATCCAGCTGCTGGCTATATGTTGTGTCCTTGGGCAAGCCACTTCAAACCCACCTGCCTCTCTCCACCCAGGAGTGTAAATGGGTACCGGCATTAGCTGGGGAGAAACCTGCCATTGACTGGCATCCCATCCAGGGGGAATAGAAATATTCTCAGTCGTTTCATGCATCTGAAGATAAACACCAGCCTGATGGGCGATATTCGCTGGTGACAAACTTTACTTACTTTTACTCTGTCATTTCAAGGAAAGTTCGTGACTGGAAAATGTTTTTAAATTTGTTTTATTTTTTTGTATAGGATATGTTCATCAATGGACTGATTCAGAGGAGGTGACCTTCAATGCATTTCCGAGAGAGACAGAATTCGCTCATCCAGTACGTAAACTGAAACGATTCTTTCAATCCTTCGGATTGGAAAACAAATTTTGACTCATCTTTGTGAACGACCGCTTCTTTGTCCGCACCCACTTATTCATGAACTCACAAAATGACAAGCTTAAAATTCATCACAATAATCAAAGTGCAAACCTGAAATCCAATCTATCATCAACTAAAAATCTGCCTATTAGAATATCCACAAACCACAAAAATGACTCAACAAAATTGCTCAAAAAATCTTAAGAAGGGTGCAAACAACTAACTACTTGAAGTTTCAGCTCGGTGGATACTATACATATGGAGAAACACAGAGAAAACGTATGCCGATTTGTTTGGGTCTCCTAACCGTATTCCATTGCTAATGCACATAAAAAAGTGTGCCCGCGGGCCAATGAGTGTTTTCTTCCAAATGATACCATTTCAGACAAAATAATTTCGCAGGGTATTTGGTACCATCCCTATCTTCACTTTGAGCAAGGTTTTATCTCATTGAATCTTTATGTCCGTTTCCGGATAATTAACAATTTTCCTATGTGCCTTTAATGAACTTTTCTAATATAATCTTGGTGATATTTCTTCAGCCGGAGCATCATCCACCACTGTCCATCGGTAATGAGTTTGCCTCCTACTCATGCATCCCAATGCCTTACAGTGAGGGGCCACTCCTCTCTGATTGGCCAGCAGAGTACTGCTATCCTGTGGTCAGGTAAAACAAAAAAAATACAGATCGTATAACCTGCAGACTAGCCCCACCCACTTTCTCCTATGAATATTTTATGCAGGCAAGTCCGGCCTATATAATGCAATGAATATCACATGCAGACAAGCCCCACCCATATTCTCCTATGAATATGTCATGCATGCTAGTCCTGCCCATGTATTCCACTAAATATCAACTGCAGACTAGCCCCACACACTTTGTTGTATGAATATTTTATGCAGGCAAACCCCGCCCATATAATCCATAATTATTACCAGCAGACTAGCCCCACCCACATTGTCCTATGAATATTTTATGCTGGCAAGCCCCACCCTTTTGATCCAGTAAATATCGCCTTCAGACTAGCCCCACCTACATTGCCATGGATATTTTATGCATGCAAGCGCCACCCAGCTTCATCTTGTAAACATCACCTGCAGACTAGCCCCACCCTCATTGTCCTATGAATATTTATTGCAGGCAAGCCCCGCCCATTGACCCTGAGATTCTGCGCTCCATGAAGGTGGTGCAATTCATCGGGTACGCCCCCAACCCGGGTACCAAGAAGCGCAACCAGGTCATGTACAAGGAGGTCAAACCGGAGAAGCGTAAGGGCAAGGGAAACGTGCCAGAGTCACCACTCGGAAGAGGTCAGTTATCAGAAATCTCAGGATTATCTAGGCTGAGTCTTTTGTGTTTATCTCCTTGATACAATGCAGTGAAACTCTCATCTACATCATTCTATAAATTAGGGTCCAAAATGTGAATGTTTTTCTGTCCCTGTTACCTTGGAACCTTATAATTTGCCATTTAAGTGTCATTAAAAATGACTTCAAACTTATTTTTATTTGTACTCAAGGAGTGCATTCACAATTACAAAATCATAGATGTCAGATGTGACGGGGACAGGAAAAAAAGTGGGCCTCAAATTTATAGAATGACCCAACTATGAGTGGGTGCCATCATGACCGTTGGTCGACTGGTGGTTGCTTTGTGATGTAACTTGTACACACTAAAAGCAATGTGCAAACATCTCTAGTCAAGACACTATCAAAAAGTAATCAAGAAACGTCTTGGCCCTGGCTCCCTGCTGTGCATTTTGAAGCAAGAGGTCATTGTAACCAGCTATGCAACCAGCCTCAGTAGGCTGGTATACGAATATTGACTGCTTCGAGTGGTATAGTAAAACTAGTCTCCTGAAGTGATCCATGAAGCTTTCTATTTTCCCCCAGGTGAAGCTGAGGAAAAATAAAATGCTCTGTGGATCACCGAGGGAGGCTAGTTTTACTACACCACAAGTTAAAGCAGTCAATATTTGTTTTATAGCGCCTCACCCGCAGATTCTGCTTGTTTTTAAGAGAGAACTGATTGACTTAATCTAAATACAATTAAAACATATTTTTATTTCAATACAAAATTAGTTGAAAATTTACTTCAACTTTTCCAAACCACACCTTCACATAATGTTTTGAACCCAGCCAAGCGTTTGGGAACAATTCGTGCATTGCGCACAGCCGTATACATTTGCACACAAGAATTTTATCTCTGGACAGTATTTTTTAGCTGTGTTGAATAATTGGCCTGCCTTCACAAAATATGAGTCAGTTTATAAGTAAATCATGTCCAAATTCTTATCCAAAGTTTGGAATTTCCTTCTTTGTTCCAGTAATCTACAGTAAACTGTTCTCTAGAAACCCAAACATGTTTTTTGCTGCATAACTCTTACATGTTTGATGCAGGTCACATATACATCTACTCAATCAGTAGTTTTGTACTTCATTTAAATAACCTATGACCTTTTGTTATCTACCCTAAATGCATCACAGATGCCGATACACACATGTACATGGTTCCCAAGTACTACCGCAAGGTGGAGATCAAATACTCCAAACTGGGGGTCGACGACTTCGACTTCCGGCACTACAACCAGACTAACTTTGCCGGTCTGGAACCCCACATCCCCAATGCCTACTGCAACTCTATGCTACAGGTAGGCAGCTTGTTGCGTGCAGCCCATTTCACGAAACAGTGCGTAACTTACGCCATGCGTAGGACTTACACAACAAATCTGTTGCGTAGCTGCGCAATTAACTTACGATCGATTTCATGAAACTTGGCATAGCTGCGCAGCACTTTAAATAATTTAAATGTCTTGGACAAGGAGATCAACAGCATTTACAACGGCTGTTTTTGAATTTTACTATTCAGTCACAAAACAGTTGTTGAATCACACCCGCCATCCATTTTGTCTGTGGAATCGTGCAGCAACTGTAAAAATTCTGTCACAGGTACAATAGCAAATCAATTACTTCAAACACAAAGCGTTGGGTATCTTGCATGAAGGTTGATAAGTTGAGCAATGACGGGCTCCACAACAATCACAATTTGCTAGTAAAATAGTTGATTTTCGGTCGCTACGCCGTGACTTGAGCCACCTAGAGTGATTGCTTAAACTATGCCATGATTTGTTGCGTAAAAAAATGTTGAAACGGTGACCAAATGTCAAATGTCAATATAATCACCATTGGTCACGTTTCAGAACTTTTGTCCAGAATTAAACTGTTTTAGACATTTCTGGTTCATAGTGGTTTTGTATTGTAATCTTGTAATCTGTAATTCATTTGTTGATATTGATCCTGTTATAGTTGTAATATTTCGTTGAGCCACTGCGTTCTGTGATTCTTTTGTTGATATTGATCCTGCTATAGTTGTAATATTTCATTGAGCCGCTGCGTTCTGTGATTCATTTGTTGATATTGATTTTGCTATAGTTGTAATATTTCGTTGAGCCGCTGCGTTCTGTGATTCATTTGTTGATATTGATCCTGTTATAGTTGTAATATTTCGTTGAGCCGCTGCGTTCTGTGATTCATTTGTTGATATTGATCCTGTTATAGTTGTAATATTTCGTTGAGCCGCTGCGTTCTGTGATTCATTTGTTGATATTGATCCTGCTATAGTTGTAATATTTCGTTGAGCCGCTGCGTTCTGTGATTCATTTGTTGATATTGATCCTGTTATAGTTGTAATATTTCGTTGAGCCGCTGCGTTCTGTGATTCATTTGTTGATATTGATCCTGTTATAGTTGTAATATTTCGTTGAGCCGCTGCGTTCTGTGATTCATTTGTTGATATTGATTCTGCTATAGTTGTTATATTTCATTGAGCCGCTGCGTTCTGTAATTCATTTGTTGATATTGATCCTGTTATAGTTGTTATATTTCATTGAGCCGCTGCGTTCTGTAATTCATTTGTTGATATTGATCCTGCTATAGTTGTTATATTTCATTGAGCCGCTGCGTTCTGTGATTCATTTGTTGATATTGATCCTGCTATAGTTGTTATATTTCGTTGAGCCACTGCGTTCTGTAATTCATTTGTTGATATTGATCCTGTTATACATGTAGTTGTAATATTTCGTTGAGCCGCTGCGTTCTGTAATTCATTTGTTGATATTGATCATGTAATAGTTGTAATATTTCGTTGAGCCGCTGCGTTCTGTGATTCATTTGTTGATATTGATCATGCTATAGTTGTAATATTTCGTTGAGCCGCTGCGTTCTCTGATTCATTTGTTGATATTGATCCTGCTATAGTTGTTATATTTCGTTGAGCCGCTGCGTTCTGTAATTCATTTGTTGATATTGATCCTGTTAGAGTTGTAATATTTCGTTGAGCCGCTGCGTTCTGTGATTCATTTGTTGATATTGATCCTGTTATAGTTGTAATATTTCGTTGAGCCGCTGCGTTCTGTAATTCATTTGTTGATATTGATCATGTAATAGTTGTAATATTTCGTTGATCAGCTGCGTTCTCTGATTCATTTGTTGATATTGATCCTGCTATAGTTGTAATATTTCGTTGAGCCGCTGCGTTCTCTGATTCATTTGTTGATATTGATCCTGCTATAGTTGTAATATTTTGTTGAGCCGCTGCGTTCTGTAATTCATTTGTTGATATTGATCCTGTTATAGTTGTAATATTTCGTTGAGCCGCTGCGTTCTGTAATTCATTTGTTGATATTGATCCTGTTAGAGTTGTAATATTTCGTTGAGCCGCTGCGTTCTGTAATTCATTTGTTGATATTGATCCTGCTATAGTTGTAATATTTCATTGAGCTGCTGCGTTCTGTAATTCATCTGTTGATTTTTATCCTGTTATAGTTGTTATATTTCGTTGAGCCGCTGCGTTCTGTAATTCATTTGTTGATATTGATCCTGTTATAGTTGTAATATTTCGTTGAGCCGCTGCGTTCTGTGATTCATTTGTTGATATTGATCCTGCTATAGTTGTAATATTTTGTTGAGCCGCTGCGTTCTGTAATTCATTTGTTGATATTGATCCTGTTATAGTTGTAATATTTCGTTGAGCCGCTGCGTTCTGTAATTCATTTGTTGATATTGATCATGTAATAGTTGTAATATTTTGTTGAGCCGCTGCGTTCTGTAATTCATTTGTTGATATTGATCCTGCTATAGTTGTAATATTTTGTTGAGCCGCTGCGTTCTGTAATTCATTTGTTGATATTGATCCTGTTAGAGTTGTAATATTTCGTTGAGCCGCTGCGTTCTGTAATTCATTTGTTGATATTGATCCTGCTATAGTTGTAATATTTCATTGAGCTGCTGCATTCTGTAATTCATCTGTTGATTTTTATCCTGTTATAGTTGTTATATTTCGTTGAGCCGCTGCGTTCTGTAATTCATTTGTTGATATTGATCCTGTTATAGTTGTAATATTTCGTTGAGCCGCTGCGTTCTGTGATTCATTTGTTGATATTGATCCTGTTATAGTTATAATATTTCATTGAGCCGCTGCGTTCTGTAATTCATTTGTTGACATTGATCCTGCTATAGTTGTAATATTTCGTTGAGCCGCTGCGTTCTGTGATTCATTTGTTGATATTGATCCTGCTATAGTTGTAATATTTCATTGAGCCGCTGCGTTCTGTAATTCATCTGTTGATTTTTATCCTATTATAGTTGTTGTATTTCGTTGAGCCGCTGCGTTGTGTCCTGGAGAGTCACCTGTGCACCAAGGAGTTCTGCTTAGCCTGTGAGATGGGTCTGCTCTTCTACATGCTGGACCAATCCAAAGGACAAACTTGCCAGGTAGGTCTGTGTACAGTGTTTATTTGCCAGGAAAACCATTATTTCTATCTCATGGCTAAGGGGGGAATCATACATCTTAAACTCTCTTTCCTTAAAAACTGTCCCAACTGTTTAAAATTTACATCGGTTTAAAAGGGCACCAACCTTAAAATTTGAAAGTTTATAATGATTGGGTTAAAGTGATTATCACAAAAGTTAGAAGAAAAAAAATTTGTCTGTTTTCTTTCTCAAAGTTACACTTGTTTGGACTGGCATTCCTAAACCAACTTGTGTTAGGAGCAACTCGAGTCCACCCAAATAGATGTTAGTTTCAGAAAGGCAAACATTATGTATTAATTTTCCAGTGACTAGACCCTTGAGTTGCTCTCAATGACTGCAACAATCAATTTTTTTGTGTGTAGTCACTCCTTTTTGTTGAAAATTTCAAATTCAATTCATTCCAAATATTAGGCCATGTCTGAAATGGGCTTCGAGAGCTTCGGCTACGTCTGTTATCATCAAGTTCCAATGTAGTTGTAATGGGCGAAGACCTAGACAGTAGCTCTAGACAAGAGATTTCGAAGCGGCATTACTGTATTGAGTTACAGCACGGTACTGCGGTAATGCACTGTGCAGTCTATGGTTACAGCCCCTCCACACACACAAGTACGGTCTTGAGGCTGTTTGGGGGTGTAGTATATCTCACAGGATTAAAAACAACTGTCACTTACGGTTTGTTGCCGGTTCTAGTGACAGGATGATTGATTACAACTGCCCTGTCAGCTCAGTTAATGATATAAGATGGTTCTTGTTACCGGGGCTGGTGCTTGGCTAGAAAATTCTGCCTCAGTGATACAACCAACTTTAAAGGGGCTTGCACATGTTATTGACCTATGTTTGGATGAGGAACTTGTGAAATATGAAATGTTTCGACCCCGACATTTTGGGAGTGATTAAAACATTACAAAAACCAGACTAATAAAAAGTACCCTTGTTTAATAGTTCTTTGTTTTTAAATTGATTTTGCAGGCAAGTAACTTCCTGCGAGCATTCCGTACTATCCCTGAGGCCTCGGCGCTCGGCCTGTTACTAGGCGAGGCAGAGGAGGCAGCTGGCAAGGCCAACTTCCCCAGGCTCATTCAGAGCTGGAATAGATTCGTGCTTGCCCAGCTCATACAGGTAAGTTACATCATTAGTTGTAAAGCCAGTTAACAGTTGAGGCCAGTTCGTAAAAATTGCAAACATGAAGCAAATTTCATGTAACAAAACTTTTGCAGTGAAATTGGTGCGTGGTGTTTTTTTTTCAATTAGCAGTGGATTACTTGGGCAACAATAATAGTCACCATTTTGGTATTTTATTATCAATTCAAAAATTGTTACTTTTTCTACATTTCCATTACATTTGTGTCATTCAAGAACATTTTCTTTCCATCAAAAGGAAAAATATCAAATGAACAATAATTCATTATATTTCATGGAGGCATAATCATAAGAAGCCGACATCATAGCTTATCTATCTAGCTTAATACTGTTCTTCCCATGTGTCCAAGTGCCACCAGTGTCTAGAAGGACAAGCTCAATCAGAAATATCTCGGAAGCTGCGGGCCAACGAATTCGTGTTCATGCATGAGTCACCTGATTGTGCCATGAAATTTCTGGAAGGAGTAGTGTTTTGAGTAAATTTTTTTAGGTTTTTGACCCATGTGACCCCATGATGACCTTTGACCCCAGTTTGGTCATGTGACATATTGGGGCTGGGCTACTGATGCTTTTGACAAAGTTTGGTTGAAATCGGTCAAAATATGTAGGAGTAATAGACAATGTCGACGTTTGTTACTAACGGACTAACAGCGAGACATGATGATTTGTTGAGCTGCTATCCCGCAGCTAAAACAAATATACCAGCACTGACAACATAAAAAAAAAATCAATTTCCAACTATTTCCTTGCAGGACACAGCAGAATCAGAAACAGAAACAGGAACAGACAGGGTCAAGAAGATGTTTGAAGCAGACGTCAAGACAGAAGTCAAATGCAGATGTGGGAAGGAAACGGAGAGGTCGTCGGTTAGCCTGTTGGTCACCCTCACTTACCCAGAGTTCCTTCCACCAAGTAAGTTAAAAGCCTTGAAACTTAAAGGTACAGTCCATCATTTGCAGCTAGCCAAAAAGTAACTGACGTAATTAGTGTTGAAAAGCATGCTTGGTTTAAAGATAGTAATGGGACTAAACTCCCTGTGGAGTTATTCTGTCTTGCAAGCTGTCATTTTGAAGAAAAAAATGAAAGAAGGCCTTTCTAACGATGGGTCTAAAGATGCATCATTGGAAATTTCCGTTTGTAGATTTCTTATTTGGAGAAGCTCGCGCAAGCGTTGACATGACGCATGTGCGCGCGCGGTTGCTATAATTCGTCAGTTCAGTGCTTGACATCGCGTAGCTGCAATCGGCTCAGTGAGAAGGTGTCGCGGACGCTGACCAATTGGAAACACAACTCAGCAACTTTTGATTTGAAATCGAGATCCTAGAATATTGTTTTCTCGGAATATACAGCATTCACTGAGATGAAACTTCATGAGTTTAGTTGTTCAGCACCCTTCTTTAGATTTTGAGAACTTTTGTTGCTTCAAACAAACATAATGCACAAATTACAAATGGTGGCACTACCTTTAAAAGTACGTAGGGACATACACCTATTTATTTGATACTCACAGTGAAGAAAGGACTGGTAGTAAATACCCTGTGAAATTATTGCTATCACTTGTTCATGTGCGCCATCAACTGAATCCAGTTATGAGAACCGATAAAATGTGCATATGTTGTAAACGAGGCTCTCGCCCACTTCGAGGGGGGAGGTGGTTTCGCCACTCGTGGCCCACTTTGTTTCTTAGAGGGCAGTACTTTTTATTCTCGTACGTTTGTAAATTACAAGAAAAAAATATGCTATGAATGATGGCTGCTGAGCATGAGGTCTCAGGCTAAAACATCAAGTGATGTAGGTATTGCGTACTGGTTTTCAGATAATTGTTGTTCAGCAAAGTTAAGCACAAACATCGGTATAACAACTCTGTGAAATATGCTGTTTTTCCTGAAATTTGCCATATTTTGGTGATTTGTTCACAGCCCCTACAAGACCTGCCAAAGAAGTGTCATTTGCATCCGTCCTGCAGAACAGTATGCTGCTGGATCAGACGATGCAGGCGTGGTGTGATGACTGCAACAGGTACCAGCCTACGGTAAGATAAACAGACAGCCACGGAGTCTGAATGACAGACCGACTGACAAACAAACAGACTGTGCTGTATGTCTCAAGACCGGGTCTCAGTCTTGAGACTGTCTCAAGACTTTTTTTTGCGGTCACAGCCTTGGTCTCAGTCTTGTCTTATCAGAGTCTCAGGAGGGCTGGTCTCGGTCTTGAAAGCGTTGGTCTCGGTCTCGGATGCCAAGGTCTTGTGTTTTACCCTCAAGACCCGTCAAGGCCACAACACAATGCACCAGCTACATATGGCTTCATTCATTTGCAAGCTGAATTACGTACGAGTCTAGTCTTTATTAAACGACATTGTAAGTACAAGTTTTCATGATGAAGAAAGAGATTGAAGCTGGAATGAGGACCAGTCAATGCAGCTTGTTGATTCCGCACACAGTTAAGTTGCCCACGTATTTCACTTGTACAAACTGTAGGGGCCTCGACCATTGCTCAACACCATATATTTTTTATTCATGGTCGGTCTCGGCCTCGGAAGTCTTGGTTTCAGTCTCGGTCTCAGCCTGAAAAAGCCTGGGTATCTTAAGCTTGGTCTCGGTCTCAAAAAAGCTGGTCTTGGTCTCGGTCTCAGTCTCGAATGCCTCGGTCTCGGTGTACTCCTGTATTTCCCAAATACAACAAGCAAGAAACACCCCATGCATGCCAATTGATGTGATGGTTTGGTTATTGTCCATCCCCTCCTTCTCCACAGTCTCAAAAGCGGACCTACAAGCGCTTGCCCGATGTGTTATCCATCAACTGCCATTTGGAGTCCAACTCAGACATCATGTTCTGGAAGATTCAGGAACAGGTACAGACACAAGATGGGCAGTTCTAATAGAATGTGGACATGGCTGAAAAATTGAATTTTATAAAATCTACAAAACTGCAAGCATCACAGCCTCAAATGTTGAATCAAACTAAAGGGAACATGCACAACATTTTTGATTACAAAACACGATTTTGTTAAGTCTTTATTTCCAAAAATCAGTCAATTGACTGATCATTAGAAATCACCTACATTTCTTGATTTCTTCTAAATGATAGCAAGCCAGACGGAACAATTTTACGTGATGTTTTGTACCAGTATGATCTTTAATCCAAGTAAGCTTTTTGATGATAATAATTCGGTAGGGTACTTTTTTGATAAAAAAAAAACATGTTTGCTGTTTTTACCTGGGGACCAACAGGTATGATGGCTCACGAACGCATGACATGTTCATAGCCGAAACCACGTCTTCCAGTGCTTACAAAACAGCAACTAAGAACACTATTAAATAGACGTGATATCCATATCCCATTGCAGTTAGCGCACGCCAGGGATGCAGAAGCCCATAAGCAGCAGTTAGAAGCTAACCTAGCTAGTATCAAGATGTGCCGATATGGCCAAGCATGCACGAGGCAAGGGTGTAAGTTCAGGCACATGGACGAGAGAGACGCATCCAACCCGTAAGTTTCTCTTTCTTGTATAAATTTTAGTTTTAAAATTTTTAAATTATTATCACAGCTGGTATGTTTCCAAAGAACCATGTAGACAAATTAAGAGGTCCGTTACCCATGCTATTTTTGAGTTTCATCCCAAAAAAATAGATTCCTTTTCTAAATTGCTAGTTTTCTAGCAATACACTTTTGAATGAGGCTTCGACCAAAACAAAATCGGCCCATGTTAAGTTATTGAATTATTAATTTACAATTTCAAATTATTGGCTGGTTCCTGCCCCACAATCAGTATCAATAATGTATGGACTCCCGCCGGAGCCAGCCGGCTCTCACATGCCAAAAACTAGAGGGTTACAGACTTCCAGAAAAGGAAAAAAAAATAGAGGTTTTTTGGTTGGCATAAAACTTACAAGTTGAAAAAGTAATATAAAAAAAAGAAGACTTTGTTGAACAGCATGGGGAATGGAACTTTAGAATGAATTTTTTTTCTTTCTGAAACTAGCCTCCTACAGGAAGAGAACAAAGCATCTTGGCTGCCCCTCGGTCTCAGGATGCGACTGAATAAAGACGGGACCCTGGAGATCAAGGAAATCAGAGATGATGTTAGTACAATGTAATACATTTTGTTACATCTCATGCATGTTGATGGGCCAAATATGCTTCTCTCACTGGTCAATTGCTTAACTGGTAGTACTTTTTCGGAACTGGTACCGCATTGTTAGCATTGCTGTTCATACAATGCATCATGGGACAAATTGACATCTTTTTGTAGATTTGGTTATAAACGGTTGTATTTTTTCACTAGGATATAATCTTTCTCTTCTCAGGTGCAATTTCGGTAGGAATTATTTTTTGGAATAATTGTGATGACTTTTGAATGGACTTGTGAGGATTTTTGATGGGTCTGTAGGGACTTGTGAGGACTTTTAGGGACTTGTGAGGACTTGTAGGGACTTGTGAGGACTTGTTGGGGCTTGTGAGGACTGCTGATTGGCTTCTGAGGACTTGTGATGATATGTGAGGACTTGTGATGGACTTGTGATAACTTGTGAGGCCTTGGGATGGACTCGACCACCACACTGTTTTGCAATACAGTAGAGGATTTGTAAAGGTTTCTGACATCAAAGTAGGGTTAACGATGTTGTAATTGTTTTTTTCTAGGAGAAGGTAGACAGTTCTGGCTTTGTTGACTACTACCTGCATGCATCCATCGCTCACATCAAGGATGTACGTACAGGAGGAAACCTAGTAGCTCACATACAGGTGGGCAAGACCTACCACAAACGCAAAGAGGTGAGAATTCTAAATGATTCCATCCAACTATAAGTGGACTTTAAAATAAAATAAAATAATTTTACAAAGTACTGTTTCTCCAAATGCTGTCACAGGCCAATATGGCCCATTAGGCTGGCGTTTATCTCCGGTTTCCGTTGCATGCAACAACTAAGAATATGTCTATTCCCCCTGGATGGGACTAGTCCATCGCAGGTTACTCCCCTGCTATTTTATACTCCCGGGTAGTGTTGTGCATCGGGTCGGGTTGACCGGGCCAAACTGATCCGAAACATTACAGATACAAACCGAATCCAAACCGAAACCGATCTGAACTCCCTAAAATCGACCTGACCCAACCTGACAAAAATTCGAGGAAAACTAATCCGAACCAACCCAAAACCGAACCGACCCCCAACAAAATATCTGGCTTGGGCAACTGTGTCCGCTTTTTGTGCCTGAACTTGCCCACATCGCATGAAAAATCGTCTCTCACTAACTGAATCATACTGTACGGCACTCACAACGTGACCCACTGGTGGGCCTACATGTTGTAGACCGTGCGTGTTAGACCGCGAACCATTTTGGTCATACCGGGCACAGTGACTCTGTAATAAATGTTTCCGAACTGTTTCAGTTTTTTGGTGGTTTATTTGGGGTTTTTCCAAAATGGTTTAACAGACCCAACCGGAACTGAAAATCGCAAACGCAAAACCAAAACCGACCCGACCCAAGTGATGAACAAATCAACCAGACCCAGCCCTAAGTCGGTTTCGGGTCGAGTCGGTTTCGGTTTCGGGTCGGGTTTGCACAACTCTAGTCCCAAATGGAGAGAGGGAAGTGGGGGTGAAGTGGCTTGCCCAAGTTCACAACATATGGCCATATATCACAGATCATAAGCACAGAATTTGTTGCTACAGTAAAATAGCATCAGGCAGTCTCAATTATTTTTCGTGGTTGGGATATATTTTTGAAAGGATTTGGACGTACACCACTTGGTACATAGCGACACTGTTCTTTAAAGAAATTATTTTGTATGCATAACGGTGAATGTTTCTTACACGTAATGGGTTGCCAATCCGTCACAGGTTACTCCCCAGTGAATTCTGGTACCTATTTTATACGTGTGGTTGTGGAGAGGCAAGTCGGGATAAAGCACCTTGCCTACGGACACAACAAATAGCCAGCAGCTGGATTCAAACAGCTGACCCATCAATCACAAGTCCTGAACACCAAGGACAGGCCACACTCTGCCAAAATAAGTCCATCACTTCAAATAAGGTCATTTCATAGGATGGAATTTGCGTCGGGGTGATGTAAATTCAATATTAGTTTTTGCCCTTCACCGACGTATAAACACTGTATACTCGGTGTGTTACCCCCGAGTGAAAGTGAGAAATAGATCACTTTGGTGGGACTTGAACCCAAGTCCAGCCAGCCGATCCCGCAAGCTTGGTGGTCTAGTGGTAAGACGTCGGCACTAGAAAGCAGGAGGCCGTGGGTTCGAGTCCCACCCGAGTTATTTTTTCCAACTTTCACTCAGGTGGTAACACACTGGGTATACAGTGTTTATATGTCGGTGAAGGGCAAAACCTAATATTAAAATTATTTCACCAATCCCCTGAATTGTATTTAATGCATTTTTCTGCGGGATCAAAATCACATATTATAGTGTTTGTATTTTTTTTACAGGGAGTGACGCACATGCAGTGGTATATCTTCAATGACTTCAGCATTGAGTCTATTGAGAGGCACGAGGTGGTCCAGTTCAACATGGAATGGAAGTCGCCTTGCGTCCTGTTCTACATGAGAGAAGACATCAACGACCACTATGACATCACAAGTAGGGACAAATAATATCTGAAACCTCGATTAGGCCCCCCAAAAAAAGTCTCCGGTTTCTGGTATGCGCGCGCGTCACCGTAGCCATGCGCGTCGGCAAAATGAAAAAGTTTCTTTTTCAATGAAAGATGATGTCTCAAAACCGCCAAACTCACTGGTTTGACTGGAATCCTGCTGCTGCACAATTTTAAGGTGTTTTTAGATGGGGTTATGATCGAGAATAAGCTTTATGTGGCCTTTCTGGACTCCCATATATTTGCACTAAGTTTAGTCGGGCACCATTTGCAGTCATCAGCCGACATTTTGAGGCAAAAAAATCAGGTAAAAAAAAAACCGTGTTGCCGCACCACTTTTTTGGCAAGCTCCATACCAGAAACTGGAGACTTATTTTTTTTGGCCTTAACCGCTTCTGAAATTCTACAGTGGCCGCAGATGGCCAACCTTTTTCAAATCCGTGTATTTTAAAAACAAATGAAGACTTTATTTCCAAAATGTTAAATATCCATGTGAAAAAAGTGAGAATATTGGACGGTTATGAAAACCTATAGAACATGCACAGCACAACAGCTGTTTCTAAAATGCAGTTTTAACTTTATTATACATGTATTCTTTAATTATATAACAGCCATTCGAACTGACTTTGGACAACTAGGAGAGGGTAGGATTGCAAAGGGTGACAAAATGCATTAACACCGTTTTGAAAACAAACTCTTCCCGATGCACATGTGAAGGTTTTTAAAATTCTGTCCTGGAGTTCAGGCTTCAAAATTCACTTTAGAAAAAAAACACTTTTTCATTCATTATATTCTGGCTAATACTCTTATCTTGAAAGCAAATTACAATAAAAAAGACATTTAAAAATTTGCCTCTTTTAAGGAAACCTTTGCATTATATATCGACAAAAAGTGTTCATACAAATGTTTGCATTCAAGCACGTACATGACTATTATCCCTTCTCATCCAGCAATTAAGACATTGCAAAGACCATCTCAGCTCTCTCTCTGAGTACCAAATAACTTGACATTTCCATTCTGGCAAAAATCGCTCACACTGTTTTTTTTTTCTTTTTTTAATGAAATTTACAAAATTTTAAATGAAAATCACAAAATCCACTACAGGTACTAAAATAAGGACCAAAGTCAGGCACAAGGGTCAGTTGCCACTGTTGCAAAACTGTTAGCACATCCACCCCATGAAATAGTGCTTAAGGTTAGCAAACTGTTAAGCAGGGCGTGTTCAAAGAAAAAAATGCTTGGTCAAGGCGGAAACAAATTTGTGTCTTTTGGGTAGTTTGGGTTAATCATCAAACCAAAGTCATTGTGTGTTCATACAGTCCTGTTTTACTATACTCTCGAGGACAATGCTTTGTGTTTCCCTTTGTCCCTGTAATATAACACTCCCATGACTAAGCACATAAACTTACTACAGAGGACCGTTTCCAACAAAAGACCCAACTCCCGAGGACTGAAAGGATCTGTTGTTCTCCCTTTGTGTGTCAGTCCTCAGGGGCTATGTAGAATACGTACTAAGGTACTAGTTTCTGGTATTTTGCAGTCAATACCCCTATAGATCACACCGTCCTGCAGCCCGAGGCCTCCCTGTCGCAGGGCGCCCTCAGTCACAGCACCTTCACTCCGCTGGATGTCGACGAGCTGCCGAAAGAGGGCGACATTGTGGGCATCGATGCTGAATTTGTCTCGCTCAATCAGGTAATGATTCCAAGCCTGTATGGATGGTCAGTCAGTAAAGTCTGTCATGAACCAATATGGCCCATCAGGCCGACGTTTATCTTGTTTCCAGGCGTGAAACGACTGAGAATATTTCTATTCCCCCTGGATGGGATGGTCCATCGCAGGTTACTCCCCAGCTAATGCCGGTACCCATTTGTACTCCTGGGTGGAGGCAAATGGGGTGAAGTGGCTTGCCCAAGGACACAACATATGGCCTGAAGCAGGATTCAAACCCCTGACCCTCTGATCATGAGGCCACACTCCCCACATGGCTGATCAGGCGGCAGTTCCAGCCGTTGTCTCTTGGCATGAAATAATAATAATACAAAGCACTTGTAAGGCACACAGAATCTTCAAATATAATCTCCAAATATCAAAATCATTCAAAACCTCCTTTATGGGAGACCACAAGGAAGAACTCAACACACACAAAATACTGGGACAAAATGAACTGGCACAATCAATTACTAGCTGTCACAACCGAGTGGCAGATTACGTCACTGAATTAGAATTCATAGTCAGTGTAGAATGATACCAAGCACATGAGTTCAAGTTGAGACTGATATGTAAATGTAAATGGTCAGAGAATGCCCAATATGTGGTGTAACATTCTAATGTAGCTTACTCCCAAACAAAGGCATGCATTATTGGGTGTAAATGGAGAAGTGATGGTAAAGTGCCTTGCCCAAGGACACGGCATGTGGCCAGCATCTGGCTTCAAATCCCTGACTCTCTGATCACTATTGGTCCCTGTTACACCCAACCTGTGTAATTTGCCATTCAAGTATCAAACTATTTTTTATTTGTGTGGCAGGTACTTTGCATTACATAATCACTCTTGAAGATAGAAGGCATTAAACAATGTGCCCTGAAGTTTCAAAATCTTCCATCAGATGTAACAGGGACACACAACAAAATGGACCCACATTTGACTTGCCTTTGGACGGACTTGACTGCAACGCTGCAATTCTTAAACCCACACCCAAGCCACACTCCTGAATCTTCATCATTTTGTCTGTTTATTTGTGATTTTTCCCTTCTAGGAGGAGGCTGAGATTCGTAGCGACGGCACGCGATCCACCATCAAGCCCAGTCAGATGTCTGCTGCTAGGATCAGCGTCATCCGCGGCCAGGGACCACTAACGAGCCAGGCCTTCATTGATGACTACATATCCACACAGGAACAAGTCAGTCATATTTATCGTGATACTGTTTGTGTATCCTTTATCATATTTCGATGGTTTTGAATTTGTTTTAACCCATTAGCACAGTACAGCCATACAGTGCTGGAGCGGTTTGGGGTGGCACAGGGCACAGCTGGTAGGGTGATTTAGGGCGGTACAGGGACTGTTGGGTTAACAAATCTGCTCAAAAGATTAAATCGGGAAAACAAGCAGGATAGCCAAAATGAATAACAATTTAGCATATTGTAGCTGTCAAATGAAACAGTATACAGCACTAATGCAGTAGTTTAATGCATCCAACTCAAAAATATGAGTAAAAATCTGCCCAGCAGCATTACATTACAATTTGTTAAATTGTATCTTCAATATCTCATTGCTCGAAAACAGTTACGTGCCAGGTTTATATTAAGATTAAACAAGAGTAGGCTTGCATAGTTGAGCTGCACTTGAAAGCCTCAGTGTAGGACATTATTTATACTCTGTGACTCAGTCAGAAAACAATAGGCTGGCCATTCGAGTCAAGCAACGAATATGCAGCCTGCACAGTTGTCGTAAACTGCAGAATTCTGCAGACAGTTTGCAGACAGTCTGCAGACTCTTTATTGACACTGACCCTGATCGTCACACGTTTCTCTGCCCTTCCTCTCAAGTTGTTGATTACCTGACAAAGTTTTTCTCTGGCATCAAGTCAACTTTTCAAAGAGTATACAGACTAGGCAGTTTTTGAAATGTGCAGAATTCTGCAGACTCTCTATTGACACTTGTCCTTATCATGCTTGTCTTCCCCCAGACCAGAGGTCATGGATAACCTGACCCTCCTTTAAAGCATGAAGCTTTTTCTACGTATGCAGACTGGTCATTCTTTTTAGAGAGTATACAAATTAGCTGGTGCTTATTATGTGCAGAATTCTGCAGGCAGACTGATTATCCTTCATCTGTCCTGTTTTTCCCCAACTCAGGTCGTAGATTACCTGACCAAGTTTTCAGGCATCAAGCCCGGCGATCTAGACGCCACCATCTCCTCCAAGCACCTGACCACACTCAAGGCCACCTACCTCAAGCTGCGCTACCTGATTGACTGCAAAGTCAAGTTTGTTGGCCACGGACTGCGCAAGGATTTCAGGGTCATTAACCTTCTGGTGAGGTTACTGTACTGTCCATGAATGCCTTGAAGTATAGTAAAAAAAAAAATCATTGCTACTTTTCAACAATACGACATTTTTATATTGGGTTTTGCCTTTCGCCGATGTATTTTATACACACTGTAGACTCAGTGTTGTCCGAGGGCTTGCAAGAAAAAAATTACAAGCTTACTTGGATGGGACTCGAACCCATGACCTCCTGCTAAGGCTTAGTGACCATTCAACCCCTGTTTGTAAAGGGCCCCCCGGTAAGCTCGCCCCCTCCCAAAAAGCCCTTTCTTACTGGCCCAGCTACCGCCCCAGATGGCTAGTCCGGTGGCTGATCAAGAACTCTCCCATCCTGGGGTCTATTGTTTGCAAGTGTTGACACATGTAAACTATCCCAGAAAACGCCCGCTTGTAGTTTTCATCCCCCAACGCGAAACAAAAGAGCCCCTTCGCCAGCACAGATCAAAACCCCTGCCATGCGGTTTGGCACACAATGGGACTGTAAATTACTTACACACTGGCAAGCATTAATCTCCGAGCGAAACAATAGAATCCCATACCAGCACAGGAAGGCTCTGTAATCCGATAAGCCGTCTTTTGTTCTGCTCTGGATGTTCCCCAAGGGGAAATAAACTGCTGCGCCTGACTGACTTCAAAGCTTCAGGCCCGACAGACCTACATACCGGACTAGACTGGACTGAAGACCGGACGAGCTATAGACAGGCCGACGTACCGGGGGGCGCTTTACAAACCAGGGATAAATGGTCATTATTCCTAACTATTCAGACGTCTTGCCACTCGACCACTGAGCTTGCTGGAGTCAGCTGGCAAGTTCAAGTCTGATGTAACAGCAGGTACCGCAACCAAACATTTTGAGTCCCACTGGAGTAAGCTTGTGAATTTTTCCTTGTAAGTCCTCGGACGATCCCGAAGTATACAATGATTTGCCAATGATTTTTTTGACAGTAAATAATTGTAGTCAGTTGCAAGTCAAGTTTCAAGTAACGTTTGAAAAAAAAATGACAAGACCGGCAAATGTGGCCGGTCCAGCGAAGACATCGAGCTCTGAGCTTTGCGTACTGTCAGATGCCCCTGTAATCTCCAAGATCCTTGTGTGGGACTTTGTATTCCCAGGATACCCCCAGTTCATTGGCATAGGAAATGGAAAGCCATGGATCTAGTAAACTGTATGCAAACATGTTTGTAGATTTAACTACAATCTTCACATGTGTAATCTTGACTCTGCGCAGGTTCCACACAAGCAGATCATAGACACGGCTGCCCTCTTCAACCTCCCCAAGCAGCGGATATTGTCCCTACGCTTCTTGGCCTGGTTCTTCCTTGGTAAGAGGAAATAGCTTCTTGTCTTACAGAATGTACAAGTATATCACGCTTTTGAGAGGAAGTTATTTCAATCATTTGGTTTTTGCAACATTTGTAATTGATTATTTACACATGTTGCTATGAAACACTAATTACAATATTGCAATTTCTATTTTTTTAGACGGAAGTGAAGAATAACTAAATTGTTTCAATTAACATGATAGTTCTATTGTTTGTTAAACCGAAAATTGCTTTGTGTCCAGAGCACCCTCTTTTTCTCAAAAATATGGCCTATATAGACTAATTTGGCGAACAAAACTTAAAAACCATCTTTTAGGTGGAACTAAGTCCATTAGCATGCTGCATGTATTCTTAAAGATGAGGCACCCATGCATCTTGGTAACCCTATTGGCCGAAGGAGCCCGGAGTGCATGCGTAATTTCTGAGTGCGAGCCTGGTTCCACCTCAAAAATAGCTTCTGGTCACCGAATTAGTCTATTTAGCCTGATTCTCTTCTCCTTATGTGTCCTCTGTCCTCCTCGTCTTCAGGCATGAACATCCAGTCAGAGACCCACGACAGTATTGAGGATGCACGGACCGCCTTACAGCTCTACCGCAAATACTTAGAGCTGACAGAGAAGGACCCAGATGATTGGCAGAAGGAGCTGAAACGAGTGTACAGCGAAGGGCGCAGCCTGCAGTGGAAGGTACCCGGAACTGCTTGAGAGAGTTGGCCAAAAAGATTCAACTGTATTCTTACGCCCTCCAGGAAAGACTTGAAATTCTGCCGGAATTTTTGGAGTATCAACAAACCTTTTTACATCGAAAGGTCCACGGAACTACTTGGACAGCTAGGTTTTAGTATGGTAGGCAGGTGATGGGATTGTGCCTTTGACGATACAAGCATGGCATTTGGCACGCAGTCACAGTATGTCCTAAGAAAGATATTTGGCTATATGGCCATCGCACATTTGTCCTTTGAAAAAAATGTAGGTAGAGTAACAAGCAATTTTTTGAAAATTTTGAAAATTGCTTGTTATTCTACTTATATTTGTTCAACGGACAAATCTGCAATGACCCGATAGTCAAATATCTTTCTTCAGGGGTGTGATTGGACAAAAATGAAAAATCCACGAACTTCGGTTGACATGTATACATGTACATGTACATGTATTATTGTACATGTACATGTATCATTGTACTTGTATAGATGTACATGTATACATGTACATGTATGTCCGTATATAGGGCATGTACATTTTATGTACTGTAATTTCTGTAATGTTTGCAAATTTTGTCGCTTCAGTAAAGAAAACAAATGGGGGGAAAATTAGGAAAAAAATGTCTGGTCATTAAATAATATAATCCATATGTGATTGATTCAATAATGTCTTTTTCTGTGTGTGATGTTATTACTTTTGCATGTTTGCAGAGAGAAAGAAACGATTCACAAAAAAAAAAATGAACGGTGCTTAAAAAGTGACTAATAGTAATCTTACTTTAAACTCCAGTCCCAGGCTTCCAAAACATTTTTGAAATTTTGTGTTGGTGGTGGCTATTTTTCAAAGCACTTCTGCAGCTCAAACTGATTTCCATCCACAGTGACACTTTATTACCAGTTCTTCCAACCATACTCTTAAATTCCTCGACAAAAATCCGGAAAAATCACACTCTTGTTTCTTAAGACATACTCTGACTGTGTGCCAAATGCCATGCTTGTATCATCAAAGGCACAATTCCTCCAAATATTTCACCTATCTGCCCCACTACTTGTGCAGTACTGGATTTTGAGAGTCCACAGTATACCGTCATGAAAATATCATAGCATTCGGTATTATCAGGTACTTACATAGCGTCAAAATACAATAAAACATGTGGTGTTAAGGAAACTGCAAACAGGCAGCATGGACAGAATTCAAAGGCCTTGCTGTGGGACTCAGCACAATTTTCACCTAGATACCATGACCACAAGGAGTTCAAACAACTATAAATATTATTCAGATCTTGCCAAGTTGTTTCCGTCCCTTTTTTTAAAGGGAGTTTGCACAAATCTGGCCACATTCAAGAGAGCAAATCATGGTTATGAAACACCGTAAATTTTTGGAGTGTCAGCGAAACGTCAGCAGACCAGTATACTTTAGAATATCCCTGGAACTACTTGAGGGTGAAAATTGTAACTCGTGTCAGAATGACTGCAGGAATGCTGCAGTGTAGCATCAAGTGGTTGTCCCAGACATCCTGCAAGTGCTATCCTGCAGTAACTCATACATTTCATCGTTTATGTGTAGCATCACGATAAAATTGCCTTCTTATGCCTACATGTATGTAATTATTCAAGCAACTTTTGGAGACATTATGAACCAACTGAAATTCTTGATATCACGTTTTGTTGTTTTCCATGTAGAAAAAAAAAGCTTTAAGGTCAAAAAAAAAAAGTCTCCGGTTTCTGGTATGGAGCTTGCCCAAAAAAGTGGTGCGGCGACGCGGCTTTTTTTTTTTTTACCTGTTTTTTTTGCTTCAAATGTCGGCTGATGACTGCAAATGGTGCCCGACTAAACTTAGTGCAAATATATGGGAGTCCAGAGAGGCCACATAAAGCTTATTCTCGATCATAACCCCATCTAAAAACACGTTAAAATTGTGCAGCAGCATGATTCCAGTCAAACCAGTGAGTTTGGCAGTTTTGAGACATCATTTTTTATTGAAAAAAAAAAATTTTCATTTTGCCGACGCGCATGGCTACGGCGACGTGCGCATACCAGAAACCGGAGACTTTTTTTTTTTGGCCTAATGTGACAATTTTTAAAAAAATATGTGTGTATGTGTAGACACAGATGTTTGTAGTGTCTGAACTGTATATAAAGTACATGATTGTATAAATATAATGTAAGCCCAGTCACAATTTCCCTAAACCCTCGTAGTTCTGCACTAGTAATATCCTGGGGAACGTCTCATGCCTTCATATGCCACACCCAGGGTATTACCAGCTATGTTTACGTGTTTCAAAAGTATATCAGATCTGGAGCAAACATGTTGACGTTGTTAATGAGTCATCATTAAAATGGTTAATAAAAATGTACCGTTTTGTGAGAAAAAAATGTGTTATGAAATTTGTTTATTAAAAAATAAATGTTCCATTTGGTGTCACATTTCAGCAGTTTTTCTCCAGCGTGTTTCACGACGTTACTTATCACTTGACTCATCATTCAGTATAGAACGTGCAATTCCGTTTACCTCCAAACCTGCAACATTTCACGGGAATACAGTACATCCGATCACCATGCACAGGGTGGTAAAAAAAAATACTTTCAGAGGCAGATTTCTCAAAATTGAAGAGACGTGTTGAAAGTGGTTCAAGATATTCCTAAACTACAAGATCTTGGTCATATATGGTAAAAACGGCATTGAAAAGAAAGCTCAAGTTAAGAAAAATCAGCCATTTACACCGCAGAAGAATGGTCAAATAACTTGTTTATCCACGTCTATGGCAGCCCCCGGTGCAATGATTTCACAGGATGCTTGAGACTATTCACTCACAGTCAAGTAAGGCATTTCATCACAATTTGGTAGTTTTGTTTTTTGAAGTTTGCAAATGGCATGTACATTACCTTTAAATTTTTGGATTCTGGATGCTCTGTGGTGCAATCTGAGGCAATTTCTAACTACTTTAACCAAATCTTTTGGAGTAAAAGATGGTGGTGTACGTAGCCCAGGTGGACCCCCTTTCCTCCCTACGTTATGGAGCAGTGAAGACTTCGTCCCACCTGGGCTAGTGGTGTACGCAGTGCCTGCCTTTATTGTGACGTCACTTTAAAATAAAAAATTGGGTTCGTTTTTTTTTGGGGGGGGGGATTGCCCCCCCCCTCCCCGAATCCGCCCTTTTGCCGTATTCAATAATAAACTTCTACCAAAACATATATGTGTACTTAAACAAAAAAAAATGGCTGGCCTTGCAGTTTCCAAGTTACATTTTACGGTTTTTTTTTTTTAATCAGTCAACAACTTGATAAGTTTATGCAGCGATAAAAGTAAAAGAGAACATGGTTTACAGCAACTTTTTACAACTCACATGCAATCATATTTATTCAAACATTCTATCAAGGTCAAAGTGTAAAAGTCATTCAGTGAAAATCACACTGGAATGTGATAAATATTAACAGTAACATTACACAGCTGAACATGTGTATTCTCTGGAAACGTAGTGTCCTAGGTAATAATGTATCATTGCAAACCAGTAAATACATTTTTACAAACACTGAATTTTGTGAATATTGCATCAAATTTACTGTTTTTAAAAACATTAAAAATGCAAGCCCTGCTTTGTGGCGTGACACAGTGTCCACAGAAATGCAAAGTGACATGGGAATAAAATATACACATCTAAATAAATGCCTCATTGTCAGGAAGTGAATGAACCCAGCCAAATAATTTCTCAAAATTAGGAAGCTCTCGACAGCACACAATAGCAGTGTAATATAGGGTGTTAAAAAAATGTAGCAGTTAATCCATAAATATTAAAAATACTAACACTTTCTTTTTGCAAAACTTATCTATTGAGTCTTAAGGACCTCAAGACCTCCAACACTGCTTAAGGTGTAGCAAATACTCTACACAATGGTCTTTATTTTATATCTCATTTCGACACTCCAGTCCAGAGATTCAGCTAATTATAATGGAAGGACTTGAATTCCAAGTTGGGCCACTTGTAGACCACTTGGTATCTAATGAAAGGCATTCACATACCAAGAAGGTGAAGGAAGTGAAGAACAGCTTGACAGTCTTTACGAGCTTTGCTGTAACTTTTACACGAAAGGTCCAAATCACAAAGAACAAAATAGTGTCAAGGGTAAAGAAACACTCTATCATCTCATGGCAAATTGTTTTTAAAAAAACGTTTCCTCGAAAAAAAATAGTTATATGACTGCTACATTTTTTTGAGACACCCTGTATTTTACTATAACCACACACGCATATAATCCACGAACATCATGCCATATAAATGTAATCCAAGCATGTGATCAATGTGTGCTTCAACAAAAGACAGCAGTGCATGGCTATGTTTTAATTTGTTCCAAACTGCATGTCCCAACGACACGTTAAAAAAAACCTGCACTCATCATGTCCCGGATGAAGACCAGAACTATTACATTTTTGACATTGAAACAATAGACCAATCCATCAAGCCCTGCCCTATGGTATTTGGGTCTATCATAGTCATGATTTGAATGTATGTCCACAATGTGTGTGCACAGAAGTCTGATGTGTGCACATACATGTGTGCATAACACATTCGTGCACACACCAACATGTGTGGGGGTGCACGCATGTACATGTTCTACATAACCCCCGAGGACCAACACACAAAGGGAGAACAAAAGATCCTTTCTGTCCTCGGGCGTTGGGTCTTTTGTTGGAAACGGTACTCTATCGTATGGTTGTGTGCTTAGTCCATGGGAGAGTGTTATTATTACAGGGACAAAGGGAAACACAAAGCATTGTCCTCGAGAGTATAGTAAAACACGACTGTGTGTACGCATGTGTTACACACATGTGTATTCTTCTTCTTGCTATGCTTCTGTACAAAGGGAAACACAAAGCATTGCCCTTGGGCGGATAGAAAAACACGACTGTGATACATGTGTGATATGACTGTAATACATGTGTATGTGCACGCATGAGCTGGCACATGTGTATGTGCACGTATGTGTTATGCGTTTGTTTATGGTGTAAATCGAGGACACACACGTGCAACATCATCGATGGATTGAGGACAGGAACATACACATGCGCACAACACAGGCGGCTGGAACATGTAGTGTGGCATTGGAGGCGTGCACATTATGTGTGCAGTGGGCGGGGCTTGATGGATCTGTGTATAATTACATGCGACTTCACACAAAGGATCTACTTTTTGTTCGAAATGACTCAAGATTCCAGTGAATGACTCTACAAAGCCTGAGACTAGATGTAATAACTTAAAAGACATGTATTCTACAAAATATAACAATATTACACATGTATACGTATATAAATATTGTGACGACTGAATACAAAATGTGCATGCATACATGTATAATATCGCCTGGAAGATTAACACTAGTTTGGGTTAATACTGATCAGTACTGTGTAGCACACCTTGAGTATTTAACAGACTATAATGTATATAATTTCCACCTAACATACTATTGGCACGTTTCCTAAATTGCAAATAAATGCACAAAATTGAAATAAATATCATAACATGCAGCTAATATGGATACAAAATAAATATATCTTTGAATAATTTGAATTGAAGAATTCAGATTTTTAGGACGGGAGACGTAAATTGGCAAAAGGTAATTTTCAAGGAAAATTCTGGTAAGCAAACTTTGTGGTACATAAAGCATAAATTTGGTGGCACCATTTTCAACAACCATTTTAACAAGAAAAATGTTTATAGGAAAATGAGGAACGATGCTGTATCTTAATATTCTGGTCAGTGCCGTATATTACGTATTCTACATAAGGCTGACCACAAAATTTCAATGGAAACTTACAAAATAATTGTGCAATTTTTTTTGGATAAATATATTGCAACTCCTAACATTGGCAGGAGTTATTCAGCCCAAGAATTAAACCAACAACTTACAGAAATGATAACTGCTTTTCTGCGCAGGTAAATATTCTCCTTCTATCTCACCTGTACCGGTATCTAAAAGATTTAGCAGTAAAGGACATAGGCAGCTGGACTACACTGACGATCTAAGCTACAATGTAGTACAATCTTTACACATTCAAGCCTCTTTGTCATGTTCTCTAAATCATGAATACGATTTGAAAATAGAACTAGACTGTAAAGTTAAAAGATAAAATGATGAAAAATATACAGTTACGTGTGATTAGCCTCAGTGTTTGGAGAAAAACAGACAAGAAAGTTTAAAGAAAAGCTGAAGAAAAAACTACAGTTAATCAGCCTCAGTTCTCCCTCCTTCTTCAAGTATACACTTAAAGATATTCGATAAATCTTGGACGATTTACAGTCTTTGGTAGCAAACATGGTATCAAAATGTAGCTAACAAAATTTCCCAAAGGTCTACCGGTATATAAATGATGTCAGCATAAGACGATCAGATTCAAAATTATGACCCCTCCAATGAGTGTGGACTTTCGTTTTTTGCGGTGTTTATATCAAACTCTACAGTAAATATTGAATTCAGCCTCAGTTTGTGTGACCTGTAAGTAAAATCCTGCATATTTTCAATTCAGCGTATGCAATAAAAGGACAACGATGAAACAAGCTTAAACTTTGCGGTAACATTTGCTTACAAAACAGTAATGTAACAGTGAAACTCTCTGTATACACAAGTGTCAATTCAGTTAACAGTGAAGATACTCAAAGTTAGCAGACATTTAAAGTAAGCAGGATTTTTTTTAAAGAACCACATATCCAGTACTGTGAAATTGAACCTGCTGTCTGGCTTGTACTGGTTTGTACCGGTTGAAACTGGTTTAGTCTGGATACAAGTTTAGGCAACTGCCCATATTGAACTCTTAGGTACACAACTGCAGTACCCTGGAACTTACACGTGTAAGTCATATACAGTGTACCAATTTAAAACTCTCTGAAAAAAATCCAATTTAAATTCTCTGAAACCATCAACAACATCTCCAACAACTTTCCAAACTATTAACAACAGATTACATATTCTCTTTTCCAATACAATTCAATACAAGTTTTCAATAATATAAACATTAGCACTCGTAAATATATATTTCTACAGCTATATCAATCGTGCATCAGCCATGTGATAAAAAAACAAAAACGCTTTACTTTCGGTGGTAAAATTGTGACATAAAAACCATTTGCATTTTAAAATAAAAAAAAACTTCTAATATTTGGACGGCAAAAGGAAGTAAAAAGATTGGTTAAATACTGTTGAAGTCCAATGGTTGGCACAAAGCACACTTGCACATCAAGCACACACACACACACACTATCTACCACAGCACACATGCCATTAAATATACCTTATATATATATTGTCCACATCTCTGTAGTATTTTGGTCTGAGCTTTAAAATTTTTCATTTGACACAGTGGTAAAAAATGCACACCTTGTGCAAAGCCACAAACTGTACATACATGTATATTAACATGTAAGTTTTTGCAATTGCAAAACCTAGAACGTGTAGCTTCTCGGTATTTATAACAAGGTTTTCAACATCAACATTTCTACATGTTTTCTGCGTTAACGTATGCAGGTATAGAAATATACATCTATAGCTCTCTTTACAATAGTTTTGTTGTTTCCAAAAGCTTTGTTGCATACTACGTGCTGCAGTGATAAGCAAAAACTATTTCATGTAGTTAAAAGTGAGACAGGGAGAAATAGCAAAATATATTCCTATAATTTATTTCACGTAGTTCTGTGTAATAATTGGTGCAAAAAACTATTGCATTTGCTCAAAAAGTTTGGTGAATATTTGAAAAGTACAATTTCACAAGAGAATTCAACTGTCCTACTTCGACATCTCAAGTTGCCTGAACCAAATAGGCGAAACTGTTGACCGATGAAGCTCACGTTTGCGAGTCTGTATTTCATATTCTAAGAAAATTTTCTCAAGAAAGGAGATTTTTAAGTCCAACCAAATATCAACCCTTGCCCCCTCCCCCGCCAAAAATCAAAAACAAAACAACAAAATAAGAAGAACAACAACAACAAAACCCACACATTCCTCATCATCCATCTCGTCATATCTACAACCCATCTTTGGTCAAGTTAGTAAATAAATTGAAACTTTAAAAAACCCTGAAAAATGATCAAGTATTCGTGTCAAATTCCTCCAATATAATACAAATACTGGCTATCAAATCAAGTCGATGATGTTGTTATACGAATCATTGCCGTCCATCACCCAAACTTATGTAAAAGTTATCATATAACCAATTTATTTGAGTACAATATCCATGTACACACTGTGTATAAGTCTGTGAATACTTTTTTTTTTAATGTTATTGTCATAGACAGAATTAGCAAATAAAATCTTTGGTTTGACTATATCGAGCTACCCTTCAGCTTGCAGAACTTTAAATAAATATGGAACATGCATAAATGCAAAACTAAGGTACATATACACTCCGACTTTTGTACAAACACTACAGATAAAACATAATTAAAACGGAGTACATGTACACTGGCAGGATGAAGCAGCTTTAATTTCTAACATAAATACACTTTGGTGTAAAATATATTGTCCAGTAAATATTGATTTTAGTGCGGACCCAAATTTCAAATCAATGGAAGGTTCCACTTAATAGAATTCAAACTTTCTTTAGAAACAAAGAAATCTGGTGAATATTTCTAGGTTGATACAGAATGTTTCATACAATTAAGTGGAAGTCTTCAGCACATATTTGGTTTCTCCTTGAAAAAAAAGGACTTAAAAAATCCGGTTTAAAAAATGTGAAATACTGATATTACAAACAAAATTAGAATTAAAGGACATCAATAACAAAATGTATATTTTCATTTCGAATTAAAGGAAGTAACTTCGATGATTAGTTTTCAATTTCTTAAGTTGTGTTTTGGAACAACAAGGAAACTCAGTCAGGAACTACTTACTTTTCCCATTATGAAGAAAGAACCAATGTTTTATTTTGGGACGTGTTTCCAAACAAAACATTCAATGAAAAACAAAAATTCTTTAAAATGTGTCACTTCCTTATCCCTCAACAAACACGGGTCACTTTAAGATCATCACAATCAATTTTTACAGGACAATGATAAATAAGCACTTATACATAGAACTATATAAAAAAAAACCTATACATACATGTAATAGCACACTTACACATAGAACTATATAAAAAAACCTATACATAATAGCACACATGCAACGGTCTAAATAATAGCACACTTTGTAGACATAAAATAAAATCTTTCTGTAAAGCCTCTTTGTGGATTGTGTAAAAAAAAGCAGTTCTGTACATTTCAGACGGATATATAATTCAGCTATATGGAGTAGTTTTTATGTACATGTTTGTTCATTGGAAGTACGGTACAGTACCCTGTTCATGGTTAATGTTAACGTCTGATTAACTTACGCTCCTTGAACGTGCTGTTGAGCAATGTAATGTTGATAAAGGAAGAAGACTTTCAACAAAGATGGGGAAGGTCATTCGGCAGACGAACCTGAGCAGAGAAAAGAGAAAAGTTCAAACACTTACCATTATATTTTTTCATAAGATGGAATGTTTGCGTCGGGGTGATGTAAATCAAATGAGGTTTTGCCCTTCACCAACGTATAAACACTATATACATTATATTTTGGTTTACTATTTCAATTTCATCTTTAGTAGCCTGATCATGCATTGAGTACTGTCGCTATAGAATCTAGTGGTGTGCATTCACGGGTAGCACAGGAACCCTATTGAAGTAAAACACAGCTACCCGGGTTAAACAGAAACCAAACCCCAAAATTCAAATCTTGGAAGTTGTCTGAAGGGATAGATAGCTTTAAAGGGAATATACATCATTTGCTTTTGCTGTAATTTGCAGAAATGGATGGAATTGGGGGGTTGGAAATATATACCAAATATAGTTACACTGACTTTTTTGAGGTTTTGGGTTCGAAAATGCTATAAAAACCAAGAAAAACAATCACTTTCCTGTAGTCTGGTTCCCTGACTCCATTTAAGAAGAAACAGAGCAGTTTACATATTTTGGGGAATTGTAAGGTCAGGGAACCAGTCTAGCTGGCTTGTACCCGTTCATAGGTGTGTAATCGATTGCAAACAAGTGCGATGGTCAACTGGGGCCAGTATCTGAAAAAAGCCAGTTTTTTCCAACGCTGATCGGCCGATCAGCGTTGGAAATTGATACAAAAATACCACTTTTCTTGAAAATGACAGTATACCAGGTGCAATGATTTTACAGGATGCTTTACACTGTCATTCACTAACAGTCCAGCAAGGTATTTCAAAATGATTTGGTAGTTTTACTTTTTGATGTTTGCAAATGTTGTATTTTCCCTTTAATTAAGGTGTAAACTGCAACTTTCACGAGCGTCATCTGCCGCGCGTGAAAATGCACATAAACATGAAATCTGTTTTGGTTTTCCAAGTAGCCTGGTTTTCATATAGAAAACTCCCCAAAAATGGCATGGTCTGACACTGTCTAAGGATCATTGTCTAAGGATCATTGTCTAAGGATCATTGTCTAAGGATCATTGTCTAAGGATCATTGTCTAAGGATCATTGTCTAAGGATCATTGTCTAAGGATCATTGTCTAAGGATCATTGTCTAAGGATCATTGTCTAAGGATCATTGTCTAAGGATCATTGTCTAAGGATCACTGTCTAAGGATCACTGTCTAAGGATCATTGTCTAAGGATCATTGTCTAAGGATCATTGTCTAAGGATCGTTGTCTAAGGATCATTGTCTAAGGATCATTGTCTAAGGATCATTGTCTAAGGATCATTGTCTAAGGATCATTGTCTAAGGATCTTTAGAGACTGTGACATCATTTCGATCAGAAATGTGGACCAAGCTGTGGATTGGTCAATTTGGATGCCTTGTTTTTGTAATACAACAACATGTACCGTGACCCGATAGAAGGCGCACGCTAAATGGTCAGAATCTCGAGGTCAAGACGCAGACCTGTTTTGCATTATTAATCGCTGAATCTGCTCGCATATCCTAGACCCTTGCTGTGTAAGGGGATATTCCATAGACTACAAATGACATTCATAATCTTTCTTTTTCATTGTCTAAAAAGTTACTAAGTAATTTGTAAAGTTGGTTACAGGTACCCGATCCCATAATCTGGAACTGGTTCCTGACATCAGCGGTCTGGTACTCGGGTGCCCAGTTCCGATGCACAGCCCTAATAGACTCCGTGCATGAATAGATGGTTTGTGACCACTTTCTGGAGCTCCAGTGGTTCACGTATTGCCCGAAGTACATACACGCCCAGCTTATTTTACTCTGAATGTGTACAAATCAATTGCATCTTCGTGGAAGCGTCAGGCGCAGCCTGAAATGCGATCAAGCGTCCCTCCCAATGGTCTCCCCCAACTCTCCCTTCGGAACCGTTGACGGGGTATTTGTTCATATAAAAGTAGCAGTTAGGCAAAATTTGCTTAAAATAATGTTTGTCAGCCGTGAAATGTGCTCAGTTTATCACAATCTTTCTGCTTGAGTTTGCAAAACTGTTCTGTTTTAGCTGTTTCATGAAATAGATCTCAGCTTGGCAAGAAGATAAGAAAGGAAAAGACGTTGTTTGTAGAAGAAGCAGTGGAAAACTGATTTAGTCAACAGAGAATTTTTGCAACAAGGCAGGTACTGAAGCCCTTCATTTAAAAATTATGTTAAATAACATCGTAGTAGACTTTCCTCCCAGTCCCTACAGTTACAGCTTGTCTGCTGTAGGGCAGATCCTTAAAATTAAACCATGGCTTACCAGATTAATCGGCCTTAGTTTTCCACAGAGCCACGCCCACACCTAGCGCAGCCACGCCTATCATCAGTGGCCCTAGCCAGTGCTTGATCATCCCGTTGCCATTGGGTGTGGGGGGCAGGTCCCAGGAAGAGGCGTGGTTCCCGAGACCGTTGGAACTAAGATGGGTGCCGTTCCCTGTAATGCCGTTACCCTGAATGTCTGTGAAACAAGAAAAAAGTGGGTCTTAGCTGATTAATCTATTGACCACAATTGAAAGGTAAACCTGATGTGGCAACATGGTCATTAGTACATGTATGTCATAATTGTGCACCAAATGTTTTTGCCAGTAGAGTGTTTTCTGCTTGCCAAATGAAAGCAAAAAATTGTCATTTCCATGAATGCCTGCAAGTCAAGAAAAAATGGATTTTACAGTTAAAATTGGTTGCCACATTTGGAAGGCATAACGGAGGTGGCTCCCTGTTTTCTCTTAAGTCATATTCGCGCACCAAATGCTTTTGCCAGTGGTGTTTTTCTCAAAATGCAAATTCACCTTGACTTTAAAAAAAAAATATGGGGTCTCTACATTAGCATGGTCAGAAGACAATGTAAATGAAAAGTTAAAAAAACACACAAAAATCAACAGGGAGCACAAATTAAAAGTGGTTCAGATACTATTTTGTTCATGCATTAGTTGTGTACGGTAAGTGTATTTTGTTTGAGTTATTTGTTGAGTTTGTTTGTGCCATGAGCATCACTTGTGATGGATAACGGCATGTAATAAATACTCACTAATATTTATTCATAAGCTTGTAGGCACATCGTCTGGTTGCTTTTCCCCAATACACTAAATCATACTCTGGAACCATAAAACACTTTTGTCTTAACCATTCGTTTTGTTCATTTTTATAGTGGGCTTTGTCCATCGCCAACGAATTCTATAAACACCGTTTACTCTGTGTTGTCCAAGGGCTTGCAAGCAAAAACCCTCCTGAGCTTACTCGGGTGGGACTCAAACCCACGGCCTCCTACTTAACTAGTGCAGACGTCTTACCACTCGACCAACGAGCTTGCAGGGGTCGGCCGGCTGGTCCAAATCTAATGCAGAAGCGGTCAACGCAACTAAACTGTTTATAGGACTGTATAGAGTCTAAAGTTTGTTTGTTATACCTCTGTCTTGAACAGTGATGTAGTGCCTTGATGCTGGGCCTTGGCCTTAAGGCTGCCTTAAGGCTGGATTTTAGGGCCTTGGCCTTGGCCTCGAGGCTTGAGGGCAAAAGCCTTGGCCTTGGCCTTGGCCTTGAGGGTTCAGGGCCTTGCAATTTTGAGTCAAGGCTCTTTAAGGCCCATAGATTTTTGCATTTTCCAGATAAATCTGTTCGAAATGTTGCTGTTACCATTTTAATCGTATTACCATGGAGGAGGGAAGCACCCTATAGATTTGTGTGTTGGGCACACTTCCACTTTTGTAGCATCACATTTTGTTACCATTGTAGTAGATTTGCTGCAAAAATATTCCGTACACTTGTGGGGCTAATGAGATGATCACTTTAATTGCATACAATTATGGAATAGATCTGATTGGTTGTGTATGTCTCCCTGATAAGTGCTAAAGATTTGCATGTATCTGTTTTAGATAATGCTGATATTTCTTACCATGTTGGGCCTGCAAATAAAAATTCCCCAAATCAGTTTCTTGGATCCCCTTTTGTTACACTTGGGAGAATTGTGTGTCAATCTGTGAATTGTGAAGTAAATCATTATTTTGTTTAGTTAAACCATATTAAAGACCTGAACTTATACTTTAATAGATATAGTGCAGTCATAAAACGGTGTAGGCCTATGCGAGCATGTTGATTGCAATTAAAGAAATGTTGTTCTTCGTAACGAGCAATTCGTGATGATAAGGGCGGATCCAGGGGGGGCAAAAGGGGCCATACCCCCCCCCCCAAAAAAAACCCACGAAACCATTTTTTTTTATGTGACGTCGTAATAAAGGCAGGCAATGAGTACACCACCATCTTTTCCTCAAAAAAACATCAGTTAAAATGGTCAGAAATTGCCTCAAATCGCACCACAGAGCATCTCGAATCCAAAAAAATTTTCGGGGCCCTTAAGCGGGCTCGAAGCCCAAGCCGAAATTTTGTTGACCCACTTTTTTTGGGGGGGACCAAAATTTCTTTGTCCCCCCCCCCAAATTGTGTTCTGGATCCGCCCTTGTGTGATGATGTGTCACTCATGTGACTATAATTAGTTCTATATCAGTGGTCATTTCATAAAACAGGGCCTTGGCCTTGGCCTTGGCCTTGAGGGTTAAGCCTTGGCCTTGGCCTCGAGGCTTGAGGGTCAAAGCCTTGGCCTTGGCCTTGGCCTTGAGGGTCAAAGCCTTGGCCTTGGCCTTGGCCTTGAGGGTCAAAGCCTTTGCTCCAACACTGGTCTTGAATACTGTATTTTCATTGGCCTAGAACGATCACGTGTTAAGTTTATAAAAAGTCACGGCACACTCCCTGTGGGATATCACGTACGTGATATCCCACAGGGAGTGTGCTATGACTTTGTACGTACGGTGTGAAACGCTTATATCGTTGGTTTCCATGCTATTTTCACCATGTTTTCACTCATGTGTGGGAGCAGCGAACTAGCAAACGATCAGCTGTTTCGAGCACGCGACATGCATGCGAGTTGACATGCATGTGAGTTGGCGTTTGATTGTCATGTTTGTTGTGTTTACTGCTGTTTGTTTTCGGGATTTTTACATCAAAATCCAGAGAATCCAAGACAGAGGTATAACAAAACAATTGTTGACCGCTGACCTCGGGGCACATAGTTCGCAGAGGGTGCTATGCGCCCCTCGGGTGTTCAAAACATCATATCCCACATCACAGCGGTCAACAATTGTTAAATAGATACTACTTTTTGTCCTGTGCCAGCGAAGTATTGCATCACAAGTTTCACTGGAATACTGCAGGTGTTTTTCTATAACACAAATTGAAGGCTACTGCAGATTTTATTTTCTGCAACTTCTCAGGGACACTTAACGAGTTGTTTCCGCAGTCTGTGTGGGGCTTCACGCACAACAGCCCCCTCTAGTGGTTAAAGTGCAACAGTGGCAGTCAATTTCTTGTATGCACACAGACATTTTAGCATTCCAGTCCACTTACGGTGATTAGTAGAGGTAGATTCTAGACTGGGTTTCCATATATCCTTTCTGGGCGCCCCTTTTGTCTTCATGTCCTTCAGGAAGCCGTCCCAGTCTGGTTCCGTCTTTGGCAGAAGAATCTGCATGTGGTTCCAGAACCTGGGGGAAACAGATCAAACTTTAATCAGAATTAGACTTAGAAAATGCAGCCATGAAAACCCTGCTACAAGACCAATATTTCAACCAAACATGGAACTGCTGCAGCATAAAGAGTGCTATCGCTCTCATATATTATAAACCCAATGACACCCACCCCAACCTAACACAATTTAATCCATCTTATCCTGCACCATGTGAGCTAGACCAAAGTGTCTAAGCCTAGCCCAGCCCAGCCCAGCCCAGCTCAACCACCGCCCAGTCCAGCCAAGCCCAGCCAAGTTCAGCCATCAAGCCCACCAAAGCCCAACCAAGCCTAGGCCTGCCCAGTTGCCATCCAGCCAAAGCCCAATCCAACTCAGCATAGCCAAGTCCAGTCCAGCCATACCCAACCAAACCTAACCGACCTGACCCCACCAACCCCCACCCCGGCCAGCCCCGCCACTGCCCACCCCACCACCCAGAACCCAGCCCAGCCCAACCCAACCTCAGCCTACCAATCCCAGTCCACCCTCCCTGTCCACTGACAAATCCAAGCCCAACAACACCAACTGTGCCCCACTGCAATACACTCCAATTCACTGTATGCCATGTAATCATGCATTTCCTTACAGGTAGTGGAATGTGTCCGGTTCTCGTGAGATGCGATTGCAGAACCCAATGTACAGGTTGTCCCAAAATAGACCTTTCTTCACTGTTTCCCGATGCACACAAATACGATTCTCCATCTAGGATAAAAATAGAAAAAAGCAAAGTGTAAATCTTAGAAATTAATCTGAAAATGTTGATCAGCAACACAATTACACATTGCTTTGGGCCTTGTCGCTCTACTGTGACATTTTTCTCAAGTGCATTCAATTTTTTGTGAGTGCTGTGGCCTCGTGGTTAAGGGCATTGGATTCGTGGTCTGCGGGTAAAGCTGCAGGTTGCGGTTTCAAGTCCAGCCTGGGGTCATGGTGCGTGTGCCCTTGAGCAAGGCACTTTGTCACTCATTGCTTCTCTCCATCCAGGAGGGTACCTGTGAGGGCAGAGATGGTTATTGTGATTGAATTAGCTTCCTTGCGCCTAACAGGCTGCAGCGAGCTGTATACTCCCCAGGGAGCTGAGATGGTGTTTGGAATGTTTCATGAGCCCAATGAGCAGGGGTAATAATGTTGCGCCTTTAGCACCAGTCCTGGTGGATACATGCACTTTATAAATACCCACTTTTATATTGTTCATGTGCGGTTTTCCATGGTACATATTCTTACCACTGAGTATGCTGTCCTGACATCTCAAGGATATATACAAGTCCACAGATTTGAATAAAGTTCATAAAAAATTTGAAGTGTGAAACAGTTAAGAGTCGTCCAGAAAGACTCTTATACAGGAAGGTCACCTGTCTGAGACCAAACTCAATTTGGGTCAACCTGAGTTGCTCCTCATAGTATTTGATTCAGTCTGAAACAGCTGTCCCTTATTTGCCAATAAGGGTATGGGCTCCGTGCGCTAACAAAAGAGGGCGCCCTTTTACCTAGCAACGTCGTCCCATGGGCGGGACATTTAGCTGGTTGACGCGCACCGTTCCTTGTGTGTGACGCACATACACCAGGGGATTCACATGTACTATGTACACGCAGTGCTAGTGGTGGCCGCGCGTCGCAGCAAAATTGCAGTCAGGCAAGATGGCGTCGGTTGGTCACCCCAACTGTACTTTCTTTGCCTGTGAGGGGGTACTTGTGAATGGAGCGGATAGAGTAGTCTTGGTTGCAAGACGTCCTTAGCCATGTAAGCGGTGCGATGTTTCAGCGTGCATGGGTTATTGGACTGTGCAGGGATTCATCGAAGCAGGCGCCCTAACACACAACCCAACAGCCCGCAAAGGACGTTGTGGGAATTTCTTATTTCTGCATAGGAGATTCCGAGCAGAATTGTGTTTGCACTTGCATGCATGCATGACGTCAGCATGGCTGGTTTCTGTACGTACTGCAGCTTGCAAGCAAGCCTGTAAGAGTCGTTGGATAAAAAATGTCGACCGTGTGGATGAAGCAGTCAATTTGGCAGCAAAGAAACTGGGCCTTGGAAGGCTAAAAATCAGAGCTCTAAATATCAATTTGAGCGTGGCCATGATTCGACCGAACCTGTCAGGCAGTTACAGGCATGCAACCGGGAATGTAGGAAAAAACAAAGAAATTCCAAATGACACAAGACTTTGTACACTGTTTTTCAATTTGTAATGGCATTCATGAGAAGTAAAAAACAAGGAAATCAGTGGATCCGAGGAAAAGTTGCATGCCTGCAGTTAGCGCCTAGTGTTGTCAATTGCACGTGTACGGTACATCTCCTGACTAATGGTCTTTGGAAGAGCCCTTTTTCACCAATACGCATTTGTTGCTATTTTGCATATTAAGCCATGCCCTGTTGCAATGCAAAATTCCCAAGACGTTCTTTGCGTGCAGTTCGTCGACCCGAGTCAGGTTCGTGAATGGGAACATAATGCTGCTGCGCGGTACAAAGGCTGTACCATCTATCGTGAACTACCCCACTACAAACGTCTTGCACTAAGACAAGGTATAGATTTGATAAGCATATTTAAGTTTTGGTTACCAAAATATTACCAATTTACTTGAATGATTAAATGCAAGTCTGTAATCTAGCGTACCTCGATGTAGCTATGCTCTCTGGTTGGTCGCTCCGTTGGGAAAGTTGGTTCCTCTCCAACAAAGTCTACCATGAAGTCATAGCTTCCTGGAATGGGCTGAAAGTCTTCACCTCGCTCAACCATCTTACAACAAAAATTATAAGGCACACTTACTGAACATGGTCAAAATCTGTTGAGAATAACAGTGGTTCGACAGACTCGCCATTTCTAACATTTCAGCAGCCCCAATTATGTCACTGTACATCAAATTATAAAAATCAAAATTAAATGACAAACACCTTTTCAGCATGATGGCAAGACAAGGTAAGCCTATAGCTAAAACTGGTATCAGCACCCGATTTCACGAAACTCATCGTAACTTACAATGCATCGCAAAGCTGCATCCCTACGATGCGTCGCAGTTGCGACGCGTTCAGCAATTCATTTCACAAAATGCGATGTAAGTGCGATGCGTCATAGGTGTAATTATAGCACAACACAGTGGCTGGAAAATGGGTCAGGCGGCCATTTTGGAAAAAAAAGGAGGGGGGAAAAGGGCCTCCTCCTTCCTATTTTTCACAAAGGCAGGACGCTAAACATGTTTGTTTTTTTAAATTTGGCCTAACGAGATTGATCACAAACAGTTGGTGACTATCCGCAACCACTGACAATGCCCGATTCTGATACTGGATCATACGGCCACTGACTGGCTACTCACTCTGATGACTAGGTTGTAGTTCTTGAAGCCTGTCCATCTATAGTAGAACTCAATCCACTCCGGGTAAGCAAATATCTCCTCTTCTATATTCCTGTTGATCTCATTTATATATTTCTCAAAGTTCCAGCTGTCAAAGCAAGTGAAACAAAAAATGTTGGATAACATTTGGTCTTGAAAGGGAATATACAACACACAACAAGTAGGGTCAGGGAGCCCGACCATAAGAACATGATTGCTTTTCTTGGTTTTTCCAGCATCTACGAACCCAAAACTTCAAACAAATCAGTGTAACAATATTTGCTATAAAATACTGAAAATTACAGCAAAAGCAAAAGTTATTGCCTTTAACTTTACAAAGTTTCTGTCCAAACGTAGAACTTTTTGGCCATTCTGAAACACTTTTGACAGCAAATTTGATTTCCAGATTCCAACTCGGGAGTAATTGCAGAATACCCCGCCACTCGGAAATACACCCCTAAAATCATATGGCTAGGCGGACGAAATCGCTGGGAAAAAAAATCTAGTCCAAAGCAATGCAAAACGAATGGGAATTGCTAAAAACAATTCCAAGTTCAAACTAACTAGCCTTTTGCCGGCTACGCGGATAAGGAGTGGAGGTCCCTTGAGAACGAAGAAATGCAAAATGAATGGGGATTGCTAACAAAATTGTAAGTCTGTACTATTAAACAACCCTGTTGGCGGCTACGCAGCTATGGAGTGGAGGTCCTTTGAGAATGAAGAAATGTAAAACAAGTGGAAATTACTAAAAAAAAATTAAGTCCAAACTAACAACCCTGTTGCCGGCTACGCGGCTATGGAGTGGAGGTCTCTCGAGAACGAAGAAATGCAAAACAAATGGGGATTGCTTAAAAAAATCAAAGTCCGAACCAACTACGGTACCCTGTTGCTGGCTACACGACTACAGGGTGGAAGTCCCTTGAGAATGAAGCAATGCAAAACGAATGGGAACTGCTAAAAACAAGTCTGAACTAACTACCCTGTTGCCGGCCATGCGGATACAGAAAGGAAGTATAGCGGAGTGTGACGCATGTAGGTAGCACTTAGAAGGGTTATTGAAGATAATCAACCATGACTCTAAAGCCAGCTACACGGTGGATAGATCGAGCGGCGGGGTATTCTGCAATTGTGCTCCAAATCGTAGCTTAAACCATGTTCACTGCCTGTGCACTGCACATTATTAGAACCCAAGGACACATTCGGTAACTTAAGCAATACATCAACAAGCCCAATGTCAAATGATAATGGCTGAGCTCTACAAATGTACATGCATCAAAACACACTGCAAAGCCTTAAATAAGCAAAAAAATTCTGGTCGCTCAAATGACCATGAACACAAATCAAACTAGCGAGTAACGGTCATAGTCTCCAACTATGTAATTATCATTCTTTCATTTTGTATGACTGTTTATGTATAAAACAGATAAACTCACCTGTCTTTGTATTTTTTTGTGCCTGCAGGAGGGTCCTGTATATAGTCACTGGGCAAAAAAAATTAAGACAACCATTTTAGACAAATTCACTTCTTAATTCAATGTTTAATTTTTTTATAATTTTAATGTTTCTGGCAGTGGCAGTGGCTACAATATGCGCCGCAGCACCTTGTAAACCCTTATAAGGTGGGTTTCACATTTCTCATTAACTTCATTTACCTGTCTTTGAAAATAGACATAATTACCAGGGCCTTGAGTACCTAATTGTTGGTAGATACGTGCGCTATATAAGACTCAGATATTTTTATTATTATTAATTTTGAGTCTCAAAGTTATGCAAACTTTGTTGTTGATATCTGTGTGTAAAAAGCACTCTTTGAACAAAAATTATGGAAAAAAGGTTTTTAAAGTTTCACTCATTTTCCATTGCACATCTCAAACCTTTTTTTTTTCTGATAAGGACCACGTTTTAGTAAAACATAATTTATATGCTGTGAAACCTCTGTTTCATATATCCTACAGTTATATCTGCAAAACTGCCTACTAACAAATATTTTTTTCATATTCTTTTATAAAGATCTTTTTTTTATATGCAGATTTGAAAGTTGTATATTACAACACGGATCTAAATATTGTCATTTACGACATAAAGGTATGAGCCCAAATAGTCAAAAAGTTATGTGCAGTTCTAAATAAAAGTGGAATATTTCAAATTTATAAATTTAACAAAACTTTTAACTAACATACGCACCAATATCAATTTGCACATATTTAAATTTCAATATTCAATAAAATCACAAATGTGCCCGATGTTCTACATTTGAATGTGATATCTATTCAAGAAACCTCCAAATTCAACCTTGACGATATCAACAGACTGCTCTTTTAGTTAGAGCAGTAGCACTACAAAAGCCTATCTTTCAACGCTCGCTTTTTTAAATCACAAATCAAACACCGTTGCCATAAACACAGGTCAACACAGCTCTTATCTTGTCCAGACGAAAGTGTTAACACAAGAGGACAAACAGAACCCTGGAGTTCAGAACAAGGTTTAAACAGTCGGAAAGTCAACACTACTTGATCAAGTGTGTATGACTAACTGTTTGTTTTGTTGAGCTGCCTGCTGAGGCAGACTGTCTTTAATCACTGCAAACAAAATCCTGTGTGTTGTTTGGACAAGGGGATTGACAATACCAACACTGGGTTTGATCTTCAGTTGTGCTTGGTCAACAGATCCCTCAGAAAAACCAAACGACAAGAAGACATGTTCTTAGGTAACAGTGCAATAGATGTTTTGTCCGATTTGTATTGAATCTGACATGACAAAAATCAGATCAGCTTTACTGAAAGGGCCAAACATGCATGTTACAAGTATATCTACGATGGGCTTCAGGCTTGCTTTTAAGGGTGATCATCTTTGGATGGAATTTTCTCCCGAAAGTCATTGAATAACCCCCCCCCCCCAACAATTTAATGGAAAATGAAAGATGATGAAGTAAGCTTTAGTTTGATGTGTGTCTCAAACACCTTAAAGAGTTGTGAGTATGTTTAATAATTTTGGGAAGTGCACGTAATTATCACCGAGGTCTATGGCAGTCTTTTTAATGCAGGAGTGACCACTGATAAAAACAGCTGAAAACAGCTGCAAAAGGTGTAAAAAAGCTGAACTTTGGAAATCTCCTATACTTTTGTACACAGCAAGTGAGGGAAAAAAGCTGAAATCCAAAACAAAAAAAGCTGAAATCAGTTTTAAAGCTGAGATTTCACACCCCTGTTAATGGTCGGCAACTTTCGGGTCTGGCAAAAGTACAACCAAATGGGCTACTTGCCCAACTGAGTAATTTATTTACTTCCATGTAGTGTTGGAATACTGACCAATGGAAAAGGTGTATTTGCTTATTAATATGTATGAGGTGTCAAACTGTCCAATAGACTATGAGCATTCTGGCCTACCTGTCTCCCAGAATGGCCTTCTGTAGATCCAGCACAGCCCCTGGACTGGGGCTCCAGGTCTTGATGTGTGGGGAATACTTCTTGATTAGCCTGTTGAGGGTGTCCGGGTCGTTCTTAATATTTGTGGATTTGATATAACTGTGAAAGAAAACAAACACAAAACCAATGGTTTTTGTACATTATATAGAAAGCCTTCTACCTCCACATACAGGTATTTTATTCATTGAATTAATATTTTGTACATAGTAGCCTAGACAGCATATGAGCAAGTTTGCCCCTGAAATGATCTGGAAAATGAATTTATTTTTTTTTTACTTAATCTCCCCAAAACACCATTTCCAATGGAAATAGCACATTAGCCTTTGCTTTGGTGCCGAGTCTGAACCAAGCATGCGTAGTGAGTGTTACTTACTGGTCAGAGGGGTGAGCCTCAACAAAGTAACCGGCGAAAGGACAATAGATGACAGGTGATACGTCCCTGACCAGCTGCATCTTGTAATACAGTAACTTACGACGCTCACGCTTGACAAACTGAGCCTTCCATTCCTCTGCAAAAACAAATAGTACAAAGCAAGAAAATATCATCAGTGACCAAATTGTTGGAACAACAACGATGTCATTTTGTATGCTAATCTGCTCACTAAGGAGTGTCATGGCCTAGCAATGGAGTGTCATGGCCTAGCGGTTAAGAACACCGGACTCATAATCTGGTGTTTCAGAGGCAACAGTGACATGGGTTCGAGCCCGGGCGCAGACACTTGTGCCCTTAAGCAAGGCACTTAACCATTATTGCTTCGTCCTTCGGATGGGACGTAAAGCCGTAGGTCCCGTGTGTTGTATAATATCTAATGCACGTTAAAGAACCCAGTACACTTATCGCTAAGAGAAGGGGTTCGCCCCGGTGTTTCTGGCAGTGCGATTATCTTCAGCCATGAAGTCTGCACTTGTAAGGAAGGAAGGAAGGAAGGAATCTTGCCTTTTCCCCTTCTTATAATATGTCTCAGTTAAAACACAATGTTAATAGGTAAATATGCCGTTTTTTTCCAATTCAGGCGATTCACAATGTAGTGCGCCACCAAGAGTTTGCCATGGAGAGTCCATTTTTTAAGTTTACAGTCGACAAAACATTGCCATTTGAACGAGTGTCAGTAGACAACTTGAGCTAATTTGTTATAGATTGGGGCGTAGCGTTCTGCCGCCTTACAAAAAAAACCACCATATTGATAAATAGAAAAGAAAAGGGCAAACAGATACTCGAATCACATACTTAGGAAACTGTCGGACCGGAAAAACTAACAATATCAAATGTCCCGTGCTGCGAATTTGTTGACCATCTCCCACTGCATTGTGAATCGCAGGAATTGCCTGCTCTCTTCTTTTACTTTCTTGTTTTCTCGTAGTCACCACATGAGTGGCCTTTATCCTTGTGGTTAATGATCCCATTAACCCTAACTCCTTAGCATGATTTACTAGGAACCATACCCATCCTGGCAAATTCCAACACCATATGGGAAACTGTGCACACATATTTCTGACTTTGATTCTGGAGGTGTGCCAACCCAATGTAAAAGACTGTCAGTTAGGGGTACTGTACCCATCCTGACAGATTCCAACTATACATATTGTTGGGGTTTAATGGGTTGAGTTCTGTTAGGGTTTAAGAAAATAATAACCAATTACAGATTGGAGGTTTCTCACCTGTGTACTTTCCACCTGAGAATGTCATAGGGAAGCCTGATGCCCCTCCGGCAAAGTCACTCAACATCAGGTCCACTCCTGTGGGAAGTCTACCCCCGTTAGGATTGGTACAATCCACTGTATTCAATATCAGGTGACCTGTACACAAAGACATTGTGTGTATTATAATACTTGTTATTATGGAATACATTTATCAAGGATTTCAAATTTCAATACTATTTGGCATACCCCTAGGGTGTTAGGGTTAAAAAATTGCACTTTTCAATAACATTTACCAAAAAGGGGATGTCAAATAGTTTTCATGCATTGACAAGGAGTAGAAAGTTGCACAAATTGTTTTTCTAAGAAAAATTCATCGCATGGACCCTAAAGCTCATCTGGAAAATAATTGTCTAAGTTGCTTGTTTTTATTAAAGGGAATATACATCATTTGCTTTTACTGTAATTTTCAGAAAAGGATGGAATTGGGGGGTTGGAAATATATGGCAAATATAGTTACACTGACTTTTTTGAGGTTTTGGGTTCGAAAATGCTATAAAAACCAAGAAAAACAATCATTTTCCTGTAGTCTGGTTCCCTGACTCCATATAAGAAGAAACAGAGCAGTTTACATACATTGGGGAATTGTAAGGTCAGGGAACCAGTCTAGCTGGCTCGTACCCGTTCATAGGTTTGTAATCGATTGCAAACAAGTGCGATGGTCAATTGGGGCCAGTATTTGAAAAAAAGCCAGTTTTTTCCAACGCTGATCGGCCGATCAGCTTTGGAAATTGATACAAAAATACCACTTTTCTTGAAAATGACAGTATACCAGGTGCCATGATTTTACAGGATGCTTTACACTGTCATTCACTAACAGTCCAGCAAGGTATTTCAAAATGATTTGGTAGTTTTATTTTTTGATGTTTGCAAATGTTGTATTTTCCCTTTAAAATACATATTTACATGCACGGCACCAACCTTTATAGTCCACTAATAGGCAGGTGTCCATATCAGGATGCACACCGTCCATCAGTATCATGAACCTCGTGTCTTTATTTATCTGCACAGAATATGAATATATCATAATTTATCCTGACCGTAGAAAAATCTGCCAAAATCCCCGGCGAGTTTCCTTGATTCGTATAGAGATTTTCAATTGGATACATGGATCATAAAGTTGATATCTTCATCTAGATTGAACCCCCCCCCCCCAAATGAAATGTCTCTTTATATGAATCTTGACTTTGAAGACCTAAACTTCAACTGAAACAAATATTGTCGTTTCTTCAGGATCGTGGCTTCTTTTTTAAACTTGGTATATATACATGCTTTTTTAAAATTTTGATTTTATTTTCAGAATGAAATTTAAAGGAAAATAATATCCTGTAACAAATATATTTGCTTGTTTGTTTTTGCAGGCCTTTATACAGTTTTAAAAAGCAGTTTTAAATGGTGCACTTCAGTTCAGAGATTGCGCACACTATTCAGAACGAAGTAGAAGCATCCCGCTCTTATTTCAAAAGTTGAAATTAATTCATTGATTACTTGTCGTGGGCCGATTCATTCGTGCAATGTCTCATTGGAAAGCTCACTAATGTTATGCTAGAAAATTATCAATTCAATCTGAATATCCATTTTTCAAGGTGCCACACCCAAAAAGCATGTACATACACCAACTTTAATTTAAAAAAAGTCTTGCTTTTTAGTTATAAAATGTTACAGTTTCATTACAAGAATTTATTCATCACATTTCTACACAGTAAGAGTATGGTTATTTTTGTACACCTTAAATTATTTCAGTGACATGTCACCAACTCTCTGTGACAAGTACCAAGACTTCTTGTGACAAGTGACAAACTTTTGTGACACAGTGACACATGACAAACTCATATATGACATGTTGCACTCATGTTGCACACATTACATGTACCTCTATCCATCGGCCAAATTTCTGAATGTTGATGTTGTTTAGCTGGACCCCGCTCTGTTTTAACCTGACAAAGACCGGCATGGAGGTATCACCGACGTAAATGGGAATGTCAGGGTTCCGCTTGGATAGTAACTCAAGTGTAGGGTAACTGCAAACGGTTAGAAGAAAAATATCAGTGTAAAAAACTTCATAAGCAAATGCTTACAATCCGTCATCTCCCAGTACTACATATCGTCGTGTGCCAAGGAAAAGAATGTTAGCAGCTCAGGCACGAAAAAAAAAAAAAATTGGGGGGATTATCGAGTTACGTCCTTTTGCTTGGCTTGCGTATCCACTTCAGTGGGACGTTAGCGCACTTGGAACGTATTTTGTTACATTTGTATTACAGGATAACGTCCTTTTGCCGAGGATTTTCAATAAGCTCTTCAGTAAGGGTAAAAACGCAGTGCTGTATTCGAGCCCATCACAAGTCATTTTACAAGCCCTTTTACAAGTCCTTCCATAAAGCCAACCACAAGTAACTAGAGGAACAATGATAAAGGAATGCTTTTGTAACAGTTCATTTGAATAGCTAGCGACTTGACTTGAGACTGAAAGACTTGTGATGGAGTTGTGATAGATTTGTAGGGACTTGCAGGGACTCGAATACAACACTAGATAAATGAGTCAGCTCGAATCAATAAGGCCTACACTTTTTATCCAAGGGACAGAAAAAGGTGGAGGGGGGGGGAGGAAGAGAGAAATGAGATGACACCCCCCATTTTTAAAAAGTTGGGGATCCCCCCCCCCCCCATCCACCAGTCTTCCTTTTTGTCGACAGTGAAAGAGGATTTATAAACAGAGTCCATTTGAAAGTTTTGGATTCTAATTCTTCATATTGGTGTATTGCTGTTTCTGTGATTAGACAACCCAAGATCCACAAAACACGATTCAAGTTGAAAAAAAAGAGTAAATACCAGGTACTCACTTTAAATGGTCCGAGTGAAGATGACTTATGTAAATGAGGTCAGCTTTGGACAGCCTTTCCAGCCAATCAGACGGCGGCTCGTGCATCAGCCACCAACCGCGTGCGAAGGCGGGACCCGTCAACCATGGATCTGTGAACATGGTCACGCCTCCCAATTTCATCTCAATGCACGCGTGCGTGAAATAGGTGATCTAAAAGAAAAAAAGGTTACTTGAGTTCCTACATGTTTAATAAAAAAACAAATTCTTCAAATTATTCTGTTAAATTAATCTCAAAAACGGTTGCGCTGGGCTAAAACTGCAAATGCCATTAAGAAAGAACAAGCTGTGCTGTGACTAATGCTCCAATAACAGAAAAAAAGGGAAAGATTTCCATATACGAAGTTCACTAATTTTCCTCTGTATTGACTAACAAGCCCCCAGATAGCAATTTCATGTCATCAAAGTCAATTTGAGCAGTGAGAAAATACAAGCATTTTCTTAGAAAACACTTAAAATTTTTCAGTCCAATCTCATAGGGTTTGTACACAGGGTGTTGAGTGAACTTCGTATATATGGAAATCTTTCCCAAAAAAGATTTGATTTTGGAAGGAACCTTAGTGAAAAACCCACATACCGGTACCTATTCTAGCGCCATGCATTTTCGAATATTTTGGTATTCAATTATTAATTTACTACCGTATTCGATTATTGGATTCAATCGAAAATTTGAATATTCGCAACAAGCCAATCATATTTAACATAGGCCTATGCCATGAGCCCATGTACATTGATTGTGCCAGTCAGATATTTATCCTAACCTCCCCCAAGGGCCCAACCAATCAAACCCCAAACGGCATGTTTCGTTGGAATCTGTCAGGATGGGTACGGTACCCCTAAACTGACAGTCTTTTACATGTACATTGGGTTGGGCACACCTCCAGAATCAAAGTCAGAAATATGTGTGTGCAGTTTCCCATATGGTGTTGGAATTTGCCAAATGGGTATGGTTCCTAGTAAATTATGCTTCGGAGTTAGGGTTAAGTGGGCTGCCAAATAGATTCACTGCGCCTGTTGAAAAATTGATGAGCTGATAAAAAAATTGAGAACATCATGTGTACGTCGTAAAAATGTTTTTAGTTACCCGAATAGCTGAAAGATCAGATGCAATTTGAGCTAATGTGTGAGGCGTTCTTGCAAAACAAGACAGAACTGGTCAGAGGTCAAAATGAGGGTTTGCAAAAGAGAATAAAATTCTCCTAACAGTACTGTTAGCTGCACTTCAATCGAACATTCCGTTGACAAGTAATGGCTGTTTACATGTAAAGTTGCATTTATCAACATGTCAAACAAGTAAAATACTTAAAAAAAGAACTGAATCAAGTTTCAAGTTTTGTATTCGTGAAAATCTTTCCTTAAAAACGCTTTTCTTCCACATTTTTTTATACTGCATCTTTAACATGTGTAGTACACATCAAAGATTTATGAATAAATCTGAAAATCTGAAATAAATCACCACGATGAATTTTTTTTTGCATTTTTTCCACCACGGCCTGTGCCCATTTCTGTCTCGTTTTACCAGAATGCCTCACATATTTGTCACAGAAGCTCTTACACGTGCATAATATTTCACCATAAAGTGATCGTAGATCAAATGTAGCTTTCAACAAACAATAAAACCTCACATTTTGTTTTCGAATATTCGAATCGAAAAATGCTTTTCAGGTGTTTGGCGGATGATTGAATATTCAAATATTCAGTATATATTTACACAGCCCCGCCCATTTTTACAACTAAACAAAATGCGAAACATCTGGTCCCATGGCCAAGCAGATCCACAGCTCACTAGAAACACCAATACCAGTAAGTGAAGCTAGAAAATTAGCAAGTCAACATGTGAATTTATTATTCAAGTTGCCCCAGCCAAGCAGCAAAGACACCCAATATTCACCAAGGACATAATGCAAAAAAAAAAGAAGAGAATTTTAGTTGCAATCATTGCAAAAACTGCTTAGCTATTAACAGTTTTGTGCAAAGCTGAGACAGAAATCTACTTACTAACAATGAATTTATTATTTAAGATCAGCTGCAATAGCAATTTACACGTCATTAGCACAGTGTCATCAAAAGTTACCACAAATTATTACAAGGTGTGAAAAGAGCAAGCGAGCAGTATCAGAATTTGTTCTTGTACAGTTTTAAGCCACACTGGGTACCACGTGTAAAATTACCCATATAAAGGCATGTCCAGACAGCATTATTAATAGATTCCGTGACACAATAATCAAGCTGGCAGTGTTGTAGTATACTCATAGAGTCATAGTCATACATGTACGATATTTGTACTCCCACAAGTACTCATTAGTACTCGTGGAAACGTTTTCTTACTGGAATATATACCGGTACTTCTTTAAGAGGTTCATACGGGAAAAGAAGCAATTTTTCACTGTTTGGGAGCTTTTGAGTTTATCTGATGCCTTGTTTGTCAGCAAAAAACCTTGAGAACAAGTATACTCAAATGAACTCGTTCTCGATCATGGGGGAAAAAATGCCTCGTATTTGTACTCGTACCCGAACTCATGGTAAGGTACTCATACTCGTACTCAAACTCATGGAGATGTAGGCCTACATGTACTTGACTACAACACTGCCCACTAGCCTGAATATCCATGTACCGGTATGCATTATTAAGCATTTTCAGAATGACATGATGACAAAAAAATGTTGAAAGGTACTCAGCACTGTTCAGTGTTGACAGTGTACACAAAGTTATTTTATCCATGGAAGTAAATTTGAAATGCTACTTGTGTGCTGCACAACTTGTGTACATATTGGCTCAACACACAATGTGCTTGGCCACTTTAACTTTCACTCAGGCTGATGTGAGACACAGTGCAAATATTCTCTCATGCATGTCACGTTTTAAATATTGTGCTGTCTGTACACACACAGAGAAATGGAAGAAAGTGGCAAGATGTCAAGTTACCTATACACTGTGAAAGAGAAAAGAAGTTATTGTGCATTACAGGGGAGTCAGGTTGGCATAGCAGTTCTTTCCTTGCCTTCCACCGCTGTGACCTGGGTTCCAACCCCGCCTGGGCCAATATGGGTTAGGTTTTCAGTCCCTGCCTGATTCCGTGGGTTTTCCACAAAAATATCCCAAGGGGTTTTCCTCCCACCTCTAAACTGTCATTTCTCCTCATTGTCTTCTCTCCATAGGTTTCTTCAGTCTTGCGAGCTACAATGCCTCGGGTGCTTTTGAGGAATCCTCGGTTTCATTACAAGAAATATTTAATAATATTAATACAGCACTTACATGTATCAACCCATGTATACATGTATTAAAATGTACATGTACATGTATGGGTCATTCTATAAATTTGGGGTTCGCTTTTTTTCTCCAGTCCCCGTTTTATCCGACATCTACGATTCTCTTTCCAGATGCACTCCTTAAGGGTAATTTATGTAAAGCAAATGATCTATCCAACGAATACAATTAGTTTCAAGTCATTTTTAATGACACTTGAAAGTCAAATTACAAAGTGACGAGGTGACCAGTACAGGAAAAATGTCACACTTTGGACCCTCAATTTATAGAATTACCCGCATGTTTACTACATTTTTACTACATTGTACTTTTTCCCCAAAAAATCCATGAAATCTTAAGAGTGCTTGAGCAGTTTTTAGCAATACAAAGAGAGCAAAATGACAGGGCAGTTTGGGGCGGTATTGGGACTAAAGTGTCAAATTTCCAACTAGTTCAGAAGACCCTTTCACATATTTTTTCCCCACGCAGAACCTGAAATGTTATTTCCCCTTGTACACCACATTAGCCAAAAAAAGAGTTAGCACATGCATTTACCAACAAACCTAAATGAGGAAGCTATATTTAAACCTCAAGAACACGTTGTCATACGTACATCTCTGCCAATTCGTGGACATATCGATGACCTTACAAATTAGACAGCTGCAAGGGTATTGTACGGCGAGTAAATACACACATGAAGTTGAAAAGTACAGGGTGAGTCAAAAAAAGCGGAACCCTAACCCCAAACAATAGATTTAATATTTAAAAAAATATGTAGCACCAAAAATAATAAGACTGGAAAGCCAATTTCAAAAGCTACTTTTAGATGAAAAAAATTACTGAAATTGCTTAATCCTTTCAAAGAATATCACCATTTAAACGCAATGACCCTAAAACCTGTCTCTTCCAAGAAAGCAATTTATTGTGTGTTTTGACTGTTTGGAACAACAAAGAAAATGACACAGAATACTTGTTTCAACAACTGTCACCAACTGTAGCACACAATATTTGATTGACAACCCTGGTTAGGCACACAATATGATTTATAAAATCTACTTTTTGAAAAAACGGGCCTTCAAAAGGACTTTGTTGCACATTGTTAACGTTTAAACTAAGATTTCATCGCTGGTGATGTTTGAAGACAATTGTGACGACGATTGTTAAAATTGCATTTTTTCTACGAGACAGGCTTTAGGGTCATTGTGTTTAAATGGTGATATTCTCTGAACGGATTGACCAATTTCAGTAATTTTTTTCATCTAAAAGTAGCTTATGAAATTGGCTTTCCAGTTATTATTATTTTTGGTGCTACATATTTTTTTAAATATGAAATATACTATATGGGGTTTGGGTTCCGCTTTTTTTGACTCACCCTGTACGGTGCACGTTCGTGGCTCTGCTAACGACATTATGCAGTGTTGTACTTGAGATCATCACAAGTACGGTCAAACTCAGTCACACATCCGTTCACAAATCCAGATTTGGTTGTTGCAGTTTATCTGAATAGTCTGTGACTTGATGTGATCAGACTGGAAGATTTCTGGTGGACTTGTGATGGACTCGACTACAACACTCGGCTTATGATGATCAAATGTGTTTAGACACACTACATGTAGCAACAAAATTCGGCGTTAATTCTGTGCACACAGAATCTTAAGGGGTTCAACCTGTAAATCCCCTGTTGACATCTGAACTGTTTCCCCAAATTTTCTAATGTAAATAGTTAGTAAAAGGCCTTTACACACTACACATGTACATGGTGAGTAAAAACAAATGAAACCCAAATGTCGGGACCATTTTTTTAAGTGAAGGTCTGCATGTAGCACTTTCCAAATCTAGGATATGAAAACCCAATTCTTAAGCTTTCTTTAATTGTACAAGAATCATTCAGATCACTCATGTACTTTTCAGGTTACGGAATTTTAAATGCAGAACTTCACTAAAAAAAAATGGACCCGACATTTGGGTTTCCTATTTTTTTACTCACCCTGTGTCATTCCACCTACCAGTATTGAAATCAATATGAGGCCACTGTAAGTGGGACCAGGGCCCAATTTCATGGCTCTGCTTACCATTAGCGAAAAATTCCTAGCTTACTGTAGCAGAATATTCTATGCTTACAGTAAGTGTATTTCACGGTTTAGCGACGGATGTTGGCTTTTTGTGCATGCCTACAATGTGCATCCTGTAACTGAGGATTCTGTGCTTACAGTAAGCGTCTTTCACGGTTTAGCAACGGATGTTGGCTTTTTGTGCATGCCTACAATGTGCATCCTGTAACTGAGGATTCTGTGCTTACAGTAAGCGTATTTCACGGTTTAGCAACGGATGTTGGCTTTTTGTGCATGCCTACAATGTGCATCCTGTAACTGAGGATTCTGTGCTTACAGTAAGCGTCTTTCACGGTTTAGCGACGGATGTTGGCTTTTTGTGCATGCCTACAATGTGCATCCTGTAACTGAGGATTCTATGCTTACAGTAAGTGTATTTCACAGTTTAGCGACGGATGTTGGCTTTTTGTGCATGCCTACAATGTGCATCCTGTAACTGAGGATTCTGTGCTTACAGGGTTTACACAGAATTTATAAATGGTGATCGTAACAAGGAATTCTGTGGTTAGTATAGTAGAGCCATGAAATAGGGCCCAGGTATCACTGACCACAGAAGTAGGCAAGGCATACCGTTTACACTTTACACCAGTGTGAACATGGTTCTGCTGTATATTTTGGATGTTCTACCTGGGTAGAACCTCCCAACCCTGGTCCAGACCAGGGTTGGAATTTTACCCGTGTAGAGAGCCGCACCCATGTAGAAGCCATGTTGGATTTTTGCAGGTGTAAAATTGGTTCCCGAAATCTCCTTGTTCACCGAGATTTCGGAAGGGTGAAAGGCCCAATTGGATTTTCGTCCCATGTAAGCACAGCCATGAAATTTTGGCCACCAATTCTCTGGAACGTGCCCAATGGCAGAACAGTTTACAAGAATTATACCGTTGGGAAATAAAGACATGTACAGAAGTTGCAGAAATTTTGTTACAAAAAAAACCCAGATCTGCTGCATGACGTTACCTACCGTAGTTACCCATTCACCATGCTGAAATGTATATCCAACATTGAGCAACTCTAATGATCAGGAGCAGTAGAAAAATTAAAATAATAATATTTATTAATGACTTGTTACTTCAGGATTCTGTTGAATTGACTTAACTTTCTGCCATCATTTGGATTCTGTAGGATTCAGCAAGAAAAGGACTCAAGGGTCAATCATATTAACTTTGCTTGATACGATTGCGACCAAATCCAACAAAATGAGTATTAAGTAATTTTTTTCCCCTTTGATATTAGTTTTCCACACGAGCACGAGTGGAACACGGAATCATGTACATGAAGTGCTTCTGTGTCCCGTATGCCAAGAGGCTGAATATGGGACATAGACCCACTATGTTTTCAATGTTCCACGATCCCGAGCTGAATAACGAATCTATCTTCAGGTAAACTTGATGCACAGTGAAGATGGAACACACACACTGTACACAAACTTTTCAGCGGTTTTCCTGCTGCACGTACATGCAGCAGGAATGGTGGCGCATCTTTAGTGCGATCAAACAGTGCAGTATGTACATATGAAATAGCAGGAGGGTTAATCACTGTTTGTTACAAGTCCCAGCTTTAATTACAGGCATGCAACTGGGAATTTAGAAAAAAAATGAGGAAATTCCAAACTACACATGCATTTGTACAGTGTTTTTCGATTTGTAATGGCATTCATGACAAGTAAAAAAACGAGGAAATCAGCAGATCCGAGGAAAAGTTGAATGCCCTTTTTAAATGGAAAGGGGAGAAGGAAAAAACAAGAACGAATGAAAACACGGAAGGAAATGTTTTAATTTTGTAATTTTTTTTTCATTGTCTATTTCCATTTTCCAATATCAGCGATTGCTGTCTTGGAAAAAGTAATTTATGCAATTGAAATTTGTACAATTCAAGCGTGCTGCTAAAAGATGAGGGACATTGTAATAATTTGGTTTTGAACAAAATGGTACACATGTGTATCTATGCAAGCTGTAATTTGCATAGCTTGCATAGATACACATGTGTACCATTTTGTTCAAAACCAAATTACGTGTACATTGTATGTGATTTTTTTTTATCTCACTGTAATCAGGAGTGCAAATCATCATACATGTACACTGTAGTCGGTAGTGCGAGGGTGAAGTTTTATACAAAACACAAGGTATTTTATTCCAAATGACAACTCAATATTATTCATCCTTTAAATGTAATTGGAAGCGCCAACTGCATGCAGCGAACCAGTCTTTTCTTCTAATTCCTGTCACTTTGTCTACTAGCCAGTTGTGAGATAAATGTTTCTATTCATAGCATTTTTGTGGCACCTGCTAATGACAAGATGTGTTTTTCTGTTTCCAACAACAATTACAGCATCCTTGATAAGGCCGGATATTAAAAAAAGGGGTTAAAAGTGTGTTTACTGTAATGCCCTAAAACATTATCAAGATACACAGGTAAGAAAACATCATTTTGTAACTTTTTTTAATATATCATGTCAGTCCATCTTTATTGTTTATTTTAGGTACCTTTGATTGTATTGTTTAGTGAACATTTTTAATTGTTTCATATTAATTCATGAACAAATAGCACACACAAAAATTAGTGGGGAAGACTTTTTTATTTTCAAAATATACCTCATGTTATATTTTGGCCATCAAAAGTTTGAAGTCAGCAATTTGCCCGCCAAAAAAATCCAGGTACATGTTACCGTAAACACACCATATTTTTTTGTTGGCCAAATTTAACATATCAAGCAGGCAATGAAGAACGCACTGGCGAAATATTTTTTATTTTTACAGCGAGGCAAACCTTAAAGAATCTGGGGACTATCAAACTGCAATGTTACCATGGTAACAGGTCAAATAGGAACAAATAAAGTACAGTGCAGTTTATATCATGTTTAATGTTTATATTTCCATAATTCTTTTTTCATAGCATAAAGGCAAATCATAGTTTTGTACACAATCTGGACTCTCAATACATATATTAAAAAGTTGATGTGTATCAAATAGCCTATATTTTAAAATACCCGTCTCTTTTTAATTCCTTGATAATGCACACACTTGCAGCTTTGAAAAATATAATTGATCAAATTGTTTATTTTATTTTCATGTATTTTTTCAAGTAAGCTACATGTGCATGTACATGTACCGGTACCATAACATAATTTGAAAATATCTAAAAATATTAAGGAAAAATTAGTTTGTTATAATCGTGTGCTTGAATACTGCAATTTTATTGGTCTAGAACAGCCACGTGTCTGGTCTAAAAACACCTCGTGTGCTGTGCATCCCTCAGGTGTAAAAAAAAATCACAACAGTCAACAATTGTTAACCCTCCTGCCACTTAAACAGTCACAGACAGTCAAACTTCACTTCCACTTCCCCTGCTATACTTTTAACAAAGGCTAGTCACCAGCGGTCAGATCATGTCAAGCAAGCACTGTGTCTAGTCAAACTGGGTCAGGCAAGTTGAGGTCACAGCTGCTTTATCACTCACCGGGAGTCAAAGCACTGCTGTATCAAGTTACTTGAACAGTCCCAGCCAGTCAATCCTGCTTGATGTGGGCTGGGAATTCTTAACTGTTGAAAACAGTCACCTGATTGATTTTGAATGTACCGGTAAGGACAAATTGGCACAGATTGTACATGAATGTTTGCATAGGAGGGTTATTAAATAGTATTTGGGTTATCATACAACTTTATCAAGGATATTAACAAATATCAAATATGTACACAAGTTGGATAATTTGTGAAATGGATGTAGGTGTGTTTGCTTTTACAAATAATCCAAACATCTAAAACCACCAAATGGTAAACACTTCAAAATCTAATCTTAATCTTTAGTTATGAATGCATAGACTTTGAACAGCGATGCAATAATATGGTGAAACCCCCTGTGCAATGTCATCCCTCTATGAGGTGAACTGCAATACAATTTGTGCGCTTCTGTATTGTGCATACACGTGTAATATGTCAAGAATTTGGGAACAGCAGTCACGCTACTTTCATTACTGGAGCCAGAAAGTGATTTTCCAGCAATTCAGACAGTTGCGCTGAATTACTCTTTCGAATACTACAAATGTTAACAGGCGCGAGCCAGCTACTGACTGCGTGTACGTTCAGTTACGCTAGGTACGTGTTTGTAATTTTTCCCCGCAACACTATCAGCACTCAAGCATGCCCTGTGACTTATTGGTTCTGTGCACGACAGATTCGGCTTGCTGCACTTTGACGGTTGAAAATAAAGTTCAGCATTTTTTCGCGTTTTCTCCGGCCTCAATGGACACAAACAGTGAACCAGTCACTGGAAAGATGTCTAATTACTAGCCCTTAAATGGGTCCGTTTCATAAAATTACAACCAATGCATTTATGGCATACATTAGCTTATAACTGACTATTATGAAAAACAAGTGCATTATACACAAGAAGGGCATAACGACTCAACAGTAAAAACATGTACAACGTGTATTAACTAAAAACAAATACTGCAAGTTAAACTTGCGCGATTCTCCTGGCATGCTGGCGGTATTTATACAGTCAGTTAGTAAGCACACTTTTCAGTGGACCGAACCAAAAACAACAATGATCTCATTTGACCCCTAGATGACCTTTGACCTCAAATGTCTGAAGTCATTTGAAGTCCCCCTACCCAAAGATTATTGTCACCAAGTTCGGTTGAAGTCTGACTTTTCATATGACAGCACTAAACAGTTAATCTAGCCAAAAAGGAACACAGATGTACACCCGAGTTTGTTTATGGTGTAAATCGAGGATTTTCTTTTGTTCCTCTTCCCTTTTCCTTTGTTTGTACTTTTCATATGACAGCACTAAACAGTTAAAGGGGCACTAGGTCCTGAAATCCTCCAAAATTTCATGTTTTGGATTGTTAACTTAGCCTATTTCAAAACATCTGGTTGAAAGGAAACCAACCTAATGTCTTACCGTTCCCGAGAAAGGAAACCAACCTAATGTCTTACCGCTTGTTTACATCGGACACGTTGTGTGTCTCGGGAACAGTGGTGACCAATCACCGATGCAAAAAAGTGGTTTCTTCAACGTCCGCAAAAGGCAAACACTTTACGAATGAAATCCCAACTAGCATCCAAACAGCTCGAATTTATGGGGTCGCAAAAGTGGACTCCCAAATTTGTTCTCGCACGCATAATACAGGAATAACACAAAAACGCCCAGTTTTGAAAGAATAGTTGTGTGGATGTTTTTATCCTACTTTTAAATATTATTTCCGATTAACATCATCTCGTTCAAAGCATGTTTTGTAGCCCAATTGGGCTGTTCCAGGACCCAGTGTCCCTTTAATCTAGCCAAAAAGATTTACACCATAAAAATCGCACACGGACAGAAGGAATACACTATCGCAAGATCCCCCTTTCGTGGCTAAAGCCAGGAGGAAACAAATGAGATTAAAAAAAGCAATTTAATTAAAAACTACTGACTATGGCTGACTGACCTGGACTTCTCCTACTCGGAGCGGCGCAGGCGGTCTCTTGTCCGTCTCCCATGGCTGGGGTGGCTTCAATTCTACTATGCTCAGGCTGCCATCATCGTTCAACTCAGGAACTTTGGAGAAGTAGGTGAAAAAAATACAGATTGATGCTCAATTATAGAAATAGTCTGGTTACCTAAAACACTTGTGTTAAAGGCACATAGGATAATTTGCATTTACCCAAAAAGTAGCATCGCGAAGTATTATCTGAGAGCTTCTTTGGTTTAATCTAAACACTAAACACCCCATGAAAATAATTCTGTCTGGCTTGCTGTCATTAAGAAGAAATCAAGACGCACAATGTAGGCGATTTCTAACGATCAGTCAATTGACTGATCTTTGGAAAGAAAGAGTTCTGTTGACGAAATCGTGTTTCGTGATCCAAAGGTTGTTTCACAGTTTTCTCCAAAAGTGTAATATCCACTGAGCTGAAATTGCGACAGGTTAAGTTTTGAAAATTCGTCTTTGGATTTTGAGTGATGTTGTTATTGGAAATGAAAAAAAAAAACATGAAAAGCAAATTTTCCTATTCATGTATAATATGCCTTCAAAGTGATATTTTTTCGAAGTTGGAGAAGAAGGAGAGATTTCTTACAAGATTTTCATTAAAATTATTATTAAAATTGAAATAAAGACGAGAATAAAAAATTACAACAGTTTGTTCTTTATCTTAAACAAAGTTTAAGTTTGAACCATCACATGAATACTTAAATAGTATGGAAACAGTTAGAAATGCTTGGGCAAAGAATAGTGCCACATGAATGACACAAATATTTATGTTTCAAAACAAACATACCTAGCTGTTCCTGGCTAAAACTGTCAGGTGGGTTCACGTATCGCATCGTCTTGGCGTCCAACTTCCATCCGTGCTTGGTGCAGCGTAAAACACTGTCAACAATGCCACAACACAATTAATCAAAATGACTCACACTCCAAAGATGAATTGAGAAAATAATAGAATTTTGCTTCTAGTCAGTTTCCCTTTGTGGTGTACTTGAAAATTTGTAATAAAAAGCTGTATCCTCTCTGAGTGATCCCCGTTTGCTACATGTATTTCCCAGGTTTGCAGCATTGCTAATGTTGCTAGCATTGTGACTTTTGGCCTGATCCCTAACTACATGGCATATGGTTTCTAGCTTGTAAGTAGCGCCCCTTGAACAAACACACTGACAAAATGGGGTACAGACAACATAGGGCTGGATAGCTCAGAGCACTGGAACGGCAATCTGGAGGTCGCAGGTTCAAACCCTGATCCAGTCATTGTCTTTTTTTTTTCAAATTAAAAACAAAAATTTGGACTTGGATTTTTTTACACAGGTAAGAAATTACTCATTCAAAAACTCAGGAAGATGAGATCTTTCAAATATTTTATATTAAAAACATATTTAACTATTTTCCCCTCTGATATTGGCAGTGCTTTAGGCTTGTGCTGGGTCTTTCCAGGTACTGTAGGCTGGTTCCCGCCCCACAATCAGCATTGATAATGTACAGACCGGGAGCCAGTCTGCTCGCAAAGCTAATCTGTTTGTGCCCCCCAAAAAACACCTTTTTTTCAGAGGGTTGCATACCAGAGGGTTGCATACCAGTACGTCGAAAAAAGGAACAAGGAGGTTTGTTTGTTTTTATTTCTTTTTTAAAAACATTCACAAAGATTGTAGTATTGAAACGCCACTTCTTTGGTTTTGTACAAACTCTATGGAGAATCGCGTGCATTTTCAAAGTATGTATAGTTTCTAACAAAATTTGAAATATTTCTCAATCCCAGATTCATGTCTTTCCAACATTTTTTTCAATGACCGACCCTCACTGTGAAAATCATACGATGAAAAAAGTGCCGTCAGGATGCAACTTTCTTTCCAAACATGGTTTACAAGTAGTAAATGTATACACATTTTCTTTTTTGAAGAGCACGGGGAACAGAACAACTTTAAGAGCCACAAATGTTGCTTTTTTTAAGTGCATTCACACACAAAAAAGCACATCCTATATTCCTAATGATATTAATGATGCTCCTGTATGTCTACTCTGCTGATTTAAAGGAGTATGAAACAACTATGGGGGGAAAATGTACGGCTACATATTCCTGTTTATTTTATACTTCCAGCATGTGGACACTGTACACGTCCAATGCACTGATAAAAACTTTTTTATAAATAATGAGATGTATATTCACGACACAACATAACCCACTGTTAATTTCCGTCTTCACCAGACCCATTATTTTTTTTAATTTTTACAACTTAGTGATATTTTTGGGGTCAAAAGTGTTGGAAGAGGACAACTGTGTTTGTGATCTACATGTACGGGACCGGTACATGTATATATTTAAACCTTTTAACAAATCTATAATTTATATGTATGTAGGTTACATGTCCCGGTACATGTGATTCCACAACAGGGAACAAACAATTCCTTATTTAGGAAACAATGTATTTATTTAGCAGAATAATTTCCTGACCAGGAAACGATGTTGTTTCCTGATCTGGAAACATTGAATCAATGTGACATTGCAGTCTTAATAAGACCTTCTTAAGGGGGAGGGGGAAGGCCTTTTTTTGCTAATTTTGTTGAAATTTTATACTAAAATTTAATTTTGCTTTTAAAGCCTCACCCCCCATTTTTCTTTTTTGAGGGTGGAGTGTTTGAAATTTCAGTATAAATCTTGTATTAAAACATAAACAATTCCGTGCATGTAAACTGTACATGTACAGCTGGCACAAACAGAAACTAAGCAATTTTTAGAACCATCCTTGTTTGGACATTTCTCGGTGAAATATATGTTTTGTCACGGAAACTTTCTGGTTCAATTTGAAACCTCACTTGGGAACACTGTGTAAGAAATAACAAGAGCGCAAGCGCTGAAGCTTGTTGTTTTTCCCATTTAAACATATTAGGGTAGGGGCTGTCAGAATAGGGAACCTGTAGGTAGGGAAACCGGAAGTAAATTTTTTTTGTTTGGCCTAATAATAATGCCTATTTATAAAGCGCACGTATCCATCGGTGGTGCTCAAGGCGCTACATCATTATCACCCTGCTCATTAGGCCAATGAAACATGCCAAAGACCATCTCAGCTCCCTGGGGAGTATACAGCTCGATGCTGCCTGTTAGGCGCAAGCAAGCTTATTCAATCTCAATAACCATCTCTGCCCTCACAGGTACCCATTAACTCCTGAGTGGAGAGAAGCAATGAGTGACAAAGTGCCTTTCCCAACGGCACACGCACCATAGCCAAGTTACATTAAAATCCATCAAATTACGTGGACAGAGAAAATATTCATGTTGCGTTTTCTGTCTCCACGACAACCTTCTTATGTCAAGAACACTTGCAACAATTCTGCTGTCCATATTTATTTTTTTACCTATCGGTACTTGCATTTGCTATTTTCAAAAAGAAACCACCATTGTTTTGCAATTAGCAAGCTCCCTTACGATACACTATCACGTTGATGAAAACACATGCAAATGCACCCCCCCCCCAAAAAAAAACCGAACCCAGGCAGTGCGTACACTCTTTTCCTCAAAAAAAATTTGGTTAAAGTGGTCACTAACTGCCTCAGATCACACCACAGAGCATGTAGAATTCAAAAAAATTTCAGGGCCCTACGCCATTACTTTTTGGACCCACTTTTTGGGGGACCACAATTTTTGTTGCCCCCCCCCCCTAAAAAAATATGCTCAGGATCGGCCCTTGGCAACGAGTCTATACCAACATAGTGTAACACGATCAGGTCGAATTTGACATCTTAAAAATGCCAAGTAAATATTGATTAAGAAAGAAGATTTCTGGAAGTTAATTCACAGAACTTTATCTCTCTTTATGGTGTAGGATATATTTTCAATTTTTCATGAAGATATTTCGAGATTGTACAACTCGTACTTGATGCGATCCAGCGCAGCGTGTTTCCCTAAATTTTCCTGCCGCGGCATGTGGTTCGTTGCCCGCCACACAGTGCAGTCACGTACGCTGATAGTATGCCGCACGATATACGGACAGTGTTGGCCAGTTTCCTGTACCGTTTGTGTCCACCGTTACTTAATCCTATGTCAAATTATTATCTACATTAGCAAAACTCACCAATTGTTCCCATCCTCAATATCCTTGATAAATGTTCCCCCTTGGTGTTTACACCTGTTCAGGCACGCCTTGTACATGTGGGCCGTGGCTGGCTCCTCCTCTGTGTTCTCTGCCGTGGGGTCCTTGAAGATGATGAGCCTCTCCTTCTCAGATCGGTTGACGAGGTTAACTCCATCTTTCAGTTGTTTTGTCTCCTCAGCCGTCAGGGAGAAGACCACCTCACTGTGCTGCTCCATGGCGGCCAGATCTTCCCTGGAATCAAAACAGGCATTTGTAAAAGTTAACAGGGATCCGTGAACTTACAAAATGTGCATTATGGAAAATTAAGTTGAGCATTCCTAGATCTCTAGTTTGCAAGGAATAAGACCAAACAAAATGTCCCCAAGTTCCCAATTTCAATTTAAAAACTATTTGTTAAGCCAAAAAAAAAAGGTTCTGGTTTCTGGTATCGAGCTTGCCCCAACAGTGGTGTGGCGACGGGTTTTCCCCCCCCCCCTACTTTTTTTTCTTCAAATGTCAGCTGATGTTGCAGATGATGCTCAATCCCCTTAAAACTCTCAGAAATATCCTTCAGACAAAAAAAGCTTGTGGTGACCTCAGTGAGGCCATAAGGCTTGCACCCACTTACGATCCCGACCGACACGGACATTCTTCGGGAACATTTGGAAATTCTAGACAAAAATTATCAGAGAAAACGGTAACGTCAGACCATACAGCGACATCACCATTGTGCATGAGAGCTGCCAGGCTGGTCATTAGTCTGTTCCCTTACATATTGCACTAATTAAAAAGCGTTTACAGGTTCCAGATACACGACCATCGCTCCCTCAGTCTGGCTTCCAGACGCACAATTACAAAATTACAACACTGTCTGCAAATGGTGCCTGACTAAATTTAGTGCAAAATATATGGGAGCCCAGAGAGGCCACATAAAGCTTAAACTTGATTGTAACTCCATCTAGAAACATGTTAAAATTGTGCAGCAGCAGCAGGATTCCAGTCAAGCCAGTGAGTTTGGCGGTTTTGAGACATGATCTTACATTGAAATTTTTTTTTTTAAATTTTGCCGACGCGCATGGCTACGGCGACACGCGCGCAGACTAGAAACTGGAGACTTTTTTTTTTTTTGGCCTTACAACTTAACTATAAATTGAGGTCTTTGGACAACCACAAACAACTTTGCGAGGTTTCAGGATCATGACATCATCAAACCAGAAGTTATAACAGAATTTGAAACATCATCCGTATCCAGTGGCTATGTTCGTGACACAACTAAAGATATCAGGTACAATATTGACCTTGGGCTTCCTAATGCAGTGATGTCATCAAACCAGAAGTAGAACGCCATGGTCCAGTGCTAACGGTGTTTGACTCTTGTACGAAGGTACGTGGGTTCGAACCGGCCAGGAACATGGTGTCTGTGCCCTTGTGCAAGACACTTAACTACAATTGCCTCTCTCCACCCAGGAATATATGGGTACCTGTGAGGGTCGAGGACCGACTGAGCACTGACATCGGCTGCCGAGTGGTCCCATGGCCTCATGAACGGGGTAATGATTGTAAAGCGCTTGGAGATTGTTGATAAGATGGAAAGCGCTATATAAGCACAATTATTATTATTAGGTCTTATCAGTACACACACTTGTACATTTCAGATTTTCAGACGTTCTTGTCACTTCATGATATTGTGCCCTCTCTGAATGAAATAGATGTTTGCAAATTTTTTACTGATGACGTCATCTAACGGGAATAATGTGTACGTGCAAATAAAACAAACTCAAATTTATCATACCTAAGGGACACTTTTCTTTTTTCAAATGAAAACAAATGGATCCACTAGTACAGGGTACATTTCTTGATTCTTTTTTTTCTTTCTGTTCTCCGACATAAAAATATTCACAATTTAGCTGGGAAATGTCCAATGAAAAAGTTCACTGCCCAATCACCCTGCGTTTGTAACTCAACAAGTAGAATGTTCAGTTTTTGTTAATTTGAGACGTGAGCGTCAGGAATAATTGTCAGGTCTAGGAAACCAGGCTAGGTACATGTCTATTGATAGTTTTAGACTACAGTCGTTTGAAAATTCAACCGGAATCTGTCTGCCGTACTGTATGCGGTAAATGCTGACTTCAAAGCCAGAATGCAACCAGTATGAGACTAGCTCACGCTGGAGCATGTGTTTAAAGAATTCGCTCGCGACTTTTGGCGGTTAAAGCAAATGCATCTAAAACTGTTCTTGGTAGACCAAAATACAACTCTAAAGGACACTGTATGTTCAGTTCTCTTGTCCAATTGTCTTTCATTTTAAAAGTGTCTTTGAACAGTGGAAACACCAACGGTTGCAGGAAATTTTAAAATGGTGGCCATCTTGAAAAAAATAAAAAAATAAAAAATAAAAAGCCCCGCTTCCTCTTATTTTTCAAAAACCCGGACGAGAAACTTTTTTTTTTTTACTGGGCCTTACACAAATTGAAGGTAACACCAATGCATGTATACCTGTATACCTGCAAATGATTAGGCCTATGCTCTGTTGAGTTAATTAATTAAGAACGGACAAAATGTGAGACCGGTTCACGGCTAAACAAACACTTCATAATTGCTAGGGGTGCACTGTATTTACTTGCACCACACACGGCAGTATCAGAAAACAAACATCATGAACATAAAAAACAAATCAAACATGTCAAACCAAACATGTCAACATGTCAAATGATTGTCAAATTCTGCTTAGCATGTTTCACCTGCTAATGACACACAATTTAATGATCTGCTAACAACAGTATCAACATTTAGTTAGGAAAAGAAACAGTTATGAAAAGAAGGATAAAGATCTTACCTACGCCGCCAAATTAGTAGAATTCCGAAGCGAATTTTTACGCAAGGGCCGATCGATCGACAGCTAGCCCCGCGCGCACTCCGGACAGCCTGTGCTGTGTGCAACACAACTTCGAATGTCAGTGCCCTTTGGTCAGTACAGGGTGACCGTAACGTCATGGCCAAATTCTGCTAAATGCGCTTCAGAAATCTGTCAGATTTATCAGAAATCTGCCAAATTCCCCAGAATTACTCGAAGTACACTATAAACACTTAAAATCACGTGCAGATGTTGTAAAATTGCCTTAATTAACGTTCGAATTACATTACAAACAATCTATAGTTACATTAAAGATGTTATGAAATTGCGTAAATTTCAGGGAAAAAAGTAGTTGTGTCATAACAGAGTCTGGGTTCCCAGCACCTAGACTAGGCAACCTGTCTTATTTTGCAAGGGTTTGTTTGAAAAAGAGTGAAGCTTTTTTTTAAACAACTGTACCATTCTTTTTTTAATTTGCTGGTTTTTTTTCTGTCAAATATTCATTTTTAAAGAATTCTGACAGAAATCTGCCAAAAATATCTATTCTGTCAAATTCTCAGTCAAACTCGGTTTTTTTTCTACAGAAAATCTGTCAAAGTTAGCCGAAAATCGGCTAAAACGGTCACCTAGATTGAAAATCTTGCGAAGAAACCTCAAGAAACCGCATCAGGTCAACTCGGACCCAAACCAACTCGGACCCATATGCCAACTCGGATCCACGCCGACTCGGACCCACGCCAACTCGGACCGTACCCACTACCAACTCGGACCCACTGACAATTCGGATCTATGCCAACTTCGACTCATTACCAACTCGGACCTTACAATGACTGAATAATTATTGTTTGGTACTTCATACTCTTATGATTTATCAAAAAATTAGAGCGGCCTAAATACCCTTAGCAAGTACTTCGAGCTTCAGAGGCAAAAAAGAAAACAAAAAAGAAACAACATGTGTCACTTAAAGATAAATCCATCATTCATGTTATTTGTAATTTGTGCATTTTGTTCGTTTGAAGCAACAAAAGTGTTCAAAATCTAATGAAGGATACTGAACAACTAACCTGATGAAGTTTCAGCTATTAAAGCTTCAGCTGTATATTCCGAGAAAAACAGCATTCTAGGATCTCAATTTCAAATCAAAAATTACTGAATCATGTTTTGAATTGTTTTGAATTGCAGCCATGCGCGACGTCGCGCACTGATCCGACGAATTATAGCAACCGCGCGCGCGTGTGCGTTGTGCCAATGCTTGCGCGCGCTTCGCCGAATAACTAAACGAACTACTACTTTAAATTTTCCTACGGTGTGTCTTAAGACGCACCGTTGGAAAGGCCTTCTTTCGTTGATTACTTCAAAATGACAGCTTCCCAGAAAGAATAATTTCACAGGGAGTTTAGTTCCCTTACTATCTTTCAACCAAGTTTGTTTTTCAACAATAATTACGCCAGTTACTTTTCGGATGGCTGCAAATGATGAACTGCAAATGATGGAATATGATTTACAAATTTTTCAATTTTTGGGGGGTAAAAATGTGTTAGTTTTTTTAATTCATTATTCATGTGAGATTTCTTTGTGTATTTAAAGCTTGGAAGTTTAAATTTTAATTAAATATGTATACTTTACATTTCATTTACTTTAATGTTATTTTATTTCATAATATGCCTAATTCTACTTTTGGTACATGACTTGTTTGGAAGTGTGTATATATTTCATTATGTGCTATATTACGGTATGTTTATTTATAGTTTGGATTAATCTCAAATTACATTGTTATTGGGAAAAGTCTGGTGTGAACAATGTTGCAATAAATAATGTTTAATGAAAAGTGAAAACAAGTGAAGCTACTTTAATCAATAGGGCTATATCATTGTCAATGATTTTTGCCACGCATTTGTTCCAAACATTTTTTTTTGTTAAGGTGTTGGGGTGTTTGTTTGTTTGTCTGGGTGTTGGGGTGTTTGAATGTTGGTCTTGTTGGTTTTTGATTGTTTGTATGTTTTTGTTGGGGTGTTGGGGTTGTTTGTTTGTTTGTTTGTTTGCTTGATTTCACTATTATCTATTTATTCATTTATTTATTCTTAAGTAGCCCATTTTATGCCTGTACTCATTTTATTATGTTTACTTATTTACTGTATACATAGCAATTTAAAACACACTGCAGGATTTTGTTTTATCCGTTCATAGTTTTATTCATTTAAGGACTTGTTTTATTGTTTTATTTCTTTAAAGTTTTACATAGTTTATTAACATTGTTTTTATTGTGTCCTATTTAATCAGTTGGAGAGCCCCTCGACAGAAACCATGTTTCTTTTGGGTGATCCAGAGGGAGCTGGTTAAATATTATAGTGTGTATGTTTTGTCTAAAATGTTCATGTGTATTTCTGAGTATTTAATGTTGTTGTTTGTTGTAACAAATGTATCCCAAAAAAATGAAATAAATGTAAATGAAATAAATGTAATCGAATGTGATTGAAAACGTATGTCCTCACGATGGGTCCGAGTTGGGCATGGTTGGGTCCGAGTTGATAGTGGGTCCGAGTTGGCATGGGTCCGAGTTTGGTTGTGGGTCCGAGATGGTAGTAGGTCCGAGTTGGTGGTGGGTCCGAGTTAGCATGGGTCCAAGTTGGTTTGGGTCCGAGTTGGATCTTACCCAGCGCATGCGGGTGCACACCGGTAAATCGATCCGCCAAGCTCATGAATAAAAGTTATACCCCTCAAAATATTCTATATTAGAGAGTTCTGAGCGCCGTAAAATTGGGGAATTGAAGAGATACGGTAATGAACCTCTGGCCCGGACTTGGGGCTTTCAATTCTGAGCATTTTGGATGCTATTGGGCTCGAAAGTGGCGCTATTTTGCCATGCTGTGGAGGGATCGTTTTTCAAGATGGCTACTTTTCCGCTTTTCTTTGCGTGAAAATATCTCGAAAAGTCAATGGTCAACCCACCAAAAATTGAAAAGAAAATGAAAGATGACACATTGATCATCATTTTTCTGTGCAGCTTGAATACCTGTGAGAGTTCTGAGTATTTTAAAAATAATTTTGAAGTATGGGCATTTAGCACTAGTGTCTATGGGAGTTTATTTGCAGGTATGCATCCATGCAGTGACAGACTGCTATATTTAAACTACAGAGGGCGCTAAGACGTAAAGACCGCAAGCTGGCCGGTGGCCGGTGCGCCGCGGCGCGGCGGCGCCGGGCGTGAACTTGACGAACTTTTTACTTCGTTCGGCACGCAGAAATAATTCTCTGGTCAAATATTCAAACTATTAGAAACCTAAATGCATTCCCAAAGCTCTAATTACTTTCTTTCCGAATGGAAATTACGTAGGTAGTCGAGTCCTGGTAAATCATGTCAGGTCACAGATCACGGTCGGGACCTTTTGATTCCGCTTTTCACAGTCTTTTAGGCCTACATTTCTTTACTTTACTTTAAGAATACAATAAAATTTATTTTTAAAAATACATGAAACATGTGCGCGTCTAATCCGAATAATATGTGCACCAAACAATTAAATTAAAAAACATTAATAATAAAATGTATCCCCAGTAAAAAGATCTTGTAACTAAAAATGTTTCGCCTGTCGACGAGTTCAGGCAGAGGCCATCTTTGTCGACAGCTAATTTTTGTATCCAGTTACTGGAGAGCGAAGAAGATTTATAGAAAAAAGCACTGCCGAGACCAAAAGAAGGTGATAAAAAAAAATGAATAAGCCATAATTCCCATTACGTTTGTGGATGTCATTACTGAGTGCGATTGGCGATTGCAAGTAGATGGATAACTGCGCAGATGGAGGGGTGACGTGTAATAATTATGTAGCAGACTACAATTCTTTTGAACTCATCCGATATGTATCAACCACGATTCAAATCGGAGGCCGAGCATTAATTTGTTAGGCTATGCACATATAATAAATGCAAATATGGATGGTGACGAACATATAGATTCTGCACCCGCTTTCCGCTTTGTTTTAAGCATGGAGGAATTCTTATTTCTCAACGTTTTAAGCAAGTTAATAGGCAACACGGCACAGGCAGGTTTGTGGCCTTTGAATGGCGCCCTCGAACAAAGACATTGACAAACTGGGGAATCGAACCGCCAACATAGGGCTGAGCACCGGTACGTTGCCGCGGAGGCCGCAGGTTAAACCCCGCTTCAGCCAATTTCTTAGATCGATTGTATAATTATTTCAATTTGTCCTCGAATAATATATTGCTTAGGCCCTTCGACCGATTTATAATTATTATGGAAACCTCTTGATGTATGAAGTGACCGCAGCTTCACCAACACCTGCTTTCTCAGCTAATTGCTGATGTTATCAATTAGCCTTCCTAGAGGTTGGTCCTCTCCCCGGCCGCTCGATACTCATCAGCACGCTCGTCACTCAAGAGCATCGACCCTGCATGTGCCGGTCAGACACTGGCCCAGCCAGGGAAACGTTCCCACAGCGTTCACAATCATCTCTTACATTATGGAAAAACGTTTCAGTTGCCAACGTTAGCAAACGTTAGGTTTGCATATTGCAACGCACCCAGGCTTCACATCTCGGAAGCGATGACAGACACAAACACGTGTCATGTTAACAGCCGATTCTATCATTTTTGACTATACTATACATTCCAAATGCATAAAGCATTCCGAGCCATTGCTAAGCGTCCCCAGTTTTCTTTGGACGCCAGCTTCTATATTAATATAGGGAGTTACTTGGGTCTTGTAAGGCGTTTCTCGGAAACTGCCTTGGTCAAGGCTTCCCCACAGTGGTGATTCTGCTGATATTAAGCCTGCCGCCTTTTCGTGATGTGATCTCGTTGTCTTGACTCAGTTGTCTTTCATCCCCAAAAGCTGGAGCCAACTACAATCCCGGCTAAAATGGTTGGGACACTTGTAAATAACCTTAGCCTCCAACGATCACCAACTTCCCCGGTCAATGTTGTTGTCTTCAGGGGATGGAGCACACACTGCGCAATGAGAGACAACATTGACCGGGGGCTGGGAGGTTGGGGGCCCAGCGAGATTTGGCCAGGATTGTAGGTAATACCTGATGCTCCTCTAAAACTCAGAAGTGGCTTGAACCTATTGCCGATTTCAATCGTCATGGTATGCAGTGGAGGCGCTACGGGGGCATGCCCCCCCGTTTGTCCCCCCTTCCCCAGTCCCCCCCCCCCAGTTTGACCCGAACACTTATTATGTTTATTTTCTTCGCTGTTGAGATTCATAAAACTTGGGGCTAATGAAAGCATTAAAACATTGGTACTTGGCAAAACACGCCACACATGCCTTTATACAGCCGTACGGTGTGCAGCCATCGTTTTGTTATACACCATTCTGCAGTTTGATACATTTTTCATTCATAAAAACGACTACACCTCTTAAGTTGCTGTAGTGGCTTATTTCCGGACCATTGACAATGGTATTTGTTATTGCAGATTATTAATTCGTTATCACGATCTGATACTCACATGCGGAGAACACGTGATCAGAATGCACTGAGAGCTGGATAGGGTTTAATCAAAATTTCGGGAACAAATCCCCAGATTGTCTTAAAGCATAGTATCATCGACCCTGATCACAGAATGGCCAGTCTTAAGTTTGCTAGATTAGATCAGACCGAGGCTCATTGGCGCCTCGCCATGGGGCCAAATTTTCATTTAATCAGACATTTGAGAAGATCAAAACAAGTATCATTTTGATAGCTTATATCTTGTAGATTATGTAAATACTTATGAGTGATTTTAGATCACACTAGTAATAATCTTAGGAGCGGCGCGAAAAGCGCAGAGGGGGCGGGGCCACAACCCCCTCCGTGTACATTTTTGCCCCTAGCGTCGCAATGCACTTTTTAAATCATGCCAACAGTTGTTCGGATGTCCTGCAGTTATTTCGACAACAAGTTTACGTAAACAGGGCATACCTTCGTCGCAGAATGTCCATTTACCAAAACAGGTAGAATGTTAACTTTTCCCATCACATTGGCCATGTTTAATGTACATGAGAGAGTGCGCATGAGATCAAAAGTGCCGACTTTTAATGACCATGACAACAAATCATTTTAACAGGTTGAATTGAAACTTCACACATGTACTACAGATATTTGGGTTTCCATTCAAATAATTTCAGATGTGGAAAGAGCATATCAGACCTCCGGTACTCTGGGATGGGTCAATTAACTTTGTATAAAAACTTATCACTATTTATCATTTCTATTCTAAAACGCAAGTTTTGTTCGTGAACATAGTCACGGTAGTGCAAAGGAAGGATATAGCAACTATTATTCTACACTCATGTTACAAATTCAGACCCAAAAGACAATGGGGTGACATCTAACATCCATTTCTCTTTTTTTTCTGTTGGTAGCCGCAACAATGATACGACTGCATAGAAGCCTGTGGATATGATTTTTTCAGTGGAATATTTTCAAATTTTTAGCAGTAATGCACTCTTGTACACCAGCTGTTGTGATGTTTGTGCGACGTGCCTCTTATTGTAATATATTCTGTTGCGCCTGCGTCGGCATTAAAACAGAGGGAAATAAAGATCAGATGCTCTGAAAAAAAAATCGTTTTTGGGGTCTGAATTTATGACATCCTTAAGAACAATATCAAATAAACTTATTTTCATTATTCAGACTTAGGACATGAAAAAGTTGGCATTTTGAAGTAATAGTGCCGGGGTATACAAAGTTCACCGACCTCTCAAAGTTCACCATGGGTCAGATATGAACTTTTTCGTCATTTCGGAGTCTGCCCCCTCCCCCCAAGATCTCGGACATTGAGTGACGAACAATTTTGAAACTCGGTACATGCATAGAGCAACTCATCATGAAGACAAGATAAGTTTGCGGTAGCACCATGTGAATAAATCTCTTTTGTGAGTATGTGTGGTTCTGAAAAGAACCGGAGGGACTCTTCAGAAACCACACATACTCACAAAAGAGATCTATTCACATGGGTGCTACCGCAAACTTATCTTGTCTTAGTATCTTTCCACCATCATATGCAAACCGTCAAATCTCAACTCATCATGAACATCCACAAGAAATTTCATGACTATAGGTCAAAGGGTTTTGGAATTATGGCTAATTAATTGTTCATATGTACGAATGGTAATTCTGCTCTGTACACACGCCAGATTTTTTTCGTTGCGCGGCAACCCGTGGTCCGATTTTTATATTTGTTGGTATCAAAAGATGCGCAAGGCTCGAGGCTAAAAAGTCATAACAGCTCGGGTCGCGAAAACAATGAAGATATTCAGTACTTTTTTCGATGCACGGGTAAAGTAAAGTTGCGATGTCAAGAAAATCGAAATGGCGCCCTCTAACGATACTGTGCAATAAAACAACAAAGTGGATTGGATTGCTCGCCTTGATTCAAGACTAGTCTCCGGACCCTATATCCCGCAATACATAATGCATTATACGTACGTAAAAAACGCGCGGACCGGAAACCAGACTATAATATGAAAACAGCACCTGCTGTCAGCGGCTCTGTGGAATTGCTGGTAAGAAATTCAACGAAAAAATGATGTATAATTAACTTGATTTGTCAAAATCTACAGACTAATTGTACCCTTAATGATAGATCCAATGTGTGATCGTACTCCTGTAAGAAACCAAGCGGGAAATCCGTCTTGATTTTCACATCTATGGTGTCATTTTTGTTTCCAATCACGACTCTCGACAACGGAAGAATGCCATTGCCATGGCATGCCTGCGTTATGGCTCTTGATTCAATTCATGCATGAGTAATTTTTGTGTATTTCTTCGATACAATAAAATGTTTCTCTTTTATTGTAGTAACAAAACAGACTCTAAAGTAGACTCCCTAACTGATCAAAGGTTTGCTTTGTGTAGGATGATTATTTTCTGATGGTAGCAGGGCTTGAATTGAACGACGGCCACGACGGCCAGTGCCGTCGTTGCCTTCTTACTGTACTGGCCGAGGTGCCCCACAAAAAATCCCTGTCTTCACCGCCAGTTTTGCCTTGCCCCATAATTACCTTGGCCGTCGTGCCCTTTTTGCAAAAACATGCATCAGCCTATTAAAACCACTACAATCCTTGATTCCAGTTGTTTTTCCACACATTGACAATGTATTTCGATGCCATGCCAGCCCAATCAGTTGTCTTAATATCTCGCTGAATCAATCACACGCGCGCAGTACGGCCGTGGCCGGCTGGCCAAACACGGTCGATTCCCCACTGTACGATGTACACACACGTACATGTACGTACGTACACTGACAACTGAATCTCCAGTTCCTGTATGTGCCAATACTTCAAGTAGCGACACCCCCGCCGCAAAAATATATGTCAGTATTCGTACACACACATACCAGCAGGAGTATGTACGGCAGATCTTACGTGCAGTCAACCGACTTTCTTTTTCCCAGTGCTTGCGGTACAGAACGCATTGATGTTCGTGTATGAGTCAAACGAGCTTGAGGCATAGTCAAAACACGCGTGCACATGGCGTTCCGAATTCAGATTGTCAAAAGCGGACATTGTAAATGGCGATCGTGTATTAATTATGGGCCTGAATCCCTAAGAGAACAAAATCAACTTTTAATCCACATTAAGAACATGCAGGTAGGTTACTTATAGATAGAGGGAAGGGTTTCGAATTTTGAGGGGAATTTTGAGGGAAAACGACAACGAAAAAACGCAACACGAAAATAGGTGGCGATCGCACGTCACCAACCATAAAACTGCTTACAAAAAACGTAATTTCTATCCCCAAAAAGTGTTCAAAATTACAAAACAGGTGCAATATAAGCTGAGAGAAGTCTGCTTTAGGTTGAAAAGGTAATTTTTTGAATGATAAAAACACCTTTGGCTCAAATTTGATCGAAACTAAAGGGGGGCCCTAAACTACATGATCGCTGATATCAATTCGCATTTTTTTTGCCGGCCTCTGTGCGCCTTCTGCAGATATTAGTTTGGCCTTGGTGCCCTCCCAACTGGCCTTGGTGCCCTCTATAATTTTGCTCCATTCAAGGCCAAAGTGGCCTTGCCCTAAAAATTCCCAAATTCAAGGCCTGTGGTAGTGAGGGGTCATTTAGGTATATATTTCTTGTTTGACCTTGCCTTGTCCAGTTGAAAGTTGAATAGAGTATGCATGGCTTTGTCCCGTGAACAATGCCACGCAGCACAACATTTCTCAAGTATTAATTTTTATAAGTAGGCCTAGTTGCATACAAAGCTTTCAGTAAATTCATGCGAGTGTAGGATCTTGCATTGCCAAGAAATTTGAGGGCAAAAAAACGACCTCGACCCGACAACAAATGTACTATGAGCTGAACTTTTGATTTTCTGAGGTCACGCACGGTACGCTGGTATTCCGGGTCATGCACGGGCAAAATGGTAGGAGCCGTTCGGGTCCTGACACCCATACAATCTCGTGTGTCGAGTGTTTCTTCGCAACGCTGGAGCGTGGCTAAGTATCAGTGACTGGTCTTGGTCTCGAGACCAGTCATCATCGTCTTGAAGACTTGATGCAAAAATGCAGTTGGTTCACTTTCATAAAAAAAACACCTCTGGGCGGGCACGGTGTGCCTATTGTTACGGAAATGTCTGTATAGAAACAGTTCAAAACTGGTTTCTATTGGGGCCCTGCATACAATAAAAGTGACTACAAACATGTTCCCTATCCAGCATTAGGGTCCTTAGCCCCACTAGTGTGGCCGCGGTATGCTGCGCTGAACCTCTGGCCACACACCGTGGTACCGCGCACTACTGAGGACGAAGTTTTCAAAAAAATTACGGTCAGTTTCTTACATATGGTTGTATTCTATGATGTCTCATCTATCACTTCTGAGATGCTTAGGTGTAATGATGTTCAATTTTCCGAGATATTCTTGAATCTTTCTGGAGCCCATATGCACTCGTGAAACGTCTGGTGATGGCAGCCATTTTGAATGTGACGAGAGATGACCTCAAGCTGTGATGTCGCGTTTATGCAAATTGCTTGTCGAGCGAGGGCGCGAGTTGCAAATGCGACGGCTGTTTCCTGTACCATGCATTTATCGTCTGGGGGCCACGTGCACTGATCTCTATTCAGGATCCACGGCACAGGAAACAGCCGTCGCATTTGCAACTCGCGCCCTCGTTCGACAAGGAATTTGCATAAACGCGACGTCACAGCTTGAGGTCATCTCTCGTCACATTCAAAATGGCTGCCATCACCAGACATGCCAGACGTTTCACGAGTGCATATGGGCTCCAGAAAGATTCAAGAATATCTCGGAAAATTGAACATCATTACTCCTAAGCATCCCAGAAGTGATAGATGGGACATCATAGAATACAACCATATGTAAGAAACGGACCGTAATTTTTATGAAAACGCCCTCAGTAGTGTGCGGTACCACGGTGTGTGGCCAGAGGTTCAGCGCAGCATACCGCGGCCACCTAGTGGGGCTATAGGGTCCTCAGCTCTCCCGTGTCACTGAGACCAACATCTCATTGATCAATAACTTCAACAAGTTCAATGAATTCCCCCAATATAAGAGATTAGTGTTGTTAACAATATTATATGATAAGGTACATGTAAATGCGCGTAACTTTAGGGTATTTAGTAGCCATTTTGGATCGTTACTGTGTCCTCATAATTATTCAGTCACTTACATTTGTACATGTATGCTTTAAACAATGTCATTGAAGTAAGGATGTGTAAGTAGAATCACCGAAATAAAAAAATCATAAAAAAATAAGATAAAAAATTAACCCAAATATGGGAACAAATATATAACACGGCAAGCATTTACGATTTATGCAAATTAAGCATCCTTCCCAAAAGAATTTCAGGTGTCACCCCTTCAAACTATCTTCTCCAGGGCTATAAGAATCTATCTGCCAAGTTTGGTGCTTTGGACCAGTCGGTCACGATCTTGTCAAAAGTTTGGGTCAAAGCCGCCTGACTATCATACTTCACCCGAAAGCGAAAGCGAAGAGAAATTCATGACGTCAACAATTGAAGTTTCATTGTGACTTCTCCATTACCTTAATGAGTTCGCTTCACAACGTCATTCACATGAAGTATGATCTGGCCTTTAGGCCTAAGGAGATTCTTCTCTGAAAAAAATGGGATGGGAAAGAGTGTAGTATATAAGGTGATTATGGTTAAATCATACACGCTGTGTATATAATTACATGTACACATTGCGGTACTTAATGTGTATAAAACATTTATAAGGTGGTACAGCATGTCAAATGGCGGCCAGCCATTTTTCCTTTGTCATCATAGCACTATAAAGGATCCTGACATTTCAGGTTTTGCTGCCTGTAGCTTGCCTCGAGGCCGAGTCGCCTGCTATGCGGGCGAGTCGCTCACTTTCTGGGTGAGTTGCCCACTTATTGGGCAAGATGACCACTTTACAGGCTAGACGTCTCCCTTGCAGGCGATCTCGATATTTCACAACTCGTGAACGTGTGCCCACGTACACTCTTTGCACCTTATAGTATAGCATTGATGCTGATTGCGATTAATAGTAGTAGAAAAATACTGGGCCACTGTTCTTAAACTAGTCATAGAAAATACTAAATGAATGATTAAATCACTGGAAGTTTAGCCCTAAAGTGCCCAACTTCGAGCGTTTTTTTTAATTGTTCAAAATTCTGTAAAAAAAAAAAGGAAATAAATTGTAATCACTAAATTTGTTGTTATTGCTCTTATCCTTGGTACATTGGAAAGTCAATAGTAGTCACGTACATATTGATACACCCTGAAACACTGTCCTGCACACAGAGGAATTCCGCACTTTTTGCAGAAAATACGAGTGTCAGTGCTGCGTCCTCTCGCAAGAACTCGAATGAAACAAATAAATACAGGTCGTACCTGAATGAAAATGATATTATTAGAAAGAGTGAGAGCGCCCCCTTGTGATAACATGCTTACTCTACCTCGTACATGTACGAGGTTTGGCGATTTTAAGTACGAACATTACCTCGTACATGTACGAGGTTGGCAATTTCGAACTAACAAATATACCTCGTACATGTACGACTTTGGCACTGAAAGAGTTACAAACTCTTCATGTATTTTGAATACAAATTTCGTAGATGAAAGTCAAAGTGTTTCTATGCTACTGAAGGCTTCCACATTCAAATGCTGACTAAAAAAAGCCACCTTTGCTTTGTTCATTACCTTTGCTTTGTTCATTTAATTTTTTTTTAGCATGCTTGGATGTGGTTAACTGTACCGGTAACAGTGTGGCTTGTGGCTACCCCATGACAGGGTTAAGCCTTTTCAAGAAGCTTTGAAACACTCAGAATAGCGTGAACTGTCAGTGTGCACGTGAGATTGTGCACACAATGACGTCGCCCGCCAAACCATAGCAGAGAGTACTAACATGTAGTGTGTACGTGGCTGGCTGGCGTGTGGAACCATGAACTGAGTCCTTGGGGCATTTGTAGGTTATCCCTGGCTCAAGGTTATGTCAGCGCACACCTGTCCTTTGTGAACAACGTGCACATTACCATGCACATACAATGCCAATTGTAACTGCGCAGGCTACCTTGAATACTATACAATGTTTGGTGTATTGATTTCATTGGGGGCAAAGACAACAAAATGGTACATGAACAATGTACATGTATTAAACTTTTATTGACTTTAGCACTTTCCAATATTGGGTTTTGCCCTTCACAGACATATTTCTTTTTTATTAACACTGTAGTCAGTATTGTCCGGAGTGATGCAAAAACTTACTAACACAAAACTTATTGCCAAACCAACAGTGGTGTAGTCTTTTAATTTCAAGGCAAGGGATCTTTTGTGAGAAAAATCCACTCTAAAAGACTTTGACTTAAAATAACAGTACAAAGTTTATGGAAAACTCCTTCTAAATGTAACGTGAGTTACCATGGAATTATAGAGACTGAAAGTAAAAGGTCACACGGCGAGCTTCTGGACCCCTCGCGCGGCCCGCCTATGGGCATTTTACACCGGGTTGCCCTTTCACCTGCTATAATTTTTTGACGGAATGATTTCTAACTGTAATCACCTCAAGAAAACATTCATGTTGGAATTAAGTTTCAGTTTTCACCCAATGACCGCCACAAAATTATTTCCTAAATTTTTGTCTTTGTACAAGTACACCGAGTTACTACACATGTACCGGTAGTTCCACTAGCTACCGTAGTCCACATATTTTAGATTTTCAGAAGTGAGAGGTTAATTTTTGGCACGATATTTCTCTTTCACGTCAGGCGATTTTTCAGTTTCCATAAATTGAGATGATGGGAACAATTTTGCAACTTAGGCCCTTTTCAAGGGCTATTTTGTTGAGGAATCAGTGTACCAAAAATAATAGCAAATTTAGAATTTTTGCATGTTCATTTTCATGTTCAAGGGTTCCATTGCCCGTTCAGCATTTTGGTATTCTGCATACATGCACATGTACTACTCAATCTGTGATTCACATGTCGAACATGTACTGATGATTTAAAGGGAAAATACAACATTTGCAAACATCGAAAAATAAAATGACCAAGTTTTTACGAAATACCTTACAGGATGTTGGTAACTGACAGTCTAAAGCATCCTGTAAAATTATGGCACCTTGTGTGAAGTCATTTTCAAGAAATTGTATTTTTGTTTACATTTCCAACGGTGGTCGGTGCACCGTTGGCCGACCACCGTAGGAAAAACCTAACTATTTTTCAGTACTGCTCCAAATTTACCATGTTTTCAGTCCAATTTTGTTTGCTAATTGGTTTTATGTTCATGAATGGGTGCAGGTCAGCTAGACTGGTTCCCCTTAGCGTACAATTTTCCGGCATCTGTAAATTGATCCATTTCATCCTCAGTGGAGTCAGGGAACCAGACTACTTGAACATTTTTGTTTTTCTTGGTTTTTCCAGCATTTTCGAAAACAAAACTTCAAACATGTCAGTGTAACAATAATTTGATCTATTATACTAACCCCTCAAATAGTTCATTTCTGAAAATTAAAGCATAAGCCAATGATGTACATTCCCTTAAATTCTTGGTTTACATGTAAACATGTATATTTTTATATGACACTCATTCCTTTATTGACAATACAAAAGTGTCAAACAACAATTTGTTCATATAAAGATGGATTTTGTTTTGTCAGGTGCAGGTAAATCAATAGTGGGTTTGCCCTCCACTGACATATTTTTATTAACACTGTACACTCAGGGTTGTCCCGAGTGATTGTGAGAAAAAAAATTACTCAGGTGGGACTCGAACCCACGACCTCCTGCTTACTAGCGCAGACATCTTAGCACATGACCACCGAGACTGCCGTGGTTGGCTGGCTTGCTGGTGACTCACATTACACAAAATAGACATGAAAAAAAAAATAAAATACATATATGTACCTTGTGTTTGAAAGTTCCCTCATACTGTGAACTATTGGAAAAATCTTTTCAGTGCCCTTACATTATCAGAGTTTAAGTCATATGCTACCATAAAAATAAAACAAATACAAAAAACCCCAATATTATGAAATCTCTAGAGGGATATATTAAGGTAACTCACATTACGGTAACTCACGTTACAGTTTGCCCATCTTTGGTACGAGATAAAGAAAATTATAATCTCACAAAAAACTCTTTTGGCATAAAATGTGAACCTTTCTGTCTGAAAACCAAAACCTCACAATAACAGTGCTTGTTAATTGGCCCCCCCCCACTTTTTGGACAAAAGAGTGCACTTAACCACACCCCATCTCACTGGTACATGTACATCACTCAAATGGTTGCAGGCCAGTAAATCGGTCCGAAATTGCCTACGCCGGCCAAATCACGATTTGCATGCCCTCAAAATCTTGAGTATTTGAGCATGCTGTGGGCCATGAACTTGAGGGTTTGTAAAAAATATGGGTGGAAGCCGTGCACAGGACTGTGAGCTTGTAGTTCCGTTCAATTTGGATGAAAGTGGGGCCCTTAAAGTGCTCTATTTTGCAATGGAGTGTAGGCATCGTTTTTCAACATGGCGATGGGCTTCAGGACTATTTTCAGGGGTGATCATCTTCGGTTGGAAATTTCTCCTAAAAGTCATCAGTTAACCCCCCCGAAAATTTGAAATGAAAATGAAAGATGATGAAATAAGCTTTAATTTGATGTGTGTCTCGAACACCTTGGAGAGTTGTGAGTATTTTTCCCGAATTTTTGAAGTGTGAGCATTTACCATTGGGGTCTATGGAAGTTTATTTACTGGTCTGCTACCAAATGAAAGATCTTGTTGTTCCCTCTTAATTTGATGCCACATTTTCAGGTTGTGATGCTTGTGGTTCTGAAGATTTTATATATTTTTTTTCACTTTTCAGCCATGTCCGCATTGTCATTGAATTGCCCTGTATGATTGAAATACATTTACATGAGCAATGTATACATGGTACATGTACACGTATATGAGACTTGTAGTGACTTTGGATTGTTTGAAAAATGAGTGTCAAATAACAGAAGATAACTGTGTTAAGTACTGTGATCTAAAAGTAAGTCACGGTTTATTTTGATTTCGAAGACCACAAAGTGGTACACTAGACTATGGAGGAAAAGGGAAGATATTTATGCACATGTACATGTACGTAAATACAATATTTAACACATGAGTACATGTACGCTGCACATTTCCTGCTACGCACATCCTGGTCGGTACAATAGGTTCCCATATTTTGTATAGACCAAGCTGTATTGAGCATTGGGGGTCAACTAGGGACTTTTCAAGTTCACACATGCAGTTGCACATGGTTACCCACAGGAATGTGGCTGTGTAATCATGGCTTGTGCCATCAAGTGACTGTTCTGTGTGGGAAATACCCTTTTGAAAATTTTGAAAATTAAAAATTGTTTGCAAGGGCTGGTATTAAGTAATGTTTTCAACATTTATTTTGGACAGAAAATCTGTAATTTGGTTCCATGATTCTTTTCTTTTAGATCACGAAATTGCTGCTAAATGTAGGCATGTTTCCTTGTGTAGGCCCTACATGTATTTGTGCATACCGATAGGACACGTACATTTTTGTGTTACATGCATTGAACTTTTTCCCCCAAAAATTCTGAAAGTATCCGTTACAATTGTTAATGGTGACTTAAGGAGACATAATGCCTTTGGTAGACACTAATGTCACAGCTCTTTTTTAGAGGCAAATTTTGCTCGTGGTCCAAAACATACGTTCTACAGCACTTTGTCACTATACCAAACACTACTATACTGAACATTCCGCTACACCGAACATCAATTCAATTTAAATCAATTCAATATAACATTTATTTATATCCAACCATTATAAACAAAATACAATTCATATAGCAGTACAATAAAGAAATTATATAAATTGTGTCTTGAAAAAAGAAGAAGTAAAATTGTAAATGACAAAGCAAATAATTCAAGCCATAATAAGCCTAAGCTTGTCAATGGCAGGTGCTAAAAGCATACTGTGACCACTATAAAGCAATAAATGAAACATTAGTAGTACAATTGAAAACACATAATACTCGGTCAATAACAATGCGGTTTAATAGGTAATTAATAATCAAGAGTTAACTATCAAAAGTAGGAACGCAAAAAGATAAAGATCAAATATAAGTGAATAAATAAAAAGTACAGGCTAAATTATATGAAAATTTATTATAATGAAAAAAATAGGGTGGATATAGGCATACTTCCAAAAGCAATGCTTGCATGGAAAGTCCCTTGAGACACAAAACAAACATCAGACACTGGGGAACTATGGACAAGACAAAGACAAAAACAGGACAAATAATACATGTACAAAGAAGTAAGTGACAATAGCATGGGGAGGAAACAGCATACTACATGTCATGAAGATAATGAGCAATTAACAAAGAGATATAAACAAGAGTAAAAACCAAGAAAAACATAGATGCTATGCCACATAACAGAAGATCAGATAGTGCCTAAAGTATGATTTAAACAGGCCCAAGGATGGTTTGTTTCTGATCGACTCGTTGATGGAGTTCTATAGACGAGGCCCGTGATACCTAAGAGTATTCATAGAAAAAGAAGTTTTTCTATGAATACTCTCCCGATTTCTGTGTACAAAACGTACCGAACACTGTTTTGGAAAATGTCAACAGAAGAGCGACAAATGGCTATTATTTCCCCAAGAAATAGAAGGGGAAAGCCACCTGTGTAAGCTCAAATACTGTAAAATACATGATTCAATAGTTGCACGTGTTCAAAGTCATCCTTCAGTAACAACTACGGCGTATAGGGTTAAGTTCTGCTTACGGAATGAAAAGATGAATGGACAAGATGAATGGTTTGGCGACTCCGCGCGTGGTTTGTAAATGCCACTGCACTATAACAATGGTCAAAAGAGGGCACCAGTTACAATTGCTAGTACAAACAATTTGGGTTGATCCTACGATGTTCGTTATAGCGACGTTCCACTGTATACCAAAATTCGTGGGGGTAGGATAGGGTAAAATTGGGGTTAGGGGTCAAGAAAGTTGGAAAAAAAAATGTGTGCACAAGTCTATGGGAATGTCTCCCTAGTGACCCATTATCAGTAATTATATCATTATTATTATTGTTATTAAATTGATGGTGATTTGCCAACAGAATTCTGTTAGAGCAGATTCATCATGGCGCCCATCTTGGCCACGAGGAGGTTGTCAGACCCCCACATTGTCCAGCAGTTATGGGAGGCAGTCACGGCCATCCGCAGCCAGAAACAGGTGGCCAACTTGGATCGCATCCTCAAGTTCATGAAGCGCGAGTACAGTGTCATTGCCAAGGAGACGCAGCAACAGGTAGGTATTGCACGGGGCTTCCTCCGTCATATTTGGCCAAGTTCGGGCAAGGACCATTAGTCGACTAGTGGTTGATTTGTGACGTACCTTACACCTGCGCACTGATAGCAACGTGCGAACGTCTCTAGTCAAACGCTGGTCAAAATGTCATCACAAAACTTCTGGATCCTGGCTCTCTGCTAGCGTTATGAATGCGCACGGCTATTGGTTACCAGCGACGCAACCAACCCCAGTAGGCTGGTTCCAAATAGTCGACTAGCGTAGTCAACCACCGTTGACTAGACAGAGTTCGGGCAAACGTTAGTTCACCATTGGTCAACTATAGTCCTTGCGCGAACTTGGCCTTTGAATCCTTGACTATGGAACATTGTATTCATTCTCTGAAGAATCCTTAACCCGAACCTTCCCAAATCCTCTTTGCAAAATGGAGGATTTTGCAGGATTTGAGGCTACATGGGAAAAGTGTATTGCTGATTTGGGAGGATGCACTATGGCAAGGGCTTGGGCTGGACGTTGTGTTGTTTCTGCTCAGCCGTGTATCAATTTAGGCCCAGATTATACTTGAAATCCTCCGCACTGCTCCAGGATGTCACAGGCTCTGCCTGAACGTATTGACAGTGATTGCTGGAGGATTTTGCAGGATTGAAGCAGTGGTCACCCCTCCAAAGACCACATTCAAGATATAACGGAGGATTTTGGCGGATTGAAGCTGTAGGCAATTTGTAAAATGGAGGCAGTTGGAGGATTTTGCAGGATTGAGGTTACATCCTAGCAAAAGTGCCTAGGGAGTTTTGGTTAAAGGTACATGTATGCTGGATATTTGCAGTTGTTGTAATTTCATCAAATTGATCGATTTAAGGGTTATTAATTTATAGCAGACATTGGTCCACAGAGCTGTTCAATGTTTTGTGTCCATTGGTGCTGGAAAAACATGAAAAAACAAAAATTATTGTTCATTTCCAACCAGAACCCATAGGTCACAGGGAGTGCACGAGTGCTGGCTCTGTCGTTGAAAAGTAATACATACACATACCTAGTGTACTCAAAAGTACGCATGAAGTCAACAGCTGGCTCGCGGCCATTTAACGGATGTAGTATTGGAGAAAACTGTTTGTTCTCAGCAATGGTTTGGTGCCAACCATCATTAGAAGTTGATAAAAGTGACAGAAATTCCCCTTTCCTTGAGAATGACAGCATGCCAGGCTCAATGATTTCACAGAATCTTTCATACTATTATTTACTTGCAATCAAGTGGGCTATTTCAAACTAATTTGGCAGTTTTGTTTTGGAGGGTTTGCAAGTGATCTTATGTCACTATTTATTTAAAATTCATTTTAATGCTTGGTCGGTTTTGGACGCTACAGGGAGTAAAAGGCAGAGTTGTTTCAGGCGGAAATGGGTTATATGGAATTGGAATTTTGCGACAGTGTGTGCTTGATGTCAAGCCGATATGGGCTCCATAGTACATAAGTATCTCCTCAGCAGAGACAAGAGTAGAGTTAGACTCTCGATGGCTTGTAGCAACTGCTTACTCAAAGGTGCTTAAACAAATATGCTTTTGCTTTATGCATGTTCATATTAAATGTATAGATACATTTAATATAGGATCTTTTGCAAACACTCAACACAAAACTGCCACAATGTAATGAAATAACCCACTTGAGTTTCAGTAAACAATAGTATGAAACATCCTGTGAAGCCTGGTATGCTGCCATTCTCAAGGAAAGGGGAATTTGGTATAGAAAAAAAATAGTTATGCTCCGATTACATGGCATTTGAATATAGGGTAGGTAGGTAGGGATTTTTTGTGTGTGTACCATCATATGGAGGCGTCTAGGTGTTGTCAAGGGTAAGAGGTAGAAATTGATGGTTTTGGGTGTTTTTTTCTCATTTGTCCAATAAAAAAATTAGGGTAGGGGCTGTCAGAATAGGGTAGATAGGGAAACCGGAAGCAGAACTATATTTTTTTTGGGCCTAACCATTGCGCAGAACAAACAGTTTTCTCAAATACATCCATTAATTAAACTCCGCGAGCCAGCTGTGGACTTCACGCACATGTTTCGGTACGCAAGATATATGTGTGTAGTACTTTCCCATGGCAGAGCCTGCACTCTGGCACTCCCTGTGACCTATGGGGTTTATGCACGACAGATTCCATGAGCTAGACTTTTGACGGTTGAAAATGAACAGCGGTGAGCTTCTTGTTTATTTTCAGCTCCTACGGACACAAAACATCGCAATGGAACGATGTCTGCTGTAAATTAACAGCCCTTAAATCTGTCCATTTCATGAAATTAGGGCAAATGCAAATAGTATCCATTACTATTCAAATTCTTCATGCGTAGTTGGTGCCATTGGCATGTGATCAAGAGAGCGCATGTGGTGGGTCTTAGAATGGAGTTCTTGTGAGGGATCACAATGCACCATCTGCGCTGTTTTGCACAGAGCCCATATTGGCTTGTTTTCAGCAGGTAGCAATCTGAGTCTATGTTTGGCTTGTCACATGTCAGATATTGCCTTTTTAGCTGCGGGTAGCAGCTCAGCAAATCATCATGTCTCTCCATTAGTCCATTTGTTAGTTAGTTAGTCAGTATACAAATATTGAGTGGATCAGCGTGGAATGGGAGGAATATTATTGCAAGGTAAAATCTGGCCTTTTCCATTTCACGAGACGAAGCCGAGTGAACTGGAACAGTCCAGATTTTACCGAGCGATAATATTCCTCCCATTTCACATTTTAAAGCCACTCAATATTTGTTTTATATAACTGACATATAGATCCTTGTCATTTTATATATTTGAACTTTTATTTCAATACAAACTTAGTGAAAAATGTATTTCTCTCTTCCAAACCACGTACCCCTTCACGAGAATGTTTGAACCCAACGCTGTATCGCTGGCACTTTGGAACAATACGCGCTACGCTGAATGCGCACACCAGCATGCATTTGCACACAAATACTGCGTCATGGAACAAAAATGAACGTAACTGTTCAATACATGTAGTATTTCCCATTCCCCATGGGCAGATAGTACTTTTTGAGCTTCAAGGTGAATGGCAGTAATAGCGAATGACACGTGATGCGAGTTCCACCAATCAAATGACAAGGATCTGTATGTCGGTTAAATAATAACAAACGTTTGTTGTCTATTGCTCATACATTTTTTTTGCCGATTACAACCAAATTTTGTCAAAATATCAGTAGCCCAGCCCCATCATGTCACATAACCAAACTGGGGTCAAAGATCATCAATGGGGCTAGTGTCAAAATAACGTCAAATTTCAAATAAGCTCACACATGACAAAAGTATTTTCTCTTTAATTCGGTTTCGGTAAGGCTCCTTGATTAAAGACAAAGAATCCACCCTGTTCACATCATTCGTACATGTTTTGATGATTGCAGTTAGCCTATGCAACTAAAGACGGGTTGATTGTCAAGGATAACTCAAGAGCCAAGAAGGGCATGAGAGCTGGCCAAGAGCAGGAGGCCTACTGGTGTGCCGTGGAACAGGAAGAAGAGGTAATTAATATTAACCCTACCGGTCAGTAACACCTCAAAACACTTCAGGTTTTGCGCGATAAACCAAAGTTAAACAAGACAATCGGCAGAGATGGAATGAAATGCCTTTGTCTCAGTTCATTGGAATAGCATGTCACTTGACTTACAAATATTGAACTGGATGACTTGATGACTTGTGCTTGATGTCAGATAGTCTTGGGGAAGAGGATGTTGTTTGATGGGATAACCCACCCCCATGAGAGGGCGTTGTCACGATGACCGTCATCAACCGCCAGAAACAACGGCTTGGGAATCTTGTAGCGGTTGTGTAATGCACGTGTACCTGTTTGGCCTGATATGTGCAGGCAGCGCGCATTCAAAACCTGTCATAGTTGTTCCAAACCAGACTCTTAAATTTCTTCCAGTAGCATACCATATGCAGCAAGACTTTTGTGCAATCTTCACTGGGCAGCTTTTTTTGTGATATTTAGTACTGGGGGACTGAAAATAGACCGTAATTGCCTGCAGAAGTAGCGCACGCGCACTAGTGTCCCCAATTTTTTGAGGGCAGATTTTTTCAAGATTTCCTAGCTAGACATTGTTGCTGGCGATTCATGGGTGATAACAGTTCGTAGTGATAATTGACCTTTCGCGGCAGTGGGTTATCACGTATCAAACCATAACAATGTCTCCCCCTAGACTATCTGTCATCAAATACAAGTCATCAAGTCATCCAGTGTGAGTCAAGGGACAAGCTATTCATATAAACTGAGACATAGGCATTTCATTGTCATTATGTCATGCCCTGATACTTTTGATCTGTATTGCGATTCGTCTGATTATCCATGCCACTCCTTGGTCACTCTGTGACATAAAGTTGGGCTCGTCTGATTTTTGAAGCTTTACCCCTTGTTAACTACATCTGACATTACTTTCACTGATTCATCAGGTTAGTACTTTTTACTCCCTGCCTCAGTGTTAAGTTTTTACTTTCACAAATTGTGTCAAAATATTATGAGGGGTCATCAAAGTTTGGTTATCTGTGTGGCATCAGATGTAAAAATGTTATCTGGTCCATACTGGAAATTCAAGCTTTTCTCCAAAGTTCTAAGGACACACACACCCACACTTATTTGGAGTTATGACTTACAGAATGCATTAACAATGTACACCCTCTACTTTATTCTTACTAAATTGGAATTGGTCTGTGGTAATGTGTGTGACATATTGATTGATCACGTGTGTGACATTTGTAATTAAAAATATGCTAATTTATGCACGGAAATACCAACTTATGAAACATCTTAAAAAATATGCATCTTTACTTACTGGCAACACTTTAGTGAACATAAATCATTTGTCATAAATCATTTGTATTTCATCAAATTTAAAACCTTTTTCCCAAAAAAGTTTAATTTAGCATCAATTTTTGAAGAATCGCCCATCTGCTGATTGTCTTGTTTACAACTCTAAAATATTGCCTACTCCCAACAGCTGCTAAATGCCTCCCATAGCAACCAAAGTACGTTAAAACCTGGCAACTAGAGATTGCCGGGCTAAGCAGATGTCCACATTTGTTGCTATTAATTGATAAATTCATTCATAAAGTACTTAGTTGATTAATCAAGGGAAACTGCTTATGTAACATGCACATTGGGAATTTCTTTCCCTGAGAACCATAACATATGACAGAGTTCATTCATGTCAAAATAAACATCCCTAACCCTCCAGCAGCGGATTTCAAAGAACTGAGAAAACTGAGATTTACACAACTGAGAAAACAGGCTTTGAAATAGCTGGCTCTGTTGTAGAAGAACAGAACGATGCACCCAAAATGGTTGTTTTTTTCCCGACTTTGTTAATCAAAATCAACATTTCTGTGAATGAAACTGGAAACTGTAGGTAATAAAGATGTCATTCATGACAAAAAAATGAAAATCACATTTTGACGAAATTTTCACCCTCTCAAAGTTGAGCAGGCCATTACATGATAATGCACAATGCGACATAATACCCTTTTTTGTGGAGCTGGTCACAAATGGGATAATGTATAAACAACGATACCAGTATATACCAGAAATTACGTTTGGTTGAAAGCATTCACCTAAATGTAACTGACTGACGTGTGATTACTTATCCAGATGTTACTGTTTACTTTCACAGATAGGAAAAGGAAGTTATCATTAGATGAATATATACAAATGTGTACCCAGAACCTTTCTATAAAAAATAAGATAAGCCCTATAAGAATTTCAGTTTCTACTCTGCGTAGCATAAAATGAATTGGTGGTAAAATTTGACCTAGTAGATTTTGATATTGTTTTAAAGAACAGTTTACATCTTTCATTATAAATTCTTTTGTTGGGGTAAATTTCAATTTCAAGATCATGTGTTTCACCACCAAGAATTGCAATTGTTTTCTTGGCCTTCGCCCTGTCAAATTGTGACACAAAATACAATTGGAGTGAAAGCTTCTGCACATGTACGCTATTGGATGTAGCGTTCCACAGGGTGACAGGGTATTCCTTATTACCTTTTGCATTTTGTTGCACTTTGGTGCATTCAGCAGGATTCACGTTTCAGCTACAGTATGCTTGACTTTGTTGAAAAATTAAAGGGGGCATGCAGTGAATTTTTCTTAACACATTTTGTGCAATTTTTTACTCCTCTTAAATGTATGAAAACTATTTGCCATCCCTTTTTGGTTAATTTTAATGAAAAGCGCACTTCTTTAAAAGTTTAAAATTGTCCATGCTTTTTCTGTTGCTGTGATGTCATTTCAGGAAGACAACTGTTCAATTTAGGGGTTTGCTGTTCAAATTGTTAACCCAAAATGTGTTTACGGAACACATTTTGTGAGAAAGGGTTGCTCACTGGCTTACTGCCATGTACTGACACAACCACGAATCGCTTAAGAAGAGACAATTTATGACAGCAAAATATCCAATATTCTGGCAACCTTTTGTGCTGAAATAGCTGTAACATTGGGATTTCGGCCTGGAATGACGTCACAGTTTTGCTCATGAATATGGACATTTGCATTAGCATAAAAAACAAAAAGGCACCAAAATACTCTTGAAAATGGCAAAACGGAAAATAAAATACTGTTAAATGGGACAGAAAGGTGTATTTCAACAGATAGAATTAAAATAATAACATTGCATGGGCCCTATAAGCAAATACCTCAGCAGCTGTTACAAATCAATAAATGAATGTTACACCTGTTGTATTTTGTTTGTTCTCTTAACTACAGAGCAAGGAGTCACATGACTGGTACTGCTGCAAGTGTCACGGCCCAGGGGAGGTCCTGTGCTGTGGGTCTTGTTACCGTGTGTATCACCCAGAGTGTGTGACAGAGGGGGCAGATGTGAGTAAGCTTGGGTCGTCTTGGACGTGCCCTGCCTGCAAGGTCAGTTGATTGTAGTGGTGCTGCATTCTCTAGACAAGCCCCGTAAACGGGGACTAGATCTATACTTCAGGGAGAGTCAAAACAGCAAAACCCAAGTGTCAGGACCATTGTTTTAGTGAAGTTCTGCACGTAGCACTTGCAAAATCTACAATTTTAAGTACTGTTCCAAGTGAAATACACAGTGATCTAAAAATGGATCAAATAGACAGTCGGTAATTGATTCCACTTCCCCTGTCATGCCTTTTACACAGGCTAGTCACCAACAGTCAGACCATATTTCAATAGGCACAGTGTCTTGTCATATTCTTTCAACATCAAGAGAAAGTAACTGGTAGGCACAGCTGGCTCATCAATCTGCTACAGTCAAAGCATAGCTTTATCAAATTACATGAACAGTCACAGCCAGTCAATCCTGCTTGATACAGGCAGGGAGCACTCAACTGTTTAAAACAGTGGTTTGATTGATTTTGACTGCCGGGATGGCTTTGTTGAATTTGCCAGCCAGAGAGGGAGGGTTTTAGTGACCATATACACGTAGAAAGCTCTGCGAGCCCAACATAACAAAACAATTTTCTTCTAACAATTTGGGAGGCTAATCATCCTTACTCCCAGCTGGTATGCTGAATTGCGAAGGACGCGGCTACAACGTGGTCGGGTCGCTGGCACGTAAAGGCGCCTATGGCTGCCGGCCACATCGACCCATATATGACCACGGAGCACAGCCTGAGATTGAAAGTGTTTGATTTTTCCGGAGGGAGGAAAACCGGAGGGACCGGAGAAAAACCCTCCTGGCACAGGAGAGAACCAACGCACAACTCTACCCATATGTGATCCGCGGCCAGGATTCGAACCATGATCAGCTTGGTGAGAGGCGAGTGCTTTACGCACAAGCCACCCATGCCATCCATAATTGATACATATCAGATTACTTGAAGTAATTACGTTGTTATTTTCCCCCTTTCATTTGTAGTCAATCAAATCACCCCATCAGAAACTCAACAAGGCAGTATTGTACAAGCTTCTCATTCACGTTCTGAATAGGATGAAAGACAAGGTATCGGTAATTACTACATGCTTTTCTACATATTTTAAAGATATACTGTAAGTTTCGTCCCGAAAATAGATTTTTTGGGGGGGGTTTACTATTTGTCTAGGAATACAAATGATTGGGGTGTGCATTTACAGGTAGTACGGGACTCGGTACCCTATTGAAAAAAAAATATGGGTACATAGGTACCGGTACCCGGGTACCAGGCCTGAGATGCTTTAGACTTTGTCTGAAATCAAACTTTTTGAATCTTTCAGACCTTTCATCCAATTTTCAGTCCTTTTAAAAAAAAGACAATCTCATCCCTGTTGGGTACCACTTAACCCCATGCGTACGGGAAGCGGTCATGGCCGCGGCCGCTAATCCTCATTGGAATGCAGTTGCCAGCTGTGGTATGCCGTGGCACATGGCTAGTGGGTAGTTCCACAGCTGCTGCTTTTGTGCAGTCCCGCTACCACACAAAGGCTATGCAGTCATGCGGGCCACTTGCTCTATGTGTGGAGGAATGTCCCCATTACACCCCGTCCTTAAGGGGTTAAAGAAACTCAACCACACCATTCAACTCAAATTGGGGAAAAAGAAGAAAACCCCAAAACTCCCCCCCCCCCCCCCCCCCCCAATTATTATGAAATACCTTTACTGGGCTGAAAGTGAATGACAGTTTAAATCATCCTGTAAAATCATGTTACCTGGTGTGCTGTCATTTTCAAGGAAAGTAGAATTTTTGTATAAATTTCACTTTTGATGGGGGGAAAAAATGACTGTTTTTCTCAAATTGTGCTCCCAACTTACCAAATTTAGTTTGGTTATCCACATTTTGTTTGCAATTGGTTACACGTCCATGGATAGGTACAAGCGAGCTAGTCTGGTTCCCTGACTTGACAACTCCCTGGGTCAGGGAAGGGTCAGGGAACCTGTTCTTGTAGAGCAGCATTTTTTTCTTGGTTTTTCCAGCATCTATGAACACAAAACTTTAAACAGGTCAGTGTAACAATATTTACTGTAAATTATCCATCCATTCCTGAAAATTATAGCAAAAGCAAATGTTGTATACATGTATATTACATTGAAACAAAATGAGGACCTTGGGTCCTTTTGTTGTTGTTGTTTTGTTTACATTGGTAACCTTTATACCATTTAGTGTGTAATATTTAATCCATCAATAGGCACGAGATCTGCATCGGAAGTTGAACATGGGCAGCCTTCCCAACTACTACAACCTTGTATACAAGCACGTCGATCTTGCCACGATCATGCAGGTACAGTCAAACAGTATAGATGTAAAGTGTTTTGTGCTTTTTACTTCTCTCGTGCAAGAACTAGTAAAAACAAAACCTTTCACGCAAACTTCTGAGGTTGTGACCAATAAAGTCTTGATGTTTATTTGTGCTGTCATCGTTACCACTCGACCACTGAGCTTGTGGGGTCAGCTGGCCGATAAGCCATTTGCGAGTGACCTTATACCCTTTGGGATTTAAATTTGAAAAACATCTGGTACACTGACTTGCTCAGAATGCTTGGCACATTTTAACTTTCAATTCTCCCGACCAAAGACACTGTTACTAATCACTGATTCGGGGCAAGCTCTTGCATAGTTACTCAAGAGACGCTCAGCACCAATACATTGTTCACAATGGGTGAGAATGGCACAAAGACACCAGACCATGTCGGAGCTGGGGGTTGCTAGCATAAGGCTTGCCCCAAATCATGTGTACCCGTCTCTTTGGTCGGGAGAATGCAAAGTTAAAATATGCAAAGCATTGGATTAATTCAGCGTTCCTGATTTTGTTCAAATTTAACTCACAAATATCTTATTTAAATCAGATGTTGGCTTTAGAAGCAGGTACTAAAATCAGTGAAGTTTCTTGAATTTGTTTTATTCGGGTGATGTTAACTTATGTTTTGCCAATTGTTGATGAAATATTATGAGCAGTGCACTTTCAATGCTTTTTCAGTGCTTTTTTGAAATGGCGTCATAGCGCAATCAAACATATCATCGCGTCAGTGCAACAAGGTCATAGCTCAATTCTGCAACAAAGTCGTATCTGGCGCGAATAGGCTTCGTGCAACAAGAATGTATCTCGACGTCCATTGAGTTTTGGCATCGAAAGCTTGCGTTTCCCGTACATGACATCACATGCAATTGTAGAAGATCTGCCCTTGTTGCACTGCAATGATGATATTGGTATTATTTTGATATTTACTTGAAAAATGTCCTCGCTCCTTTGAATTTTGAGCAGAAAGTCGACGACAAGAAGTACCGAAGCATCGAGGACTTCCAGGCAGATGCTGAGATGATGGTGCATACATCGTTCATCTATCACGGCCGGACACACGAACGCACAGATCTCTGCCAGTTCACTCTCAACGACTGCAACTATGACGTAAGTGGACACCATGGGTGTATTCGAAACCTCTTCTTGTGTTGAATGAACACGTGAAAGTTTCGAATGACGAGAACCAACACGTGAATGGTTTTCACAAACATGATTTTCACACCCCACTTTGTGGGGAGTAGATGAAGAACGTCAAGAACAAAGATGGCAGACCAAGGCCCATACCGAAACTTGCGTTAAGTTTTGTGCATAAAATTGAGAAAAAAAAAGTAAAGGGGGCGAACCTGTGTTCACAGGAACGGAGTGCCCATCTCTCTTTTGAGGCGATTGGGCCAGACTTGAGTCCATGAAATGCTGCTGTAGGGGGATCGCCACACCTCCTCCACAGTGAGTCTGTTACCTACCCAGCATTGAATAATGCCTGTACCCATTTAACACCTGGGTTGAGAGGAGTAATTGAGGTAAAGCGCCTTACTCAAGGGCACAACACGCATGGCCACGGCGGGGCTCGAACCCACAATCTCACGATCATGAATCCTATGCTCTACCGCTAGACCACAGGTGCCCCGAAAGCACACATTCAATGCAGGAGCAGTATATGCTACTAAATGACAAAGAAATAAATTGTACAAGATCATACAGTGGGCTTGTCTTTGCCAATTTTATATCTGTTCCGGGATTTAAATTAGTTTTCCTTTCTTTCTTTCTGCGTTTTAATATGGGGGCTGCCATCTTGAATTTTCACCCAACCATACTCCACACGCACTTGAGCGGGTCCGTAATCCCAACCCGAGAACACTTTTCGTTGATCACTCGAGAACGGGGTTTGGAATACGCCACTTCTGTCTGTCCATTCACCTAAGAATTATCAAGGGCTCATAAAAGGCATATAGGGTCATTTGCAAACACTCAAAATGAACTGCCAAAATGTTATGAAATGGCCAACTTGCTTGAAAGTAAAATAATAGTATGAAACATCCTGTGAAATCATTGAGCCTGGTATGATGTCATTCTCAAGAATGGTTTGGAACTAACCGTCACTGAGAACAGACAGTTTTCTCAAATATTACATCCGTTAACCAGTTCACGTCGGATGACGTGTATGCACGCAAAGGTTTTACGGTATTCGGAACGGATGATAGATAAACACACAACGAGAGAGGCCGAAAATATCTGTCAGCGACCCGCTCGCAGCGAGCGAGACCGGAAATATCAGGGTGTGCTACCCGTAGATGACGGCCTGAACCCGTCTGGCATCGAGGTTCGTGAAAACAATCCCGCACCTGGGTCCGGTCAATTTTAAAAATAATCCCGGCGCGAACTGGTTTAACGGCTGGAAGCCAGCTTATATAAATGTATTACTTTCCCATGGCAGAGCCTGCACTCGGGCACTCCCTGTGACCTATGGGTTCTATGCACAGCAGATTCAGCGAGCTTCACTTTGACGGTTGAAAATATAGAGCATATTTGGGTGATTTTTCAGCACCAATGGACACAAAACATTGAACAGCTCAGTGGAAGGATGTCTGCTATAAATGAAATAACCCTAAATCGGTCCATTTCATGAAATGACAATTGCAAATGATCCTATATGCCTTTATATCAGCACAGTTGCCTTTCTCTAAAACATTTGTCCAAATCTATAAGTGTTATTGGAAGAAGGGTTTAATTTGTTTTTTTTTTCTTCAAAATATTCATTTTATAGTTGGCAGAAATTCAGCTGTGTAAGGATTGCTACTTGATGTCCAACAGTCGCACTGAGAAGGGATGGTTCTGCAAACCCTGTGTAAGTAAATCCTGATAGATTTGTGGACATTCGCTTGTTGTTTAAAACCAGTCGATGCTTTATCAAAACCACCCACATGACGGGCTCTCGACCAATAGGATGTCTTAGGTACATGTATTTATGAATACTAAATTAATCAAAAATGCATGGCCCAACCATAAGCCTGTATGTAACCTGCTGCAAATACATGGATATATTAATTGCACAGCTGAGATATTTTTGCCGGTAATGGACATGACTTTGATTGCTCCTTTCAGGACCCTGCTCATGAGGTTGTGTGGGCTCAGATGAAGGGCTTTGGCTACTGGCCAGCCAAGGTCTTGCAGAGAGTAGACGGCAACGTGGACGTCAGATTCTTTGGCAGTAGACACCAAAGGTAAGTTCTGCTTTTTTTCCCTTTCTTTATTGAAAAACACTAAGATACTCTAAAAACGTATCACGTGTCTAAGGCTTTTCGAGTCTCATCTGCTTATAATAGTGTGGTGTTTATATAGCGCTTTATGCCAAAGATCTCAAAGCGCTTCACAATTGTTACCCCTGTTCATCAGGCCATGAGACCATTTTTGCTGCAGCAGCTCAAGATCAGCGCAATCTGTTCTCTACCCTCACAGGTACCCATTTATACTCCTGGGTGGAGAGAGGCAATTGTAGTAAAGTGTCTTGCCCAAGAACACAAGCACCATGTTCCCCGTCAGGGTTCGAACCCATGTACCATGGCACACGAGTCGCACACCGTAACCAGGGTGCTCCAAATGTGACCAACACAGTCATATTCTGTCACACAAATCACAAGAGGAAACTTACAATCTTTACCTGTTTACTAACTTTTCGTCAAAAAATGACAAAGAAAACCAACACATGGCCAGAGAGCTTTGTTGTTTCACTTTTTTTGGGGGGGGGGGGGTTCAAATGGTTCCTTTTTGGCTTCAGTCTAAATGATTCGTCCAATCATTTTTTTTATAAAGCGTAAAAGATTCTGTTGTCTTATACCTATTCTAGAACTTGCCCAACTCAAGTTTGACGGAGTATGCTGAAAATTTTACCTCAAATAAAAAAAGACAACATATTTGCATTGTGTGATGTCCATTTCTTTGTACTCTGATTGGATATTAGAGCTTGGATTCCTGAGGAGAAGACCAGAGACATCAGCACCCATCACAGCAAACTCAGCGTCAAGGCCACCCAGGGCTGGCGCAAGGCACGTAAGGAGCTACAGACGTACCTCGGACACAACTCAAGGTACGGTTTGTAGTTTCCTCTGTCAGAGTTGAACATTAACCCTAAACGCCCTGAATCCTTCAAAATCCTCTTTGCCAAAGTGGAGGAATTTGGAGGATTGAGGTTACATTGCAAAAGTCTGTTACTGATTTCAAAGGATGCACTTTGTCAAGGTCTTGGGCCAGACCTTGTGTTGTTTTTGCTTAGCCATGCATAAATATAGGCCTGGATTGTGCTTGAAATCCCCCGTACTGCTCCAGGATGTCACTGGCCAAGCCTCAACGTATTGACAGTCACTGCCGCAGGATTTTGCAGGATTCAAGCAGTGGTCCCCCCTCCATGGACCATATTCAAGAAATAATGGAGGAATTTGCAGGATTGAGGCTATATGCTATTTTTCCACAAGGCCAATTGGAGGATTTTGCAGGATTGAGGATTCATCCTGGCAAAAAGGCCTAGGGAGTTAGGCTTAAAGAGGCTCAACTGGAAGTCATGGATATTTCTCCACTTTTTTAAAACAAAGTTCAGCTTGTAAGAGTAATGCATAGAGAAGGAAACTAATTCAGGCTATCAAACATTTTGAGACTGTCGACCATATTTTTTTTCAGAGCCTAACAAAGGGTCAAATTTTGATTCTAAGTCAGTGAACGAAATTTGTGGATTGATTTTGTCTTTGAACTTTCACTGTTTCAGGTTTTTTCCCCAGTCGTTGGCCGTGTTGCAGTCTTTGGCTTCACATCTAACTTCCGAATAATTTGGAAGCCTTTATATGGAAATACTCATAACCAAATGGAAAAAGTCACAATTTAGGCTTCGCATTATATTAGTTAATTTTCCTGAAGCAGCACATGTGCTTACATGTATGTTGAGCTGGAGTCCCATCAGTCAGGGCCCTGAAACTCTCTTGAAGTGGAAAAAGGGCGACAAAACCGAGGTTTGGACCCTCCCCCAGATTCATCTGATTTGTGACATGGACCAATTTTTTTTTGAAATCGCAGAAAATTTGCATTCAGTCCACTGTATCAATGTGTTATTTAAATTTAAGCTTCACAACATACTATGCAAATTCAAATTAATCTGGCGTCCTCAACATCAGGTTTCGGGTACTACCTGATTTGTATCTTGCCGAAAAACCAAAGTAACACGTCGTGTATTATTCTGTCTTCGTAGTGATGGAATAAATTTGCTGTGTGTTAAAACTCAGAAGAGCCTCATGTGATCCCAAATTTGTAAGAGTGCCACACATACATATTTTTGTTGGCTTGCTGCACTGTGACTTGGTTTGATATAATAAGACAAAAGGATTTAGACGTCATTAAATTTCCATGTGCAAATCTTGCCATTCTGTGCAGATCTGACAGTGAGGAATCAGAGGACAGTAAGCCACGACGCAAGCGAAGTCACGACTCCTCCAGCAAGACAGACGCGGAGGATGAAGACGACATGGTGTCCAGTACCTACAGCGACGGTGGCCAGGTGAATAAGATCGAGATTGAGTGCAATCTATACTAAACCATAACTTGACATGAACTCACTTAAGTCTGGTTGTGATATATAAAACGAGACTGAGTAGTTCCTGATGATGTCTTGAATTATATTTGCTGATTGCCATTAGTGTGCAGGCATAAGTTATATCACAAATCTACCACTCGTCCAGTTATCCTCCATTGAACTTCCTCTGAGCTGAACCCCAGTCCCTTAACCATTATCTCAAATGTAGAATGCCACGGTCCAGTGGTTACGGTGTTTGACTCATGTACGATGGTGCGTGGGTTTGAACCCTGCTAGGATTACGGTGTTTGTATCCATGGGTCAGACACTTAACTACAATTGCCTCTCTCCACCCAGGAGTATGAATGGGTACCTGTGAGGGTAGAGGACTGAATGTCAGCTGATATCGGCTGCCGCGTGGTCTCATGACCTGATGAACGGGGGAATAGTTGTAAAGCGCTTTAAAATTGTTAATACAATGGAAAGCACTATATAAGCATTACAATTTATTTTTATTGTTTTTATTTTTAATGATGCGGTCTGTTGTCCATTGGGTATTCCATGAGTAGTTACGCTGTAGTGACGCTGATGGTTTGCCTTGCTTAATGCTTTATTTTATTTTCTTGGCAGGGTGAAACAAAGCAGTCAAGATTGCAGGTAAGGAAAGTTTTAGTGCTAGTCTTTACATGCAGGAATGGAAAAAAAATGGTTTTGAAATACGACATTGTTTCTTAATTTTATAATTTGTTGGAAATATCGTAAAAAAAAAAAAAAATTGTAACATTGTAACCATTTTTGGAATGCATTAATATTACATCTTTATTTCTGTATTGTTATTAATATTTTTAGGAGAAAACAAGTTAACCAAGTGATACAGAAACAAGAAACTGCTAGTCTATACAAATCTTGAAACTCTGTATATTACATTGACGTGTTCGCAACTCAGAAACTTACCTGACCTCGGGCTTGGACACCAGTATTAAATCCCATGTGTCTGTCCAAACAAAAATACCAGTGAATGATAACATTATTTGTTCTTTTACCAGGACCACTCTGTATCGACAAGTCAAGCATCGCCAGACGGGGTCGCAGATGAGAGTGCAGCTAAGAAGGTAAGATTTGCAAAACAAGTTTTAAAAATACAGAAAAGTTTTCAATAGAAAGTCTAAGTTTTAAAAGGAACAAATTTTAATAGAAACAAAAGTCTGCCATTTGTTAATATTTAAAAAGGGGGCTATCCCATTTCCATGTGTGTTCAGTGATTTTACATCAATTAAAAAAATTCAAACTTCAAATTAGATTGCAATCATTTCTTTAATGGGCGAGTGTAAAAATTAAATACTTCCCTGTATGTCTGTATGAATGAGTTAGGCCACTTCACGTCGCATTTCGTGATCTCTTTTCAGTTTTAAATGTAAGTTCAAATGGCCGTTCGCTTTTGGAAAGTTACATGCACCTCAAATGTTTTTCAAAGCTGACCAGTTTTGGGATTCGAACTCTGAACAGAGTGGCTGAAGGTACACTAGAAAGCGCCTTTATTCAAACACATTCGTGCACGTTATGCAAACATATTGGTATTTTGTGCACAAAGTGTTTTTGACACACTAATCAGAGTTGGATTTGAACCCTAAACCAAGCAGTAGAGTAGTCTGAGGATCAGACATTCACGTGTGCAGAGCCACGGTCAAACGTCTGATATATCCTAACATGCACATTTTATGCGACTTAAGAAACTGTGACGTCATTTCGATCAGCAATGTGGACTAAGCTGTTGATTGGTCAATTTGGATGCCATGCTTTTGTAATACGACAATGGGCTACCGAAGACCCGATAAAAAAAGGCGCCTAATGAATGGTCAGAATCTCGAGGTCAAGACGCAGTCTTGTTTTGCATAATTGATCGCCAAATCTCCTCGCATGTCCTAGACCCTTGCTGTGCGAGGGGATATTCCATAGACTAGTAGTTGGCAGCATGCGAAGCTCCATAATCCCAACGTAGCCTCTGAATTGACAGTGATTAGAATAATTCCTTTTCTTGATTCAGGAGCATTCCTCATCAACCACTCCACCATCCTCCCCCAATCCAGCTCCTCCAGAGGTTATCGCACCTCCTCCAACCAAAAAAGTAAGTGAATGAAGCCGGTCTTACATCTGTGGTTTCATATTCTCTCAGTAATTAAGCCTTCGCTTTCCAGAAAAAAAAATTAAAAGGTCCCCTATGTAATTCCTGTGCCTCTGATGCTGTAAAACTAATATTTCAACTGTGCATGCACACAATGATATGGGTCACGGGTCATTCAGGATATTTGAACGCTCATGAAAGGCGCATGAATGCACAGAGAGACAGGCGCATGACACTCGTTTGTTGATTACGAGCAGAATGGGCATTCACGTAACATCGCATCAGCGATTTTTTTCCCGAATGATCTTTGACCTCGACTACTTCATCGAATACCAAACTGGCTTATTGAAGTGACTCTTCACAGAAATCAATTGTTAATGGATGTTTTACAGTAAACTGAACGTAACCTAAACTTTAAGACCCTAGAATGTTCTTTTTCAATTTGAGTTTTAGTATATTCTCAGAGCTGAGTTGGGGGGGGGGGGAGACAAACGAGCACTTTTGTTTTTACACGGTAAATGAAAGTTAACATTTTACATATCTCTTTGTTTAAATATGTGAAGACATGTGGCAGTGATATTTGGGAAAAATGTGAATGATTGTCTCTTGAAATCGTAGCAGAGAAGAAACTCCACCAGCGTTGTTGAGCACCAGGAGATGCCGCAGCTACCCAAAGTGCCAGACGGGGAGAGCACTAGCAGCGGCAGCCCCCTGCAGTGCAAGTGCCAGGAGCAATTTGATGCCAAGCTGGCCGAGAAGCTGGCCCAGCAGCAGAAGGAGCTGCAGAAGGAGCACCAGAAGGTGCAGGAGAAAGCCATCAAGGAAGCACTGAAGAAGGTCAGTGATGATGCAAGAATCTCTTGGGCCAATGACAGGGATCTGGGTCCAGTTTCGTGGCACTGCAAAAATGTGCTTACTATAGCAGAAAGTTGTACTAACCAGGGTTTTCGACCTTAACTTTTTTTCACTAGCCAGCCGGGCTACTGAATCAAGACTCTTAAATAGCCCGCGGGCATTTTCACTAGCCTGCGTGTTTTTAATTTTTTTTTTATAGCTCAAATACAAAATGGCGTACTTTCAGGCTCAATTCTGAGGCAATTTTGTCACTATTTTTAATAAACAGATCTAATAATTTAACCCTTTAAACAGTTGATAAAATTAGACACAAATTGATACAGGATTGCTTTCTGAATTTAATGATATATTTCATCTTTGCCGTAGCCCAATAATTTTTGACTCGCCAGCTGGGCTTCTAAAGTAATACTCAGACTAGCCCGTCGCTGTTTTGACTTAGCATTTGGCTAGCGGGCTACACTTAAGAAAGCATGCAGTACTTAAGAAATTATGTCAATGAAAGAAAAAAAACCAATATAGAATTTTCATCTGCCTGACGAAAAATTCCATCATATGAATAATGAGTAATCGATTACAGTACTGCTGCTACATCGGATTCAAATTGGCCAACAAATGCGTATGCCAGCATGCTCAAATTTTACATCTCGCCTCTGCAAAATGCCTTTACAAAATCATGAGTGAAGGTGTTCCTTGTTCCATTTTTGTAGGCCAAGGAGGAATTCAAGGCAGAGAAGGAGAAGGCCCTGGCCCATGCCAAGGAGAGCGCCAAGATGGAACTGGATACGGAGCGTAAGGAGGCAGCGGAGAGGGCCCAGCAAGACAAGGATGAGGAGCTGGAGAAACTCAAGACCAAACACAAGGAGGAGATCTCCTTCACTAAGAAGAGACAGTGGGTGAGTCAATGAGCAGCAGTTACTAAGAGAAACCGGGGGCAATTCGCAACACAATGCCAACATTACTTGCCATTTCATAAGACAGAGTGTTTGAGTAGAGTTAAAACAAAGACAGAGAAAGAATGTATCGGCATGTACTTGTGTACAGGTAGCAGCGACGTTGTTTGGACTTGCCCACGTCCACACAGTGTTCCCCCTCTCTGGAAAACAGGTTTAGAGGCTTTTTTGTTTATCCATGGCAAAATGAAGAGAAACACTAAAGGGAATCACAGAAAAAAATCTGGGTTGAAAGAGTTTTCTCAGTGTGAGCAAAATGATTTTTTTCACAGGTTTTTCTTAACTACACGAAAACAAAGGAATGTCCACACTAAGAATGTAACGTAAACATGTGTGGTTTGCCAGATAAAAGTGTCACATGAATGTACTTTGAGTTGATTGATCAGGGACTAATAGAAGGATGGTTTCAGGATTTTCATGTTGTTTGTGTGTGCAGCAAATGCATGCATACTGGACCCTGGTTTCTTCCATAGAAATTCATTTCAGTCGCACGATGATTGGGCATCGTGAGTGCACATTTTGTGTTAGAACTTTGCACATACTTTGTGTATGCAAAGAGGCAGTGGGTGTCGCACAAAAATATCAAAACCGTGCGATCCAAAAGTCAAAACAAGTCAAAAGTTATAAATTTTCAATGATTTTGATACAATGGTTAAGGCCCTCTGGTAAACAACTCCTTATATGGAGATTGTCGCTCATGTCGTGCATACTGCATGATGTGGTGCACAACGCAGATGTACCGATGTAGTGTGAATTTAGGGCTATGAAATACTGACTCACAGGTAGTATTGCGCATGCCTACGTGAGGATTGTGAACGTTCAACCAATTGGTCTCTCTCAAATGACGTCATTTCCTACAGACCAGCCACGTGCATCGGCATTTTCAACGTCAACTTGCATAACGCGCATTGGCTGCGTCATATTTGGAACACATTTCGAGCAACAAGCGCGTGTTTGGAACATTTTCAAGACTACGCAATGCATGCTTGATTGCGTAAAATACGCAGTTGCAGTTTTTCTACAGAGATGGCCGTCTTGGAGAGAGACCTATAAAATAGTGCTGGCACCAGATTTCATAGGAGTAAAAATTTCATGAGACACTGGAAAAGTGTTTAAGACCAGCCAGCCATGTCTTTATCATCTGTTTAAAACTGGCCACGTAACAGGCTCTCGAGCAATAGGAATGGGTAAACTGCCTTAGGTATTTATGAATGGAGGTTCCATGGTGAGAGTCCCTCATGGACAAACATGCAAATAATTCACCACCTGTGTTCTGCTTATTTTGTGTGTGTCCAGTGCATCAACTGTGAGCAGGAGGCCATGTATCACTGCTGTTGGAACACCTCCTACTGCAGCATCAGCTGCCAACAGTCCCACTGGCACAAAGAACACAAGCGTCTCTGCCGACGTAAACGATGATTGGCCCCGCCCCTGCAAAGGTCATGCAACGGGTCATCACACAAGGTCAGGTCTTGAAAAAAAACACCACCACATTGCATAAGTTGTTGTAAAATATTGTAAATATTGAACTTAGCAAGACTTTTTAAAGAAGATACTGTTTTGTCGCTTTTGCTTTTCTCTGTAGGTCCTTTCCTTCAGACGTGTCTAGGTTGTAAATAGTAAAGTTTGTGGTAGAAAAGTCATGAGCTGTGTTCGCATTGGACGTAATTTTGTAAAAATGTTACTGCGAGTGATTGTTAACATTCCATTGTGGTTATTTACTGAACGTCGCACTTGGGTAAATTTTAGACCGCAGACAGTCATTCATTAAGTAAAACTAGCAATGTAACTCTTCCGCGACCCAGTTGGTCCTGTAAAACTTACCACTGCGAACTGTAACTTGCAATCGACAGTCAACACTCGACAATTTACCGGCTGGCCGCATTGGACTTAAATTTTTGTTAAGTTGACAACAGTTTCGGTATAGTTGACAACAGTTTCGGTAAAAGTTGACAACAGTTTCGGTAAAGTTGACAACAGTTTCGGTCAAAGTTGACAACAATCTCTGTTAGATTTACCCCAAACCAAGTCCAGTGCGAACACGGCTATAGAGACAGGTTTTCAGTGGGAATATGCTAGTAAGCCAAAAAAAAAATACTTGGTCTCTGGTCAGCGTGCGCGTTGATTTTAATCATGCGCGTCAACTCCTCAAATTTTTGTACCAAGGAGCACCAAGGAATGGGAAAATTGCACCAAGGCAAATGATAAAGGGCACCAAGGCAAATTATGGAGGACACCAATGTATAATGAGGACACAAAAAAGCAAAATAGTACCCACCTTGTCTGTACAATACAAGCTTGAAAAAAACAAAAACAACCCTCCCCCCCAAAAAAACCGCGTCGCCGCATCAATTCCGAAACTCCGGTCTGACCAGAGACCGACAATTTTTTTTTTTTTGGTTTAAGTTAGACAAACTTTTTAATCTGTACAAAGTTTAAGTTATTTACTTTGAAAAGGAAATTTTTCCCTTTTTGTTTTCCCAGAGGGCCTATGGAATTAAACTTTTGAAAAGATAAAACAGGTTTATGAGAAGAACGAGCTTATAACACTCTTAAAACTATATAAGTGGATATCGTTTTGAAGCCACTTTAAACAGAACTTCTGAAATCTTGTATTTTTCTGTTTCCAAGTTGGTACAGCTTAAGCTTATGTAGGAGGAGAAAACTCTGATCTGATTAGAAAAGGGGAAAGTGTTGGACAGCTTTTTGCCATTCAAATCTTGTTTTTGTATTTGGTGTTTCTTTTGTAGATTTTAAAACATCTCATTTTAAACTGTGTGAATGAATAATGATGTAAATATTTTGGGCTTAATTAAAGGGCGTAATCTGAAAATTTGCTGACGTAAATTATCTATAATTGAATATGAAATTCTTAACTTGTCACACTTATTGAAGTTCTGGTGCATTTTCTTGGGTTTTTGCAGCTCAAGAGTTGGAATGACCTAGGATAGATTTTAATGAAGATGTAAATTGGCCTTCACGAAGTTATTCTAATGCTCACAGTAGGTGTACAAGTTGTGCATTAGTTTACAGAGTGTCTTGGGTTCAGCTGGGGCCAATTATCATGAAGCTGCGAAGCACACAAATTTGCTTAGCATGAAAAGTCTGCTTTGGCAAAAACAGGATTACCAACCAAATTCCATGTGATGTACCGGTATATTGCTTGTGATTGGTATTCGGCGGCTGTTTGCTTTGCACGAAATTCACATGGAGTTTTGGCTGGTAACCTGCTTTTACTAAGCCAGACTTTTTTTTTGGCTAAGCACATTTTTGTGTTGAAGCAGCTTCATGAAGTTGGCCCAAGATCAATAATCTCTGGATGCTGACTGGATAGTGCATGCCCCATATGCCGTACACTGAGTTGTGTGGCTTTTCAACCAGTTCGCACCTGGTCTTCTCAATATGGCTGATATACAGAAGTTGTACACTGACTGTACAGCTTGCACTTATCAAGACTTTTTGTTTTTGATTATATTTACAAACATCGTAAAAAGTGAATTGCAACGTTTTTTTTAAAGTGAACCACGCCATTTGAAAACCTGTGAACGACGGCGAACAAAAGATGAACCATAATGTTAGAAAAGTGAATCAATGTTTGGAAACAGTTCCTAGACGGAGAGTTGTCCTTATCAGAACACCGACTCGGTCTCCCCAACATGGCGTCAGTTGACTTCGACTTGTGATTGCCTTTATGCACTATCCAGTCATTGATTTTACTGGTTAAGGATTAGTCTACGAAGCTGTGTGTTTTATTCTGGCACTGAGCTAACACAAATTATTAAATGTTGTTCCACACAACAGATTGTCAGTTTCACAAATAATGTGACCAAAGTTTCATTTTTTACAGGGTTGTCAAGGTACTTTTATTCAAACAGTGTTTAGTTTATTGTTTTGCCGAATTTAAATGAGGCCAGCCTATGATGACTATGAGTATAGATGGCCAAGGTGTAAAATATTTTTTGTTTGTTTGCAGTTGACTCTTTTTATTTATTAATGTGATGACAATGGTACTGAATCAGAAGAGTGTATGATACACGGACGTGCATCATTTGAAAAGCGTTTCTGATTTTGAGTTTTAGGATGTGTAAAGGTCGACGTATGTCATAGCTGAAATGTTTCTGTGTTTCCTGTGTGAAGGGTAGCATGTAATGTACATGTACAGTACAGAATTTGTAAAGTTTTGTTGATTGAATATTTAGTGAACGAAATAATGTCTGACAGCGAGTGAAGTAATGTCATTTATCTGCGTTTGAGGGAATGTGGTTAGGCCAAAAAAAAAAGTCTCCTGTTTCTGGTATAGAGCTTGCCCCAAAAGTGGTGCGGCAACACGGCTTTTTTTTTTTTTTAACCTTTTTTTTTTGCTTCAAATGTCGGCTGATTGACTGCAAATGGTGCCCGACTAAACTTAGTGCAAATATTAGGGGAGACCAGAGAGGCCACATAAAAAAAGCTTATTCTCGATCATAACCCCATCTGAAAACACGTTAATAATGCAGTGCAGCAGGATTCCAGTCAAACCAGTGAGTTTACATCATCTTTCATTGAAAAAAACGTTTTTTTTTGCTGACGCCATGCTACGGGCTACGACGCGCCATACCGGAGACTTTTTTTTGGGCCTTAACTACTTGCGAGTAATTTCTTTGCGAGTATTCAAGTTGACAAGTCCATTACTCACCCAGGACGAGTGTAAATGTCATTTTCATGCTTTTGTGGGAATTTGGTTAACTACTCGCGAGTACTCCACTACTCCAGAGTAATTTCTTCGCGAGTACTTGGGTTGCAAATTCACTCCCTGCCAAGGACTAGAATGAACTATGCTGAGAAGTATACATACATGTACATGTAGTAAAGTGTGTAAAAAATATTGTTTATTATGTTTTCGAGGACCAAAAGCAGTCATATAGGTGCTGATCATGGGTGGGTAATGTATTCATTCAGAAGTACCAGGACTGGAATTCATCTTGACTGGCTTCCAGCATTGTAAAGAGTGACTTCCATTAAAACAAGACGGATTTGAATTTGTTCTCTATTCATGTTCCTAGCACTATACTTGTACATAATGCACTGATAGAGCTCACTGGCCTCTGTACTAACTGAAATTGCTGCTTATCACTAGATGGTTGATGCAACTTGAAGCAACTGATCTGCCATCTTGGATCCCCCAAAACCCAGGCAGGAACATACTACGTGTCAAAAAAACATGTCCTAGCCTTGATCCTACATAACTCTGTTGTTTGTCAATGGAATTAAACCAGGGGCAGATGTTATCGAGCGAGTTTCATTAGCTTGGTGCTAAGAGGGTTTGATTTAAACGGCACATGAAAACAATACTCACTTTCAGAATCTGCCACTTTCGACTTGGCGTCCTCCAATGTTGATACGGCGCTGGAGACAGTGGCGGAAGGAAGTTGCTGCAGCTGCAAGTTTCTGAAGGAATGCAGGATCACCCCTGATGCCATTGCACATCTCCTCGATCGTTTGGCACAACACACAATTGAGGTGTGCAATGACATCAGGGGTGATCCTGCATTCCTTCAGAAGCTTTCAGGCGCAGCACGCGCCTTCCACCACCGTCTCCAGCGCTGTATCGACATTCTGAAAGTGAGTATTTTTTCATATGGCCCTTTTAAATCTGACCCTCTTGCACAAAGCTGATGAAACACGCTCCAAAAAATTTGTCATGCCATGTTTACATGATCTGATTTTTTTTTTTTATGACACGTTTTTTTTTTGACACGTAGTACATGTACATCATTCTGCAGTTGAGGTGTTTTTTTTTTCCATTTATAACAGCAATTCCCCAATTATTATCTGGATATTGGCCTCTGGCCACTGGAAGGTCCTAGGGATAGGATTGTTTTATCTCAATTATTGACTAGTAACTGTGAACATTTCATGTAATTTGCGTACTGTGTGCACAAGTTATGTCTGTTTTTGGAAAGATTTCCATGTACGAAGTTCACTCAACACCCCGAGTACAAAATTGGACTGAAAAATTCGAAGTGTTTTCTAAGAAAATGCTTGTATTTTCTCACTGCTCAAAATGACTTTGATGACATGAAAATTGCCATCTGGGGGCTTGTTAGTCAATACAGAGGAAAATTAGTGAACTTCGTATATATGGAAATCTTTCCCTGTTTTTATACAAACATCACAATTTTTAGCTGTCCACCAGTGGTCATGTACTATTCAAATACAATGAAACAAGGGCATTTTCCTTGAAAATCACCATTATTTCAGACAAAAATCACCATCTAATTTGTATTTGAATGCCTGTGAAATCTCTGGTTCTCAGCTCAACAGCTGTAAAAATGGATAGTTTTAGTAAAATATGCTTAACTTCCCATAGCATGGATCACTGTCAGTAATTCCTTTTTTCAAACCTGGAAAAACATGCTCATTTCATTCGTTGGTGTGTCAAATTTAATTGCATTTACGGGGGAAAACAAATTAATCCAGGTCACTTTCTTTTTGACTTTCCCAGTTGAGAATTTTTCTTGCGAATGGATTTGATTCGCAGAAATATAAGTTTTGAGATAGATGTAAATGTACAGTTAAAACATCCGAGTGTACAGACATAAAAATGATTACTTGCAAATTAATGTTTTAAACTATTAATATTTTCTGGGCATTACTTGTATTTTGTTTCATAAAATCCCAACAATTGTGTGAACAATTGAAGCGCCCTCTACTGGTACATTTGAGAGATGGCCTCACATGCAAGTGAATACAAGGTCCATCTTGCCTTCAGTGCAGATCACATACAAATGCTACAGGAACAAAGTTTTGAACCTGATCATTGATGAGTCAGCATCAGTTCATGTTTAACCCTCCTTTGCAAATATACATTCTGTGCCAAGTAGTCCTTTCAGTCAAAATCAAGTGACTGCTTTCAATAGTTACAAATTCCCAGTCTACGTAAAGCAGGATTGACTGGCTGGGACTGTTTAAGTAACATGATAAGCTATGCATTGACTCTGGCAGACTGATTAAACAGCTGTGACCACAACTTGCCTGCTTTGTCTGTCGACCCAGTTTGACTAGTCACAGTGCTTGCTTGGCATATGATCCGACTGCTGGTGACCAGCCTTTGTTAAAAGTATAGCAGGGGAAGTGGAAGTGAACTTTGACTGACTGTGACTGTTTAAATAGCAGTGGGGTTTAGTTGAATTAGTTCTAGGCGAAGCATTCTATTGTTTGCTTTTTTCTTCATTACTTTGTGCTTGCTTCTACTAATTAATCCTCAATTTGTTTATAGACCAAATACTCTTCAGAAAGATAAATTTCACTAAAGGTAAATTAATAAGTACAGTAAATGGATATTGGTATTGGTACTTTTGTAAACTTTAATAGCCATATACAGTATTTACAAAACAAACTTAGCAAATCTGTTTCACAATTCTAACAAACGGAATGGGGCGGTTATTAAAGTTGATGGTTTCTTCCCATTTTCTCTCTTCAAGAGATGAACAAGTCTTCTGTTAGAAAATCTGCCAAAGAATAGAAAGCAGCCATTTTGTTTAAAACGCTTTTCATTTCTTCCAAAATCAATGCCTGATTGTGATTTGTGTATACATGTGTAGGGATTCTCAGTATTTTTCATTTTGAAACAACTATTATGAAACACTTGTTCAGTTTCTTGGGCCAGCTGTGAATTTAGTGTATAGTATTGTTTTTATAAAGATGGTTCTTCTCCAGCAACTGAAGAGTTTGTTTTGTGCTTAAATACTTAAATGAACATTTTTGATGATAATGCCCCTAAATGTACATGGATGTATAACTTGGCTTCCATGGAAAAAAAAAATTGTACTGGTCACTTGCGAAAGTTTTATACAAAAATAATATTACGAAGAGCGCCTTAAAAATAAAAATGACTGATCATATAGTTCATATAAAAAAAGTCGATTCCACGCAATTGGAAAGCGTGTACAAAACCAATGGGAGCTATTGCAAAAAGGAGGAACAGTAGGAAATACTTGATTCATACAAACACACCCACTAACATTACGTACCTACTGTGGACATTCCTTTGCTTTTGCGAGAAAAAAAGTAATTTTCCTCTCACTGTGAACACTCTTTCAACCTGAATTTTCAATTTCCTTGACTGTTCCCCTTCATTTTGCGACAGATAACCCTAACCCCAAAATTCCTCTAAAACTGAGGGGGAAACCTTGTGTGGACATGGGCAAGGCCACAAAACGTTCACACTTCCTGTACTACAATTATGTGGACCTCTTTTGTTCACAGGTCCACAGACAGTATGCAATGATAGAACACGAGTCTCACTTTACTATACTCATGAGGACCCCTTATTGTTCCCTTCTTTTGTTCCAACTTTTTCTCGACATCTCCCATAAGGTTTGTACACGAAAACCTGAAGAGCACTTGGCTCAGGTCCTCGGTTTATCACCACCCCCGAAAACCCATTGTCCCAAGTCCTCAGAAGTACCAAGGACAGCACGATCTAAAAAAATATGAGGTAAATCTTTATTTTAGTTTTGTGCGCTCGGAGACCACTTTTATTAGGCTTACCTTGTCTCGTGTAAGGTAGGAATACAGGTCAACCAACTCTCAAACAATGCTAGTAGAAAATAATAGAAATGATTCCAGATACATTTTGTTTACTTGGTCTGTAAACCTCCTGTGCATCTATTGCTACAGTAATAAATTAAGAAAGAACACTCACTGAGATACAATGTACCTACAATGCATAAGGTCTATAGATATAACCAAATATAAAAATGTCTTAGTGAGTACATAAACACAGCAACAGCAGAAAGTCCACACTCATTGGAGGGTTCATAATTGTGAATTTGATCGTCTTATGATGACGTCATAAGACCTTTGGGGAATTTGTTTGCTACCAAAGACTGTAAATTGTCCAAGATTGACAACGGTTATGAAAACGAACACAGTTTGAAAAGTTGCAAATTTAAAGACTACACGAGGAGAAAGTGCAAACGCACATGCCCGTAATTGGCCCCTATCGACTGCACAGTGCCCGAACAAAGCGCAGGTAATTCAATTTCGCGTGCTCCCATGCATACAAGCACTGTGCGTTCAATACTTCCTGCCGTTTGTTTCAGGCAGTGTTGCATTGTCACGCAGCACTTTCCGCTCGCGTACTCTTTAAATGTGCAACTTTTCAACTGCATCATTTTTCACAAACAGTAGCCAATCTTGGACGAGTTACAGTCACTGGTAGCAAACGGGGTATCAAAATGTAAACATCATTTCCTAAAGGTCTGTAAAAAATGTGTTATCATGAAATGATCAAATTCAAAATTATGACCCACCCAATGAGTGTGTTTACATGTAGGTGAACAAGTACAATGTGAGTCAAAAAGAAAGTGACCGAATTAGAAAAAAAATGTTTAAAAAATATGTGGCTCCCTCTATTTCATAAAAAACCCATAGGGATAAAGAACATGTTTTTGACTAGTAACTGTGAAATTTTCACTGAATTTCCCAAGGTATGACTATTTCAATGAAAAGATCACAAAATGCAGCTGTCCACCACTGTTGTTTATTAAATACAATGAAACAAACGTTTTCCCACCATTAATGAACAAAAACTTGCAAAGAAACAGAAAAAATCACCATCAGTATTTCAGAAAAAAAGTGGACTTGTTTCTAATATTCGAAACACAAAATCTGACAGTAAAAATAATGTTTCAGGCCGCTGTAAACTTTGAGTAAAACATGCATAACTTCTGATTGCATGGATCAATTTCACTAATTTGTTTTTTCAGATCAGAGTAAGAACATGTTCTTTTCAGACATACTTCATTCGTGTATCAAATGTGATTGCTTTTCAATAAAAAACACAATTAAGGCCAAAAAAAAATAATATATATTTGGTCTCTGGTCAGACCAAAGCTCCGGAATTGACGCGGGGACGCGGCTTTTTTTTTTTTCAAGCTTGGATTGTACAGACAATTTTGTATTTGTTGGGTATGTGGTTTTTTTTCATAATCACTCTTGCAGGACGACCTCATTAAAGGGAAAATACAACATTTGCAAACATCAAAAAATAAAACTACCAAATCATTTTGAAATACCTTGCTGGACTGTTAGTGAATGACAGTGTAAAGCATCCTGTAAAATCATGGCACCTGGTATACTGTCATTTTCAAGAAAAGTGGTATTTTTGTATCAATTTCCAACGCTGGTTGGCCGACCAGCGTTGGAAAAAACTGGCTTTTTTTTCAAATACTGGCCCCAATTGACCATCGCACTTGTTTGCAACCGATTACACACCTATGAACAGGTACAGGCCAGCTAGACTGGTTCCCTGACCTTACAATTCCCCAATGTATGTAAACTGCTCTGTTTCTTCTTATATGGAGTCAGGGAACCAGACTACAGGAAAATGATTGTTTTTCTTGGTTTTTATAGCATTTTCGAACCCAAAACCTCAAAAAAGTCAGTGTAACTATATTTGCTATATATTTCCAACCCCCGAATTCCATCCATTTCTGAAAATTACAGCAAAAGCAAATGATGTATATTCCCTTTAAGGAGCACATCCAGAATTATCAAATCAAAGATGTCCGATGTAACAGACGGGGAAAAAAGTGGACCCAAAATTTATGGAATGACCAATACATAAAAACAAAAGCAATTATGAACATTACAAATGAAACTCCTGTTTTGTTCTTATTTTACTGTTTAAAATTTGTGTTATTGGTGAGAACTCAAAGAACTGAAGAGGTCTTGTTTTTTAAAGTCTTCTTTTGGTTACTTCATGGGACAAGTTAATAAAGCATTGGGAAAAAAATTACTGCTGTGAAAGTTCTTTACTTTCAGACTTAGGAACACATATTTCAGAGGAAATGGTGCTGCACATTCGTGCACATTTTTTATTTGAATGAAATCATTCAAACAAAAAGGAAATAACAGCATGATGAGACAGCTGTGAACAGGATTGCTACTAGCTGTATGAGTCTTACTACCTCTGCCAAGGAGGTTATGTTTTCACCGGCATTGGTTGGTTTGTTGGTTGGTTGGTTTGTCTGTGAACAGGATAAATCAAAAAGTTATGGACGGACTTTCATTAAATTTTTTTAAGGGGGTCCTTGGTACTGTACAAGTACAAATCGATGAGATTTTGGAAGTGATCCGGATCTGGGTGCAGGATTTTTTGAAGGATTCTGCACCTAATGTGAAAAACTTTGACTCAATTTCGAGCAGAAAAGATTGCCACTCTGTGTACATGTGTGGGTAATGCAGCGTGCAGTCTATGGGCGCATATGTCACACACCATTGAAACCAACAGGTCAATGGACTGAACCATTTGATACTATGGGGGAGTGGGGAATGTGCAAAAAAAGATGGAAGGCATTTGGATATGCCAGTATTCTATTGCGTGTACTGACAATATGGCGGGAAATTCTTCAGCCTTGGCGGAGGTTTGCGCTCCGAGTGCTTTCTAGTTCCTGATAATATTTCCGTTAATTTTGTTTTCATCTTTGGCAATTCGACCACTTCTTGACCTATACAGCCTGTCTCAAAAAAAAAGGTACAATCAGAAAAAAAATTGGTTAAATATGAAATTTCAAAATAAGTCATTCTTACTTGGCATAATATTAAAGAACAAAGACTGGGCTTTCCAATAGTGTTTGTTTGATCTTATTTGCTTTTGTCAATTCAGAGATATAATCAATTTAGTGTGATACACCAAAATCGATTTTGTGCCACTTTTATGCATGGGCAGAGTTGTTTCGAGTACTGTGCCAGCTCACAAAATATTGCAACTTGGCAAAAGAAACAAACTCGATTTTTGTGTTCCGCAGTAAACTGGAGTTATCTCTGGATTGACAAAAGCAAATGAGATGAAACAAAAAGTATTGGAAAGCCTCGTCTTTTTTCTTTAATGTGATGCTCAAAACGACTTACTTATGTTGAGATTTAATATTGAAAAAAAAAAATTGTTTTCGATTGTACCATTTTTTTTGAGACAGGCTGTACTACTTATTTCAAATTGTCAATACACAAGACATTTCATGTCACAAGGGCAGTAATTCAGTATGTGACACTTGTTGTTTGCACAGTCATAAACATGAAGTAATGACCTTCCTTTGTTTTATTTATGGGCATTTTTGCCTCGCACCTCTCGTTTTCGCTCCAATCCCACCCCCACGCATTTTCAATTTCACGTTGGACCTTGGTGACCTCATTCCACCTTCTGGCATCTCTCCCTGCTCTCTCGGTGGTGACCTTTGATCTTCAGGTGGTGACCTGTGACCCCTAGATGACGACCTTTTACCTCTGACCCCTGATGCTGAACCCCGGCCTCTTACCGAGGCAGATCGCAGACCTCTCGGTGACGAAATTGAGCTTTGCCCTAGGTCTTGCTTGGGAGACCCGTGACCTCCAGATGGTGATGGATACTGATGGGACCTGGTTTGTAAGCCTGCATCACAGCTGTCAACTGTTTTGTTTGCTTTGGCGAACTTTTCTTTTGAAGTTTCAGCCTTTGTCTTTCCAGACCCTCTGAGCCTTTTCTTTGGGGTGAGGTCTTCTGAAGCATCTCCCTTCTGACTGGCCAAAGTGTCTGACCTAGATCTTCTCCTTTTTCGGGGTGTTTCTTGAGGATGTTTCTCAGAGGCATCCAAGGGAGGTGATGCCTTGGTTGTGGTTTTACGAGGGGTACCCTGTTTTTGGGAAGCTTTTCTGGAAGCTGTTGCTTTCTTTTTCGGAGACACAGAAGCAGGACTTGATTTCTTTCTTGGCTCATTTGCTGACTTTTTTTGCTTCTTGGCTGGTTTGGTAACCCCCTTCTTTTGTGTCCCACTACTACGTGACGATCCTGCAGCTTTTCTAACACAGCTCGACTTAGTTGACGTTGACGCTTCAGGATTGTCATTGCTGGATCTTTTCCCTCCTTTGCGCGGCTTCTTTGGTGACGGCTCTGTCGCGTCCTCTCCCAGGTAAATCTCTGCTCTAATGGTTTTGATCTTCTTCACCTTTTGGCTGGCCTCCTTGTAAGCCAGTGCTGCACGTGTTTTCGAGCTCAGTGAGGTCGACTTTTCTTTGTCCGCGCCCAAATCCTTAGCTTTCGATCCTTGACGATGTTTGCCCTTTGTGAACTTTGACTTCGGTGCTGGGGGATCGGGGCTGGCGGGAAGCTGCCCTGTTTGTCGGCGGTGACGTCGCGATCTTGAGGGCTTTAAAATAAAATTTAAATTAAAAAAAAAAAGTGTGGCTAATAATATACGAACTTTAAATGTCAACAAAAATTGGAAATTGTAATGAAAATGGTTTCTAAACTTGTATGTGTCAGTATTAAGTCAAGGCAAATCAATACCTCTGTTGAAATTCAATTCAACTTGAAGAGTTTATCACATACAACTGTTCCGTCAAGAATAATTAGCCATTGGGCTTTTTCTCCACACAATTTACATTTTGTAACTTCTGGGTGAAGACGGAGGCGACACTGGGCACATATTTACCTTTGCAGCTGTAGAGTAGGAGCGAGCTTTGATCTGGGATATTTTTGAGCCCCTATCTTCAGTTTCTTCTGAATCAGTGGCATCCGTAGTTTGATGCACTTCACGGCCGGCCTCAAAATCTGCTTCCAGCTTCTCAAACCTGCAATAAAGAGACAAAAACAGTTTAAAAGAAATTTTGCACAAAGGCAGGGCAAATATTGAAGCTCTTCTGAAAATGTAAATCATGAAATTTTTTTGTAGAATAAAAAGGCCCTTTATCATGAACCAGCTTAGAAACAACGTTGTATATTACATGTAACACCCGCCATTTTTTTTTTTTGGGGGGGGAACTTTGAACAAATTTTCTGTCCTGACCCACATCAAAAGCACTAGTTTCTTGTTTGCAAAGATATTTGCTTCGGTGGGCATTTGACGATTGCCTTATTGTGAAAAGAGACACAACATTTACACATAATCAAGGAATAAAAAAAATCAAGATTAGGCCTTCAAAACATGCAATCTCCAATTAGTGATTTAACACTAACCCTGAATCTACCCGGTACATGCAACAACATCAAAAAGTCGTGGTTCTGCAAAACCCAATATTGAATTCAGGCAAAAAAAAATTTGTGTTAGGCCAAAAAAAAAAAAATATTCGGTCTCTGGTCAGACCAAAGTTCCGGAATTTACGCGGCAAAATGAAAAGTTTTTTCAATGGGGGATGATGTCTCAAAACTTCAAACTCACTGGTTGGACTGGAATCAAGCTGCTGCACTATTTTGCTTTTTTGGTGTCCTCATGTACATTGGTGTCCTCCATAATTTGCCTTGGTGCTTTCGATCATTTGCCTTGGTGCAATTTCCCATTCCTTGGTGCTCTTTGGTAAAAAAAAAAAAAAGGAGCTACCGCGGAACGTTTTTGAAAAAAAAAAAAAGATCGACGCGCATGATTAAAATCGACGCGCGCGCTGACCAGAGACCGACTTATTTTTTTTTTGGCCTTAATGGTAATGCTTTTTTTTTTAGCCGAATTGTCGACCTCAAACGTTTGATTGCCACATTTGGCAAATTTTTAAAATATATAATTTTCTTCCCTATGTGAGTGTATTGTGTTTTATAATAAAATTAACATACAGTTTTATTTAACGTATACAAAATAAGTATAAGACTTACGAAGACAAAGAAGTTTACTTTCCTACCTACCTGCCTGAATACTTTTTAGCGTGTAACCATAAACACACACATTTTTCTTGGCCTTACATCAATTGCTTTTTTTTGGTCAATTTTTTTGAGTCTCACAATTTGGCTGTGGTGATATATATGTGGCCTATTTTAGAGTAGCATAATAGGGGTGTAAATGGCGCCACCAATGTCAAAATAGTCCATCCCCCAATTTAAAAAAAAAAAAAAAACAATTTTATTTCTGCGGCCAAAACTTTTGGGCAACATTTTTTGAAAAAAATCAAATTTCTACAATTTTTTTTTTTAAAAAGTGAATTACCAATTCCACACTAATCGGCCCAAAAGTGTGACACTTGAGAAGACCTTTTGAGTTTTGATAATAAAACTAGGATTTTGGTCTCTCAATTTTTGCTGTAAACATTGCAAGCTTTGAACAAATATCCTCACCTGCAAAGGATATAACTGGTTTTGTATTTTAGAAAATACGATGGATATTGTTTTTAAAAGTGCTACGTATGTAACGAAGGACAGATATTTTAGATAAAGTCAGCAAGTAAGCATAACAGTTAAAGATTCCCTAATGTTGTCTGATTTAAGAAGATGTACCCTGGAGGAATGCTGTCAGTCAAAACCTCTAAAACTTGAGTCCATGTGAAGAATTATTTGATATTTTATAATCAGGATTTATACGTACGAACAGACTGGACATTTGTCACAAAATGTCGTATGTAACCCTGATCACATGATAACTTTGAAGCCAGTGCAAAAACTGTTATATTTTCGCTTTATAATGTCAAATGAAAGTGCCTATTAGAAACTGAATTTGTCCTCGGCACCCTTTTCCTTGCAGTGTGTCTGTCCATGTTACGTAGGTATAACACAGGAAAAAGACCCGTTATTTTTTCAAATAAAAAAGATATCATCTCTTGTATTATCTTGTCCTACTCACTTTCAACTTAGCAAGGTATAGGAAAAAAACTAAATAAAACACTAACTCATCTTTAACCCTTTATATGCAATATCCATAAACTTATCTAACTGGCCCATTAGTGTGGGCATTCCCAAATTGTGAGCAGCCCTCCCCCCAAGCCAAATCCTGGGTCTTGCAGCTTCAAGACTAAAACACTTCATCATGCAATATAGTGACGATCTACTTGTATTTTGTTTACTGGATCAGTGTTGGAGTCAGCATGCCCCTTACACTATAAAGAGAGCCAGACGAGACAGTTGGAACAACGTCAATCATACCTCTTGACGATATATTCTGTGATGGATTCCCGCACCACCATCAAGGAGGTGTTGTCATGGAGAACAAGATTCACTTTCATCTTTTGGTACTGCTCGTGTAGCCCATGGTGGATCTAAACAATATGAAAAGATTTAATAGTTTATTAAAATCTGCCAAAATTAATCTTGTTAGTAACCCTGGAGTAATGCAATTCCCACTTTTCCAATTACGGTATATTTCTGGAACTACTAAAAATGGCCAGCCTATCGTCCTCTGACCAGGGTGACCGTTTTAGCCGATTTTCGGCTAACTTTGACAGAATATTTGTTAGAAAAACAAGTTTGACAGAAAATTTGACAGAATGGATTTTTTGGGCAGATTTCTGGCAGAATTCTGCAAAAAAGGTTATTTGACAGAAAAACAGCAAATTTGAACAAAAAAGTGTACATTTGTTTAAAAAAGCTTCAATCTTTTCAAACAAACCCTTGCATAATGGTCTAGGCTCTGAGGTTCACTGGGAAACGGACTTCGTCGTGGCCGGTGTAGCGTGAATATCCGACTCCATGAAATGTGGACTCATTGGTAGTACTGCGCACGCGTGAGTACGATACTATGCTATTTTTAGGATCGTTTCGGGAGAGTGATCCGTCACGTGCTAGGGATCAATAGGGAAATAGGGGTCCGATTTTCATAGGAGTCGGATTTTCATGTTACACCGGATCTGCGTTTTGCCCGAAATTTACCAATAATTTCACAACATCTTTATGTGACTAGATTGTTTATTATGTAATTAGAATCTTAATTAAGACAATACTACCAATCTGCATGTGATTTTAAGTGTTTATATCGTATTTCGAGTTATTCTGGGGAATTTGGCAGATTTTTGATATGCATTTAGCAGAATTTGGCTCTGACCTTACGGTCACCCTGTATCTGACTGACTTAAATCACTGACTGATTAACAGACTACCGAGTCTTAATAATGCTAATATGTTGGTTGTGCTGTGTGCCTCTGTAATGGGCGGGCAGTTACGTGTAAATTGTGTATTTGCCTTTCTTAAATGATGTATCAACACAGCGTTCATTGTTAAGATGACTAACGTCTAAACTGAATGCTGCCTGAATGCAGTACGCTTTTGATCATACATGTGTGTAGCTTTTTTTTTGGTCATGAGGCTTTTTTTGTCATGAAGCCGCATGTTAAAAATATGGTAATTAAGTTCCAATACACTCTAAAACAAACACTGCCAAAGGGTTTTGATAGAATGATATGAGTATGCAAGTGTATTCGAATTTCAGAAATACTTGACAGCCAACACTAAAATGTTCTTTAATAAACTTTATATGTCAGAAAAAAACTATAGGGCATAGGCCCTAGGTTTTTATTGGTTATAAAAAAAAAAAAAAAGGGGCCCAAGTTGAAATATATGTTTTATGAGCCCACCATGCAAAGTTGAACTCTTTGTTTTATAGGTTTTAAAGTTTTCTCTGTGAGGCATACATTTAGATTATTGACACTGTGATCTTGGCACTGCGAGATGATCACAGACGTCATACATGTACATGCATGTTGGCAGTGCATTTGTGATGCACGTTTGAAACTCATTATTTCTTATTCATTTTCTATGTTAACACTAAAATGGCAAGTTCAAACATGTTGAAAGGCTGCCGTAATTTAGAGACAATTCTCTGGCACAAAAAAAGTTGTTTTGAACACCCTGATTTCCTGGAAATGGAATGCTCATCTGGGTGTGTTTGTTATTTTCCTGTGACAATATACACACACCTCACTTGATATGCCAACCAATTCTGTTGTCCATGAACGACTGTGCTTGCGTGCTGCAAATTATGGTCCCAAGGTCTCTCCACAAAGTGAAAGTTGAGCCAAACTACACCGCCTACACTTCAGACTCACAAAAGTGCAGAGAGTCCCAAAAGGGAGATGGGTCATATCTAAAAATACCTAACTGGAACGGTTTTTATGAATAAAAATGCGGTTTCTACTACAGAGTGACTCTGAATTTGAACATTTTTGCAACTTTCTTCAAAAATTAAGCCAAAATCTGAAGTCTCATAGTCTAGATGAAAGATTACGCTCTCTATAAGATTTTTCTTTCAAGTATTTCTTCGCCGGAGAACTTAGATATTTTTTTTTCTCACAATTCAGTATGAATGCATCCCGAACAGGGATACAGGTTGTCACACAAAAAAATCTAACAGTCGAATCAGACATGTTTTCAGAAAAGTGGGGGTAGTATTCAAAATCGTGTCTAATTTATTGCTGTGAGTAGAATAAGTGGTCTTCCAAATGTTTTTAGTTGGTTTCATTAGGATGTTTTGTTCAAAAGATACAGCAATCACAATACGGGACTTGAAAAACCACTAGGGCATCTTTTTTTTTATACATGTATAGCTCCTGGTCTTCCAAAAAAACCTTTGTCCAAATGATAAACTGATATTGAAGCTGCACTGACACTTTTGACCCATCCTTTGTGTGTTTCTCTAACTGCGCTTTCTCACTTTCAAGGAAAGTTGCCCAAGATGATTATTTTCAACCCTTGAGTTCAATGAAGTATAGCGTTTGTTCCAATGCATCGATTTGAATGAACTAAAGTTTGTATGGTACTGTAGATTGGTTATCAAACTTTACGAGGTAATTTGAAAATATTCCAAAGCTCACATGCAAAATACCTTTATTAATTGGTTTTCGACTGTTAGGTTCTTTGTGGGACAAGCTGTAGGCCTATATGCATGTGTACATTTATGCGGACTCTGACAATTTCGCCTGAAACTTGAGGTATACAGGAAAAGTATGCATACATGCATGGTGCCAATATGTTATTTATTATTTGAAAACTGCCTGAAATCAGGCAATTGCAGGAGGACTTACATACACGTACATCCCTGCATAAAGCATCTTGAGTCTCACATTACTATGAAAAGCAATGTTTTTGTTTTTTGGAAGTACATAAAAGTTGTACAGTATTTGTTAATTTTTAATGTGACCGGCTCCACAAAAAAGGGTATTATGTCACAAAAACTGAGTTTGATACATGGCTGGAAAGCCCACAACGTAAGCTTTCATTTGGTATATAATAGAGCTCCACAGCCCCTCCCATTCTGGAGATGTGACGTATTTGCATATTAATTACTTCCTTGAAGTTCGAATTACACAACTGAGAAAACAGGCTTTGAAATAGCTGGCTCTGTTGTAGATTTGGGCACGATGCACTCAAACTTGTAGTTTTTTTCACCACTTTATAAATTGAAATCAACATTTCTGTGAATGAACCCTGAAACTTTAGGTATGAACGATGTCACTCATGACAAAAAATGAAAATCACATTTTGATGAAATTTTCACCCTCTGAACGTTGAGCAGGCACACGATAATGCACAGCGCGACTTAAAAAGTTAATACCCTTTTCGTGGGGCCGGTCCACAGTGTGCAGGTTTCTTGAGGCATGCCAGCATACAAGAGAAAGGGAAAGTGATTTTATGGGCAAGTGTCAACGACACTGACAGTCAGAGAAGTGAAAGTTCCTGAACTGATAATTGATTTGTTTTTATTTCATGGTATGTGGGTTGATCGAAAGTGAAAGAGTGAAACAACCGACAACACTTAATAAATGTAATGACAAATGAAAATTTACTGTGTGTCTACTGTCAACAAGGCTACATGACCGTCTACGTGGAACTATTCTTAAGTTTCCGATTTGAGTGTACAGTGTTAGGTGTCTGCCAATTTACCCACAGCGGCACAGCCCTAAATATTACAATCAAATGCAGCATACATCACTTGTCACAGGCCAATAAGTAGGGGTGTGCATTTAAGGGTAGTACAGGAATTTGGTGCCCAATTGAAAAAACACTGGTACCGGAGCACACGTTTATAAAGAAACCCAAGGCACATGTTGCTGTACAGATTGTTCATAAACGTCCGCACAATAATACTACCACATCGGTGATGTGTCAATACAGCAAGATAGAAATGTGTACAGTGAGCTCAATAGGCCTACACATGTAGCTTCACGGTGTAAATTCCATTTTCGCAAGCGTCATATAGGCCTTAACGTGAATCTGTTTTGTTTTTCCATGCAACCCAGTTTTCATTATGAAAATTCTCCACAAGTCACATTTCTTTTTCATTGTCTAAGAAGCTCATGTACGGTATGTAAAGTTGGTTACGGGTACCCAATCCCATAACCCGGGACCAGTTCCCAACATCAGCGGTCGGGTACTCGGGTACTCGGGTACTTGGTTCCCATACACAGACCTACCAATAACTTTCCAAGTGCAAAAATACACGTACAACCATGGGCGTCGCCAGAATTTTTTTCTAGAGGGGGGCAAAACATATTTCTGCCAAAAAATGCCTGTATTTCTCAACACATTCTCGATTTATCAGTTTTAGAGGGGGGCAGGGACATTTTGCCCCCCCCCCCAACACATTAAATTTACACCACTATGACTTCGCGCCTCTTTTTAAATTTTTTTTATGCTTTTCCGGGGTGGGGGGGGGGGTGTGGGTGGGGGGGGGGCAAATGCCCCCTCATGCCCCCCCCCCTCGCGACGCCCATGCGTACAACAGGTACATGTATCGGTGCATGTTCAAATCAGTATTCAAGGTTCCTTAACCCTCCTATGCAAACATACATTCTGTGCCTAGTTGACCTTTCAGTCATATTAATCAATCAAGTGACTGTTTTCAACAGTTAAGATCTCTCAGCCTACATAAAGCAAGATTGACTGGCTGTGACTGTTTACGTAACTTGATACACCTGTGCTTTGACTGTAGGTGATTGATAAGACAGCTGTGCCACCAGTTCCTGCTTTTGTCTGTTGACTGAAATTGGCTAGCCAGAGTGCTTGCCCAACATGTGATCTGACTGCTTGTAAGTAGCCTGTATAAAAGGCATGGGGGAGACGGATGGACATGAAAAAAACAAAATCACTTTTAATTATCACAGGTAAAACTATTTAAGCTGTGCACAACTGCCACAACATGTTTTCAAATTTCAGTATTTATAATATAGCTGGGTGGGGCCTATTGGAACTGCCCGGATATGTTTATGCACATCTTCAGATCAAGGAGGAAATTAGGCCGTGTCAAAACACAGGTGTTATGATTACAGTGACCTCCAGATGACACTGGGGACTTCTGATTTGGGGTGTTCCCTGTTACTAAATTCAGGAAGAGATGTGCTGTACACCATACACGTGCCAACTTTGTGCCATCTGGAGGGAATTCTAAGCATGATTTAAAGCGACCCTCCATGACATCTCATGCCCCCACCCTATACAGGTGCAGTGCACTAATTCAAGTTGAGAATTTCTACGTGAGGTCATTAGCATAGCATAAAAAGTGCCCCACAAATTCTTTTGAAAACGGAGACCGTTTGGCTTTAAAAATGGTGGAATTGTGAAAATATAGCCAAGGATCAACCCCCTGGTTTTTGGGCTTCCGTCTGAGGGCAGGCTTGATAAAATTACGGTTGAAAAATGGGTCCTATTTGCCTGAGAAAGTGGAAGGATGCCACTTGTAAAATGGCTACATACAGGCTTGGGAACCATCACTTTTCGGGAGGTGATTTTGTTTTGGTGTGAACATTTAAAAATGTAATTGGCTCGTCTACCCAAAATTGAAAAGAAATAAAAAGATGAAGGACAAGACGATGATTTAATGTTTGTTTGAGAAACCCCAGTGATGTCGGTTTGCATGTCATTTGGCCCTGAACTTTGTTGAATTTACACTGTTTTCAATGGGGCTTGCATTAGTTCAGTGCACCCGTACACATTATTTTCTTACACCAGCCAACTTGTCAAAATTTAATCATAACCAATTGATGCAGAAAAAAGTATATTATTTGTGCATTTCATGTGGGAAAAAGCCCAAAGCAGATTGCCATACAAAGGATCAATACATTCTTTTACACTGAATTTAAATAAAATATTGAGTTGCCTTCTTCTTAACTTTCCCCCCTTTTTAAGGTAGGTGGGTGGGTGGGGGGGGGGGAGCTCAAACCAGATCCCCTCCAGTATGCCCCCCCCCCCTTGAGTGGCTACTGCAAGGGGGTTATGATGGAGATGCAGCTCAAGCCCCCCCCCCAACCCACGAGTGGCCACTGCATGGGGGGGGGGGATTCTGATGGGGATAATGGGGGATATGATAATCAAATGGGGGACAATGAAAAGGCTGACTACATACAGGAAAAGAGTGGAGGGACTTTTTTCTTCAAACTATTTTTCAGCATTGCTGTCAAAGTTTGATAGATATGTTCACATTCAGTGTACTATATTTGTTTAGAATTCAGTGACATTCCAGTCCCCCCAGGGCCAATATATACAAGCCCCTGCACCCCAGCATGATTCATTACCCACAACCACCAACAGATTCCTCTTCTCTGTTCCTAGGAAAGTTCCAACCAATAAAAGTAGCTTGCCAAGCTTTTTTTCCACTGCTTCTTGGCAAGGGCATGGCATAATTGGCAGAGGTGATGGTAAATCTGTTCACTTGTCAAGCTCAATCCATCACGGGCCAATTACATGCCTGGTGTATATAATGGTGGTGGATAACCTCCCCAGAGCATTACAAAGAAGTCTGAGCCTTGTGCAGCTGATCAGTAGGGGTGGACTGATTGAACTGTCTTAATTTTCTTACGTTCCTCGAAGTTGCTTGCTCTCTGGAAGTGGTACCGACTGGAGGGAAAAAGTGGTGAGTTATTTCACTAAATGTTTCCTTTTTCTTTTTTTAAGTTGTTCTCGCTGTGCTATTTTTGAGTTTTGTCCTAAAAATTAGATATTGATTTTAAATTGCTATTAATCTTGCAATACAAAAGTTATTAGTTATTCACTTTTGATTTAGAAAGATCTGTCAATGTTTAGTTATGGAATATTTATTTTTACATGTTTCAAATTATTTGCAAATCGACAACAATTCAGGCATATCTTTTGAGCGTTATGGGCACAAAGCAACCCAAAGTGAAAGCATATTTTCAGAGGGTTGAAAACATCCGAAATTTAAAAAAGTAGCTTTTTCCATTAATAAAATACAAATTGAAAATTCATCAGGAGAAAAAAATCTAATATGTCGGACACCGTGGGTTCAGCAACTTTAATGAGAAGTTAATATGTTGATCACAATGAATTTATCAATCTACATACACTACATGTAAGTAGTGACAAAAATGCTGTCAGCAAAACTGGCTACTGTATTGTCAAGATGTGAACTTGATGCAGGACACCACTTGCTTGATGGCAGCAGCTGAAATATGGAACAATGCAGAATGTTCCACAGCAATGTACATTTGAACATTAAAGCTATAGTCCATCATTTGCAGCCATCCGAAAAAGTAACTGGCGTATTATTGTTGAAAAACATACTTGGTTGAAAGATAGTAAGTGGACTAAACTCCCTGTGAAATTATTCTTTCTGGCAAGCTATCATTTTAAAGTAATCAACGCAATTCAAAACAATTCAAAACATGATTCAGCAACTTTTGATTTGAAATTGAGATCCTGAATATACAGCTGAAGCTGAGCTGAAACTTCATCAGGTTAGTTGTTCAGTATCCTTCATTAGATTGTGAACACTTTTGTTGCTTCAAACGAACAAAATGCACTAATTACAAATGATGGACTATATCTTTAACAATACATGAACAACGCTGGTAAAAAAATGCAAATCATTATCTGAATTGGCTGCCCACTTTTTTATTCAATTGAATCCCTGCCAAATCTCTGAATGTTATGCAGCCATGCACATCTCAAAGAACTGTCTCAATTTAAGGAGGTGTAAAGTGTTCATCAGTTCTTGGATCTAGGCTGAGAAGTTTCAATAACGAATAAAGTAAAAATATCAGCTGGTTTCTATCTGACGTCCAATGCAGAGCTAAGTTGTCCTTCCTGCATCAAAAAGAGTTGTGTCACCTACCCCCCCCCAAAAAAAAATAGTGATAAGAATTAGACGAATTCAATCTGACAAACTGTTGATTCAACCTGATATATTTTGAATGCATCATACGTTCCTCAACATAATTGTATTAAGTTCCCCGTCTAGCATGTTGTTGTGTGAACAGCAGGATGCTCAATACAAACGTCTTTACGGCTGAAAAGTGCCAACATGCTAGACATGACAGAACTCTGTTTGAAGAGACCTAGGTTTGAACTTTGAGAAGTTTAACAAATTGAGGAATGTCTGGTGTAGGACTGTGGAATGCAGTGCTACCGGTATGCACAATAAATCATGTTTGCAGAAATGCAGAGAAATTTGTCATAGTCAGCAATGTAGGCAGACAACATGTAGGAAAAGAGATTGTAAGAATCCCCTGTAATGCTCTTTAGCATCAATGATAAGAAAAGCTGAGCTACTAACCCCTAAGCCCCGCCGCACATGAGGGCACACGAGAGCTACGTGCTGAGCAAAAAGTCATTCGAGCCCCTTTTCTCATCACGTAGCTCACAAAATATCACAGTGTGCGGTCAATTTTTGCAGATTTTTCTGCCTTGCGAGGCCGTGAGGCAAATATCTGTCCTGTTTGATTTTGTTCGCCTCACAAGGTGAAAAACTCACTGTGTGCAGTCAACCTGAGCTACCTGCCGAGATTAAGTAGCTAAGGAAAGCACTATTCTGTTGATGTGATTTCATATTGTTCTGCAATTTCTTCAAAAGCCTGCTGGCATTTGTCCCTATTTTTAAAATCATGCGACCGACAAACAAGGATAATCTGGCCACAACTCAACCAGCTTGTCCTCTAAAATATAGTTGCTGATACTTTGGAGAGGGGGGCCGCCAGGGTATGTGCTTTCATTGGCTAGTTATTTGTTTAGCCCAGCACATAGCTCAGGTTGAACGCACACGGTGAGTTTTTTGCCTCGCGAGGTGAAAAAAATTGAACAGGATAGATATTTGCCTCACGGCCTCGCGAGGCAGAAAAGTCAGCAAAAATGCACCACACACACTGATATTTTGTAAGCTACGTGCTGAGCAAACAACCTTAAATGACTTTTTGCTGAACATGTTTATTATCCTCTTTCCCCCTTCTTCATCTAGCATTATATTAAGAGTTTACATAATTGTATCTCTTTTACTGCTGAAGGTATGGAAAAAAATGTTCTGTTGAATTGATAAAAAAATTTCACCAGTGACATTGTGCCCTTGGTTTTCAAGCATAATATCCATTTCGTGTGTAGAATGTTCTTTCTTTCAATTTCAGCAATGCTTCCATTTTTTGTGCTAAAACAAACACGAGTAACTTTGAGATTGTTAATGCAATACATAATTTGTGTTGTAGAAAGCAGACTTTATTTAAAAGAATCTGACAATGAGAAAAGTATTGTCAACTATTACGAGCATGTTTAATGGACCCACACAGAGACAGCAAAATGCCACAGAAACCTCAAATATGTGGGTTAAATCTCTACTTAGAAACACCAAGCCAAGGTCTGAAGGTATGCCAAGAAGTTGCATCACCAAGTAAATAAAACAGAATTTCCAGCTTGGAGTCTGTCCAAGCATCCAGCTATGTTTAGTTTATGGACTTGTTCATTTGATAGCCTGAGCTGTCATTCATGACGTCTGCACAGTTGAAGGAACAATGGGGTATATGTACAACACATACATGTATATGTACGTGTACAATGTAGAAAATAAGAAGACTACTTTTTAATGGCAATATTCCTTTATTGTATACACATGTATACGTTAACCCAACTCCCTACTGAGTTTTACGAAGAACAGTACCAAGTCTGCCAAAATCCATCATTGACTCTGCTTCACATGATGCTTCAATAATCCACCACAAATCCACTATTGCTATAGGTGGATTTTAATGGAACTGCTACTCATGGCTTGTCTGCCAAAATCCCCCCAAATATGGGGGGGGGGGGGGGTGGATGGATTTTGAATAATGTGAAGGTTAGGGTTAAAGAAAGACTGCTTCTTACGAACTTACATCACAGAGGTGTGCATGCTTTTGGAAGGTTAGGGCAAACTTTGTCTTTTGTTTTGCTTTGTTTTATTTTGCGGAGTTACCAATTTTTGGAGGAACAGATTTTAAGAATGTTAAGAAAGTTGGGTATACATGTTTCAATATAATAATAATAATAACAATAACAATAATAATTACCCTGGATTGGACATTTGGGAGACATCCCTAACCCAAAATTCCCTTGTTCTTTTTCCACGAATTTCGGTATGTTTACTAATTAGACCACGAGCAACAAATCTAACCTAATTGCGACAATAAAACTGTGCCTCTAAAGGGGGGCTGGGACATTAGGGAGACATGCAAATGTCTCCCTGGCAATGACCGATGTCTCCCATCGTGCAAAAAAATTAAGATAACGTGTCTCCTTAGTGATACCTTTACACGTATACAAGAATACAAATATAGTGCATATCACCACGAGGTCCCTATAGATGCTCTGAATAAGGAGATAACAAAAAGGAAAAGAAAATTCGCTATTAAATAAATGGGTTTATGCAGAATTTTTTATTTCTTGACTGAAACGACTTATCTGGCATTATTGAGGGCCAGCCCTAGCATCCCTTACCTTGTGTTTTGGATGCAAATTCTAGTTTTTAAGCTAAGGCAGGAGCTTCTACATGTCACTTGGTGTTTGGTCGGTCTGTCCCCGGAAAATTGACCAAAATAAGGCCCAATAAGTTTCCCAGAAAATATAACAACCAAATTTTAATTTTCCAAAAAAGTAAACAAAATACATTAAATACTTAACAAAAATTGTTTGTAACAATTTGGAAAGATGTTTTGAAAAGTTTGTAAATGGAGGCAAAATATGTGCAGTAATGTTATAGTCACGTGGTATTTATCACAAATCGCTGTAAATCTACCTGTACACATCTAAAATAGCGTGTTCCATATGTGCCATCAGCGTTGCATTTTTGGCTTCGCATTTTTCAGCTCTGGCAGGGATCATTTTGATAGATTTCATGCAAGTAGACTTTCATGCAAGACTTTCATGTTAGACGGCCAGAGCTTATTGGTGCACTCGCACTTGTTCAAGATCAATGGATAGGGGCCAAGAAAGATTCTAGGGGTATGGATTATGCGCACACTTAAGGTTACAAAGAGACAACTAGGAGGGAATCTTGAACGCATTGTTGCCCTACGCCTAATGCTCAAGTGAAGATTAAACTACTTTTCAGAATAAATTTAATTCTGCGCATTTCGCATTGATGCAAACCACGTGTGCATGCAGCGTGTACAATGTACCTCCTGTGGAGCTCTCACAATTTATCAAAAAGTGCAATCTCCTCATGCACGGCATCCACAGTCCTCTGACAGCTCCTCTCCTTACAAGGAGTACTTCTGATCTTCCAGCAAAGCGAAACTTTCTAATAATATCGACAATTTTTGTAACAGAAAACGTTTGGTTTTCCCTTTGTTTAGAGATTTAACCAGACCCTGCAACAATTCACCATGCTGCTGACATCCCGACACCAGCGGTTCTCGCTAGCGCTTCTTCTCACCCTGCAGGTGCTAGCCTACCAGCCCTGCCAGGCTCAGGACCAAGACTCAGTGGGCACAAGCAAAACTACGGAACCCCTGGCACCCCCATCGATGTGCCAGTACATGCTGAGGGGGGAACCTGGTCCCCCAGGAGCCCCCGGTTTACCGGGTATACAGGGGCCTGCTGGCATGCCAGGTGAGGACAAGTCATGAATACTCGAGATATTGAATTGTAAACAGAGGATGAAATCTCAGGGTTTAAATAGTGCAATCCCAGGATATCAGGATGTGTAACAAAAATCTATTTTGTGACCCAAGTTTTAGAAATCAAGTCAACTTCAGCAGTGCTGAGGGCTGATTTACATCCACCAAAATAACCTCAGCTGACTATGACCTTACGGTTATTTATAAGGTCACCTACTGCACTGTTTACAAACGTGCTAGAACTGAAGATGATGGTTGTGCCGGCAGACAACATTTTTTCCCCACAAAATTATCTCTTAAAACAGATGTTAAAATTACCTGTTCAAAAAATTTAATAAAAACTCTACTTCACATACAAATTTATTGGCACTTACAGTTACTCATACCGGGCAATGTAAGGTTTGAACAGCTTCTGTACAATGAAGTTCCGAAACATTTCATGATTGTTGTCTCAATCTGTTCACAGGGAACCACGGAAATAATGGCATCAATGGACTGACGGGCCCCCATGGACCAAAAGGTGACATGGGACCCCCAGGCCCACCAGGCCTTCAGGGCAGTGCGGGTTCCCCCGGTCCTTACGGCCCCTCAGGTAAGGCGGGGGTCCCCGGCCAACCGGGCAACTCAGGAGAGTCAGGAGGCCGCGGGCCGCGAGGACAAACTGGGGAAAGCGGCCCCAAGGGAGAGAAGGGAGACAGTGCATCAGTTACATTAACCTCGTCAAGGCACATGCTACCTAGAACGGGCCGGAGAAAAATTGCATTTTCCGTCGCCGCGACCAACACGATGACAGCACCCGCTGAGGATTCCATCGTCCAGTTTGATCACATCTTCACGCGTCACGGGACGGAATTTGACCCAGAGACGGGCAAGTTCACGTGCCAGGTCAACGGTACGTACTACTTCATCATACATGCCAACAAGTGGACCAACTCTCGAAATTTGCACATTAAGCTCATGAAGAATGGCTCTCTGATGACTGCTCTGTACGAAGATGCGGGCTACGATTATTACGACGCTGCCACCAACAGTATCCTCTTGGATCTAAAGCATGGCGACAAGGTGTGGCTGCAGCTGCACAGCAACAGTGAGGTGTACAGTGGAGTGACTAGGATGACTACGTTCTCTGGTTGGCTTGTCTTTGAAGATTAAACCATCAATAGGACGTTTCATGGGCCGCGCACAAACTGTCACACATGACCAATCTTATAGTCTAAATTGGATAGTCTAATTTGTACAATATGTACATTACGTGTAAAATGCACCTTGCAAGAAACGTAAGTTAAACTTGTCGAATACAAGCTTGGAAAATTTTAACTGATCTCCCAATATTTCAATGGGGATGTCACCTTTGTTTCTCTGATGTTACGTTTACTTTAGTAACACTTTTTTTGAAAGCTTGAAAACATTACAAAAAGTTGTGTCCGTATTTGTGTTTCACCAAAGTGACGCTTTCAATTTCGTCTTGAATTTTTTTTTTTAAATTAATGAAAATTTAATGATAACAGCTTTGTAGTGAAGAGCTAAAACCTACTCTTATGAACTACATGTAATGCTTTAAAGCTTAAATAGTAATTTTTCAAAAGTGAAAATGATTTTCAGTGGTCCTTCTGAAAAAGATTACAAAAAAAGAAAGATGAAAATGATTTGGTCCTGCATGTACAAACATGCAGAGATTGATCAGTGCCTCCAGAATGTCAACGTTTTTTTCATCACTTAGTAGTCAGTGGAAATGATTCAAGTTAACTTGTATATAAATACTGTATGTTCACGTAGCATAATTGGTTATATGTTTGGAGATTGGTCCGATGTTTGGAGATTTCCCATATTCACTGACTTATTAAAAGTGCACTGTGTGGTACCATTATAGTTAAACCTTTTTATTTCAAGGTGATAATAAAGTAAGCCAATAGTTTGCTACTGTGAACTGTAGCTGATTGTGCATGAAACACTGTCCAAATTATTTGTATAATTACAAGAATTAATCCTTTGTATTATGAGCTCCGTGCGCTACCAAAAGAGGGCGCCCTTTTACCTAGCAACGACGGCCCATGGGCGGGACATTTCCCTGGTTGACGCGCACCGTTCCTTGTGTGTGACGCGCGTACACCAGGGGATTTGTTCTATGTACACGCAGTGGCCGCACTTATGGGGCAAATGAATTGCAGTCAGGCAAGATGGCGTCAGTCGGTCACCCCCAACTGTACTTCCTTTGCCGTTAACGGAGCGGATTGGGTGGTGTTGGTAAAGTCAAGTTGGTGGTAAGCCATTGGTTAATTCATCCCTGCCAGCCCTATGCAGGTAACACAGTGTCCAAATGACGTGGCTACGACTGGCAGTCACACACGTGCCTATGGGATGTGGCTTCATCCGCTGCCATAGGTGTATGTGTAATTGCAAGCCGTAGCCACTTACTTCAGATGTGGCTTAACACCCAACAGCAAAACTGTAAAGCTTATGGCTGCACACGATGTCTTACCTCCAGTGTGTTGTCATCAAAGCACTCCGTCATAAGGCTATGTCTGTGACGTTCAAGCCAGCGCTCTGTAGAATTCTGGTCAGATTTACCATCCATGTAGGTGGCATGGAAGATCATCTGCAGAAAGGTGTAACATTTCATTAAAGTTGGTATAGGCCAAAAAAAAAAAGTCTCCGGTTTCTGGTATGGAGCTTGCCCCAAAAGTGGTGCGGCGACGCGTTTTTTTTTTTTTTTTTACCTGTTTTTTTTTTTTTTTTTTTTCTTCAAATGTCGGCTGATGACTGCAAATGGTGCCCGACTTAACTTAGTGCAAATATATGGGAGTCCAGAGAGGCCACATAAATCTTATTCTCGATCATAACCCCTTCTAAAAACACGTTAAAATTGTGCAGCAGCAGAATTCCAGTCAAACCAGTGAATTTGGCGGTTTTGAAACATCATCTTGTATTGAAAAAAAACTTTTTTATTTTGCCGACACGCATTGCTACGGCACGCACGCGCATACCAGAAACCGGAGACTTTTTTTTTTTGGCCATATATGTGCTTTTTCAAAAAATTCTATTTTCTTTTCTGAACGAATTTTGAAGGAATATAGTGCCCTGCAACGAATAAATTTGCATGTTTGCATTTGCAGGCCTTCACACAGTTGTAAAAAGTGGTTTGACACAGTGCACTCTAGTTCAGACAGACTTGAAATCAAGTCGTTAGACAGCCGTGTTTGTTTGCTGGTGCCACTGAAATGAACCAGCGCTATATTATGCTCGCAGTTCAATGTTCAGCGACCTGACTCGGTATCGACGCACACGCATACTGGGCCTGAGGTTGCACTGAAGGTTCCCGCAGGTTATTATACCTCATGCTACACATAATCCCTGGACAGAAGTTTGTGCGGCGGCGCAGGCAGATTAAACCCTACCAATTACCGGCTTGATTTCAAGTCTATATAATAAAAAAAGCGGGACGCTCCTAATTCAAAATTGAAATTAACTAATTGATTACTTGCCGTGGACTTATGTTTTCGTGCAATATCTCATTAGAAAGCTCATAACTATTACAATGCTAGAAAATTATCAATTCAATTTTAAAAATCTAATTTTTAGTGTGCCACACCCAAAAAGCACCTATACACCAACTTCACACTAAAAGATGGACTTGCTTACAGTAAGAATTGCAAACTTAAGCATTGGCAAATAGAAAAACAGTTTTTGCACCATGGAATATGACCTTGTCTACCTGCATTCCTCATGTGATGGGCTTTTTTCGAGATGACTAGTGGACTCTTGTCAATATGAACTCACTTTGGAATTATTCTAGTTATCACGGACGTAAATCTTTTTATGCTTACTGACACCTGCAACACAATTTCCACACTCAGCATAACTTTTTTTATTATTATTATTATTATTAATCATTTCTGGTAATGAAACCAAGGATTCCTCAAAAGCGCCCTAGGCACTGTAGCTCGCAAGCCTGAAGAAACCTGTGGAGAAAAGACAATGAGAAGAAGTTACAGTTTTAGAAGTGGGAGGAAAAGCCCAGAAGAATATTCCGGGGAAAACCCACGGAATCAGGCAGGGGCTGAAAACCCAATCCACATATTGGCCCAGGCGGGATTCGAACCCGGGTCACAGCGGTGGAAGGCGAGCAAAGTACCGCTACGCCAACCTGACTCCCTAGTCAGTAACTTTGTAGTTTCGCTTACCTTTTTTGGAAGTGCGGTAAACATGAATGCCTTGCTCATTGTCATTTTGTGGAACACATACAGGGTGTCAAGATGTCCCTGACTCTGTAAGGTATCCATGAGTGCTACAACTTTCTGCCACTGGTCCACAGAGATGCGGATCTGAAAAAAAAAATCAAGCACCTGTAATACATTGTAATACACTGTATTACATTGTAGTACATTGTATTACCGGTACATGGTTGGGGTAGTTTAAGGATTACAGGCAAGGCAGTTTTTGGATGGTTCAGGGACTACTGGATCAAATTAAAACTATTATTGTTATTGTGGTAAATTAATTTACCATCCAAACCAGGGGCATGAGGGGGGGGGGTGCAGAGTGGCCAATTGCAACTGGCTAGAGATTTTAAAAGTGAAATCGGAATGCTGATGGAAGAAAATTCGGCCCGTAAGATAAATCATGTTTCCGTTGGCGATGAAGAGTGCCACCTATTGTCTGACAGTGTCAATGATTGTCCGCTTTTAACAGTGTCCCCTCCTCCCCCCGCTTTTGCAGAGGACAGATGGCGGGGGGGAAAATCTTGTCTACCTTTTACTACGGAAGGTCCGTGAATTTACGAGCAAGACGAAAATTGTTTTTTGCAATGGAGAAAAAAAACAAACCTAGTTACGTGACTGCATGGAGTAAGCCTTGTCGAAATCATAACATAATTTGCACATGAGTTGCTCTCCATGAAAAGGGAGGGTGGTTATACCAATGTTATCAATATATTCATTTAAGAGAAAAGACACAGTCATTATAACATTTGAATGATTAGGCGGGGAAGGAGGTGGAATATTTGGGAGTTGGAGGGTGAGAAGTATTTTTTTCTTTTACAAATCTCCTGAAAAACATTGATCCATTTTGGTGGGGAGCATGTAAAAAATACATGAATATAAACTGCCATGGTGCAGAGATGCCAAAGTTTCCTTTTTTTTTCAAGGTCATAAATGTATCAACTTCTGCAGCTCATCGGAGATAGCTACCTTAAACTTTGGTATGTACGGCTGTGTCACGTACAAAGCGTAGAGAATATAGAGAGCTCCAACACGGCGTTGCAGGTCGTATGGAGGCAGCAGGTACTCTGTGGCTATTTTATAGGCTTCCTGCATGGCCTGTGATGAATAAAAAAGCAAAAAGGAAGTCAATGGTCATATCATAGGATGACATACTTGTCATGCACCGTCTGTACAATGACAATGAAGCGATACAGGGTGTATAAAAAAACAAAACCCAGACGTATTTGTAAATTATAAAATATCTTATATATGTTTTCAAATAGGTTAAAGATCACGTGAAACACCAATGTGTCCTATTTCCAATGATACCTTGATTTTATGTCTGTGGCCCAAAAGACTGAGCATTATTTGTTTTTCTGTCAAGGGTCAAAACCTGTACTGAGCCAAGTTTTACCTGGCTAAGATTGTTGCTGGCTGGTTATTGAAAGGTTGAAATGTTAAGAGGGGCTGTTGGCGATATGCAAGGTCGTGCAGACCTTTGAGTGGAAAGAGGCAATGGGCCATGAGGGGTTAACTTCAACAATGAGAGTGGTTCATTCACTGTGTCAAAATTAAATAAATAGTGTTAAAAGAAAAGGACGTCTTCTTTCTTTAAATTCAGCCGTTCAACATGCCCAGAATACCAGTTACCCTTTTGCACAAATTGGCTCAGTGCAGGTTTTGACCCTTGACAGAATAACAATGAATGCTCAGTCATCCGTGGCAACGGACACACAATCAAGGTATCATTGGAAAGAGGACACATTGGTGTTTCACAAGATCTTTGAAAGTATTTATTAGATCAAATTAGGTTTTGCCCTTTACCGACGTTTAAAACACTGTATACTCAGTGTGTTACCTCCCGAGTGAAAGTTGGAAAAAATCACTCAGGTGGGACTCGAACCTACGACCTCCTGCTTTCTAGTGCAGATGTCTTACCACTCGACCATCGAGCTAACGGGATCGGTTGGCTGGTTCGAATCTGATGTACATAGCAGCGGGTACCGCATAAACTATTTTAAGATGGAATTTTGCGTCGGGGTGATATAAATCAAATTAGGTTTTGCCCTTCACCGACGTTTAAACACTGTATACTCAGTGTGTTACCTCCCGAGTGAAAGTTGGAAAAAATCACTCAGGTGGGACTCGAACCTACGACCTCCTGCTTTCTAGTGCAGATGTCTTACCACTCGACCATCGAGCTAACAGGATCGGTTGGCCGGTTCGAATCTGATGTACATAGCAGCGGGTACCGCATAAACGATTATAAGATGGAATTTTTTGCGTCGGAGTGATTAAGTTTGTCCTTCATACGCATACCTGCTGTGGTGGATGTATAGTTCTGAGTATACAGTGTTTAAACGTAGGTGAAGGGCAAAACCTAATTTGATTTATATCACCCCGACGCAAAATTCCATCTTATAATTATTTATTAGATCTTTTATAATTTAAATTACCATCTGGGTCTTCTCTTATTAGTTGATACATCCTGTATTGAATTCTGCAGTATCATTTCTTCGGCACAAACCATTCAAAGGAAACTATATACTCACCTCTTTCCTTTCTTGTGCCCTTTCTATGCCACTAAAATAAAATAAAAATATCAAAGAATTCAGAATTGAATACAACACGCATAGTAAGTGATGTGTCAACTCTCCAAAATCATATGAATGAAATCGATATCATAGCAAAGTACTCTGTCATATAAATGAAATCGATATCATAGCAAAGGACTCTGTCATATGAATGAAATCGATATCATAGCACAGGTCCCTGCCCTATCCATTGTTTCTAATCACCCGGTAATGTTGTCTCAACAGCAAGCAAAAGAAGGGGTGAAAGCCAAAAAACTCATTTTCCTCATGTTCTACAATGTACATTTATCTCTATTTTGTAATGTCAGCAACATGTACTCATCATGTAAAATGAAATCTCAGTTTGCATTTATATTTTGAAAATGAAAAAAGCGTGCGTAACAGAAAATTGGATACATAATCTGAAAGAATGAAATATTAAATGTCCGACTTACTAATGAATAAATGTGAAGTTCAGCTTTCGCCACTCTTCGGCAAACATTTGAAATCGCACATTCTGTGTGTGCAAGAATTGCTGAAGCAAGCATTCAATGTCCACTCTCAGCCCTGTATACTTCTCACAATCTTCAGTCTCCATCCTGCACAGTCCTGTTACTAGTGTTAGCTTCTACAATATGTAGAACACCATTTACACTGCACTGAAAAGAAAATGATTTTATGAGTACTGTTTATCAGACCATTTACACTTTGGGACTTTATTTCCCTTTAAAACAAATGCTCCAGAGCCACGAATCAGGAAAAGAAAATGTCATTTTTTGCAATTAAATGTAGGAGTAAACTAATCAAAGACAAATATTCTTACTTTTTTTGTGATAAAAAAAAAAATCTAAAATGTCGAATGGGCACGACAGCCGCTCAAACCTGGGATCTGGGAGTAATTGCAGAATGCCCCGCCACTCGAAGATCACCCCCTAAAATTCAATATATGCAGTCAATGGAGCTATAATAAATTCTGAAGTCCAAAGTAGTTCCCCCGGAGTGGCTGTGCGGATACGGGGATACAGAGTGGGATTGAGTCGGGTAGGGGCCGGCGAATAAAGGCGTTCTTTTACCTTTTAAAAAAATCCTGCTTACTGCTTAAAAAAAAGTGAATGGAGAGGATCGAAAATAGTCTAGCAAAAATGTTGCAACCTGACGCCACTTCCTCGATTCACATGTTCATAGCCTACTGCCTGTGATAGTTACTTAATTCACTTATGGGCTATACTTGCTGCACATGCGCAGTGTGAGACATCCACTAGTCTTCGCATGTTGGCGACATTTTACCAACATACTCTGGCGCTACGATGGCATAAAATGTCGAAAATTTCTATTATATGAGTTTTCCCAAAGTTATGGTAGGTCTCACTTATTCCTAAAAACTCAGATTTTTAAGGAAAACAAATAAATATGGTAATCAATGAAAATCACTGCTTGCGAAAAGATTTGAATACGGAGCATCAATAGACCATGGAGGAATAAGAACACATTGAAACAAAAATTAGAGTAAGAAAGCACGTAGGAAAATCGATAATTTCTACCCCAAGAAAATGTTCAAAAATTAGAAACAGGTGTCATTTTATTGAGAGAAGTCTGCTTTAGGTTATAGAGGTCATTTTTGAGTAATAAAAAGCACCCTTAATTCGAATTTGATCGAAACTAAACAGGCATGACAGTAGCCCCATAAACGTGGCCAATTTACTGGACTACCTCCATAAATACAGGCCACACTTTCACCATGTACAAAAAAAATGTCGAACTTTGTCAAATTTTAATTTTCACATTTAGGCTTAGTTTGTAGTTTGTTTTTTTGCTTTAGAAGCATACTCACCCTCTTTATACTTATAGGCTAAGTTCTCAGATGTCTAATTTTCGTGAAATTTCATGTTGAAATTTTGATACGCAAACGTGTGCAAACGAATCTGGAAATTTCACGAAAAATAGACATCTGAAAAAGGCAGCACTTTCTGATTAGCCTATAAAGAGGGTGAGTATGCTTCTAAAGCAAAAATAAACTAAGCTAGTCCCACTAACTGGGGCGCTAGAACTCCTTTTTTGACATTTGGTATCCCAAATGTCAAAAAAGGAGTTCTAGCGCCCCAGTTAGTGGGACTAAAACGGTAATCCTTACCTTTAGGACCCCATTCCTTCCTATATAAGGTTAAAAGACTCACCAAAACAGCTGACAAAATGACACTCAAAAGTGACATTCTGATATTTCTTGGCACATTTGAACATTTGGCAATGACACCTCTTGAATATCAGCAGCTTTAATTTTGTAGAAAGAGGGCAGGGCTTTGATTTATGAGGGGTAAAAGACGGCAATGACAAACAGAAAATATATTAAAACAGTTAAAAAAGCAAGATGGCGAACTGCAAAAAAAGGTAGGAAAGTCACATTTTCTTTGAAAGTGCTTTCAAAATTACAACTAACATGAGTTTATCTGAAGTAAAAAGACTGCTCTAGCCTGCAAAAGTCACTTTGGTACTGGACAGTCATCTGTAAAAGTTAGTTTTGAACAGAACTCGTAAAAATAGAGGTGTCCTAAAAGTAAGGATTACCACTAAAACTAAGCCTAAATGTGAAAATCAAAATTTGGTAGTCCAGTAGTCCAGTAAATTGGCCACATTTATGGGGCTCGCATGACCTGCGCATGACAGGGGCCCTACACTACACTTTCGCCTGAAGAAAAAGGTGGCGTCAGGTTGCAACTGTTATTAAACTTTTTCTTATAAAATGTTCTTGACTCTCCATATCGTAGTACACAACAGATGAAGTGGCGTAAGGATGCAACATTCTTTCCCTTTTCTCCGGGTAAGAATAACTTCCGTTATTTACCTTGAAGTTGAACTATCGTCGTCGTCGTCTGTTGCGCACTCGTTTCTAATTAAACATTGCGAAGCAGACGATCAAATGTACACACATGCAAAATCTTTGTAGGCGCTGCCATCTTGACTGGTAACCCCACACGCAACCAAATGCCACATCACGGCATCGTGCATGCGGGTACCATTCATCAATCGTACCTCGACGATTGAGGGCAGCAGGCAACTTCGGTTGACTTCGAAATCGTCTGCTCGCACGTGCGCACTGCAGAGGTGCGCGCAAAAGAGCGGGAAAAAGTTTCACAAACTTGTTTTAAGAGGCTCAAGCATTTGGTTGTGACAGCTGGCCTGCTCTTCCGAGATTAACAGTTTCTTTTTGGTACAGTTTTTGGTGCTCTCTTCGGGGAAAAAATAAAATGAATTTCAATAGCGCCGGCAAAGTCACGCAAGATGGAAAAAAAGGTGACAATTTGTCGCTTCAGTTGGCTACTTATGTGACAAGTTTTTCCACCATCGGGATAAGTAAATCCGCAGCATGGATGGTCACGACGCCCCTATTCAGGACAGCAAACTACAAGAGTTCATCATGATCATAGCAATGGGACAATTCGCATGTGGATCCTGGCGCGTGGAATATGTGGAGCCTCGGGAGCTAGGTGAGTAGGGGGAGTACGTGACAAGGCCATGACCTATACAGAAACCATTTTCGACTCACTAAGCCAATGAAAATAAAAACATGGCATTTGAAGTCATAATTTGGATAAAGCTGGAGCACGTCCTCTCAATTTTTGGTGGACTTTGGTGTTTTGTTGTTTTGTTGTTAACTGGTCCCAGCCACTAACTGGTCCGAACTTAAGCTGGGAAGAACCTTAAGTGTTCCAGTTGGGACTGATGGTCTAGTTGGGAGTGTTTCAGTTGGGACTGATGGTCTAGTTTGGAGTGTTCCAGTTGGGACCGATGGTAATAAGTGAGATGTTCCCGGCTTGAAACCTGTTGATTTAGCTTGAGGGATAGGGCTCAAACTAGGCATGCAGTAGCTTACTTGGAAACCCAAGCGCAAAAAGCTCATCGAAATTTGATGCTAAATGTTGAATTCCGATGAGCTTTTTGCAATGGGATTTCCCAAGCTAAGTCAGCAGATGCTGTTGCTAACATTTTTTTTCTCAAAAATTTGTTTGGGCTTGTAATTTTTTATATTTATATTTTATTATCATATTAAATTCTTGTTTAATTGGGTAGCCCATTCTAATCCACTGGTCTCCCATGGGGCCCAGTAAAGAGAAGACAATGTGAGTGAATTACAGTTAGTAGATGTGGGAGGAAAATCCCAGAACAACATTCTTTGGAAGACCCATGGAATCAAGTAGGGACTGAAAACCCAATTCACATATTGACCCAGGGAGGAATTGAACCCGAGTCACAGCAGTGGAAGGCGAGGAATTGAGTACTGCTACACTAACCTGACTCCCCAAATGAATACAGCATAGTTTCAATTTCCAGTGTATCAAATTCAGCCATTGATCTGTTTGAGACTCAAATCAAGTTTTGGACTTATTCAGTCTAACCATTCCAGTTGATGTGACAAATTGAGTTGACACCGCATTTATGGGCTGTTAGTGTTAAAATGTTGGTGTCATGCAAAACCACCAATTGGACTCCAAGAAACCAAATTGGACTCCAAGAATCAGGAAAAGAGGAAGACAAACAGAAGGATGGAGGGATGATTTAACAACACATAGTGGCATTGCATGGCAACAGACAGCTCAAGATAGAGTGAGAAGGAAAATCGGTGAAGAGGCTTTCCTCCTGCAGTGGAGCGAAATAGGCTAGACAGACAGACAGTGTTAAAATTTTATCAAGAAATCCAGAAATGTGCATACTTTCTTGCTTATTTTTTTAGATATTTTTTTTAAACAAACTTACTGTCTGTCCATTGGAAAAGAAATTATACACTGTACTCTTGTGACCTGAATTTCCGATTGCAGTATTCAGATAATTGTAAATCAAAATGTAATGGCCCTACCATAATGAAAACTATTACAACAAAAAGTAACAACTAAAGTGGGAAAAATGTTTTAAAGGAAAGGATCTTCAAGTGTTTAATACACAGGCAAGTTTTTTGAGCTGAATCTTCATCATTCCTTGTTAGGCCTATGCAGCATTATCAGCATGATGGCATTAAGGTGCAAGAAGTAAAGACGTATGGATTTGGTTGAATTTGTTAAAAAGATGCTGAATATATTTCACTTCAGTGAAATTTTTGATGTCATGTATGTCAGTGAGTTCAGGTTTTTTTGCGCAAATTGTACAACGGATTAAATAACAAAAAAAAATTGGATTGAAAATCTTAAAAGTGAAACTCTTCACTTCATAATGTACATTTTCCAAAAAAAAGTCTGATGGAAACTAAATTGTCCAAAGTAAAAAGTCCATCACAGCCAATGAAGCAACAAAACAACGCAATGTGTATTTATTTTAGCAGCTTAGAGAGTTTATTTACTTGCCTCAAGAAATAAAAGCCAAAGGGGTGTACTCTGCTTGCCTTCAAAAGAATCTACTTTTCTTTAATTAAATTTGAACATTATAAGCAATCTTCAATGGATTTTATCATTGGGAAAATTTCATTAATTAATACCTCAAAGGGACATAAGATAAATTGAATTGTGTTTCTCTTTTTTTCAATGATGATCTCTTAATAACAACAAACATCATGTTTTTATCATCCTCAAATCCATATTCAAAAATTCACTCCAAGGTTTATTTAGATGTGACACACATCTGAGGGCAGGCTTGTGGGAAGAATGCAGTTTAATTTTAATATCACGGTTTGCATAATTGTAGTTCAAAGAAAGTACATGATCTATGAAATGTTTTGTTGTTACATTCGCAAAAAATGTGACGTAGGTCTCCTAATAAACATTTAAAAAAATTTTACACAGAAATCATAACTAATGTTTTGGTGTTACATTCGCGTAAAAAAACCCAACGTGAGGGTCTTGTGTTGCAAAAAATAATGGATGTCAAAAAATGAGTGATATCAACCCTTTACAAATAGAAAGACAGCATAGGTAGATTTGAAAAAGAATGAAAAAAGAAATTTATAAAAAAAAAAGTATTCCGATGAACGCCCTTAGGATTTTTCATGACTAAATAAAATTAACTTAGTAGGCCTATCCGATTGAGTAACACGGTAGCATAAATATGGATGTGTGTGACACCTTTTGCTTTCCTGAACAATTATCAGGGTGTCATCTCCAAAACATTGTGAAAATTGTGAAAATGGATTTGAAGTTGATAGAATGAACTGATGTTTGTGTATAGTGAGACTAATTTCTGAAAACAAGAATATATATAACAATATACATGTCATTTAATGAGCAAAATCTTCTTTGGCAGGTCTATTGCACTTTGAATAAACATTTTGGAGAATTTGTTCATATTTGCTGTTTTGTTACATTTCAGTTAAATAATTTACAATAACTTAACCACTAAGTGCTTTTATGAAGTTGAACAACATTGTATTTACTCCTCCAAAAATCAAGAAGTGCTGTGGTGGTCTGGGGGTTTGAGGAGTAAATGGCAGGGCGGTTGCAGGTGCTTTGAGGGCTAATGGGTTAAACTAAAATATCATTTTGACATCTTGTGGATTTTAGTAAAAGTGGATTTTTTTTTCAAAACATATGAGGACTCATATTGCACTCTTCAAGATTCTTGAGAAGAAAAAAATATATATCTTTAAATTTAAATAAACTCATAAATTAATTAATTCTACATACATTAAGGTATTCATAATAACACTCTTTGTCATTTCCATTGACATATTTTGGCAATTCAGAAGTACTGTGCTTTGCAGGTAGATATCCACACTACCTAATATAAGCAAATCAAAATAGAGTCCCCTTCACCTTTTCGTTATTAAAAATTTGGAAACTATTTCAATTTTTTCCTTCAACTTAAGGAAATTCAATACAACATATATTATTTCATAATTGGGACCGGAGGCAAGCACTTGATTGGAAGAGAAAAATAACTGCATTTAACTAGATCTATGAGTGTTCATAACTGCTTAGCACAGTACATGTGTTTGTAAAGTTCGGCGTTTATCGACCATTTGGTGGCTGGCCGCTGTTGTCAGAATTTTCTGGTTGGTTGGGCAGACTGAAGGTACACACTTCACAGCTGCAAGTTTCGATGACCTGGTAGCTGTATTCCTGCATGACACCGTCACAGTTCAGTCTGGTCTCTCGGACGCCCATAGTCGAAGGCTGACAGCATCGGCAATCTCGGCTGAGTTCTGCCCTCCCTGGCAACATGTCAATGAATGCCCGAGACGGGCATCCGCCGTTGCAGTAGGTGAACTGCACTGGTTCTTCAGAGACGCAATTGCCGATTCTCAGTGTTTCAAGTTTGCTCTCTCGGAGACATTGCCTAGATTCTTTCTCTGTGTAGCAAGAAGAAATGGGGATGAAGTCATTACTTAACTTCTTACTAAATATACCAGAAGTAATTTTGCAATGGCGAATGCTAAGATAACCAAAGGTCAGCTGGAAATGCTTCAACTTTCGTCAAAGTGTCAAATCTCTATGTAATCTTTTTAGTAAACTTGAGGTGAGGAATTTTTCCAACGCCACCAATCTTAGTCTTTGGAATAGATATATGTGAGCATATTCAGCTATTAATTGTGCAAACAAGACTGTCTTGACCTCAAAATTCTGACCACCATTCAGCGGGCGCCTCCTATCAGGTCTTCCATGACCCGTTGTTTGTATCACAAAAACATGTCAGCCAAATTGACCAATCACCAGCTTAGTCCACAATTCTGATCGAAATGACGTCACAGTTTCAAAGTCGACTCCGATTGGCTGGCGCTCGGGTTCACACACAATTTGCATTGCTCAGATATATCAGACATTGGTTACGGAAAGGGCTCCATTGGACAACATGTCATTTTTTAGACTACCATCTTGTGTGATTCTCCCAAATTTTTACTATAGGGTGATAATAAGGGATATTCATACAATTATAAAATATGGTTGCAATGAGATGACTGACAATTGCTTTTTCGACATTTCTGTCATTTATGTTAAAAATGTATTATTTTCACAGTGAAAACTCTTATTATTATATTATACAAGCTTAAATGTAGTACAAAGAAAGTAAGTTACATACCACATATTGGGCAGCACTGCTCCTCAACATACCGTAGTTTCCCCTGTGGGCAAAGACAAGAGATTTGAAATGAATATTGCAGGTGTTGAACTAACATTCAAATAAACTTCAACAAATAAATTTACTGTGTAATCGGTTAACCATTTGAAACTTCACTCTCTGAAATAATATTTGGGTTAATTACGAGCAGTTCCATATTCACAACTTTCAAGTCATGCGTTTTGTACACGAACCATAACAGCTGACGGTTTGGGTGTGGAGACTTCATGTGAAGTTGAGATAACCCAAAACATTACAGAAAACAATTTCTCAAAAATTCTTTATACAAGACTGAATTCAGAAAGTACTTACATCACATCTGAGGTCACACTCTTCCCGTATTTCAAGGATTCCAGCTCCCAATTCACAAAGCCTTCTGGAACATGGATCACGTGATGGCAGCTCTTCGCCATACTGAAATATAAAAACACACACAAATTGTCGATGGATGCCCCCTCTTTTTGAAGGGAAGATTTTGCAGGATTGAGGCAATGTGGCAAAAATGTGTGGCAGATTTTAGAGGATCACTTTGTCAACGTCTTGTGTTGTTTATGCTCAGTTGTGCATAAATTTAGGCCTAGATTATACTTGAAATTTATGCACTGCTTCAGGATGTCACTGGCTCTGCCTCAACATATTGACAGTGATTGCTGGAGGACTTTGCAGGATTGAGGGAGTGGTCACCCCTCTGAGGACCAAATTCAAGAAAAACATATAATTTTGGAGGATTGAGGTTGCATTTTTGCAAAAATGCTGGGATTCAGGGATAATTATAAAAGATCATCAACACTGAATATGTCATCAGTCATTTTTTTCACTTCATTTTCATTTCAGTGCTATATGAAATGTTGTTATTTTTAAAGATGCTAATAATATCAGTATTAAACATAACTCTGAATTTCCTGAAACCACAATAATCTGTGAACAATGTGTTCCATAAATTGGTTTGAAAAAACATATTGATGAAATTACCTGGTACATTCTGCCATTGTACATGCAGCCAGGGGCTTCTGCAGAGTAAAAGAAAAACATGTGAAATTGGTCAGCAAATCTCAGATGGAACCTGGAATTTCTACAGACTTTGCATAAACATGAAAAAATAAGTACACAAGAGGAATATTAATAAGTTGCGGTATAGTGGCAATGTATATAACCTCCAATATTAGGGACAGATTCATCAGAACAAACTTTTCAACACAATCTTTTGAACTTGCACAATTACAGCAAGCAATGGCAAATAGGCCTATAACCACCAAGAGAATAAAGTAAACTCTGTAATAATTGAATCTTTCAGTCATGCACAAAACTGTGAACATCCTTACCGGTCGTGGTAGTCTCTGCTGTGGTAGCCATCTCTGTGGTGCCACCTTCTTCTTCTGTTGGGGCTACGGTAACGCCCACATGAGGTGTCTGTGGCCCCTCAGTGGTGGTGCTTTCAGTTGTGGTCCCCAGTAGCTCAATTGTCTGCTTTGTGCTTGTAACAACTGTTGTGAGGCAAAACAAATCTTGATCCATTATTTATGCTTTATTCCCACCGTCACATTGAATGCATAATTTGTATATTACTGCTTGGCAAATAGGGACTCATTATAGTTCATAAATTTTTGCCATTTGTGGAATTGTTTTATTCTCTGTCTCGTTTCAGAAAAAGAAAAAACTTTTGGAGTGCCATGGCCTAGTGGTCTCGAGCATTGAATTTGTGGTCTGTGGGTAATTCTGCTGGTTGTGGGTTTGAGTCCTGCCTGGGGTTATGGTGTGTGTGCCCTTGAGCAAGGGGCTTTGTCACTCATTGTTCCTCTCCACCCAGGAGTAGATGGGTACCTGTGAGGGCCGAGTTGGTTACTGTGAGCTCTGGATTACGGCCAAGAGCGCCCAAATGACTGCCTACCGGCCATGTATGCTCCCGAGGGACTTGAGAAGGTTTCAGGAGTGTTTGCCCATTGAATGGTAATAATAATTGTGAAGCACTTTGATACCCCGTTTAAAAGTGCTATGTAAATGCCTGTTTTTAACCTACTTATTATTAATATTTTTAGGATGATTATAGTAGGAGGCAAAAGGGTATTTCCCTCATCCACTACTTTTTTTAAATGTGTCCTTGCATGCCCACTTTTTGATATCCAACTATAGAGACAGGAATACATGTGCGGAACCACTTTCAGAAACGTTCTGCCACCATCGGTGATGTCCTTGCAAAAATGACTAAGTGTGGTTCACAAGACACTGTATGGAAGTTAAATGCTACCACACAATACATACGGTATTGTTAGAATTGTTAGAATTTTTAATTCAACTGCTTGTCTCCACATTCAGCTGTTTTCAATTTTATAACTAAAAACAAAAATAAAAGAACAATAGTGATGGGCTGTATTCGGGAATTGAAACAAACAAACAAACGAAGGAAGAAAAGGTATTAAACACTGTCAACATTACCATTGTTTATTGATTCAGTCACAGTTGTTACGACCTTTTCTGCAGATGTGACCCTCTCAAACGTGGATTGTTTTGTGGTTGTCATTGCTGGAAGATAAAAGGGATTAATGAATTAGTTTTGTAAAATATAAACACATCATCAAGTGCCCAACCAGGCCAGGGGAAATATGTTTTTCGTGGATTAAATTCAAATGTAAAAATACTGTCAGTACCACACTGTTGTTTCCTAGGTTTTAAACAATATGAATCTTGTTCGTGTCATAACTTTTGCACTGATCCCAAGCTGTGACATGAGTTTCGACAAACTATGAGACAACCAACACAGCACTAGATAGGTTATTTGATATTCCAGAGTTGATTCCAGCTTCAGTAATTTCCCTTGTTCAATTAAAAATGCAAAATAAGGAGTTTAAGGTAATTAAATAATTTTGTAAGTCAGGTGAATGTGCAATCCCCATAATTGATGTGGTCCAGAAATTGAAGCAAAATAGACAGAGAAATATGCAAAATGTTCAAGACAGGTCAAAACTTACGTTGTCCTGCACAGCCGAAGAAGTCAATTCTGAGGGCAGGTTGCGTGCCCTGATATGCAGCAATCTCTACTGTGAGAGACTCAATGGGCTCAGTAGGTTCTTTCAAGTACACCCATACAGGTTTGCTTGATTGTGTGGTCAGGCGTCCAGAAAATGTCTAAAAGAAAAGAAATTTTAAATAACTGATTCAAGACTGAAGAAAATCACCTGTAAATCTAAAGGAAATTGTAAATCTAAATCTGGACAGAATACCGACACAATAACAAGACTTTTTCACAGGTGCCTCCACACAATCATGTAAACAAAAATAGCAGGCCTATAATTTTACTTTATAAGTAATGAGCAAACGGCCTTGCTTCACGTTACCAGTGATTTTCTCTAAACAGAAGACCTTATGAAAACACCACACGGATGAAGCAAAATATCAAATGAAATGATTGCAAGGCTGTAAACAGCGAACATTTTATTCACCAGAACATTTATAATAGACTCGCTTTGAAACTTGTAACAACAGAATAGTTTTGTCAGTTGAGACCTGTTTTCCTCATTACCTTGACTACCCCAGTAGTGCTGTCTTTGTAATATGTCTCTGTCTCGGAGCCAACTGGGAGGTATTTCAGGCGGAATTGGGTCACGCCATTTCCGCGGCCGTCGCCAGCCATCTTCAGGGCGTTGAGTCTGAGGGGCAGGTCAGATTGGAGTTTCACGTAGGGTACAGTGCCATCATCAGATACACTCGGTATCCACACGTCAGCTGTTCTGAAGCTAGACTCGCCATTGTCTGGCATGGAGGTTGTTCTCTCGATATCAATGCCGATCATGGCTGGGGATGTCTCCAAATTCTCCGTGCAAATGCCTAAAAATATCACAAATCAATGAAGTAAACAGTCACTTCTAATCCCAAGCTGTATTCAGTACATTCTCATCACTGTAAAGTAAATTTACATTTGGATAATTTGGTGATTACAACAGCATTGATTTCTGAATTTGTTTTTATTGCCTTTTCTTTTGAGGAGTGGATCTCATCTATCGGTACATACACACTATAAATTAGGATGTGTTGCCTTTCTCCTATATTGCTGCAATTAAATTGTGTGTTGTCAATATATAGTCCAATAAAATAACCTACTGCAGGAGCAAGTCTTGTGGCCTTGGTCACAGAGCATATTAACATGCTTCCTTGTAAAAAGGCTCATCATTTCAGTCTTGAAATATTCACCAGGGGCGAAGCAAGGTCATTTTTATAGGGGGGTACACAATTCTAGAAAAGGGCACTAGCACATCCGTGCTGAAATGTAGAAACGTTTTTTTTTGTCCGGACACTTGGCCTCTGTAAAATCAAATAGTGAATGGCTTATACCATCTTTAGATGGGGGCACTGTTCAAAACAGACGATTATGCACACTAACGAACAACATCTGGCGCTTTTCAGGGCGACACATGACACAAGAAGGGCACAACTTTTTGTAAAAAGGGCACTTGTTCGGGAAAAAAAGGGCGCTCGTTCAAACAAAAGGGGCACTCCTTAAAAATGTTGGGGGAAAGGTCCATGAATTCAACAAACATCTGAAATGTAAGACGCTTTTATTTGAACCATCATTCAGAATTTGTAATTATTGCACAAATGGAGGAGTTCAGTGTGCCAATGGATATGCATTTGATGGATTTGAAATGATACACCTGATGATCAGTGGCAATAATATCACATGAAAAGCTTCATGACTGAAAAAACGTGAGGTACGTTGAAAGTTATCCCGTGAGATTTTCCCGTGATTTATTCCCGTGATTTATTTTACGTGTTAAAAATAAGAAAGAAATAAGGAAAAAAATAAAAATAAATCCCTATGCATCTATATCACGTCCTGTGTCTCTAAACATGTAATAATGAATAAAGGGGGTCATGTGATCTACATGTACATGAACATGGGCCTACATGTCTTTAGAGTTACAATAATGACTGTGATAAATATGAAATTTAAATGTTGCAAATATTATTTAATAATTACCTAGTGTGGTCGTTAGTGGATTTTGTGTGGTCACAGTTGTAGATGCTTTGAATGTGGTCACACCAGCCTCTTTTGTTTCCGAGACACTTTCCGTTACAGTCTCAGCTGAAGAAATGGTTTCCTTCACAGTTGAGGTTTCTGGGGAAGGATTAAAATTTCATTTTGTTTCAGTATCATATTGATAATGAGGTTACCCATTCAGAAAAAGAATCAATTAAAAAGTCAGGTTTAAGTAGCATTTATATTCGGTAAAGGGCAAAACCTAACTTGATTTACATCACCCCGACGCAAAAATCCCATCTGGTGAATAGCTTTTATATTGTACAAGTCTTTACCAAAATGATAACAACACATTACAGATTGAGATCACATCTTCTAACGAAAGTAATAATTATTTTTCAGATAAGACATACAATGGAAGAAAAAACATATCATTATGTCATTTATGGAAGCGAATTCTAAACAATACCTTGATTCAGCATAATTTTAAATCATGGAATAAAGCTTGAACCAATTCTGTCAATGTCCCAGATCTATGCTCAGACCAACATTGTCACATAACTCAAGTGACAGTCAGAACACATACTTTTTTCTGTTTTCTGTTGAGTTGCTTGTTTTTGAGACTCAAGATTTCTTGTTATTTTGCCGGGAACCTTTTAGCTGCCCGTAGCAGTTCAGCAAATCATCGTGTCTCTCCATTAGTTATTTAGTTTAGTTAGCTTGCAACAAACATTGACATTGTCTATTGCTCCTACATATTTTGACCAATTTCAACCAAACTTTTCAAAATATCAGTAGCCCCTGCAGTCTCAACATGTCATATGACCAAACTAGGGTCAAAGGTCAGTATGGGGTCACTGGGGTCAAAAACTTGATTTTAATCAAACCACTACTCCTCATTCCAGAAATTACATGGCACACGCATGAACACGAATTTGTTGGGCCCGCAGCTTCCGAGATCTGATCGAGCTTGTTTTTTTTTTTTCAAATGAAGAATTTACCTTTTCCTGGTATGGATGTTGCAGTTATGATGACCTTCTGGGTTGGAGACAGAGAAACTCGTTCTGTTGTTGTCTTTATTTCCACAGTTGGTTTCATCGTCTCTTTGGGTGTTGTCTCAACTTTGCTTACTGTTGTTGTGACTGCTGTAGTTGTCAAATCTAAGAGAAATCATTTCCAATCAGAAGCATAATTTGCTTGATCTTTTTGATCAGAAATATATTTAATAGGCCTATCAGTTTGTAAAGTGGTGGGGCTGGACAGCTCAGCTGGTAGAGCACTGGTCTCATGCTCAAATCCAACTCCAGTAACTTTCATTGTTCCAACTCATAAGATATTTGAGATTGTGAATATGTCTTGGATTTCATATTCCTTTGATGTGGAAGTGAGCAAAACTACTCTGTTTTGTGACAGTAAGATATTATGTGATAACTGGTGTCAAAAAGAACAACTGATAAACTCAAGGAAAAAAGGATCATTGCTTACGGTCAAAACAACCAAACAGGTTCAGGTTGACTTCAGGACCACTATCTGGATCAGCACTGATCTGGGATCGGTAAAGGAGTTCCAGCGCTTGAATTTCTACCATATCTTCAGGTAGATACTGTTTCACTGGATCTGCACCACCGTTGAACGTCTACAGAAAAAAAGGGATACACTTTGTTACAAAATCATCTTCAGTTTATTTGAACAACAAGGATACCACAAACTAAGGAAGCAAAAATGACGTCAGTAGTGTAAAGTTAATGAAGTAATTCAGTTGAGGACATCAGAAGTGGCTGCAAGGGGAATTGAAAGGGGTAATTGGAATTTCTTGAACATGATTGGATAATTGCTTCCTACGATTTGTATCTTTGTTAAACCCAAAATGGAACTTTCTATATGCAAGCGCAGATTGCGAAGCCTTACCACGTGGGGTCCGGAGCCTGCTTAAGGTCCCCGAAAAAGTTTGGATCCTAGATGTTCTGTGGTGCAATCTGAGGCATTTCCTGGCAACTTTTATTAGCAAAAATTTATTAGCAAAAAGTGATTAGTGCAACATTGTGAACACATTACCATGGGGGGTTTACCGAGTAGGGGGCCAAATATATGTCAAACACTGTGCCTCTTAATGCTTTGTAGTGCTGTTTTATTGTTCACATTTAAATCATAGTTACCTTCAATTTGTCATTTGAATCCTTGATGATGTATTTAGTGCTCGATCCGGGCAAGAGGTAAAGTACAATGAAATCAAAGTCATCATCCTGCTCTGCAGTCAGCGATCGAACGACAACGGGTGGGTCGAAAGTTACAGTCAGCTTGGGATTCATATTGGACGGTCTCCATGGCTCACTCGCGCTCATCGAGCCAAGGTCAGTGGATCTTGTCACAGTGATTTCGTCAAACTTTGACAGATCTTTGTCGCATAGTTCTAAGACAAACAAATCAGTTTGAAAGGTACCTTGCCTTAAAATAAAGTTCTTCAGTTAATAATAAAGTTCTTCAGTTAATAATAAAGTTCTTCAGTTAATTAATCAAGATAGGGAGAAAGAAACATATATTTTTGACAATACACAAAGGGTGGCAGCCTGGGTTGGTGCATTGGTGTTTTCCTCGCCTTCCACTTCTGTGACCTTGGTTCAAATCTCACCCAAGCTTACAGGTGGATTTGTTTTGCAGTCTCTGCCTATTTTTTGAAAATTTCCCCAAAAATATGTATCTGGGGTTTGTTTTCTGTCACTAAAGCTGTTTTCAATCCACAGGTTTCTTCAGGATTGCTTGCTGCCATGTATTTGGATCTCTTGAGGAGTCCTCAGATTCATTACCAGAAACAATTTTTTTTTTAGTTTCATCAAGCTCACTACTTTTTCTTTTACTCCTTTTACTTGGTTCCTATTAATCTTTTAAAAATTAAAACTACTTTCTTCATAGTTTATACTCAGAGTACACATTACCTTTTATAAGTCCTTTTACAAGAATTGCATTTTTATTGTTAACTAGTATTGCTGAATGACTGCTACCTATGTTCATCACAGATATCGGATACTTTCAATCCTCACTTACTTTCTGGTTCGGTCACTTTCTTTACAGTCTGTCTGGTAACTTCTGTGGTCGTAGCCTTAGCTGTGGTAGTGGTCACAGTTGATGACTGCATCGTGTTCAACATCTCTGGCGCAGTGCTGGTTGGAGCAGTTGTTGTGGAGGCGGTGGTTGTGACCAGCGTAGTTGTCGAGGGTGTTATTATGGGCACTATTTTAAATGGCAGGAAAACATCAATTTCAAATGAATGCTGTTGAGTTCTACTTGCATCTGTTCCTGTAATTTGTGCATGGCAGCTTTAGTGTAACAGCTGCAGTTCAACGATATCAGAAAGCTTGCCACAAAAGTTAAAATAGTATAATTAGTGATTTGAGAAGACTTTTTGTAATCATCAAATAAACCACATGGGGCAACAGACAAGGTGCAATTGCAATTAATATGAATAGTTACACAAAGAACATAGTTGAACCCCACTCCAGTGAATTTCTTTGTTCGTTGTTCAACTTTATACATGTCTTTGTAATTACAATTTGAAATTGGTTAATGGTGCCACATAGTTGAAATACGTACATTTGACACAGCCATGGAATTCAGCTATGAAGCTGACTGCCTTGTTCTCTGGCACAATCAAGTTGTAGAGAGTTATTTCAATGACGTTATCCAGTTCGGTGAATGGCAAGGGTACCGTGACCGGGTTTGTCACATCCACATCCCAGGGCACGTTGAATACCTAGCCAAGGCAAATACAACATAATACGTTGAAATTGAATAACTATCTGTGTTGTGAATCTGCCGATGACAATTTCTTTATGTGTCACAGAAAATGTACATGTCATGCTGGAAGGTATTCAGTTACATTTACAGTGACATGAATTCAGTCACATTTACAAATTTGGGACGGACTAAATTGGTTCAGGAAACTTTGCCTGACAAGATGATGCCATGTCTGAAACTAACCTTCGGACCGGAATCGCCCTGAAGTTCCAGTGTTTTGTCTCCCTCATACAGTCTATATCTCACATTGAAGCTCTTTATAGCATTGCCCTGTGCATCTCCTTGCAGCATCACTTCCGTTATTGTTACTGGAGTTGTGAAGGGAACTCTCAGTATGCGTGTAGCAGGCATTTGGCCATCTACCTCCAAACGTTGAGATGTGAACGGTGTCAGAACGTCGCTGCAGGTTTCTGGAGGGAAAATGTACAGAAATTGAGTAGGAGATGTGTATGAGAAGCATCTTTAGTGAAATACGTATGAAATAGTGGGTCACCCATTTCACTGCAATGAAATTCAGTTTAATCATTTGTACAAATTGGTTGCACAATATGTCTACTGCACCCCCAAAAATGATGTTCAGACTCTGAGATTGTTATATCATCGGGAATTGAAAATGATGACACCAGGGCATTTTTGAGAATCTATTAACAGAATGCGATCCATCAAAAGACACATGTGGGCCTGGATGCACTCAGTATAGAAGTAATCCAACCAACATTAAAAATACAAAAGACAACGAAGCAATGGTACCGGTACATATAAATATGCAAAACGTACACATCCTCTCTTTTATGCAAAAAGATTTAAGTGTTGTTTTGACAAATTGGTTCAAAAAATACCCAAATAATATAACAATCTTTGAGATCTAGCAGCTCATTTATCACATATAAAAAGTGACCCTATGTGTTCCAATAGAGTACATTTACCTTTTGTGATGGGAGTGGCCAACTTTGTTATTTTTGCCGTCGTCGTTGTTTTGGTTGTGGTTTCAGCCTCAGTCGTAGCTCTAACAGTAGTTGTAGTCTCATCTTTCATTGTTTCCATTCCGATGGTTTGGGGGACAGTGGTTGTAACTGTTGAAGTTGTAGAGGTTGATTCTGACAGACCACCTGTTGAAGTATAGGGATCAAGTAAACATTCATTCAATTTCATACCATTTTTCATACAATTTATTTTGGAAACATTCATCTATGTAAACACCCCCCCCCCAAAAAAAACCCACAACAATAACTAAAACAACACCAAAAACCATAATCAAACCTGCTGCATTGAGTAACAGGTTTAATAGCACAATAGTATTTTCATCCCCCTTCACCTGTGATTCAGTTTAATCTCCACTTTGGCCCACTGAATATTTGGTTTAAACTTTCCAGTCTGCGCTTTCATCACAAAAAAACATTATCCTTCCTACTCAACACTAATGTTTTGTTGATTTTGTGTATCAAAAGAATGCTTTAGGCTTGGAAGCTACAGTGTGTAATGAGCACATTATAGGAGTCGTTTCCAAACATGAAAAATACAATTCATATTCCAACGATCACTTTATTGAATGCTGCAGAAATCTATGTACCATTAGAATCTAAAATGTGCAGTTTACTTTATAGATTTAACTTTTTAGAACTCCTACCAGCCCATGACATATTGTTTTGTAAGTGATTACCAAAATTCAAGGAGTCAAGATGGTGTGGCGGTTCTTTCCTCGCCTTCCACCGTTGTGACCCGGGTTCAATTCCTGCCCTGGCCATATGAGGATAGGGTTTTTAGTCCCCACCTGATTCCATGGGTATTCCCTAGAATAATATTCTGAGGTTTTGCTCCCACCTCTAAAACTATAATTTCTTCTGATTGTCTTATCTGTACAGGTTTCGTCGGGCCTGTGAGCTAGCCAGGCCCGTTGATAGCCCTGAGCATCAGGGGGGCCATAGCACCTACTAGGGGGGCCCACTACCATAAAAAAACTACCGTGGGGGGGGGGGGCAATTGCTCGCCACGGGGGCCCCCCGCCCTTAGTGATGGGCCTGGAGCTAGCTAGGGCACTTTTGAAGAATCCTTGGCTCATTACCAGAAATAAATAATAATAGTAAAATGATAAATACTAATAATAAGAGTGCAGAGTGGACAAACTTGCCTTGTGGTTGAGGAGTAGTTGTCTTTGAAGTGGACTTTTCTGTAACGACTGCCTCTGTTGTAGTGGTAACAGCCATTGTTTCCTTCCTCTCTGTGGTTGTTTCTTCTGTGGTGAGAGGAGCTTCAACCGTCACCTCAATTGTTGTGACAACTTCTGTCGTTGATGGGAGTTCTGTTTAAAACACAATATTAAAAGGAACTTGACAGTAAAGTACAGGGCAGTAGAGTGCAATACAAGATTCAGATAGAAGTGATCAGCATTTCGAAAACATATTGAATTGCAAAGAACTTTAATTATTGTAAGTTTGCATATGGATACGGCATGGAGAGGTTTACAACACCATTTGTGACAAAACTTTTGTATAGTGTGACTCAACATTATTTTATTATGACCTTTCTCTTAACAACTGTGTATCTACGTACCTTTTACGCAACCAACAAGTTCAGTTTTCACATTTGCAGTCTGCGCAATGTCTGAGTACCTATAGAATTGCAATTTCATGGCTCTGACATTCTGTAACTCCTGAACATCTGGCATCATCATCCTGGTTAACTGTGAGGATTTCTCCACAATGAATTCCTGTTCCAGATAAGCAGAGCATGATGATTTTAATTGACAACAAAGGCATTCAAAGGTCAGCTTATTACAACTGAACCCGTATCTGACTTACTTTTCTCTAAAATAACAAGACTGTACGTACCATCAACATTATTTTCTGATCTTGATAACAATGGCTCAAATACAGAACTAAAGTTTGGGGAATCTTGCCAACAACAAAGCTTTTGGCAGTTCACTACACATACTTGGGGTAATTATATGTAATGCAGTGTAGACTTTATGAACTAAATGGACACATTGCCATCTAGACCAATGGAATTCTAGTATCCAAGACATTATTGCTTCGTCTTGCGGATGGGACGTAAAGCTGTAGGTCCCATGTGTTGTGTAATGCAATGTACGAAAAAGAACCCAGTGGCATTTATCGCTAAGAGAAGGGGTTTGCCCCGGCATTTCTGGCTTCCTGTTAAAACTCCCACGTGGAGAACCAACCAAGAACCAAGAACCATGAACATGCTATATAGCAATTCAGTATGAAGAACTGTGAAGCTGATAGCTGTTGTTTTCATGTGATGAATGATCAGCAGTCTATTGTTGTCTTCCTTTTAGTTGTGTTAAGGCTGGAAATAGAATCAACAGAAACCACTGATAGGACTGTTTGTTCCAGACTCACCCGCACTTGCCCATTGGCATCAGTGACTGGTTTCAGTTGGGAGATTGAGGATCCACCAAACACGATGAAATTCTTGACCCCTTCAGTAAACAGATCAACCGCAGTAATGCGCAACGGCGAATCAAACCGCAAGTATATTTCTGCTCTTTCCCCACTGAACGAGTATTTTTCATCACTGCTGAATGTCGACATAGCCACTTGCTGATTAGATGGAGATCCTATGCGGCTTTCCTCATGATTGAGTAGCAGGTCCATGCAGTCTCCTAGGACAGTGATAAGATACAAATGATCATTTAGGCAGAGGAAAATCACCAGTGCTGTACTCTCGAATCCAGTTCCCACAAGTCTTCACAAATCCTCACAAGTCTATCACAAGTCTTCCAGTCTCACTTCAAATCACAAGCTATTCAAATGAATTGTAACAAAGGCATTTTTTAAAATTATTGTTCACCCCATGTTTGCCCCTAGACTTGTGAAAGGACTTGTGAAAGGAGTTGTGATTTAATTAAAGGACTTGTGATGGATTGTGGTGAACTTGACCATAACACTTAAAATCACCAGTCATCCCTCAGGTTTTGAAACAATGGATTCCACGCTGGAGTAATCCCTTCACCAGTAAGGATTAAAAACATCATTGCCATCATCCGTTGTATGTAATGAATCTTGCAAAGACCAAACTTCGGTACTTTCTCGGATGTCTATGGACTCCGTGCACAAGTAGCCCCTAAATTGTTACAAAAGGAGATTTGAGGGAGACTACTGGGGTGGATTTTTGATTAGAGTCATCCCCCGTCCACCGGCACATATTTACATCACTGCCAGACTGTTTAGTTTCTGTGATTTAAATGTTTCGAAACTGGATTCTCTGAGAAAAAATGTTTCAAATTCTAGTTTATTATTGCAGCTTTAATAGTTTGCTGATGGACCAACTGCATGTCAAATAGGTCAAAATACCTTTAGTAGTGGAAGCAGAGCTGGTTATCTTAGCTGTCGTTTGTGTGGTTGTCGTGGCTGATGTTGGGGTTGTACTGACAGTAACAGTGGTCGTCTCCTCTGAAGTTGACGAAGGAATAGGTGACGAGGTTGGAACAGTTGTCGTCTTTGCAACAGTTGTTGTCATCTCTGTTGAAACTGATTCTGTTTTCCAAAGTATTGAATAAAGTTAATTGCTTGTATAACAAATTTATTTTAATAATGAATTATGATAATAATTTTTTATATGCCATTGAGGTGCACTCACACCAAGCTCCATGCTAATCACGAATATCCTCATATTTAAAAGTAAATTATACTGTGTTGATGTATAAAATGTAGAATTTTGTTCGACTTTTAAATATCCACTACTATTGCTTTCAATTTACACTAACCTTTTCATTCTGCTTTTCTTTTGAAGAACAGAATGGGTTTCTGTGATAAAATTTCATTACTGAAAAATACCCCTATTTTTAATTCTATTTTATTAATCTTACCCTCTTTGCAGCCGTGGAATTCCACCCGTAAGTGTTCTTCAGCCACCTGGCCAAACATAGCTATCAATTCTAAGCGAGCTTGTCGAACCCCAGTGGGGATGTCAGCACTATCAAACGATATTTTCTCCACGGTGTCTCCTTCCAACTTGATGTTCCGCTGGAATCATTGAAAGCAAAATATTATTAGTATAAAACAGACAATCAAAAGCTAAGGGGGAGGGGGAGAAGGAAATGGTGCTAACCCCCAACCGGTAGAGTTGAAATAAATAATACCAAAATTACGAAATAGAAATAAAAAACCCCCAAAAATGCAACAAATGCGTGTTTATGCAGGAGTCACATGACTGTGCCATGTAATTTCTGGAAGTTGCGTTTTGAGAGGGAAAAAAAAATCAGCTTTTTGACCCCCGTGACCCCATGATGACCTTTTTTTGCCCCCCAGTTTGGTCATGTGACATGTTGGTGCTGGTCTACTGATACTTTTGGCAAAATTTGGTTGAAATCAATCAAAACATGTAGGAGCAATAGACAATGTCATCGTTTGTTACTAACTAACGGACAGACATAATAATTTGTTGAGCTGCTAAACACTCATATTTTTCAAGCGATGGGCCTAACCAAAATACACTCACCGAACCACCAACAATCTTGTCAAAGTCACCAGTCCCTTGCGTTTGAACTGAGATGGCATACATTAACTGAATGCTATCATCTGTATTTCCTTGCAGGTTGACACCACGAAGTTCGACAGGATCCCTGAAGGCAACTGTTAGTTTTGGCCTTGCCTCACGGTTTGGAGTGAATTTTGGAGCTGTGAAACTCCATGGAGTGTTGCTGTTGATACGACCTTGCCCCATGGATCCATCTGGTGAGGTAGAGCGCCCTATTTCTGTCCCATCTATGCAGTGTTCTGTTTATAAAAGAGTGGTAAGATTAGACACTGATTACTAATCAAAACAATATGCATGTAAAGAAAAGGTACACTATCAGTTTTTGAATTGGCGGGAGTATCAGTGCAGTGAATAATAGCTTGCAACAGATTGGCAGAGTATAGACAATCCAGGCCTGTGATCACTGTACACTCATGAGATGCCCTCAAATGGTGGAAGCATTGTGCCATCTATTGTGAAAAGCTACTGTCCTCTGACAATTATCTGAACAATAGCTGGCACAATGCTTTCACCATTGAAGGGGGCCTCCATGATAGAAATGACAGCGTGCCAAGATTGGTCTATAGGTACAGTGTTGATTGGGGTTTAAGTGCCTTCTTTTTTGCCTCACTTTGCAGCGCTTTGGGTTTTAGTAAAAGAATCATATTTGCAGCTTGATTTCAGCTTTTGTTTGGAGATTCACTGGTTCAGCCACAGATTAATGTGATGATAATTTGTGCAACAAAAAGTATCCCAGATTGACTCAAAAGTGAAGTAGATACTGGTAACAGCAGTTTTGCTATATTCAGACTCAAGATACTTACCTTCTGGAGTTGTGGTTGACACTGTGATTTCTTTGGTGGTTACTTCAGTTGGTGAAGTGATTACTGTTGTGGTAACAGTTGAAGTTGGTGATGTTTGTGTTTGTTCTGTTGGTAAAATGAAAGAGACATGCATGTGAAATTACCTGTACACATTAGTAAATGTGGGTTTGTCACAACTTACAGGTCAGTGTTGATATTGCACGTACAGCAATATACCATCCAGAAACAAATAACAAATAGTGCAGAAATGAAACTCAGATCTTATCGTATGTGGGCTGAATTGCTGATTTACCTGTCAAATTAAGTCATTAAAATTGAAAATACACTCAACCAAAAAAGAAAGTCCCCCCTTCCAATACTTTTTTGTCTAACTCAAAAACTACTTGGCATCTTGCTCAAATTACGACTGATCAGTACAGAAATTCCTTAGCAATCCAGCCATACTCTTTAGTTGGCCCAAAATGGTAATAATGTGTACGAATTTATGCAATTTATGACAAATGATACCGAAAACAGTTGCACTTTTGTATACGTGCATATTGCAGTTCACACTCACCTTGCAAGGGTACAAAAGTGCAATTTTTTTCGGTACCACTTGTCATAAATTGCATCATTTTGTTCACGTCACTGTTTTCGGCCAAACAAAGAGTATGTCTGGATTGCTAAGGAATTTCTGCACTGATCAGTCGTAATTTGAGCAAGATGTGCCAAGTAATTTTTGAGTTAGACAAAAAGTATTAAGGGGGACTTTCTTTTTGGTTGAGTGTAGATATCTTTCTGGAAATACTTCCTGTTTTCGACTTGAAAGCTTAAGGTAGGTATACAACAATGAGAGGCCTTACAAAACAAGGACAAATGGTCAATTTTACCTGTGAAACGGAACGAAGATTTGCCTGTTGTACCAGCTTGAACACCAATAGATCCATTGGGTTTCCCTCCTAAAAAAATGCAATAGACAGAGCAATAAATGTATGAATGAAGGTTTATCACAACCATTAAAAAATAAGGCATGTAAATAAAACTAATTATATGTGTGCTGATGATGTGATTTAAATTCAAAATTTGAAAACATGCAAAAGTCCCACAATTTCCAAATTTGAACTTTTCAACCAATATGTTGACCTATTATAAATAAAAATAAACATACAAAGACAATTATTAAACTAACCCGGTGGTAATACAACAACAGGACCACCACCTGCGGCTGCTGTGGTTGATGTTGTTGCAGCCGGAGTTGTACCTTGAAGTGAAAGAATGTGTGAAAAGAATGGATTAATAAACCAGTTTTATGTTTACATTTAGAAAGAATTTTTAGTTTTGAGATAAACTTGTGATTCTCCATCACAATAATGACTGATACAAACCAAAACAAGTGATACCTAGACTTATGTTTGTGGACAAACACATGGCTGTTTCGGCATTTTGTTGATGCATGCTCAAGTCCTTTTTCTAGACTCATAGTTATCGCACATCCCAATGAAGGTACATACCAAGTAACACAAAAGTGTACCCATACCGGTAGTTCTGTTGATAAAGGCCTTAGAAAAATGCACCTTTCATGCGAAGTCACATGTCAAGTGATAACATCACTTTACATCTATAACACCTCCCAGTCTAGTCTACGTGTAAAAACCAAGTTTCAACCCAATCGGACCTGTAGTTCTGTAGACATATATATAGGCCTTCAAAATATGCACCTTTTATATGACGTCATATGTCATGTGATGATGTCATGCTAGCATGACTTCAATTTTCATCTAAAACACATAACAGTCTAGGTACATACCAACTTTTAACCCAATTTGGCCCGTAGTTCTGTAGATATAGGCCTTCAAAAATACACCTTTAATGTGACGTTATGAAAAAAAAGGCCTGTTTAGGCAAGACTGTTTCAGGAAGTTGTCAAAACAATCAAAAATTTGATCCCTTTATCGTAGTACAGTGAAGCAAATATAAGCAACGAAAATATTGTTTTTGAAATGATATCAAACTGGTAAGAATAAACTATCACATTGAAGGATTTGGGATCTTACTTGTGAAAACAAAAGATGCTTCAGTTGGTTTGACCGTTTGGCTGCCTATTGATCCACCAGGACCTCCTCCTAATAAAAAAAAAGAGGTCAGTTTTATAGACTCAGAATAATATGCAGGATAATATCGGCAAGTTGATCAAGTTTGATCAAATCGGATGTATAAAAAGGGAATGGTGACTGTTGTCACTAATGCAACCATGACAATTGAGTGTGGTATGCAGTTTAAGAATTTAGGTATCAGCACTATACTAACAAAATGTCTAACATAAAAAGTTTGGTATTTTTGTCTTTATGCTATTTGAATTTCAATTAGTTTTCCAAGTTCCCCATAGTTGATAATTGTTCATCCCCATAGTGTGTCAATTTTCCAGGTTAAATTAACTCTTTGACTATCAAATTAACAGTTTCAGAGAAAATTGAATAAAAGTGCAATAAAATTGAGAAAATATTAGTAGATTCCAGTGGGTGCTGTTTTCAGCAAATATATCAGACTTAAACATGTTTTTTTTCCCTCCTAAACTATGATGAATTTGAAAATGAAAATATATTGCAACTAAGAAACATACGACAGTTATTAAACTAACCCGGTGGTACTACAACAACAGGACCACCGCCTGCGGCTGCTGTGGTTGACGTTGTTGGAGCCGGAGTTGTACCTTGATTTGAAAGAATGTGTGAAAAGAATCAATTTATTAACCAAATCTTATAGTGTTGAAATACGGCCTATAGAAGGCATTTTCAGTTAAACTTCTGATTCTCCTTCAAAATAATGAATGATACAAAACAAAAACAAGTGATAAAAACTTGATCCCCTTATCGTACCACAGTGAAGCAAAAGTAAACAACAAAATATTGTTTTGGAACATATTAAAGATAAAAAAGTATATGTTGAATGATTTGGGACCTTACTTGTGAACACAAAAGATGCTCTAGTTGGTTTGACCGTTTCGCGGCCTATTGATCCACCAGGTTTTCCTCCTAAAAAATAGAAAAGTCAGTTTGATTAACTCGGAAAATTAATTTGAATATTAATATCTGCAAGTTGATAAAGTTTGATTAAATCAGATTAATGGAAAAAGCAAAGGTGACTGTTTCCATTAATATAATCATGACCAAAGGCCTAAAAAAATATGATTATGCAGTCAACCAGTGTAAAGAGGTCCTTAACTGGTATATGCACCGATTTCACTGTCTTCTGAAGTCACGGTTGGCACAGGAAAAAATGATACATTTGTTTTGTTTTGCATTTTTTGGCAAATTTGTTTCTTTGAGATCTTGAATAGTTAAATGTTACAACATTATCTCGATGAAAACACTCCAAAACATTTTATGTGACTCTGAATAGTTAAATATTACAACATTATATCTATGAAAACACTCCAAAACGTATATGCATTTTGAAACCTGACTGTATAATGAAACAAAAATACTTCAATTGAGGGTGTACTGACCAGCTAGCGCGACATCCCACTAGTAAAATTCAAGCAAATAGTAGTCTTGAGTGGGTGCCATACTCAGCAAATATATCAAATATTTTTCTAAAACATTTTCAATCAAACTGTTGATGTGTTTGAATATGAAAATAAATTATAACGAAGAAAAGTTGAAGGAAAATCATTGAACTAACCCGGTGGTACAACAACAACAGGGCCACCACCTGCGGCTGCTGTGGTTGATGTTGTTGGAGCCTGAGTTGTACCTAATTGAATTGAAAGAACGTGTGACAAAAATTGACTTACATGTATAAACCAAATAGAAGGAATTTTAAATTTTAGTTAAACCTTCTGATTCTTGATGACACTAATCAACAGGTGCTAATAACAATTAGATCTCCTTATTGCAGTAAAAAAATTGTTTGAAAAAGTTTCAATAAACCGTGATGTTGAGTGATTTGGGATCTTACTTGTGAAGACAAAAGATGTTTCATTCTTTGTGACTGGTTGGGTACCAATCGTTCCGCCACCTCCTCCTCCTGGAAAGGTAAAGAAAATTACAAGGTTGATGAACTATAATTTAATGGTCTCTTACTATTTTATAATATGAGAAAAACTTACTCAAAATTAAGGTAGGGATGGTCCCAAATATCCTGTGAAATTGCTCTGCCAGAAATGGTTTTAGTCAAAAGAAAACACACCGATTGAAAATGTTGCCACAGGCCAGAAGACCTATTATTTTTTTATGTGTGTTGAGCAACAGAATCTAGGTATGAGACCCAAAAAATGTGCAATTCCTTTTTTTTTCCTGTCATCTCAGAATGTCTAGCAGCCGCTGAGCTAAAAATTTTAACAGTTTTGGTACTCTTCTTACGATTTTGATCAATAAGCCAGTTCGGTATTTCAACTATGCATGCGCACAATGATACCGGTCACAGGTCATTTGGGATGATCGAAGGCGTATGAAAGTGCGAAGAGACGGGTGCACGATGCTTGTTCGCTAATGACAACCACAGTGGGCGTCCGCATATCATCACATATCATCACGTCAGCGAGTTTATCCCAAATGACCTTTGACCTTAAGATACCGAATTGGCTTATGGAGTGACTTCAAATGAAAGACAAATGAACAAAGAGCAAATCAGGCTATGCAGAATAGAACAAGGTAGCAAATTTACCGGGTGGTACAACAACAACAGGACCACCTCCTGCAGCCGCTGTGGTTGAAGTTGCTGTAGTTGAAGCCCGAGTTGTACTCTCTGGAATTGAAAGCAAACGTAAAAAGAATGACCATGTAAAACCCTATGTTGTTCTTTTGAAAGTTTAGTTGAGCATCAATTAGTGTCCAAATTTTCTGCTACATTCACAATTGATTTTAAAAGGATGTCCTGAGAATTGTTTTCAGTGCTTTTTCCATGAAATAGGGTAGGAATTATTGATATTATCAATCAAAAAAGTGATCTTAGAGTTTGGGCAAATTTTTGGGATTGTGATATTAAAAGTCTCTGAGAATTTACTGGAAATCTTACATCTTAGTTCACCTTTGATGTCAAAGTGATTTTGTTTAAATTCATTAGTTTTGTTTGTATCCACTCCTGTATCAGCTGTTTCAACGTACCCAGGGTTGTCTCCATTGGCTCTTGAGTGGTAGTTACTATCGTTGTGGTTGACGATGGGGTAACTGTAACTTCCTTCACAGTCGTGACTTTCTCAGTTGAAGATGGGTATGTTGTCGTCGTCGTTACTGTTGTTTCTGGGGCTGAAAACAGAACAAATGAAACAGATTCTTTTGATTTAATAAATGAACAAAGGACATGATACATTTTATTGTGCATGAAGTGATTTTAAAAGTAAGCTGTAATGAATTTGTGCAAATTATTCTTATTCTTCAAAAGCCCTTACATTTATTTATAAAACAAATACCAACAGTGACATGTACATAATTAGGCGCATTAGCAAGAATTGTCTGTCCTTTGTCCCATTGACAGAAGGAATTATCACAAAAGGGCTCCAATCTAACTTTGTGGAGGAGCTTAAAAAATGGAAAAAAAAACAAACCCAAAACAACAAAGAGTCACGTAGATTTCCCCCTGGAAATTTTGAGCAATGAACAAATACATTTTCAATGTAAAGCAACATTGAAAAACACTTTTTGCATAATTGTTTACTAAGAAAATTTAATTGAGAAAACCTTGAAAATCATGGTAAACAGGGTTTATAATGTTTTTCAGAACCAATTAATGAAACTAAATTAATTCTGTGGACTTAGAGCTTTACCTTTAGTTGTGGTGGTTGGTAATCGAGTTGTCCTTGGCAATGTTGTACTCATTCTAGTTGTGGTTGTGGGTAGTGGAGTCGTCGTTGGCAATGTTGTACTCATTCTCGTTGTGGTGGTTGGAAGTCGAGTTGTTGTTAGCAATGTTGAATGCTGTGTTGTTATTGGCATTGTTGTTTTCAACAATGTGGTTGCCTCTGCAAGTAGAGTCGTTGCTTGTGATGTTGTTGTAGCCATTGTTGAAGTGGTTGGAGTAGTTGAGAACACAAACTTATGACCTGGTGTTGAGGGAGTTCTTTGCGATATTGGGCCGCCACCTCCACCTTTGAAGATAACCAGCAAAACATGTATTATACACTAGGCAACATAATTTATGTTAGCAAAGAAATGATTGTCACTGTCGTCCTTTTTTCAGTATAATTTATTAACACTGGCATAGTATATATATATATTCATAAACTATTACAATTAAAAGTGGCCATTTACCTTGACCTGGAACAGGCTTAAATGGTTTAAAGGCAGTGCTACTGATAGTTGTCGCTGGTAATGTTGATGTTATCCTTGTTGTTGGCAATGTTGTGCTCGTTCTTGTTGTGGTGGTTGGCAGTCGAGTTGTTGTTGGCAACGTTGTGCTCATTCTTGTTGTGGTACTTGGCAGTCGAGTTGTTGTTGGCAACGTTGTACTCTTTCTTGTTGTGGTAGTTGGCAGTCGAGTTGTTGTTAGCAATGTTGTCATTGGCATTGTAGTTTTTAACAATGTGGTTGCCTCTGCAAGTAGAGTTGTTGCTTGTGATGTTGTTGTACCCATTGTTGAAGTGGTTGGAGTAGTTGAGAACACAAACTTATGACCTGGTGTTGAGGGAGTTCTTTGCGATATTGGGCCGCCACCTCCACCTTTGAAGATAACCAACAAAATGTGAATTTGGAAATAAACAATGTTGTCTTGACAAATTGTTTACGAAGAAATTATTCTTATTGTCACCCTTTTATAAGTTAAAACTTTAAACATGGGGCTTAGCATTTTCTTAAGTTATGATAAATTAAAGTGGCCATACCTTGACCTGGAACAGGTTTAATTGGTTTAAAAGCAGTGCTACTGATAGTTGTCACTGGTAATGTTGACGTTATCCTTGTTGTTGGCAATGTGGTACTCATTCTCGTTGTGGTAGTTGGTAGTAGAGTCGTTGTTGGCAATGAAGTACTCATTCTCGTTGTGGTAGTTGGGAGTCGAGTTGTTGTTGGCAATGTTGTACTCATTCTCGTTGTGGTGGTTGGTAGTCGAGTTGTTGTTGGCAATGTAGTACTCAATCTAGTTGTGGTAGTTGGCAGTCGAGTTGTTGTTAGCAATGTTGTCATTGGCATTGTAGTTTTCAACAATGTGGTTGCCTCTGCAAGTAGAGTCGTTGCTTGTGATGTTGTTGTAGCCATTGTTGAAGTGGTTGGAGTAGTTGAGAACACAAACTTGTGACCTGGTGTTGAGGGAGTTCTTTGTGATATTGGGCCACCACCTCCACCTTTGAAGATACAAAATGTGCATTTGGAAATAAAAAATGTTGGCAATGACAAATTGTTAAAGAAATAATTGTTATTTTCACCCTTTTATAAGTCTAAGTTGTAATTTTAAACACTGGCAGAAGACTTTTTTTAAAGTTCAATTAAAAGTGGCCATTTACCTTGACCTGGAACAGGTTTAAATGGTTTAAAAGCAGTGCTACTGACAGTCGTTGTTGGCAATGTAGTACTCATTCTTGCAGTGGTAGTTGGCAGTGGAGTTGTGGTTGGTAATGTAGTACTCATTCTCGTTGTGGTAGTTGGTAGTAGAGTCGTTGTTGGCAATGAAGTAGTCATTCTCGTGGTGGTAGTTGGCAGTCGAGTCGTTGTTGGCAATGTAGTACTCATTCTCGTTGTGGTAGTTGGCAGTCGAATTGTTGTTGGCAATGTTGTACTCATTCTCGTTGTGGTGGTTGGTAGTCGAGTTGTTGTTGGCAATGTAGTACTCAATCTAGTTGTGGTAGTTGGCAGTCGAGTTGTTGTTAGCAATGTTGTCATTGGCATTGTAGTTTTCAACAATGTGGTTGCCTCTGCAAGTAGAGTCGTTGCTTGTGATGTTGTTGTAGCCATTGTTGAAGTGGTTGGAGTAGTTGAGAACACAAACTTGTGACCTGGTGTTGAGGGAGTTCTTTGTGATATTGGGCCACCACCTCCACCTTTGAAGATACAAAATGTGCATTTGGAAATAAAAAATGTTGGCAATGACAAATTGTTGAAGAAATAATTGTTATTTTCACCCTTTTATAAGTCTAAGTTGCAATTTTAAACACTGGCAGAAGAATTTTTTTTAAAGTTCAATTAAAAGTGGCCATTTACCTTGACCTGGAACAGGTTTAAATGGTTTAAAAGCAGTGCTACTGACAGTCGTTGTCGGCAATGTAGTACTCATTCTCATTGTGGTAGTTGGCAGTCGAATTGTTGTTGGCAATGTTGTACTCATTCTCGTTGTGGTGGTTGGTAGTCGAGTTGTTGTTGGCAATGTAGTACTCAATCTAGTTGTGGTAGTTGGCAGGCGAATTGTTGTTGGCAATGTTGTACCCATTCTCGTTGTGGTGGTTGGTAGTCGAGTTGTTGTTGGCAATGTAGTACTCAATCTAGTTGTGGTAGTTGGCAGTCGAGTTGTTGTTAGCAATGTTGTCATTGGCATTGTAGTTTTCAACAATGTGGTTGCCTCTGCAAGTAGAGTCGTTGCTTGTGATGTTGTTGTAGCCATTGTTGAAGTGGTTGGAGTGGTTGAGAACACAAACTTATGACCTGGTGTTGAGGGAGTTCTTTGTGATATTGGGCCACCACCTCCACCTTTGAAGATAACCAGCAAAACATGTATATGGAAATATATAGTGTTGGCAAAACACATGCGTTAGCACAGAAGGGACGTTATTGATATTTTCCTTTTTTATCATTGCTATTTTTTATACTTGAATGGGAGTGAAACCTATCCCCCAAATGGGTGTTTTAAAAGAAAATCATATGGTTCTTATGTTTTTGCTGTATGGGTGGGTTAAATTTCATGATTTTTTATCTGTGCCATATACCAAGAATATTAGAGTTTTGGGTAGACCCAAATATAAAGCAATGCTTAAAAATGTAAACCACTAATTAGGCCAAAAAAAAGAATAGTTCTGCTTCCGGTTACCCGACCGACCCTATTTTTAGGCTGCGACCCTAAAAATTTTATCGGCAATTCCAAAAAAAAAAGAAAAAAAAAAGATTGAATAAATAAAAATAAAAACCTTATGTCTTGTCTGTCTTCACAAAATACCTCTCAACAACCCTTTTGCATCAAAAAATGCTTGAATTTATTGTTTTCATACTTACATTCGCTATTTTTTCAAAAGAAACCTCCGTTATTTTTACAAATTGGCTGCGCGATTCAACTACTTCACTGTCTGTAATCACGTGCGTAATAAGCGCAATGCGGCGACGACTGGTTCCCGCCGCGCCGCGCAGGGGCCAATTATGAAAATGCGGTAACTAGTCTGTGCACGGCTATGCGATCGATAGCGCTAGCAGTACCATGGCCGGCTATGCAGCAGGCGCAGGCACGTGCTCTGTCAACTGGTCGGACTCGACATCGTAAAAATGCTGAGAAAGACATCGTAAAAATGCCAAGAAAACACCGATGGAGAAAGAACATGTTTGCAAGTTACTTCACAGATTTGATCTAGCTTGTCTGTGTATGTATTTTTCGTGTTCACGAGTTTATTTTGAGATCGCACTACTCGTATTTGGAGTGATACAATGCAGCGTGTTTCCTGAAATGTTCGCCACACATGTACATGTACAGTGCATCACACACTTCGGAGTTTTGGCCAGCTCCCCTTCTTGACTAGCGTTGTGCCTATGGTGCGAACGACCTGAATTTCCCACAATTTTTTTTACGAATTATCGAACGTAAATATATTGACAATAATTAAGGTAGGTTTTATTCACTTTTTGTGGCCATTTTGTGTATAGCTTTTGTAGTGCAATGGAAATAGTTCAGGCTAAAACTTCGCATATAATTGAATACCCCATTCAATCTGCATAAAAAAAATTGGCAAAAAAAAAAAAATTTCCGACCGACCGACCCTATTTTTGAAAGGCATGTAATCGGAAGCAGAACTATTTTTTTTTGGGCCTTAGCACTTTACAAGTTTACATTGGTAACCAGAAGGATGTACAACATCAGGCATGGTACCGGTTACTATTACAGTGTTCTCACAAAAATCTTCAGATGAAATCCCATGGCATTTCCATGACTTTTTCCAGGACAAAAGTAGGGCTTTCTATGCAATGACCATTTCATACACGGCAGTTACAATAAGCTGGCCAATCTAGGAATGCCATTCCCTTATAGCCTTTGAGTTTGACATGAGACTGTTACGCCCCAACTAGACCATCAGCCGAACTTATAAACATTCCAACTTTAATTTCCATGATTTTCAAGGTTTGTTTTAGGATTGAGGGAACCCTGCCATTAATGCTAAAAAAAATAATTATAATGCATCTAAATTTACTAATAGCTGGGTTAAATTTTGTGTGTGATCTGGGCCAGAGGAAAATGAAAAGGCTATACTAACGGTTTCAAAATTTCATGTTTGATTGCCTAACATGTCCATAAGTTATTAAAGCCAAAAGTGGCCATTTACCTTGACCTGGAACAGGCTTAAATGGCTTAAAGGTAGTGCTTCTGACAGTCGTTATTGGTAATGTAGTACTCATTCTCGTTGTTGTGGTTGGTAGTCGAGTTGTTGTTGGCAAGGTAGTACTCATTCTAGTTGTGGTAGTTGGTAGTAGAGTCGTTGTTGGCAATGTAGTACTCATTCTCGTTGTTGTGGTTGGTAGTCGAGTTGTTGTTGGCAATGTAGTACTCATTCTAGTTGTGGTAGTTGGTAGTAGAGTCGTTATTGGCAATGTAGTACTCATTCTTGTTGTGGTGGTTGGTAGTCGAGTTGTTGTTGGCAATGTAGTACTCATCCTAGTTGTGGTAGTTGGTAATCGAGTTGTTGGTAATGTTGTGCTCATTTTTGTAGTGGTTCCTGAAGGACGTCGAGGGGGTATCGTTGTTGTCCGAACATCTGAACCACCTGGAGGGCGTCGAGGGGGTATCGTTGTACCTAAATCTGAACCACCAGGACGTCGAGGGGGTATCGTTGTTGTCCGAACATCTGAACCACCTGGAGGGCGTCGAGGGGGTATCGTTGTACCTAAATCTGAACCACCAGGACGTCGAGGGGGTATCGTTGTTGTCCGAACATCTGAACCACCTGGAGGGCGTCGAGGGGGTATCGTTGTACCTAAATCTGAACCACCAGGACGTCGAGGGGGTATCGTTGTTGTCCGAACATCTGAACCACCTGGAGGGCGTCGAGGGGGTATCGTTGTACCTAAATCTGAACCACCAGGACGTCGAGGGGGTATCGTTGTTGTCTGAATATCTGAACCACTAGGAGGACCTGAGTAACAGAAGAAAAGTTAGTCTTCTAATGGACTATTTTTAGAATCTTTTTTTTAAGTAAAAAAATATATGATATATACTTCTATTGTAGCATCTGCTGGTCTCATGAAATGTGTTTCATGTCAGGAAAAAAAGGATACATTCATTTTTTTTAATGTAATGTAATGTAAAGACTTTTCCCAAATATATTGAAATAATGTGATTTGAATATGAAAAAAATAGAATTAATAAAAAAATTACATTGATTCTCAGTTATATTAACAGATCTCACTCCTAAGAAAAATGTTTGATAAGGGAAAACATAAAAAAAACAGATAAAAATAAATAAATAAACCAATACTTTTGTGACATTGGTAGCTGCTACCAATGTCACAAAAGTATTGGTGCAACAAAGTTAACGCACTGGTCCTTTTCGATTGTTCACGTCATAATAAGCTTGTGCACATGTTTCAAGTTGACGTAAACAATACGAGCGTTTCACAATGCAGTGCACTGCCAAGAGTTTAATTTGCCATAGAGACTTCATTTTTCCCAATGCATTGTTGGAGATGGTCAACAAATTTGCTGGGGGGCTTTTTGAAATTGCTAGTTTGCCCGGTCAGTAGTTTCGTAAACGTATGATTCGAGTATCTGTTTGCCCTTTCTTTTTCTTTTATCAATGTAGTGGTTTTTTGGAAAGTGGCAGAACGCTATGCCCCCATTCTCATGGGCGTCACCAGGATTTTTTTTTTGTGGGGGGGGGGGGGGAGGACGAGGCAAAGCACCCCTCCTTGCAACGCCTATATCAATCTTTAACAATTACACTTTCAAATCCATGGCTGTATTTTGTCGACCGTAAACTTGAGAATGGACTCTCCTTGCACACTCTTTTTTGGCGCACTGCATTGTGAAATGCCCGAATTGAAATGAAGCGATTTGTTTGATGTCACCAACATCTCAAAAGTATCCCATTGGAGGGCGAAGTGTCTTTACCTCTGGTTGTTAAAAGTACTGTTGTTGGCAATGTTGTACTGGGTAATATGGTGGTAGTTGCAAGCTCTGCCATTGTGAAACATAAACAAATGAAATTAAGTGGACAAAAATGCAGATCACATTGTAAAATTTACATTCAATTAGTATGATTTGGCCATATGCAATAATTTCAATCATATTTTTGAACAGGTTCAAGTGCCTATCATGTGTTCTGTCACTTTTTTGAAACTAAAAACTAATGGATTTATCAGTCTGAATTTCAAATGGCACTTTAGCAACACTTATAACTTATCTGGCATAAGGTCTTGACTAGGAGGGAGGATTGTTTGCCTAAAGATTTTTTAAGTTCAAACGACAGCCATTTTTAACCTATTACAAGGATACTGCCAATAAAGCTGACATTGAAACACCCTCCCCCCGAAAACAAACAAAACAGAAACAGAAACAGAAACCATATAACTTTTTGAAGGTAAATGATATTGTTAAGGTGTTCACAAGAAATAAACAAAACCTTAGGGCCTATGTCTTTATCAGAATACCTGTTGTACTCTTTGCCTGGGTTATGGTAGTCTGTTTAGTAGTTGTTTCTGTAGGCTTTGTTGTCACTGTTGTGATTTTAATAGTTTCCTCTGATGTTGATGGCGTTGTTGAGGTTGTTGCTGAAATAGTTGTTGTCACTGAAAAGAAACCCACATAAACACAATCGTTACAATTTTTGTTAAAGTTCTGTAAAGACAATCAGTACAGAAAAAGTCCGCACATGAAAGTGTTTGCCTCTATAAACATTGCAAAGCAACTGTCACATACCTATTTCAGCACATCCAAAGAGGTCAACATTGAGTTTCTTTACATCACTGCCACTATCGATCTTTACTGGAACTAATTGAATCTCTCTCAATTGTGGCAAGTCGGGCAAGCGTGTCTTGTCGATGCCATTGGCTGTAAAGATCCGCACATTTCCTCCATCCATCAGAAACTCTGAAGCCGAGTCTGGGGTTTCTTTCACTTTGAGTGCGAATTCGGTGATTGAATTGTCATCCTCTTCATCACTTATTACGATGCTTGAGAGCCGGACAGGTGATGAGAATGTCACCGTCAGTGACTGTAAGTTGTCTGCGTCCTCTGCTGACAGTGGACGTGTTTGAGGCAGAGAACCTATCTCCCAGGAAGAACCTGATGTCAGAATTTCGCCATTGGACATCTGTCTCTGAACTTCAAGTTTGTCGATCTTATTCAAATCTTCACTGCATTCGCCTGTAAAATGAATGTGGTTACAACTTTTTACTTGTGTGGAAGAATTTTCTGTTCATTTGCAAATTTTAGAAGACACCCCTTTAAAAAGGTCCTTTATTAATGAGTCAAAATTTGGGCACATTGCTAATGTAGACAATCTGTTATACCTAGGTTTACAACTGACTTCATTTGACCCTAAGTGTCAAGCCAGACGGGTCTGTTAGTGAACTTATGGTTTTTAGTGCATCCGCATGTTTAAATGATACTTGATACAGTGGTGACTTACCTCCAACAATTTTTTTCTCTTTTTGACTGTAAATGCACATTGTCTCTGGCTGACTGGTATGTATTAATCAGGCAATTAGCCTTAATTAGCAGACAGAAATTATTTTGTGACAGGGTGTGACTGTAAAACAACACACAAGGGGATGTAACATTGATCATGAAATTTTACCTGGAGTAGTTGTTGTAACCTCTGGGGTAGTAGTGGCAATTGTTGGTTGTGCAGTCGAAGGTATCATACTTGTTGTTGCTAAGGATGAGAGAGTAAGTGAAAGTTAGATTAAATGTAGTGCACACTGTACAGATTGTTGTAGTTTTGATTTGAAATCCTACTCCTTGCAGATGTTCATTTCAAAGATTCAGATGGATTGTGATGTGTGTAATGATGTTCTAGCTCTATAGACCGAAATAATTGCCACTTTTTGATTTTTCTGTAAATACATGTTACAAGATAAAGAAGTACTTACGCCTTGGTGTTTGGGTTGTTGTCAACATTTCTGTACTCTCAGTTGCTGTGTGACAAAAATTGCAAAGACAGAAATGTTATTAATTTAATTGAACATGCACCCGCATGATCGAAAAACAAATCCTATAAGCACAATGTTGTTGACACAAATGAGCAACATATTAATATTTGTACATGCATTTCAAACACACTTCATTGAATTGATTGTATGATGCTTCTAAACTTTATTCCTTAATCATTTAAGTGACAATTTGTTAGTAAAAGTGACTCACATGTTGGCAATGTCACAGTTGTAATGACAGTTGTAGTTTCAGCTGTTGTCAAGTGTTCAGTGGTAGTTACAATAACAGTTGATGTTGTTTCTTCTGTTGTTGATGAAGGAGTTGTGACTAATGTGGTTGTTGTCATAACCTCCCCTGTTGACGCTTCTGGATCCCCAAAAAGAATAAAAAAATATTTACAATATACAATTCTTAAATATCGGGGTATATATCGTCATCGGCACCACGAACTGACACTTACGCGCAAGATGGTTTCAGTTCATGAAACCACGTTATCAACAATTTCGGACTCAAGAACTGACATCTGGTAGTGCGCGTACACATCTGACACTGTCGCAAATAGGAAGATTCTCGTTTTCACGAACGGACACGCAAGCAAGATGCAGCAATACAGAACGGAGAAAAAAATATTTACAAGAATTTCATCTTTCAATATAGGCTCTACTATCCATATAGGCTCTGCTTGTGTGCTGATACGAAAATTTATTAATAAAACGTTTTAAAGGGAATATACAACATTTGCAAACATCGAAAAATAAAACTACCAAGTTTTTACGAAATACCTTAATAGAATGTTGGTAAATGACAGTCTAAAGCATCCTGTAAAAGTATGGCACCTGGTGTAAAGTCATTTTCAAGAAAATTGTATTTTTGTAAAAATTCCTAGCGGTGGTCGGCCGACCACCGTTGGAAAAACTTTTTTCAACTACTGCTCCAAGTTTACCATTAATTCAGCCCAAATTTTGTTTGCTATTGGTAACATGTTCATGAACGGGTGCAGGCCAGCTAGACTGGTACTTTTACCTTACAATTTTTTGGCATCGATCTATAAATTGATCCATTTCATATTTAGTGGAGTCAGGGAACCAGACTACTTGAACAGTTTTGTTTTTCTTGGTTTTTCCAGCATTTTCGAACACAAAACTTCAAACATGTCAGTGTAACAATATATTATACTAGCCCCTCAAATAGTTCATTTTTGAAAATGACCTCAAAAGCCAATGATGTATATTCCCTTTAATTGAGGAAATTAAGACAAGTGTCAGTTTGTGAAACCGAAATGATCGGGGTGCACTCTCAGTTTGTGAAACCCAAAATATCCCGGTTCTGTAAAATACACATACATGCAGCGTACTCACCCACAACTGAGTGTTAGTTCGTTGTGCCAATGACGATATAAATGAATAAATAATTCTATTCGGGCAAAAAACAATCAACAATTGATTTTGTCTGGGATAGCCCCGAAAGCCAATTGCAGAGGCATATTGCCATTCTGGTTTAAATGGAAATAAATTCAACTTATACCTTATTTTCAATTTCATGTTTACCCATATTTCTTGCAGAGGCTAATTTCCATTCTGGTCCGAACGGGGAAAAATTCAACTTACACCTTATTTTCAATTTCATTTTCCCCATATTTCTTGACATCATGAAAAACCCAAAGATGCATACCTTGTGTTGAAGATTCACGAGGTGTTGTCTTCTTGATGGAAGTTATCTCTTCTGTGGTGGTTGTTGTGGCAGTTGTTGTCTCTACGGCTGTTGTAACTTCTTCAGTTGTGGTAGATGGTGTTGACACTGTTGAACTTGAAGTCGTCACTGTTGTTGTTGTTTTAGCTGTTTACATAGGTAATTGGACAAATATATTCATTAGCTGTTAACTTCATTATTCATTAGTGTATGCCGATACCGTAACAGTTGTGTTAAGTATCAGTTATGTTAACATTAATAAGTGAGATGCATCGAAAGACTAGACAATATGGGCATTGCACAATGCAGTGCGCCACAAAGTGTTGGCCATAGAGAGTTCATTTTCCATGTACATTGTGGGAGAAGCTCAACAAATTTGCAGCACGGCACATTTGAAATTGTTTGTTTTTCCAGTCAGTAGTTTCGTAAGCGTATGATACGAGTATCTGTTGCCCTTTTCTTTTCTTTTTATCAATATGTGTTTTTTTATAAGGCGATAGAATGCTCTGCCCCAATCTGTAGTAATTTATCTCAAATTTTGTACTGACTCTCATTCAAATGGGCCATGTTTTGTCGACCGAAAAATTTGAAAAATGGACTCTCCATAGCAAGCTCTTGGTGCCGTACTGCATTGTGAATTGCCAGAATTATTAAGAGGTATATTTATATTTTTATATATCTTTTGGGATGGGAATACCTTCAGCGCATCCATGGATATGCAACTCAAGTGTGACACTTTCAGCATCACTGACTTGCTTGATCTCTGTTCGCAGTTCTATGACACCGTCCAAAATGTCATCATCACTCGGCAAGCGCATCAGTGTGCGCTGTTTATCGTTAACTGTAACTGAGAAGACCTGTCAGAAAAAATGAATCCGTTATAATAATAAGACCCTTCAAGACAAAGCTGAAATTAAAACTCACAGCCAGAACATCCAGCCAGTTCAACCATAATCTCCCATGTTTTCAAACCTCTTAAGTTTTGGCCTCCACACTTTTGTCCATGGAGTAAACACACACTCGGTTTTCCTTTCAAAACCATTCTGAAGTTCTTTTGTGTGGAAATCTCATGACAAGAATTTGATACCTCCACAATTCTTTATGAAGCACTTCACATGTGCTCTGTATGGTGCTTCAGAACCTTCCTGTAAAATTATTATCGCAGCTGGTATACATGTATGATCTTTCAAATTCCTTCATTTAAAGAATTTCAAAGGGTAAAAATGCTTTACAAAATAAAAAGGAGAGTAAGGGAATTTAAATAGAGAGATGAAGTGAGAGTGTCATTGTTACCTTCGCTTCATCAGTGGTATCATCTTTCACAGGCTTAAAGTCTTCATCCCCAGGTTTCTTAGTGGAAAACATTAGAGATACATCTGATCGTTTGATCTCAACATTGGACTGCGGTGACTCAGATGATGATGTTTGTGAACGCAACTGAAGGGTGACTCCTCTGATGGCTGTACGCCTGTTGAATGTACTGTCTAGTCTAGGAAGTTTGGTTGCCTGAGTGTCAATGGGCAAGTCTCCGATTGTCAGGTATCCTGTCGTGTCGTTTCTTTCAAGGGAGCCACCAGTAATGACACTAGTCTGTAGTCCAGTTTCTCCATCTATGATATCTAGGCAGTATCCTTTGATGAAGAACACAAGTCAGAATTATATATCCATCAGTATCAAAAATATAGTGAAATGTTATTTAGGATACGCAAAGACTCATGCCCTGAACATGTGGTAGACTTAGACTATTACCTTCAGACTGAGGAGTTGTGGTCCTTACATTTGTAGTTAAAGTTGTGCTTTTGGTTGTTAGCTCGGTTGTGGAATATTTTGCAGAAAAATATGTACATTCAATCTTTCAAACAAATACAGTAAACTCCGGCTAAGACGGCACTCTCGGGACCAGAGAATCTGTGACGGCTTAAGCAAATGCCGGCTTCTGCTGAAAGTCGCCATTTTGCCGACTTACACAAATACACAAATTGAATCACGGAGTGAAAAAAAAATGTAGATTGAATTAATGGTCTATGCGCATCTGTATCTGGATCATACAAACAAGATTCATGGCTAAAATTCAAAGGCTTTGATTTACCCTAATTTATTTCAACATCCATGGTTGATTCCAGCAAATATATCCTCAATGTTTATCATCACAAACAGGCTGTGGTATTGATCACAGAAAGTCATGCATGTACAAGAATGTACGTACGAAGCAAGGACAGCGCAGTTGGCAAGTGTTAACAGCGGTATGATATACATGTACAGATCGCTTGCATACTGTACGTCCATGTACATGTAGTGCACATTGTGCACGTACGTGTACAGTCACGAATTAAGAGCGTTTTCGAAACCTTTGCTTCGTCTTTGGCTTTGGCTTTGATTCCGACTTCTGAATCACTGAGAGGCAAACTAAACAACAATATTCAAAATTTGGGCTTCACGTCAACCAATTGAATGTTCCTGAAGCAAAACATGCACCAAATTGTAGCTTGAATTTCAGAAGTAAGGGGCCTAAAATGTCATTAAGCCGAAGACGAATCCAAAGCCAGTCGTTTCAAAAACACTCTAAATGTGTGCATGGTACTGGTACAATAAGGGGACCCCAAAAATGATCAGAGCGCACGCGTGCAGTCGAAAGGGGGTACTGGTATTGCATGTGCTTTTGGGGAAAACCCGAACGATGCACACACTGTGCAAGAAATAGTGTACACGTGCGATTAGTGTACACATGCTGGCCGATGCGTCAATCACGGTCCATGCCATTGATAAACAGATGTCAGTTAGCAGCGTGTGGGACTTTTCACTCGACATTTCTTGCAAACCACAGAGCACGATGCAGACTTATACAGAGGAATTTGTGTGGTTTTGAGGAAATGGGACTGAAAGTAACACGCCGATATAGGTAAAATGGTGGCTTACAAAGGCCGGCTTACAGAAAATGTCAATGGAAATGCATTAGAGACAGTTGGGACTTTTGTCAGATGGCCGATTTAAGCGTTATGACGGTTTATATGATGTCGGTTTAGCCGGAGTTTACTTTATGGGAAACATTTGAAGATTGACAATGAAGACGTTGCAGAATAGTCAATATTTTACCACTTGTAAAGAGGAAATTTGTAGGCAAAAACAAGGGGGTTTTTGAGTTCAAAATTTGAATAGGAGAAGCATCAAAAGTAGGAAGGCAAATGTTAAGACGGGCTTTGCTGCTGGGTGAAGTTGAGGGACATTATCTGCATGGTAACCTATATGATGTAGTTGCTGTACCTTGAGTTGTTGATGACGAAGGAGTTGTGGTGATGCGAGTTGTCGTGACAGTGGTGCTTCTTGTCGTTGGCTCAGTTGTAGTGTATTCTGGAAATGAAAAGATTGATTTTGAGGTCATCCAAATACCTGTGAATTTTCAGATTGAAAAAAAAAAGCAGTGTACTTTGTCGCCTGACTTTGATTCAGTCCACTCAATAGGAGGGAAGAAAACCCTGGTGGATGAAGGGGTGAAGTTGATGAAGAAAGGTCTTGTAGGCTGAAGTGAAATGATGTCATATTTGTTGAAACCTACCTTTGATGCAACCCAATACATGTTGCTCAAATGTAATTGCATCAACATCACTGACACTGCGGAACTGAATGCGCAATTCGGTTATGCCGTCCAAATCATCTTCATCTTCCGGCAAGAGAGTCAGTGCAGGTTGATTTGCATCAAGAGTAATGGTGATCAACTGCAAAAGAATATGTGAAAAAAACTGTCGTTAAAAAGGTGAATGACAAATGCACAATTTAGAGCAATTGATCGTGGCTAGAAAAGCCTGTAGACCTAAAATGTTTGGATGAGTTAAACGAATGAGAAGGGTCCTTTTTGCACACTCTACCTTGGGCTGGTTGGTGACATCATCAATCACTGGAGTGAAGCTGGAGTCTCCCGGTTTTTTGGTCTGCAACGTGACAATGAGTTCTTTCGGCTGCTGCCCTGCAGCAGGTGTTGTTGTTGCACCTGCTCCTGGCTGACTTGGCGAACGCATGGTGGTGCGCAGTGCTGTGACCCTGACAGGTCTGCGGAATTTGCGATCCACTCTGGGGAAACCGCCTGAGCTCTGGCTGATTGGCAATTCTGTTATGGTCACGTAGGATGTCTCGTCATCAATGGTGAGTGCTCCATCTGCCGTCACTTGAGATTCAAGGTCTTTTTCGCCATCCATTGGCTCTTGACAGTACCCTGCATTGACATCATCCAGTAAAAGGTTGGTTTATGCAAGAAAGAATGGCTTTGTGAAAACGTGGGGTATTTAAAAAGTGTTGAAAAGGAAAGGCAGTAAAAATGTTGGACTGCACAGAAAAATGTGTGTTTCCTGGCATTTACCTGGAGTGGTTGAAATCTCAGATGTTGTAGACTGAGATGTTGTTGTTTCTTCAGTAACAGTTGTGGTAGGCGTTGTGACAGTTGTGATTGTCGTCGTCATCTCGGTTGTGGTATATTCTAAGATAAAAATGATGCGATGAACTGATCATTGAGAAAATGTTTACATTGCTGCCAAAATGGGTGACAGCTGGATGACAGGCCTTTTGTTGGGGGGGGGGGGGCTCCGGAACGTTCAAGCAACAAGGGAAACACCAACAGAATCCTTCCGTATTTCATGTGCCTTGAAAATAGATTTTAAGACAACCCACCTTCTGCACATCCAAGGATTTGCACTTCCAGTCTCGCCGATCCTGCACCCGTCACAGTTCGGAACTGAATACGGAATTGCACAACACCTTGCAGAGTTGCATCATCTGGAAGCAGCACTGTCTTAGGCAGGTCTTCCCCAAGGTTGACTTGGAAGGTCTGAGGGGTAAAGTAGAGCAAACATGGTTTAGATGGATGTGATTGCAAATATCAAAATTAACACACTTGGGACTGTCAAGTGGGACGAGCAAAAGTATTGTGCTGTTCCAATTTTTGGGAATACTGACCTTTTCTTGATTGGAGGATTCTTCCTGCAAAGGCGAGAATTGTTCAGCAGCTGGTTTCTTGACAAGTACGGCAAAAGTGGCTGCAAGTGCTTTTGGCTCTTCACCAGTACCCGCCGGAGTTGTGGAAGAAGTTGGCAACAACTTGAAGCGGATAGCTCTGACAATCATGCGTCGGCTGAATGTAGTGTCTAGGCTAGGGCTATCTTGTGCCCCCTCGGTGATGGGAAGATTTGTCAATTGGAGCAATCCCTTGCTTTCACCCACCAAGGACAAGCCCTGACCCTCTGCATTCAGCAGAAGTCCAGATTCACTGTCTATTGGTTCCAAACAGTAGCCTGAAATGAAAAAAAAGGAACAGGGGGGTGTTTGAGTTCCAAATCTTAAGTAGGAGAAGCATCAAGTGTAGGAAGGCAAATGTACAGAAGGGCTTTACTGCTGGGTGAAGTTGAGGGACATTATCTGCATGATAACCTATATGATGTAGTTGCTGTACCTTGAGTTGTTGATGACGAAGGAGTTGTGGTGATGCGAGTTGTCGTGACAGTGGTGCTTCTTGTCGTTGGCTCAGTTGTAGTGTATTCTGGAAATGAAAAGATTGATTTTGAGGTCATCCAAATACCTGTGAATTTTTCAGATTGAAAAAAAAGCAGTGTACTTTGTCGCCTGACTTTGGCTCAGTCCACTCAATAGGAGGGAAGAAAACCCTGGTGGATGAAGGGGTGAAGTTGATGAAGAAAGGTCTTGTAGGCTGAAGTGAAATGATGTCATATTTGTTGAAACCTACCTTTGATGCAGCCCAATACATGTTGCTCAAATGTAATTGCATCAACATCACTGACACTGCGGAACTGAATGCGCAATTCGGTTATGCCGTCCAAATCATCTTCATCTTCCGGCAAGAGAGTCAGTGCAGGTTGATTTGCATCAAGAGTAATGGTGATCAACTGCAAAAGAATATGTGAAAAAAAACTGTCGTTAAAAAGGTGAATGACAAATGCACAATTTAGAGCAATTGATCGTGGCTAGAAAAGCCTGTAGACCTAAAATGTTTGGATGAGTTAAACGAATGAGAAGGGTCCTTTTTGCACACTCTACCTTGGGCTGGTTGGTGACATCATCAGTCACTGGAGTGAAGCTGGAGTCTCCCGGTTTTTTGGTCTGCAACGTGACAATGAGTTCTTTCGGCTGCTGCCCTGCAGCAGGTGTTGTTGTTGCACCTGCTCCTGGCTGACTTGGCGAACGCATGGTGGTGCGCAGTGCTGTGACCCTGACAGGTCTGCGGAATTTGCGATCCACTCTGGGGAAACTGCCTGAGCTCTGGCTGATTGGCAATTCTGTTATGGTCACGTAGGATGTCTCGTCATCAATGGTGAGTGCTCCATCTGCCGTCACTTGAGATTCAAGGTCTTTTTCGCCATCCATTGGCTCTTGACAGTACCCTGCATTGACATCATCCAGTAAAAGGTTGGTTTATGCAAGAAAGAATGGCTTTGTGAAAACGTGGGGTATTTAAAAAGTGTTGAAAAGGAAAGGCAGTAAAAATGTTGGACTGCACAGAAAAATGTGTGTTTCCTGGCATTTACCTGGAGTGGTTGAAATCTCAGATGTTGTAGACTGAGATGTTGTTGTTTCTTCAGTAACAGTTGTGGTAGGCGTTGTGACAGTTGTGATTGTCGTCGTCATCTCGGTTGTGGTATATTCTAAGATAAAAATGATGCGATGAACTGATCATTGAGAAAATGTTTACATTGCTGCCAAAATGGGTGACAGCTGGATGACAGGCCTTTTGTTGGGGGTTGGGCCGGAACCTTCAAGCAATAAGGGAAACACCAACAGAATCCTTCCGTATTTCATGTGCCTTGAAAATAGATTTTAAGACAACCCACCTTCTGCACATCCAAGTATTTGCACTTCCAGTCTCGCCGATCCTGCACCCGTCACAGTTAGGAACTGAATACGGAATTGCACAACACCTTGAAGAGTTGCATCATCTGGAAGCAGCACTGTCTTAGGCAGGTCTTCCCTAAGGTTGACTTGGAAGGTCTGAGGGGTAAAGTAGAGCAAACATGGTTTAGATGGATGTGATTGCAAATATCAAAATTAACACACTTGGGACTGTCAAGTGGGACGAGCAAAAGTATTGTGCTGTTCCAATTTTTGGGAATACTGACCTTTTCTTGATTGGAGGATTCTTCCTGCAAAGGCGAGAATTGTTCAGCAGCTGGTTTCTTGACAAGTACGGCAAAAGTGGCTGCACGTGCTGTTGGCTCTTCACCAGTACCCGCCGGAGTTGTGGAAGAAGTTGGCAACAACTTGAAGCGGATAGCTCTGACAATCATGCGTCGGCTGAATGTAGTGTCTAGGCGAGGGCTATCTTGTGCTCCCTCGGTGATGGGAAGATTTGTCAATTGGAGCAATCCCTTGCTTTCACCCACCAAGGACAAGCCCTGACCCTCTGCATTCAGCAGAAGTCCAGATTCACTGTCTATTGGTTCCAAACAGTAGCCTGAAATGAAAAAAAGGAACAGGGGGGTGTTTGAGTTCCAAATCTTAAGTAGGAGAAGCATCAAGTGTAGGAAGGCAAATGTACAGAAGGGCTTTACTGCTGGGTGAAGTTGAGGGACATTATCTGCATGATAACCTATATGATGTAGTTGCTGTACCTTGAGTTGTTGATGACGAAGGAGTTGTGGTGATGCGAGTTGTCGTGACAGTGGTGCTTCTTGTCGTTGGCTCAGTTGTAGTGTATTCTGGAAATGAAAAGATTGATTTTGAGGTCATCCAAATACCTGTGAATTTTTCAGATTGAAAAAAAAGCAGTGTACTTTGTCGCCTGACTTTGGCTCAGTCCACTCAATAGGAGGGAAGAAAACCCTGGTGGATGAAGGGGTGAAGTTGATGAAGAAAGGTCTTGTAGGCTGAAGTGAAATGATGTCATATTTGTTGAAACCTACCTTTGATGCAGCCCAATACATGTTGCTCAAATGTAATTGCATCAACATCACTGACACTGCGGAACTGAATGCGCAATTCGGTTATGCCGTCCAAATCATCTTCATCTTCCGGCAAGAGAGTCAGTGCAGGTTGATTTGCATCAAGAGTAATGGTGATCAACTGCAAAAGAATATGTGAAAAAAACTGTCGTTAAAAAGGTGAATGACAAATGCACAATTCAGAGCAATTGATCGTGGCTAGAAAAGCCTGTAGACCTAAAATGTTTGGATGAGTTAAACGAATGAGAAGGGTCCTTTTTGCACACTCTACCTTGGGCTGGTTGGTGACATCATCAGTCACTGGAGTGAAGCTGGAGTCTCCTGGTTTTTTGGTCTGCAACGTGACAATGAGTTCTTTTGGCTGCTGCCCTGCAGTAGGTGTTGTTGTTGCACCTGCTCCTGGCTGACTTGGCGAACGCATGGTGGTGCGCAGTGCTGTGACCCTGACAGGTCTGCGGAATTTGCGATCCACTCTGGGGAAACTGCCTGAGCTCTGGCTGATTGGCAATTCTGTTATGGTCACGTAGGAAGTCTCGTCATCAATGGTGAGTGCTCCATCTGCCGTCACTTGAGATTCAAGGTCTTTTTCGCCATCCATTGGCTCTTGACAGTACCCTGCATTGACATCATCCAGTAAAAGGTTGGTTTATGCACGAAAGAATGGCTTTGTGAAAACGTGGGGTATTTAAAAAGTGTTGAAAAGGAAAGGCAGTAAAAATATAGGACGGCACAGAAAAATGTGTGTTTCCTGGCATTTACCTGGAGTGGTTGAAATCTCAGATGTTGTAGACTGAGATGTTGTTGTTTCTTCAGTAACAGTTGTGGTAGGCGTTGTGACAGTTGTGATTGTCGTCGTCATCTCGGTTGTGGTATATTCTAAGATAAAAATGATGCGATGAACTGATCATTGAGAAAATGTTTACATTGCTGCCAAAATGGGTGACAGCTGGATGACAGGCCTTTTGTTGGGGGTTGGGCTCCGGAACCTTCAAGCAATAAGGGAAACACCAACAGAATCCTTCCGTATTTCATGTGCCTTGAAAATAGATTTTAAGACAACCCACCTTCTGCACATCCAAGTATTTGCACTTCCAGTCTCGCCGATCCTGCACCCGTCACAGTTAGGAACTGAATACGGAATTGCACAACACCTTGAAGAGTTGCATCATCTGGAAGCAGCACTGTCTTAGGCAGGTCTTCCCTAAGGTTGACTTGGAAGGTCTGAGGGGTAAAGTAGAGCAAACATGGTTTAGATGGATGTGATTGCAAATATCAAAATTAACACACTTGGGACTGTCAAGTGGGACGAGCAAAAGTATTGTGCTGTTCCAATTTTTGGGAATACTGACCTTTTCTTGATTGGAGGATTCTTCCTGCAAAGGCGAGAATTGTTCAGCAGCTGGTTTCTTGACAAGTACGGCAAAAGTGGCTGCACGTGCTGTTGGCTCTTCACCAGTACCCGCCGGAGTTGTGGAAGAAGTTGGCAACAACTTGAAGCGGATAGCTCTGACAATCATGCGTCGGCTGAATGTAGTGTCTAGGCGAGGGCTATCTTGTGCTCCCTCGGTGATGGGAAGATTTGTCAATTGGAGCAATCCCTTGCTTTCACCCACCAAGGACAAGCCCTGACCCTCTGCATTCAGCAGAAGTCCAGATTCACTGTCTATTGGTTCCAAACAGTAGCCTGAAATGAAAAAAAGGAACAGGGGGGTGTTTGAGTTCCAAATCTTAAGTAGGAGAAGCATCAAGTGTAGGAAGGCAAATGTACAGAAGGGCTTTACTGCTGGGTGAAGTTGAGGGACATTATCTGCATGATAACCTATATGATGTAGTTGCTGTACCTTGAGTTGTTGATGACGAAGGAGTTGTGGTGATGCGAGTTGTCGTGACAGTGGTGCTTCTTGTCGTTGGCTCAGTTGTAGTGTATTCTGGAAATGAAAAGATTGATTTTGAGGTCATCCAAATACCTGTGAATTTTTCAGATTGAAAAAAGCAGTGTACTTTGTCGCCTGACTTTGGCTCAGTCCACTCAATAGGAGGGAAGAAAACCCTGGTGGATGAAGGGGTGAAGTTGATGAAGAAAGGTCTTGTAGGCTGAAGTGAAATGATGTCATATTTGTTGAAACCTACCTTTGATGCAGCCCAATACATGTTGCTCAAATGTAATTGCATCAACATCACTGACACTGCGGAACTGAATGCGCATTCGGTTATGCCGTCCAAATCATCTTCATCTTCCGGCAAGAGAGTCAGTGCAGGTTGATTTGCATCAAGAGTAATGGTGATCAACTGCAAAAGAATATGTGAAAAAAACTGTCGTTAAAAAGGTGAATGACAAATGCACAATTCAGAGCAATTGATCGTGGCTAGAAAAGCCTGTAGACCTAAAATGTTTGGATGAGTTAAACGAATGAGAAGGGTCCTTTTTGCACACTCTACCTTGGGCTGGTTGGTGACATCATCAGTCACTGGAGTGAAGCTGGAGTCTCCCGGTTTTTTGGTCTGCAACGTGACAATGAGTTCTTTCGGCTGCTGCCCTGCAGCAGGTGGTGTTGTTGCACCTGCTCCTGGCTGACTTGGCGAACGCATGGTGGTGCGCAGTGCTGTGACCCTGACAGGTCTGCGGAATTTGCGATCCACTCTGGGGAACTGCCTGAGCTCTGGCTGATTGGCAATTCTGTTATGGTCACGTAGGATGTCTCGTCATCAATGGTGAGTGCTCCATCTGCCGTCACTTGAGATTCAAGGTCTTTTTCGCCATCCATTGGCTCTTGACAGTACCCTGCATTGACATCATCCAGTAAAAGGTTGGTTTATGCACGAAAGAATGGCTTTGTGAAAACGTGGGGTATTTAAAAAGTGTTGAAAAGGAAAGGCAGTAAAAATATAGGACGGCACAGAAAAATGTGTGTTTCCTGGCATTTACCTGGAGTGGTTGAAATCTCAGATGTTGTAGACTGAGATGTTGTTGTTTCTTCAGTAACAGTTGTGGTAGGCGTTGTGACAGTTGTGATTGTCGTCGTCATCTCGGTTGTGGTATATTCTAAGATAAAAATGATGCGATGAACTGATCATTGAGAAAATGTTTACATTGCTGCCAAAATGGGTGACAGCTGGATGACAGGCCTTTTGTTGGGGTTTGGGCTCCGGAACCTTCAAGCAATAAGGGAAACACCAACAGAATCCTTCCGTATTTCATGTGCCTTGAAAATAGATTTTAAGACAACCCACCTTCTGCACATCCAAGTATTTGCACTTCCAGTCTCGCCGATCCTGCACCCGTCACAGTTAGGAACTGAATACGGAATTGCACAACACCTTGAAGAGTTGCATCATCTGGAAGCAGCACTGTCTTAGGCAGGTCTTCCCTAAGGTTGACTTGGAAGGTCTGAGGGGTAAAGTAGAGCAAACATGGTTTAGATGGATGTGATTGCAAATATCAAAATTAACACACTTGGGACTGTCAAGTGGGACGAGCAAAAGTATTGTGCTGTTCCAATTTTTGGGAATACTGACCTTTTCTTGATTGGAGGATTCTTCCTGCAAAGGCGAGAATTGTTCAGCAGCTGGTTTCTTGACAAGTACGGCAAAAGTGGCTGCACGTGCTGTTGGCTCTTCACCAGTACCCGCCGGAGTTGTGGAAGAAGTTGGCAACAACTTGAAGCGGATAGCTCTGACAATCATGCGTCGGCTGAATGTAGTGTCTAGGCGAGGGCTATCTTGTGCTCCCTCGGTGATGGGAAGATTTGTCAATTGGAGCAATCCCTTGCTTTCACCCACCAAGGACAAGCCCTGACCCTCTGCATTCAGCAGAAGTCCAGATTCACTGTCTATTGGTTCCAAACAGTAGCCTGAAATGAAAAAAAGGAACAGGGGGGTGTTTGAGTTCCAAATCTTAAGTAGGAGAAGCATCAAGTGTAGGAAGGCAAATGTACAGAAGGGCTTTACTGCTGGGTGAAGTTGAGGGACATTATCTGCATGATAACCTATATGATGTAGTTGCTGTACCTTGAGTTGTTGATGACGAAGGAGTTGTGGTGATGCGAGTTGTCGTGACAGTGGTGCTTCTTGTCGTTGGCTCAGTTGTAGTGTATTCTGGAAATGAAAAGATTGATTTTGAGGTCATCCAAATACCTGTGAATTTTTCAGATTGAAAAAAGCAGTGTACTTTGTCGCCTGACTTTGGCTCAGTCCACTCAATAGGAGGGAAGAAAACCCTGGTGGATGAAGGGGTGAAGTTGATGAAGAAAGGTCTTGTAGGCTGAAGTGAAATGATGTCATATTTGTTGAAACCTACCTTTGATGCAGCCCAATACATGTTGCTCAAATGTAATTGCATCAACATCACTGACACTGCGGAACTGAATGCGCAATTCGGTTATGCCGTCCAAATCATCTTCATCTTCCGGCAAGAGAGTCAGTGCAGGTTGATTTGCATCAAGAGTAATGGTGATCAACTGCAAAAGAATATGTGAAAAAAACTGTCGTTAAAAAGGTGAATGACAAATGCACAATTCAGAGCAATTGATCGTGGCTAGAAAAGCCTGTAGACCTAAAATGTTTGGATGAGTTAAACGAATGAGAAGGGTCCTTTTTGCACACTCTACCTTGGGCTGGTTGGTGACATCATCAGTCACTGGAGTGAAGCTGGAGTCTCCCGGTTTTTTGGTCTGCAACGTGACAATGAGTTCTTTCGGCTGCTGCCCTGCAGCAGGTGTTGTTGTTGCACCTGCTCCTGGCTGACTTGGCGAACGCATGGTGGTGCGCAGTGCTGTGACCCTGACAGGTCTGCGGAATTTGCGATCCACTCTGGGGAAACTGCCTGAGCTCTGGCTGATTGGCAATTCTGTTATGGTCACGTAGGAAGTCTCGTCATCAATGGTGAGTGCTCCATCTGCCGTCACTTGAGATTCAAGGTCTTTTTCGCCATCCATTGGCTCTTGACAGTACCCTGCATTGACATCATCCAGTAAAAGGTTGGTTTATGCACGAAAGAATGGCTTTGTGAAAACGTGGGGTATTTAAAAAGTGTTGAAAAGGAAAGGCAGTAAAAATATAGGACGGCACAGAAAAATGTGTGTTTCCTGGCATTTACCTGGAGTGGTTGAAATCTCAGATGTTGTAGACTGAGATGTTGTTGTTTCTTCAGTAACAGTTGTGGTAGGCGTTGTGACAGTTGTGATTGTCGTCGTCATCTCGGTTGTGGTATATTCTAAGATAAAAATGATGCGATGAACTGATCATTGAGAAAATGTTTACATTGCTGCCAAAATGGGTGACAGCTGGATGACAGGCCTTTTGTTGGGGTTTGGGCTCCGGAACCTTCAAGCAATAAGGGAAACACCAACAGAATCCTTCCGTATTTCATGTGCCTTGAAAATAGATTTTAAGACAACCCACCTTCTGCACATCCAAGTATTTGCACTTCCAGTCTCGCCGATCCTGCACCCGTCACAGTTAGGAACTGAATACGGAATTGCACAACACCTTGAAGAGTTGCATCATCTGGAAGCAGCACTGTCTTAGGCAGGTCTTCCCTAAGGTTGACTTGGAAGGTCTGAGGGGTAAAGTAGAGCAAACATGGTTTAGATGGATGTGATTGCAAATATCAAAATTAACACACTTGGGACTGTCAAGTGGGACGAGCAAAAGTATTGTGCTGTTCCAATTTTTGGGAATACTGACCTTTTCTTGATTGGAGGATTCTTCCTGCAAAGGCGAGAATTGTTCAGCAGCTGGTTTCTTGACAAGTACGGCAAAAGTGGCTGCACGTGCTGTTGGCTCTTCACCAGTACCCGCCGGAGTTGTGGAAGAAGTTGGCAACAACTTGAAGCGGATAGCTCTGACAATCATGCGTCGGCTGAATGTAGTGTCTAGGCGAGGGCTATCTTGTGCTCCTCGGTGATGGGAAGATTTGTCAATTGGAGCAATCCCTTGCTTTCACCCACCAAGGACAAGCCCTGACCCTCTGCATTCAGCAGAAGTCCAGATTCACTGTCTATTGGTTCCAAACAGTAGCCTGAAATGAAAAAAAGGAACAGGGGGGTGTTTGAGTTCCAAATCTTAAGTAGGAGAAGCATCAAGTGTAGGAAGGCAAATGTACAGAAGGGCTTTACTGCTGGGTGAAGTTGAGGGACATTATCTGCATGATAACCTATATGATGTAGTTGCTGTACCTTGAGTTGTTGATGACGAAGGAGTTGTGGTGATGCGAGTTGTCGTGACAGTGGTGCTTCTTGTCGTTGGCTCAGTTGTAGTGTATTCTGGAAATGAAAAGATTGATTTTGAGGTCATCCAAATACCTGTGAATTTTTCAGATTGAAAAAAGCAGTGTACTTTGTCGCCTGACTTTGGCTCAGTCCACTCAATAGGAGGGAAGAAAACCCTGGTGGATGAAGGGGTGAAGTTGATGAAGAAAGGTCTTGTAGGCTGAAGTGAAATGATGTCATATTTGTTGAAACCTACCTTTGATGCAGCCCAATACATGTTGCTCAAATGTAATTGCATCAACATCACTGACACTGCGGAACTGAATGCGCAATTCGGTTATGCCGTCCAAATCATCTTCATCTTCCGGCAAGAGAGTCAGTGCAGGTTGATTTGCATCAAGAGTAATGGTGATCAACTGCAAAAGAATATGTGAAAAAAACTGTCGTTAAAAGGTGAATGACAAATGCACAATTTAGAGCAATTGATCGTGGCTAGAAAAGCCTGTAGACCTAAAATGTTTGGATGAGTTAAACGAATGAGAAGGGTCCTTTTTGCACACTCTACCTTGGGCTGGTTGGTGACATCATCAGTCACTGGAGTGAAGCTGGAGTCTCCCGGTTTTTTGGTCTGCAACGTGACAATGAGTTCTTTCGGCTGCTGCCCTGCAGCAGGTGTTGTTGTTGCACCTGCTCCTGGCTGACTTGGCGAACGCATGGTGGTGCGCAGTGCTGTGACCCTGACAGGTCTGCGGAATTTGCGATCCACTCTGGGGAAACTGCCTGAGCTCTGGCTGATTGGCAATTCTGTTATGGTCACGTAGGATGTCTCGTCATCAATGGTGAGTGCTCCATCTGCCGTCACTTGAGATTCAAGGTCTTTTTCGCCATCCATTGGCTCTTGACAGTACCCTGCATTGACATCATCCAGTAAAAGGTTGGTTTATGCAAGAAAGAATGGCATTGTGAAAACGTGGGGTATTTAAAAAGTGTTGAAAAGGAAAGGCAGTAAAAATGTTGGACTGCACAGAAAAATGTGTGTTTCCTGGCATTTACCTGGAGTGGTTGAAATCTCAGATGTTGTAGACTGAGATGTTGTTGTTTCTTCAGTAACAGTTGTGGTAGGCGTTGTGACAGTTGTGATTGTCGTCGTCATCTCGGTTGTGGTATATTCTAAGATAAAAATGATGCGATGAACTGATCATTGAGAAAATGTTTACATTGCTGCCAAAATGGGTGACAGCTGGATGACAGGCCTTTTGTTGGGGAGGCTCCGGAACGTTCAAGCAACAAGGGAAACACCAACAGAATCCTTCCGTATTTCATGTGCCTTGAAAATAGATTTTAAGACAACCCACCTTCTGCACATCCAAGGATTTGCACTTCCAGTCTCGCCGATCCTGCACCCGTCACAGTTAGGAACTGAATACGGAATTGCACAACACCTTGCAGAGTTGCATCATCTGGAAGCAGCACTGTCTTAGGCAGGTCTTCCCTAAGGTTGACTTGGAAGGTCTGAGGGGTAAAGTAGAGCAAACATGGTTTAGATGGATGTGATTGCAAATATCAAAATTAACACACTTGGGACTGTCAAGTGGGACGAGCAAAAGTATTGTGCTGTTCCAATTTTTGGGAATACTGACCTTTTCTTGATTGGAGGATTCTTCCTGCAAAGGCGAGAATTGTTCAGCAGCTGGTTTCTTGACAAGCACGGCAAAAGTGGCTGCAAGTGCTTTTGGCTCTTCACCAGTACCCGCCGGAGTTGTGGAAGAAGTTGGCAACAACTTGAAGCGGATAGCTCTGACAATCATGCGTCGGCTGAATGTAGTGTCTAGGCTAGGGCTATCTTGTGCCCCTCGGTGATGGGAAGATTTGTCAATTGGAGCAATCCCTTGCTTTCACCCACCAAGGACAAGCCCTGACCCTCTGCATTCAGCAGAAGTCCAGATTCACTGTCTATTGGTTCCAAACAGTAGCCTGAAATGAAAAAAAGGAACAGGGGGGTGTTTGAGTTCCAAATCTTAAGTAGGAGAAGCATCAAGTGTAGGAAGGCAAATGTACAGAAGGGCTTTACTGCTGGGTGAAGTTGAGGGACATTATCTGCATGATAACCTATATGATGTAGTTGCTGTACCTTGAGTTGTTGATGACGAAGGAGTTGTGGTGATGCGAGTTGTCGTGACAGTGGTGCTTCTTGTCGTTGGCTCAGTTGTAGTGTATTCTGGAAATGAAAAGATTGATTTTGAGGTCATCCAAATACCTGTGAATTTTTCAGATTGAAAAAAAAAGCAGTGTACTTTGTCGCCTGACTTTGGCTCAGTCCACTCAATAGGAGGGAAGAAAACCCTGGTGGATGAAGGGGTGAAGTTGATGAAGAAAGGTCTTGTAGGCTGAAGTGAAATGATGTCGTATTTGTTGAAACCTACCTTTGATGCAGCCCAATACATGTTGCTCAAATGCAATTGCATCAACATCACTGACACTGCGGAACTGAATGCGCAATTCGGTTATGCCGTCCAAATCATCTTCATCTTCCGGCAAGAGAGTCAGTGCAGGTTGATTTGCATCAAGAGTAATGGTGATCAACTGCAAAAGAATATGTGAAAAAAAACTGTCGTTAAAAAGGTGAATGACAAATGCACAATTTAGAGCAATTGATCGTGGCTAGAAAAGCCTGTAGACCTAAAATGTTTGGATGAGTTAAACGAATGAGAAGGGTCCTTTTTGCACACTCTACCTTGGGCTGGTTGGTGACATCATCAGTCACTGGAGTGAAGCTGGAGTCTCCCGGTTTTTTGGTCTGCAACGTGACAATGAGTTCTTTCGGCTGCTGCCCTGCAGCAGGTGTTGTTGTTGCACCTGCTCCTGGCTGACTTGGCGAACGCATGGTGGTGCGCAGTGCTGTGACCCTGACAGGTCTGCGGAATTTGCGATCCACTCTGGGGAAACTGCCTGAGCTCTGGCTGATTGGCAATTCTGTTATGGTCACGTAGGATGTCTCGTCATCAATGGTGAGTGCTCCATCTGCCGTCACTTGAGATTCAAGGTCTTTTTCGCCATCCATTGGCTCTTGACAGTACCCTGCATTGACATCATCCAGTAAAAGGTTGGTTTATGCAAGAAAGAATGGCATTGTGAAAACGTGGGGTATTTAAAAAGTGTTGAAAAGGAAAGGCAGTAAAATGTTGGACTGCACAGAAAAATGTGTGTTTCCTGGCATTTACCTGGAGTGGTTGAAATCTCAGATGTTGTAGACTGAGATGTTGTTGTTTCTTCAGTAACAGTTGTGGTAGGCGTTGTGACAGTTGTGATTGTCGTCGTCATCTCGGTTGTGGTATATTCTAAGATAAAAATGATGCGATGAACTGATCATTGAGAAAATGTTTACATTGCTGCCAAAATGGGTGACAGCTGGATGACAGGCCTTTTGTTGGGGGTTGGGCTCCGGAACCTTCAAGCAATAAGGGAAACACCAACAGAATCCTTCCGTATTTCATGTGCCTTGAAAATAGATTTTAAGACAACCCACCTTCTGCACATCCAAGTATTTGCACTTCCAGTCTCGCCGATCCTGCACCCGTCACAGTTAGGAACTGAATACGGAATTGCACAACACCTTGAAGAGTTGCATCATCTGGAAGCAGCACTGTCTTAGGCAGGTCTTCCCTAAGGTTGACTTGGAAGGTCTGAGGGGTAAAGTAGAGCAAACATGGTTTAGATGGATGTGATTGCAAATATCAAAATTAACACACTTGGGACTGTCAAGTGGGACGAGCAAAAGTATTGTGCTGTTCCAATTTTTGGGAATACTGACCTTTTCTTGATTGGAGGATTCTTCCTGCAAAGGCGAGAATTGTTCAGCAGCTGGTTTCTTGACAAGTACGGCAAAAGTGGCTGCACGTGCTGTTGGCTCTTCACCAGTACCCGCCGGAGTTGTGGAAGAAGTTGGCAACAACTTGAAGCGGATAGCTCTGACAATCATGCGTCGGCTGAATGTAGTGTCTAGGCGAGGGCTATCTTGTGCTCCCTCGGTGATGGGAAGATTTGTCAATTGGAGCAATCCCTTGCTTTCACCCACCAAGGACAAGCCCTGACCCTCTGCATTCAGCAGAAGTCCAGATTCACTGTCTATTGGTTCCAAACAGTAGCCTGAAATGAAAAAAAGGAACAGGGGGGTGTTTGAGTTCCAAATCTTAAGTAGGAGAAGCATCAAGTGTAGGAAGGCAAATGTACAGAAGGGCTTTACTGCTGGGTGAAGTTGAGGGACATTATCTGCATGATAACCTATATGATGTAGTTGCTGTACCTTGAGTTGTTGATGACGAAGGAGTTGTGGTGATGCGAGTTGTCGTGACAGTGGTGCTTCTTGTCGTTGGCTCAGTTGTAGTGTATTCTGGAAATGAAAAGATTGATTTTGAGGTCATCCAAATACCTGTGAATTTTTCAGATTGAAAAAAGCAGTGTACTTTGTCGCCTGACTTTGGCTCAGTCCACTCAATAGGAGGGAAGAAAACCCTGGTGGATGAAGGGGTGAAGTTGATGAAGAAAGGTCTTGTAGGCTGAAGTGAAATGATGTCATATTTGTTGAAACCTACCTTTGATGCAGCCCAATACATGTTGCTCAAATGTAATTGCATCAACATCACTGACACTGCGGAACTGAATGCGCAATTCGGTTATGCCGTCCAAATCATCTTCATCTTCCGGCAAGAGAGTCAGTGCAGGTTGATTTGCATCAAGAGTAATGGTGATCAACTGCAAAAGAATATGTGAAAAAAAACTGTCGTTAAAAAGGTGAATGACAAATGCACAATTCAGAGCAATTGATCGTGGCTAGAAAAGCCTGTAGACCTAAAATGTTTGGATGAGTTAAACGAATGAGAAGGGTCCTTTTTGCACACTCTACCTTGGGCTGGTTGGTGACATCATCAGTCACTGGAGTGAAGCTGGAGTCTCCTGGTTTTTTGGTCTGCAACGTGACAATGAGTTCTTTTGGCTGCTGCCCTGCAGTAGGTGTTGTTGTTGCACCTGCTCCTGGCTGACTTGGCGAACGCATGGTGGTGCGCAGTGCTGTGACCCTGACAGGTCTGCGGAATTTGCGATCCACTCTGGGGAAACTGCCTGAGCTCTGGCTGATTGGCAATTCTGTTATGGTCACGTAGGATGTCTCGTCATCAATGGTGAGTGCTCCATCTGCCGTCACTTGAGATTCAAGGTCTTTTTCGCCATCCATTGGCTCTTGACAGTACCCTGCATTGACATCATCCAGTAAAAGGTTGGTTTATGCACGAAAGAATGGCTTTGTGAAAACGTGGGGTATTTAAAAAGTGTTGAAAAGGAAAGGCAGTAAAAATGTAGGACGGCACAGAAAAATGTGTGTTTCCTGGCATTTACCTGGAGTGGTTGAAATCTCAGATGTTGTAGACTGAGATGTAGTTGTTTCTTCAGTAACAGTTGTGGTAGGCGTTGTGACAGTTGTGATTGTCGTCGTCATCTCGGTTGTGGTATATTCTAAGATAAAAATGATGCGATGAACTGATCATTGAGAAAATGTTTACATTGCTGCCAAAATGGGTGACAGCTGGATGACAGGCCTTTTGTTGGGGGGGGGGTTGGGCTCCGGAACCTTCAAGCAATAAGGGAAACACCAACAGAATCCTTCCGTATTTCATGTGCCTTGAAAATAGATTTTAAGACAACCCACCTTCTGCACATCCAAGTATTTGCACTTCCAGTCTCGCCGATCCTGCACCCGTCACAGTTAGGAACTGAATACGGAATTGCACAACACCTTGAAGAGTTGCATCATCTGGAAGCAGCACTGTCTTAGGCAGGTCTTCCCTAAGGTTGACTTGGAAGGTCTGAGGGGTAAAGTAGAGCAAACATGGTTTAGATGGATGTGATTGCAAATATCAAAATTAACACACTTGGGACTGTCAAGTGGGACGAGCAAAAGTATTGTGCTGTTCCAATTTTTGGGAATACTGACCTTTTCTTGATTGGAGGATTCTTCCTGCAAAGGCGAGAATTGTTCAGCAGCTGGTTTCTTGACAAGTACGGCAAAAGTGGCTGCACGTGCTGTTGGCTCTTCACCAGTACCCGCCGGAGTTGTGGAAGAAGTTGGCAACAACTTGAAGCGGATAGCTCTGACAATCATGCGTCGGCTGAATGTAGTGTCTAGGCGAGGGCTATCTTGTGCTCCTCGGTGATGGGAAGATTTGTCAATTGGAGCAATCCCTTGCTTTCACCCACCAAGGACAAGCCCTGACCCTCTGCATTCAGCAGAAGTCCAGATTCACTGTCTATTGGTTCCAAACAGTAGCCTGAAATGAAAAAAAGGAACAGGGGGGTGTTTGAGTTCCAAATCTTAAGTAGGAGAAGCATCAAGTGTAGGAAGGCAAATGTACAGAAGGGCTTTACTGCTGGGTGAAGTTGAGGGACATTATCTGCATGATAACCTATATGATGTAGTTGCTGTACCTTGAGTTGTTGATGACGAAGGAGTTGTGGTGATGCGAGTTGTCGTGACAGTGGTGCTTCTTGTCGTTGGCTCAGTTGTAGTGTATTCTGGAAATGAAAAGATTGATTTTGAGGTCATCCAAATACCTGTGAATTTTTCAGATTGAAAAAAAAGCAGTGTACTTTGTCGCCTGACTTTGGCTCAGTCCACTCAATAGGAGGGAAGAAAACCCTGGTGGATGAAGGGGTGAAGTTGATGAAGAAAGGTCTTGTAGGCTGAAGTGAAATGATGTCATATTTGTTGAAACCTACCTTTGATGCAGCCCAATACATGTTGCTCAAATGTAATTGCATCAACATCACTGACACTGCGGAACTGAATGCGCAATTCGGTTATGCCGTCCAAATCATCTTCATCTTCCGGCAAGAGAGTCAGTGCAGGTTGATTTGCATCAAGAGTAATGGTGATCAACTGCAAAAGAATATGTGAAAAAAACTGTCGTTAAAAAGGTGAATGACAAATGCACAATTTAGAGCAATTGATCGTGGCTAGAAAAGCCTGTAGACCTAAAATGTTTGGATGAGTTAAACGAATGAGAAGGGTCCTTTTTGCACACTCTACCTTGGGCTGGTTGGTGACATCATCAGTCACTGGAGTGAAGCTGGAGTCTCCCGGTTTTTTGGTCTGCAACGTGACAATGAGTTCTTTCGGCTGCTGCCCTGCAGCAGGTGTTGTTGTTGCACCTGCTCCTGGCTGACTTGGCGAACGCATGGTGGTGCGCAGTGCTGTGACCCTGACAGGTCTGCGGAATTTGCGATCCACTCTGGGGAAACTGCCTGAGCTCTGGCTGATTGGCAATTCTGTTATGGTCACGTAGGATGTCTCGTCATCAATGGTGAGTGCTCCATCTGCCGTCACTTGAGATTCAAGGTCTTTTTCGCCATCCATTGGCTCTTGACAGTACCCTGCATTGACATCATCCAGTAAAAGGTTGGTTTATGCAAGAAAGAATGGCATTGTGAAAACGTGGGGTATTTAAAAAGTGTTGAAAAGGAAAGGCAGTAAAAATGTTGGACTGCACAGAAAAATGTGTGTTTCCTGGCATTTACCTGGAGTGGTTGAAATCTCAGATGTTGTAGACTGAGATGTTGTTGTTTCTTCAGTAACAGTTGTGGTAGGCGTTGTGACAGTTGTGATTGTCGTCGTCATCTCGGTTGTGGTATATTCTAAGATAAAAATGATGCGATGAACTGATCATTGAGAAAATGTTTACATTGCTGCCAAAATGGGTGACAGCTGGATGACAGGCCTTTTGTTGGGGGTTGGGCTCCGGAACCTTCAAGCAATAAGGGAAACACCAACAGAATCCTTCCGTATTTCATGTGCCTTGAAAATAGATTTTAAGACAACCCACCTTCTGCACATCCAAGTATTTGCACTTCCAGTCTCGCCGATCCTGCACCCGTCACAGTTAGGAACTGAATACGGAATTGCACAACACCTTGAAGAGTTGCATCATCTGGAAGCAGCACTGTCTTAGGCAGGTCTTCCCTAAGGTTGACTTGGAAGGTCTGAGGGGTAAAGTAGAGCAAACATGGTTTAGATGGATGTGATTGCAAATATCAAAATTAACACACTTGGGACTGTCAAGTGGGACGAGCAAAAGTATTGTGCTGTTCCAATTTTTGGGAATACTGACCTTTTCTTGATTGGAGGATTCTTCCTGCAAAGGCGAGAATTGTTCAGCAGCTGGTTTCTTGACAAGTACGGCAAAAGTGGCTGCACGTGCTGTTGGCTCTTCACCAGTACCCGCCGGAGTTGTGGAAGAAGTTGGCAACAACTTGAAGCGGATAGCTCTGACAATCATGCGTCGGCTGAATGTAGTGTCTAGGCGAGGGCTATCTTGTGCTCCCTCGGTGATGGGAAGATTTGTCAATTGGAGCAATCCCTTGCTTTCACCCACCAAGGACAAGCCCTGACCCTCTGCATTCAGCAGAAGTCCAGATTCACTGTCTATTGGTTCCAAACAGTAGCCTGAAATGAAAAAAAGGAACAGGGGGGTGTTTGAGTTCCAAATCTTAAGTAGGAGAAGCATCAAGTGTAGGAAGGCAAATGTACAGAAGGGCTTTACTGCTGGGTGAAGTTGAGGGACATTATCTGCATGATAACCTATATGATGTAGTTGCTGTACCTTGAGTTGTTGATGACGAAGGAGTTGTGGTGATGCGAGTTGTCGTGACAGTGGTGCTTCTTGTCGTTGGCTCAGTTGTAGTGTATTCTGGAAATGAAAAGATTGATTTTGAGGTCATCCAAATACCTGTGAATTTTTCAGATTGAAAAAAAGCAGTGTACTTTGTCGCCTGACTTTGGCTCAGTCCACTCAATAGGAGGGAAGAAAACCCTGGTGGATGAAGGGGTGAAGTTGATGAAGAAAGGTCTTGTAGGCTGAAGTGAAATGATGTCATATTTGTTGAAACCTACCTTTGATGCAGCCCAATACATGTTGCTCAAATGTAATTGCATCAACATCACTGACACTGCGGAACTGAATGCGCAATTCGGTTATGCCGTCCAAATCATCTTCATCTTCCGGCAAGAGAGTCAGTGCAGGTTGATTTGCATCAAGAGTAATGGTGATCAACTGCAAAAGAATATGTGAAAAAAACTGTCGTTAAAAAGGTGAATGACAAATGCACAATTTAGAGCAATTGATCGTGGCTAGAAAAGCCTGTAGACCTAAAATGTTTGGATGAGTTAAACGAATGAGAAGGGTCCTTTTTGCACACTCTACCTTGGGCTGGTTGGTGACATCATCAGTCACTGGAGTGAAGCTGGAGTCTCCCGGTTGTTTGGTCTGCAACGTGACAATGAGTTCTTTCGGCTGCTGCCCTGCAGCAGGTGTTGTTGTTGCACCTGCTCCTGGCTGACTTGGCGAACGCATGGTGGTGCGCAGTGCTGTGACCCTGACAGGTCTGCGGAATTTGCGATCCACTCTGGGGAAACTGCCTGAGCTCTGGCTGATTGGCAATTCTGTTATGGTCACGTAGGAAGTCTCGTCATCAATGGTGAGTGCTCCATCTGCCGTCACTTGAGATTCAAGGTCTTTTTCGCCATCCATTGGCTCTTGACAGTACCCTGCATTGACATCATCCAGTAAAAGGTTGGTTTATGCACGAAAGAATGGCATTGTGAAAACGTGGGGTATTTAAAAAGTGTTGAAAAGGAAAGGCAGTAAAAATGTTGGACTGCACAGAAAAATGTGTGTTTCCTGGCATTTACCTGGAGTGGTTGAAATCTCAGATGTTGTAGACTGAGATGTTGTTGTTTCTTCAGTAACAGTTGTGGTAGGCGTTGTGACAGTTGTGATTGTCGTCGTCATCTCGGTTGTGGTATATTCTAAGATAAAAATGATGCGATGAACTGATCATTGAGAAAATGTTTACATTGCTGCCAAAATGGGTGACAGCTGGATGACAGGCCTTTTGTTGGGGGTTGGGCTCCGGAACCTTCAAGCAATAAGGGAAACACCAACAGAATCCTTCCGTATTTCATGTGCCTTGAAAATAGATTTTAAGACAACCCACCTTCTGCACATCCAAGTATTTGCACTTCCAGTCTCGCCGATCCTGCACCCGTCACAGTTAGGAACTGAATACGGAATTGCACAACACCTTGAAGAGTTGCATCATCTGGAAGCAGCACTGTCTTAGGCAGGTCTTCCCTAAGGTTGACTTGGAAGGTCTGAGGGGTAAAGTAGAGCAAACATGGTTTAGATGGATGTGATTGCAAATATCAAAATTAACACACTTGGGACTGTCAAGTGGGACGAGCAAAAGTATTGTGCTGTTCCAATTTTTGGGAATACTGACCTTTTCTTGATTGGAGGATTCTTCCTGCAAAGGCGAGAATTGTTCAGCAGCTGGTTTCTTGACAAGTACGGCAAAAGTGGCTGCACGTGCTGTTGGCTCTTCACCAGTACCCGCCGGAGTTGTGGAAGAAGTTGGCAACAACTTGAAGCGGATAGCTCTGACAATCATGCGTCGGCTGAATGTAGTGTCTAGGCGAGGGCTATCTTGTGCTCCCTCGGTGATGGGAAGATTTGTCAATTGGAGCAATCCCTTGCTTTCACCCACCAAGGACAAGCCCTGACCCTCTGCATTCAGCAGAAGTCCAGATTCACTGTCTATTGGTTCCAAACAGTAGCCTGAAATGAAAAAAAGGAACAGGGGGGTGTTTGAGTTCCAAATCTTAAGTAGGAGAAGCATCAAGTGTAGGAAGGCAAATGTACAGAAGGGCTTTACTGCTGGGTGAAGTTGAGGGACATTATCTGCATGATAACCTATATGATGTAGTTGCTGTACCTTGAGTTGTTGATGACGAAGGAGTTGTGGTGATGCGAGTTGTCGTGACAGTGGTGCTTCTTGTCGTTGGCTCAGTTGTAGTGTATTCTGGAAATGAAAAGATTGATTTTGAGGTCATCCAAATACCTGTGAATTTTTCAGATTGAAAAAAGCAGTGTACTTTGTCGCCTGACTTTGGCTCAGTCCACTCAATAGGAGGGAAGAAAACCCTGGTGGATGAAGGGTGAAGTTGATGAAGAAAGGTCTTGTAGGCTGAAGTGAAATGATGTCATATTTGTTGAAACCTACCTTTGATGCAGCCCAATACATGTTGCTCAAATGTAATTGCATCAACATCACTGACACTGCGGAACTGAATGCGCAATTCGGTTATGCCGTCCAAATCATCTTCATCTTCCGGCAAGAGAGTCAGTGCAGGTTGATTTGCATCAAGAGTAATGGTGATCAACTGCAAAAGAATATGTGAAAAAAACTGTCGTTAAAAAGGTGAATGACAAATGCACAATTTAGAGCAATTGATCGTGGCTAGAAAAGCCTGTAGACCTAAAATGTTTGGATGAGTTAAACGAATGAGAAGGGTCCTTTTGCACACTCTACCTTGGGCTGGTTGGTGACATCATCAGTCACTGGAGTGAAGCTGGAGTCTCCCGGTTTTTGGTCTGCAACGTGACAATGAGTTCTTTCGGCTGCTGCCCTGCAGCAGGTGTTGTTGTTGCACCTGCTCCTGGCTGACTTGGCGAACGCATGGTGGTGCGCAGTGCTGTGACCCTGACAGGTCTGCGGAATTTGCGATCCACTCTGGGGAAACTGCCTGAGCTCTGGCTGATTGGCAATTCTGTTATGGTCACGTAGGAA